>JALAZF010000218.1:655961-1299423 GCA_022829125.1 Lathyrus tuberosus | reverse complement strand
TCTTTTAACGCAAAGGGACTTATACAATACGTGAGGCCCAAAAATGTTTTTGGTTAAAAGGGGATTGGGTCTTACACTCTTTTAGAGGCCCAAAAGTTTTGAATGGGTCTTATAGCTCGAGGAGAGGCCCAGGGTTATTTTTCAAAAGGCGACGATCGTGCCGTTTGTTTTTTACGGTATCGGGACTTATACAATACACTGAGGCCCAAAAATGATTTGGTCAAAAAAAGGATTGGGTCTTACACTCTATTAGAGGCCCAAAGTGTTTTGAAAATGATTTATGAGGGTTGAATTAATCCAAAACCCTAATTTGTTTTTCAAAAATGTGTTTTAATTGAATAAAAATTCAATTAAAATGATCAAAATTGTTTAACATAGGAAAAACAAATTGTGATCTTCGATTAATGTTCCAAAAATTAAGTATTGACCTACAAAATAATTAGAAAGCATTAAAAGTTGCAAAATCAAGGTGGAAAAAATATTTTAGATGTCAAAAACGATTAAAACATTAATTCTTTGCAAAAATATCAATTATATAAAATAAATAATATTTTTGGGATTTTTTGGGAAAATAAAATATTTTAACATTTTTGTGAATTATTAAAAAAAGAATCAACTCAAAATCATTAAAACTCAGAGAGAAATTAATTTTTGAATCAATTAAATAAAATCACAAAATTCAAATATTCAAATTTTCAAAAATGGCGCCAAGAACACACCAAGAACACGCGCGTGTTCTGGGTTTGCCCAGATTTGCATTTTCTCTCCAATCTCACTGAATAATTGATTATATCATGCAATCCACATGCCAATCAACTCGTTTCAACCTCACGATCATGTCTATAGTATTTAATTTCATTTAAATTAAACATATAACAAGAAATCACGAAAAATCCTCAAGAACCCTAATTTCTGCATGAAGGCTAGGATTTTTGATACACGATTCAAACAATGCAATTAATTGAGGGGAAACATTCCATGCATGATTATGAACATATGGCCAAATTATTGTGCAGCAAAAATTGCATGGATCATAGAGTTAGAAGAGCTCATGCTTACCACTTGCAGCTGGTGATCGTGATTTGTGTTGGAGGTGTTACAGCTAGGTTCCAATGATCTGGATAGCTTCCCTAGGTGGCATGGAGTGTGTATGAATGCTTGGAATGGATTGAAATGATCTAGAACTTGAGATGGTACCCCAACTGCAAATCTGTCAAGAACTTGAGCAATTGGCTGGTGATTTTGTGAAATCTGTGTTCCAGATGTTATGTGAGTGTTTGGATCACTTCTATATGATGTATGTGAGGTGTGTGTGTGTGATTGGTTTGATTGGAAAAGCTCTCAAACTCAAAACCCGATAGTGACTTGCCTTAGAAGGCAAAATTGGAGTGAAAGAATATATTTTGAGGAAAGCATCTGTTTGATGGCTTTGGTGTACTCAAACTGATCAGAATTGAGCTCTATTTATAGTAGAGCAAGTTTGTTTTGGGATCCACGGTGAATGGCAACTGCAGCAGAGGTTTGACCAATGTTGTCCAATGGAAATCCAAGTCTCATCTAGCCATTGACTAGAGATTAGAGCACAGGGTAGTGGTTCCCTTGGTCTTGGATAAGTCTTGACTGAATTCAGTTGAGAATGGCTCAGTCCATTCCACCTTGATGCTTCCATTGAATGCTCCAATCCAAAATTGGAGTCTTGTCCCTATTTTGGCCATTCTAGGCTCAACATGCTATTTCTTGTTCCAAAGACTTTGGAGGCTTGGCTCAATGATTATCCCCTTTAGATTCAATCCTCAGAGGTGTCCAAGTGGATAGGAGCATTTGGATTTGGCTGATTTTGGCAAATCGAGCAAAAATGCAAAATCTGCCTTGCCTTGACAGATTTCAACAAGGCAACTTGCCAATGTCATATCTCATGACTCAAATTGAATTTGGTGATGTTCTTGGCCATTTTGGAAAGCCCTTACATGATACAACAACTGTTTGAACATGTTTGGTTTTGATCTCTTTTGAATCCAAGTGAAAAATCCCCCTACATTTGGCAAAAAGTAGGGTAAAATCTGACTTAGTGAAATTTTCACCAAGTGTTGGAACAAAGTGACTTTTCTTGATTTTGATCACTCCATAACTCAAAATCCATGAGGAATTTGGACATAGGTCAGTATGAAGCTTTTGCAGAGGGCAATGAGATCTACAAATCAAGCTTTGAATGGGGAACAATGGCCTTGTGGTTTAGGAGTTATGGTCCTCCAAAGTTGCCACATTAGTGTCACTTTTTCCATAACTTAGAAATTTTTCTAAGTTTTTATGGTTACCCCTTTTACAAGTTATCCCACTTTCTTTGATTTTTATTGATAAATGATGATTCAAATCATACATTAACGTCATTTTAGGGTTAAAAATCCATTTTGGTGAAAAATCTCAAAAAGTCAAAGTTGACTTTTATGCACAGTTGACTTTTTATCAGATGAATTCCAAACTGTGCAATTCTTCAGGAAATCATGTCCTTGACCTAAATCAAACTTGATGGACATGTTCCATGGGTGTCATAGGGTATATTGAATCATGTCTTAGGGCTTGGGAGCATGTCCTGGTCAAAAGTCAAAGTTACAGTTGACTTTCCTCGTGAAACCCTAATTGTGGTGCAGATGAAATTGAGACTTGTTGCTCAAGCTTCTTGGATTAATCCATTGTTACAAATGGATCAATATAGCTCATTAGAGACCCTCAAATCATGTCTTGAGGTCTTGGCTCATGATTTGCCCTAAAAGTCAACTTAGGGGTGAATTAGGTCAAGAAACCCTAATTCCTGATTTTTTATGAATGCATCCCCTGAGGCAAAATTGACTTGATGCTTGGGTCCATGAGGTTCCATGGAGTATATTAGGTTATGTTTTGGATCATTGGCTTGTGCCCAGATGAAAATTTTCCATTTGGAGGCCCTGGTCGACCAAAACCCTAATTTGGTGACACTGTCGATCTTGAGACTTGATCCACCTAGAAGGGAGCAGCCCTGTGCTTGATCCTTGAGGTGGGAGTCCTTTTGATCCATTGTGAATGTTTGAGAGGTTAGACAAGTTGAAGATCATGTCATTCCTTGATTGATCCTTTGTCTAAGGCTCTGAGAGGGCTTGAAACCCTAATTTTGATTGTAGTGAATGCTCACCCATCTTTGGGGAGACTGATGAAGTATGATGGTTCCTCCATATTGTGATGAAGATTTGTACAATGATGGGAAATCTAAGTGGTCAAATTTTGGGGTATGACTGGGGGAGCTGTTAGAGTTATTGGATGCGAATATCTTGGAGAAGATATTTTCTGTTGCAAACAGATTTGATGCAGATTTGTAGGAGTGTTTAAAGGCTGAAGATTTAAAAAGATTTGGAGATAAAATCTGTTTTGAAGATTCAGTTTTAAATAACAAATCAGTTCAGATATTGTAGCAGGTCCCAGCCCAAATCAAATAGCTATATAAAGCGCATCAATCCTTTGGAGAAAGTACAGAAGATAGAGAGCATAGACTGAGTGTCAATCATTGTCTTTGTACGAGTATTTTGTAAACCATTCTAGGTTAAATTGGTGAGTTGTAAGGTGTACTCTCTTAGAGCTGTGAAGCAAGAGAGTGTTGTTACTTGATCAAAGCCTGTAAGTAGGATCAAGGTGTTTCTCAAAGTGTGATCTTTGAGGTGTTTTAGGAAGTGAGTAGTGTTCTCATACCTAAGTGGTCTCTTAGGTAGAAAGTTCATTAGGTAGAGATTAAGTTTAGGAGATGTCAACTGGGTTGTTAAGTCTGTAAATTAATTCTACTAATAGTGAAATTCCTTTCTGGCTTGGTAGCCCCCAGAGTAAGTTGTTTAACTGAACTGGGTGAACAATTCTTTGTGTACTCGTCTGTTGTTTTATATTGTCCATTGCAGAGTGTGTTGTTGTGACATCACGCGTAACATCATATATCTGGTACCAGAATTTCAATTGGTATCAGAGCAGGCATCCTGCTCTGTATCTAGGTGAGATCTAGGGCTAATACTTTTTGGTAAGATGGACAAGGAAGTTGGTGGATTTGTAAATAGACCCCCTATTCTGGATGGCTCTAATTATGATTATTGGAAGCCAAGGATGATTACCTTTTTGAAATCCTTGGACAGCAGGGCTTGGAAGGCTATCATAAAAGAATGGAAAGCACCTGTTGTTGTTGAGAAAGATGATGCAGGGAAAGAAAAAGAAGGCAGCTCAAAACTGAAACCTGAAGAAGAATGGACCAAGGAAGAAGATGAGCTTTCCCTTGGTAATTCTAAAGCTCTAAATGCTATTTTCAATGGAGTTGATAAGAACATCTTCAGGTTGATCAACACCTGTGAAGTTGCTAAGGAAGCTTGGGACATCTTAAAGACTACTCATGAAGGAACCTCAAAGGTTAAGATGTCAAGACTTCAACTTCTGACATCAAAGTTTGAAAGTCTAAAGATGAAGGAAGATGAAACTATTCATGATTTTCACATGAGTATTCTTGAGCTGTCTAATGCCTCTAGTGCTCTTGGAGAAAAGATGACTGAAGAAAAGCTGGTGAGGAAAATCCTTAGGTCCCTTCCCAAGAGATATAAGATGAAGGTGACTACAATTGAAGAAGCTCAAGACATCAGCAAAATGAGAGTTGATGAGCTAATTAGATCTCTTCAAACTTTTGAGTTAGGGTTGAATGAAGAGGAACCTGAAAAGAAGACCAAAAGTATAGCCTTGGTATCTAATACTCAAGAAGAGAAGAAAGGGAATGGTGTTGAATCTCAGGAGGAGCTATCTCAGGCTATTGCTATGCTGGGAAGACAGTTCAACAAGGTGTTCAAGAGAATGAATAGAAACTACGAACCTAAAGTTAAGAACATCTCCTCTGACATCAGCAAGTCAAAAGAAAAGGATGAAAAGAAAACTGCTCAAGATAAAGGGATCCAATGCTTTGAGTGTGAAGGTTATGGGCATGTCAAGAAAGAATGTCCTACATTCCTTAAGAAGCAGAAGAAGGGCATGACTGTTTCCTGGTCTGATACTGACAGTGAAAGTGAAGAAGAGTCGGCCAAGCATGTCAGAGCATTGACAGGGACATGTGTGTCTGATGGAGAATAAAGTGATGAGGAACTGACTTTTGAGGAGTTAGCAGCCTCCTATCAAGAGTTATGTCTGAGGAGTACAGAGGTTTGTCAAGAAAGTGAGAAACAAAAGAAACAAATTATTCAGCTTGAGACTGTTAAAGCTGGTCTTGAAAATGAAGTCTTGTTGGTTAAATCTCAACTTGATCAAATGACAAAATCAGTTAGAATGTTGAACAGTGGATCTGATACTCTTGATAAGATCCTTCAGGCAGAAAAGGTAGCAGGAGACAAATCTGGCTTAGGATTTATTGTTGAGAAGAAGGTTTCTGCTGAAGCTAGTACTTCAGGAACCATAAAGGACATGTCTCAACCAATGTCTCAACATAACAAAAAGAGACATAATCCTAAACCCAAGCAGGTTACTCACCAACAACCTCAAAATGTTGGGAAAAGGTATGCTCATGGTCCTCGTCAAAAGAAGGTTCATACTTCTGGAGCTAGGCAGTATATGCCTCCTCAATACCATAGGAGCATGCAGGCTTCTAGGTTTAACATATTCCATCAGATGTCTCAACATCAAGGGAATATGTATGGCTTTGGACCTAATAATGCAGTGCCTCATTGTTATGGTAGAAGGAAGCCACATCATCATAGAAGACAGCCTAAGAGACATAATCCTCACTACAGAAGACAAGCAAACTATGGAAGAAGACAGCACCAGTACTATGGATGGCAGCCATAGCAGTTTCATCATCAAGGTGGCAGAAAGTTTAACAACTTCGGAGAAGAGAGAGTAAGGTGCTTCTATTGTGGAAGATTTGGTCATATGCAGTTTTCTTGCTTTAAACTGCATGGATATCCCAAATTTGTCCCTCAACCTAGACAGAAGGAGAACAGGACTAAGGTTGTTAAACAATGGGTTCATAAAGCTGAGGTTACATGTCTATTGGCTCACACATCAGATAGACATTCTGCTAAGGATGGATGGTACTTTGATAGTGGATGTTCAAAGCATATGACTGGGTCCAAAAATCATTTGGTGGAGATCAATTCTTGCTCCTCAAATGATGTTACTTTTGGTAATGGAGAAAAAGGGGAGGTAAAAGGAGTTGGAAAATTGAAGTGTCATGATGGACCTGATCTTGACAATGTGCTTCTTGTTAAAGGTTTGAGTGCTAATTTGATTATCATAATTCAGCTTTGTGATGAAGGATACAAAGTCAGCTACACTAAAGATGAGTGTTTGGTGACTAATGAGAAGAATGAGGTTGTTATGAAGGGAGTCAGATCCAGAGATAATTGTTATCAATGGGTACCTTAAGAGGTCAGCTCATCTAATGATGTTAAGGTTGATGTTGTGACATCAGACTGTAACATTAAGTGTGAAAGTCTGAGCATGTTGAAAGGTCAATTAGGGTTAGTAACTTATGGTGTGAATTCTTTTAAAAATTTAGAAGGAAAGTTATTTTGGAGGGAGAAACTCATTGATTGGATTTTAAGTGATCCAAAAAATCAGGCTCCATACTTTAGGCTATCATTACCTATTGTAGCTATCACATGCTTCATCAAACACCATACCCCTAGACGGTTCATCTCCTCCTCCATCAACAGAAGTAGCAATCCTTCCCTGATCCTCAGTTGCTTCACTGGAACAATGTCAAAACAAGTATCATCCCCTTCAAAGAAGTCTGCTTCAAAAAGTTCTTCTCTTGAAAAAGCTAGGGTTTTGACGAACGTGGGTTCTGCTGAAGAAGCTTTGAATGTAGCACCCATCTCCATGATGGTTCCTGAATCTGGTAAGTCAAGACCTTCCAAACTTCAACCCAAAAGGCCTACACCTAAAATTGATGATAGTGAAACTAGGAGGTTAGTCACTAGCATTCTTTTTAAAGAGAAATATGCATCTGGGTCTTCCACCCCCCAAGCTGTTGAAGAGAGGTTTGATGTTGATCGCAGTCTTAATCAGATTGCCACCAAAATTTTGGATAAGGGTTTATCTGTAAAAGGCATTTCTATTCCCCTTAGACAAATGCCTGCTGAAAAGGAGTACATGCAAAGTGCTGATACAAATCTTCACAGACTGGCTATGTCAGTCATTGAAGATGCTGAAGTAGGTGTTGAAGAAGAAGGTGTTCATGAGGAAGCTGATGTTGAAACAAATGTCAGAACATCGCCTGATAGGGATGTTAAAACTAGCCCTGGTGGAAAGAAGAATGAAGATGTGGTAAATGTTGTTGACCTGTCTAATGATGAAGTGATTGGAAATGTTGTACCTAGTCTTGCCAAAAGACTTAAAACTAGAAAAGGAAAGAATGTGGAATCTTCACGCATTCATCTTCTTTCGCTAAGCAATGATGCTTAGAAAAGGTAAACTTCCCCTCGATCCTGGTTTCCTACCGAGGAACTGGTCTCAGTTTCTGATTTAAACTTCCCCTCGATCCTGGTTTCCTACCGAGGAACTGGTCTTAGTTTCTGATTTAAACTTCCCCTCGATCTTGGTTTCCTACCAAGGAACTGGTCTTAGTTTCTGATGTAAACTTCCCCTCGATCCTGGTTTCCTACCAAGGAACTGGTCTTAGTTTCTTTCATCAATAAACTTTATTGACAAGGGACGCTATTCGTAGCGGCTTTCCTTCAAACTTCTCGCCGAATTTTCCTCGGGAGATGCTATTTGAGTGGAAAAAATTTTGATGTCAGACTTGCTGGGGAACCCAGTCGTCTGAGTTGTAGAGGTGCACAAACTTCTCTATTTGGAGATGCCATTTGCCGAATCTACTGGGGAAAACGAGTCTCTTGAGAGTCTGCCTTCGTTCGGGGTCTTTACATCATACTTTTCTCGAAGATCTTCTCGGAGAAATGCCATATGATGTGATCCAATTTTGAGGTGCCGATGACCTTTTCATCAGTGGGTTTTTCGGAGAAAAACTGTCGTATTGCCGAATCTCCGATTTAGGAGGCTTTCTCTCAGGATTTTCTTTAATCCGGGAAAACAAGGATATCATCTTCAACTGCAAAGAGTGATGTTAACTGAGGGCTCTCTGGTCTTTCATAGGTTTAAGTTATCAAAGTGGTCAAGGACCCAACTTCAATCCAGAAATAAAACTGGACGAGAGAGATTGTTCAGACGTAACACTTCCTGACGAGGAAAGGGCTGACAACTCGATTGAGAGGGCTTTTATCACTAGGGGACAAGACCGACTAGAGTGATATTGATGCAATATGAAATGTAAATGCAAATTAATAATGCATGATGCATGTATGTATATGCTGACAAAACTGACGCAACATACAAACTAAAAGATGAACACGACTGGATACTCGGCCATTGCAGGGCGAAGAAGTACCGCTGGTTCAAGATAGCAATTCTGCCTTTCTTAGGAGAGATAGTCCCTGTTGGGAGCTATGTTGATCGGGCTTAGGAGATGAGAACTCGGTCGAAGCGTGTCAGATGAAACAAGGTCTCTGACACAGTTGATCCCTTCATTCAGGCGTACTGGGTTAGAAGGAGTACTTTGATTCTGCACTTTGAGGTTCGATTACTTCTGGAGAAGCGACCGATGTTCCTTTGATGTTCAACAGTCAAAAGAAATTGCCGTCTTTATTAAAAAGCAGAAAAAATTTTAACAAGTAAATTCATTTTTGTCTTATTTCAAGAATCGTTAATCATGTTAACAACGTCGTTCTGTAAAGCTAAAACAAATAAGAATTACAAACAAAAGCACAATGGCTCAAATTTTATTGATAAAATGGAGATCAGTCAAACGCGTGATTCCAAAGAGTATTTACAAAGTTAGAAAACGGTAATTTACAGGGAAAAGGGCTACGTTGAAACATAACGACCGCTATCCTTCTACCAACTTTAAATTCGGGGCATCCTGAGCTTCTGTCGAAGATGACCTTGACTGGAGTTTTCCTCTGATGGATGGTGTAACTGCTGCTGAGGGACCTGCCTCTGTTGACCATAGTTACTTGCCATTATCCCTAATTTTTGCCTGGATTGTACTATGAGATTTCCAATCCATCGGGATGATTTTTTTTCATGTCTCTAACTTTTGCCTGGACCGCCCTTTCGGGTTTTCAATCCACCGAGACATTTTTTTTTAGTTTAGGCGAAGTATTTCTTGACTACATCAACATTCGTGGGGTAGGCAAATTCCTCTCCGTCCATGGTTGCAAGTCTCAAGGCACCGCCTGAGAAAGCTTTCGTGACCACATAGGGGCCATCATAATTCGGAGTCCACTTTCCCCGAGAATCAGTGAGAAATGATTGGATCTTCTTGAGCACAAGGTCTCCTTTCCTGAAGATGCGAGGTCGAACCTTTTTGTCGAACGCCTTCTTCATTCTCCATTGATACAACTGACTGTGGCATAGTGCCGTTATTCTCTTTTCTTCGATCAGATTCAATTCGTCGTGTCGGCTTTGACACCATTCAGCTTCTGAAAGCTTAGCTTCCATCAATACTCGGATTGACGGGATCTCTACTTCTATGGGGAGCACTGCTTCCATGCCATACACTAGAGAGAAAGGGGTTGCCCCTGTTGAAGTGTGGACAGATGTTCGATAACCGTGAAGAGCAAAGGGTAGCATCTCGTGCCAGTCTTTGTAGGTTACAACCATCTTTTGAACGATCTTCTTGATGTTCTTATTGGCCGCTTCTACCGCTCTGTTCATCTTGGGTCGGTAGGGAGATGAGTTATGATGTTCAATCTTGAACTCTGAGTACAACTCTTTCATTATCTTGTTGTTCAAGTTAGATCCATTATCAGTAATGATCTCGCTTGGAACACCATAATGGCAGATGATATTGTTTTTGATAAATCGGACCACCACTTGTCGGGTTACATTGGCGAATGACGCTGCTTCGACCCACTTGGTGAAATAGTCAATAGCGACCAGGATGAACCGATGTCCGATTGAAGTCTTAGGTTCAATCAAGCCAATTATGTCGATTCCCCATATGGAAAAAGGCCACGGGGAAGAAAGAACTTTGAGATGTGATGGCGGTACATGAATTTTTTCAGAGTATATCTGACACTTGTGACACCTCCTCATGTACTTGTAGCAGTCGGATTCCATTGTCAACCAATAATACCCTGCTCTTAGGATTTTTCTCGCCATTGTGTGTCCGTTGGCATAAGTGCCAAAGGATCCTTCATGAATTTCTTTCATCAGCATGTCTGCTTCTGGTCTGTCTACACATCGGAGCAAGACCAAGTCAAAATTTCTCTTATAAAGAGTATCACCGCTCAAGAAGAAGTTTCCAGCCAGTCTTCTGAGGGTCTTTTTGTCCTTTCTGGATGCCCCAGGTGGGTATTCTTGTTTCTGAAGGAAGCATTTGATATCATGATACCAAGGTTTGTCGTCTATGACTGCTTCAATCGTGAAGATGTAAGCGGGCCGTTCAAGGCACATTATGTCGATCTTAGGTAAGTCGTTCCATTGACCTACACTAATCATGGAAGAGAGAGTGGCTAATGCATCAGCCATGTGATTCTCCTCACGAGGGATATGATGAAACTCAACTCTGTTGAAGAAAGGTAGCAACCTTCTTGCGTAGTCTTTGTAAGGAATCAATCTTGATTGGTATGTGTTCTAATCTCCTTTTATCTGATTGATAACCAAGGCTGAATCGCCGTATACGTCCAAGTTTTTTATCCTTAAATCAATTGCTTCTTCGAGACCCATAATACAAGCTTCGTATTCGGCCTCATTGTTCGTACATTTGAACGTAAGTCTGGTAGTGAAAGGAATGTGGGTACCCTGAGGGGTAACAATGATTGCCCCAATTCCGTTTCCATAATGATTAACTGCTCCGTCAAAGACAAGTCCCCATTGGGAACCTGGTTCTGGCCCTTCACTGGGTAACGGTTCATCGCAATCTTTCATTTTTAGATACATGACATCTTCGTCTGGGAATTCAAACCCGATTGGTTCTTGATCGTCAATCGGTTGATGAGCCAAATGATCGGCTAAAATACTTCCTTTAACGGCTTTCTGAGCGTGGTACTCTATGTCATATTCTGATAACAGCATTTGCCAACGGGCGATTCTTCCCGTAAGAGCAGGTTTTTCGAAGACATACTTGATTGGATCCATTTCGGAGATTAACCAAGTAGTGTGACGAATCATGTATTGGCGTAGACGTTTAGCTGCCCAAGCCAAAGCGCAACAAGTTTTCTTAAGCATCGTGTACCGAGTCTCGCAGTTGGTGAATTTCTTGCTCAAATAGTAAATGGCAGACTCTTTCCGTTTAGTTTCGTCTTATTGGCCAAGTACACATCCCATTGAGTCCTCTAGAACTGTGAGGTAAATGATCAGTGGTCTTCCTTCCACTGGAGGTGATAGAATCAGCGGATTCAACAGATATCCCTTGATACTGTCGAAGGCGGTTTAGCAATCTTCTGACCAAACGCAATCCTGGTTCTTTTTGAATAATTTGAAAATCGGCGCACAGGTCGCGGTCATAAGGAATATGAATCTGGAGATGTAGTTCAAACGTCCCAAGAATCCTCTGACTTGTTTTTCAGTTTTCGGAGAAGGCATTTCTCGAATGGCCTTGACCTTGTCAGGATCAACCTCAATTCCTTTCTGGCTGACGATGAACCCTAGTAATTTCCCTGAACGGACACCAAAGGTGCACTTATTGGGATTCAAGCGGAGTTTGTACTTTCGCAAATGCTCGAATAGTTTTGACAGATGGGTCGCATGCTCCTCTTCTGTCTTAGATTTTGTAATCATATCATCGACATATACCTCGATCTCTTTGTGTATCATGTCATGAAAAAGAGTTGTCATGGCCCTTTGATAGGTTACCCCGGCGTTCTTCAAACCGAACGGCATTACCTTGTAACAAAAGGTACCTCATGGGGTAATGAACGAAATTTTCTCCATGTCTTTCGGCGCCATTTTGATCTGGTTATAGCCCGAGAATCCATCCATGAAGGAGAAAATTTTGAACTTTGATGTATTGTCTACCAGCATGTCAATGTGTGGTAAAGGAAAGTCGTCCTTTGGACTTGCCTTGTTCAGATCCCTGTAATCAACACACATTCTGACTTTTCCATCCTTTTTGGGAACGGGTACGATGTTGGCTAACCATTGTGGATATTCTGACGTGGCGAGGAAACTCGCGTCAATCTATTTCAGTACCTCCTCTTTGATTTTGATGGCCATGTCCGGGTGAGTCCGTCTCAACCTTTGCTTTACTGGTGGACATTCTGACCTTAATGGTAAGTGATGTTCCACGATGCTGGTATCCAACCCTGGCATATCCTGATAGGACCAAGCGAATACATCGGGAAATTCTTTGAGAAGCTTTATCAAACTCTCTTTGGCAGTTGGACTGAGAAGTTCCCCAATCCTGATTTCTTTTCTCTCTTGTTCTGAACCCAAGTTTACCGTTTCCAATGGTTCTTTGTGAGTTTCAATGGACCTTTCCTCTTGTCTGAGTAGTCGGGAGATCTCTTCTGGAATTTCGTCGTCATTTTCTTCTTCAGCCTCGAATATCGGGAACTCAAAGTTGGGAGAAGGCATCGGATCGTATGTTTCAACTGGGTTTAAAACAAGCAATCTGCATGACGGTATGATTCGTGTTTAGAAGAGATAGAGAAAATACAAGTGTGTGCAGTGTTTTATTTTACTGCTTGTTTTTATTATTGAATTTTTTTTTAGGATTACCATTTTCTGAAAAAGCAAAAAGAGAAAACAGCAATTAATGCGGAATTTACAGAACGACATTATTTTATTAATGAACAAGTCGATTCTCGAAACTACAGCCCTATAAAACAAAACTCTGTCGCTTTGGGCTAAGCGAAGAGGGAAATTTACAGAAAGTGAGCCCTATCAAAACATCCGTTTCACCTGGGCAGGGTGAAAGGTTAAAGATGGCAATTACTTTGACTGACAGACGATCTTCGGAACCTCGACGGCAACCCATTGGCGGCGAACTCCTCGGTGAATCACAAAGTCTGGAACCTTCCTCGATTTGTCTTCAGAAATGACGCTGATTTCTGGTGGAGCGGGATCATTGGAATCTGTCTCCCAGGCAGAGTTATCATAGGAGAATTCCTCTATTGTATTTTGCAGAGCATTGGTGCTCTCAGATGTATCTCCCCATCCAGTTGGCCGGATATCTTCGAGCCTGATACGAGAGCTTTCGGGAGCGGTGTACTTGACCATGAAGTCGTACTTTCCACTTGGTTATCCCAGGGTGTCCCATATTTATTTCGAACTGGAGGAGTCATCTCTCTCGATGACGTTGACCTCGGGAAAAGCATAGTTGATGAATTCAAGTCCTGCAAACGTTGCGAATTCATCTTCATGTTGAGTAGTTTCTGAATGACCTGAGTGTTGATCCCATGACATGGTGGGGACACAGGTATTCTGTTCAATGATGGTCAGCTGAGTTTCGTTACTCGGCTGACTCTCTTGCCCCAAGTTTCCTGGGTAGGGCTGCCACATTGGCAGACCATCCATTGGGCCATAGTAGGTGTAGTCAAAATTGTCTTTCATCGGAGTGTCTTCCTCTAATGAATTTGGCGGAGCACGGCATCCTTCCGGATCACAACCTCTGTATATCATTTTGACATCTGATCGTGGTATAAATCTCGGACTCTGGGCGGGATAGCAAAATGGCGTAGGCACCTCTTCCTGAGACATATAACCGTCCTCGTTAAGGTAGGACTTCCACTCTTCATCTGTGTCAGAGGGATCTTCCTCATTGATAGCATGTACTGCTTGTGACACCGGGTGAAGGAAACCTCCATTGTGGAAGAAGTTCTGAATGGGATGAAGACTTCCATCGCTGGCAGCTGTCTGGGTACAGGTTGCAGAAAAACCAAGACCCTTCTTTGTTGTATTGCCAGTAGGAATGACAAGCTGTCCCCATCCAGTTGTATCGGTACTCTCGACCGCTTTGATAGCATCGTTGTATGAAGAAATGGAAGTTCCTTCTTTGAACTGATTGTTCTCGCTTACCGATAGTGCTTGGAAATGAGTTCCAATAACCTCCTCGGGTTCTATACCAGTAGATGATGATAAGTTACTTACCAGCAAGGCTTGTTCCCCACAAACTGTGATGAGTTGGCCGTTCTGGACGAACTTTAGCTTTTGGTGGAGGGTTGAAGTAACCGCTCCAGCCTGATGTATCCAAGGTCTTCCTAATAAACAACTGTACTTTTCCCGGATATCCATGACCTGGAAAGTGACTTGGAAAGTATGAGGACCGATAGTTATAGGAAGATCAACTTCGCCGATAACTATTTTTCTGGATCCGTCGAACGCTTTGATGACGACTTCACTGATTCTCATCGGAGGGCCTTTGAATGATAATTGCATCAAAGTGGACTTCGGAATAACATTCAGGGCTGACCCTGTGTCTACCAGTACGCTGGCTAAAGCATCATCCTGGCAGTTAACTGCGATATTGAGCGCCATGTTATGACGACGACCCTCTTCGGGTAATTCCTCATCACTAAATCCCAAATTGTTGCAGGAAGTGATGTTAGAGACAATACTATCGAACTGTCTAATCGTTACATCCTGTTCCACAAAGGCTTGCTCCAAGACTTTCTGTAGAGCCTCCCTATGCGCTTCTGAACTGAGTAATAATGATCATACCGAGATCTTTGAAGGAGTTTGTAACAGTTGATCGACAATGTTGTATTCACTCCTTTGGATGAGCTTCAGCATCTCATCATTATTTTTCGAAAGGTCGGGATTACTGGATTGACCGACTGATGGATCGGGAGCTTCTGTCTGAAGTTCCTTTTCCTTGTTGGATTCCCCAACCCCTCGGTTGAAGATTCGACCGCTCCATGTTACACGACTGATGTCTGCAATATTCACGACGGAGGGTAATGGAATTTCCTTTCCATTTTCAATTGTCGTTGCACCGTATTTGTAAGGGATAGCCTTAGTTGATTCATACGGTAGTGGTCCCGGTAGATAGATGACTATGGGAACCTTCTGATTTTTTTGACCATCATAAGTAATCTCGATCCGTTCCCGGTTGGGAACTCTAGATTCGTCAAGTAGAGGGATGATGGTAAAAACATCCCTGGTCCTGTGATGACCAGCGATCGTGACAACATCCTCAACTTGATCGGTAAGGTAGTTCGGCGTCCAGTTGATGGGTCCAGAACCCGGATATGGGCGAATCTCTCCACGATCCATCTGACCCTGAAGAGCTTCTCTCACAAGGTAACACCCTCGGTTACTTTCTGAACAGACACTACAACGGTCATGATTGTGTGGTGGCACCTGGCCACGCCCACTTTGAATACAATGTAACCTCACTAGGTTAGCTTCCACATATCGGACATCCTGACTCTGACGCCGAGTGGGGTTTCTATTATTGATACTAATCTGCTGAGTATCTTCATCCATGTAGATTGGCATCCACCAGTGATTTAACAAGTGCTGAAGTGCCTCCTGGACAAGGGTACAACCTCGATCGTTTTTGCAACCTGCTTTACAGCTTTGATAGTCGTGTGATATTAAGAATCCGAGTCAGACCTGCTCAGCATATAACTCTACCAGGTTGGTATTCATCACGCGAATATCGAAGATCTGAACCATGTTGATTTGATAGGAATTCATATCATGGTAGTCTTGGATCCATCCAAGATCCATCTGACGCTGGAGGGCTTCTTGTACAAAAGAGCAACCCTGTTTGTTTACCGAGCAAGTCAGATAAGAACTGTAATCGTGCCATGGCAGATTATGATACTGGCTTTGCCTTGAGTGCATTGCCACCAGGTTGACATTCATTGCACGGATATCATGGTTCTGAATGACATTAGAATTTGTATAGACCATGTTAACTCCACGAACTCGGTGCTCCTGGATCCATCCGAGATTCATCTGTTCCTGTAGAGTTGATTGCACTATCGAGCATCCTTGATTGTTTTTAGAGCAGACATCACATTGATGATAATTATGAGGTGGCCCATGGCCATATCCACTCTATCTACAATGCATCTTGACCAGATTGGTTTTCAACAAGAGTACATCGTGAATTTGATAGACATCGTTAGTCTCTCCTTCTATCAAATTGACTGCAGCCTTCTCATGTTAAGGCAGCGGGTTCGTGAGAACATTAGGATTTGTATCCTTGAAGGATAAGACCCCGCTCCTAACAAGTTTTTGCACGTCGAACTTGAAATTGATACAAGTCTCTATGTTATGCCCTGATCCTCCTTGGTGGTAAGGGCAAGTTTGATCCACCTTAAACCAGAAAGGCGGATTTTCCGGTACTGTAAGAGGAGACTTAGTCTGGATGTGCCCCTTAGCCAGTAGTAATGGAAACAGCTCTGTGTACAACATGGGTATAGGATCAAACCCTGATGGTCGTGTTGTACGGTTGTTGTTATATGGAGGACGAGCTTGCTGAAGAGGCTGTTGTGTCCTTTGTTGATTAGGTTGGCTTTGCGCAACCTGAGGTTGATACGTAGGAATAGGCGCAAGGCTGATAGCAGGAGTTACAGCTGCTACTGGTTGGTAACGTCGCCTTTGCTTTCCGAGAGAGATATTCCCAATATCTTGCTCTTTTTTCTTAGGGGGAGCACTACCGTATCGTTTTGTACTGCTTGATGGTCCAGCATCTTTTTCCAAACGTCCTTCTCAGACGGCTTCCTCAAGATGAACTCCCATGCCCACCATCTCGGTGAAATCACTGGGCGCACTGGCAACCATTCTGTCATAGTAAAATGTGCTTAAGGTCTTTAAGAAGATCTTTGTCATCTCTTTTTCCTCAAGAGATGGACAAATTTGAGCGGCAATCTCGCGCCATCTCTAAGCGTACTCCTTAAAGGTTTCCTTGTCCTTTTGCGACATCGATCTGAGTTGATCTCTGTCGGGTGCCATGTCCAAATTGTATTTGTATTGTTGGACGAAGGCAGTGCCAAGATCTCTGAATGTGCTGATCGTAGCACGGTTTAAACCCATGTACCATTTTAATGTGGCACCGATTAAACTATCCTGAAAGTAATGAATCACTAGGTCCTGATTCTCCGTCTGAGCTGACATTCGCCGAGCGTACATCACCAGATGGCTTTGAGGGCAAGAGTTACCCTTGTATTTTTCAAAGTCGGGCACTTGAAATTTGTGCGGAACTTTTACATTGGGGACCAAGCAGAGGTCTCCGGCGTCCTTTCCAAATAAATCCTGACCGCGAATGGCTTGCAGCTCCTTCTGCATTTCCAGAAACTGCTCCTGGAATTCATCCATTCTGTCGAACATGGTTTCCTTTTTACCAGAAGGTATCTGTGGAATCTGTCCTTCTGGGACAGTGTGCACCACAGGGGGTGGTGCCGTGACTACGGCAGCGAATCTTGGCGTTTCCCGAAGTTTGTAACCTTCAGGAGTCTTCAGTATGCCCCTGGCATCTTCGCTTTCCCGAAGTTTGTAACCTTCAGGCCTAATGGCTTCTGTTATAATTCCCTGATCTTCAGTGATCAACGGAACATATCCTTCCGGGATATAGTTAACAGGCATGCCCTAAGGACGATCTTTCGGCATCTGATACCTAGGATCATACTTCTCCACTATGGGCGTCGAGGTGATCTCTGAGATCACAGTTCTTTGTAGCCGAGCTTCTGCCATGGCTTGCATGTCGTTACGAAGCTTTCTCATATTCTCTCTCAGAGCGTCGATCTCTTCTTTCAACTCTCTTTTCTCTTCCTCAAGATCATCCATCTTTTTCTGACGATTGGCCCGAGTATTGTACGAATGAGACAGTTTGACTCTAGAACCGAGACACAAACGTGAGATTCGTAGGTAAGAAGAATACGCGATGATGAATGCAATGATTATATTAATTGTTTTTTTGGTTTAAAAATAAACTTCGACAATTAGATTGCAAATATCAAACAGTGGGGAAACCCCTTTTTATTGAAATTCAAAGGATTACAGAAATGGAAATACAGTAGATTACAAGGTGCAAAAACATAAACCCAAGCTAATGGGTCCCGAGAGAACTCGGGTGCTGATTCTGGTATTTTCCTTTTCTTTGACCGGGGCTCTTGGGCCGTTGTCGGGTTGTCATTCCTTTGCCAGGTGAAAGGAGTGAGCAAATTCCTTTGGTCATCTTGATTCTCTACAGCATGTTGCTCTAAAATCTCGATCAGAGCATCTTTCTCTTTCAGTAATTGCTGTATTTTGATGCACTCTATGTCAAGGGTGCGGTACTTGTTCTTCCAAGACCTTCTCGCCTTTTGAACTTTGTTGAGAGTAACCTGAAGCTTTTCAGTTTCCGTCATGAAGTACATGATAGATTCCCTCGGCGGAAGAATTCCGTAACGAGGATAAGGCATTTTTAGCTTGAGAGCTCTAGTTTGTACCCAATGGAGATAAGGCTCCACCGAGACACAGTTCGGTTTTCCCAGAGACTCTCGTCCTTTCTTATGCACGTGCTTCCAAGCGTGCACTATTTCCGTCTTTAGTGCCCTGTCGTTTTCTCCTTCCTTGAAGAAAAGACCTTCCAGATGAGCATTCAGCAGAATATGCCTCATCGGGTATCCAAATTGACGACGAACGAGAACTGGATGATAGTTGATTCCTCCCTTAGTTTCTATAAGGGGTACGTTGGGGAAGTTTCCACAATGATCAATGATTCTGATTCCATCATAGATCCTATTACACCAATCTATATCAGAGTTGGTAAGGGACATGATCTTCTGCGACCAACGTAAGGCACTCTTGGAATCCCAAAAAGCAGCAGACTTGGGCAAGTGGGAGATAAATTATTTGTAAAGCAAAGGTACACAGCATGTGATCTCCCCTCCGCTGTACAAATTTCCCAAATGTACAGAATGATACGCATCTGCGAGCAAAGTCGGCACAGGGTTTCCAATGAGAAAAACCTTAATGGAGTTTATATCGACGAAGTTATTGATGTTGGGAAACAAAAATAACCTGTAGGTGAGCAAGACAAAGACGCTTTCAAAAGCAGTCACGTTTCCTATACTGGCAAAATACAGGGCCTTCTTTGTCAAGAACTGGGCTGGCAAACCTTGGATGCCACCCTTAGTGGTTAGGTGAGTCCTAACCTCAGACTCGTCCAAATAAATTGCTCTTGCAATGGTCTGATTCTTTGGAATTTCTTCCAGTCCAGAAAATGGAGCTCGGTCAATAGATCAATCAAATGAGAATACTCCTCCAGCGTTGGTGCGAGCTGGTAATCCGGGAATGTGAGACAGTGATAAACTGGATCATAAAACTGAATGAACGCATCCATGATTCCCTCAATCACATGGACTCTTAACAGTGGTAGCAGACCTGTGTGTTTGGCTCTGAAAGCCTCTTGGTTTGTGATCATCCTCGCTAACCTTCTCAAATCCTCTAGCTTTGGAACCTTGAAGGTATACCTATGAGTTCTCCTTCTATCGAAATCCATTAGCACAATCCTTTTCTCTGATATTTGCAATCACAGTCTTAGTTTAATTTGAAAAATAGAGAGACTAGAAGAGAAATTTTTTGAATGTTTTAAAGTTTTTTAAATGAATGCATGAATGCAGCACACAAAAACATAGAAAAAACATGGGGTCAAAGGGTCGTTGTCATAAAGTCAAGGCTCTACCCATCCCCAAATGTTTATACTAGGGTGATTTTTGCACCTGTACTCATTATCATCAGCTCCTCCCAGGAAAGCAAAACAACAAGAGGATCGCCAGCGAGTTGTAGAGCGATCTTAGAGTAAGTGCCATTCACCGAGAATAGATCACTAGCCTCAAATGAGGGTAGTATCGTGTAACAACTATTCCCGATAGTTTCTGCACTACAAAAGGGTTTGGCTCCTCAGCTTCTCAGACATCACAATCGGCCCATTGTCTAGGTGAGAGAATGGGTTGCATTAGTCAGCCTCCACTGAGGTTGATGGTCGACCTCGTCGCCATCACTTATCTTAAGTGTATACTCAATCTTTCCACATGCGGCATCACACGTATTCCCATTAGCAGAAAAATAAACACGTATAGCAATTAGGAAAAGCAAGATATATATTTGTCCTAATCATCCTAGACCTTTAAAGCAATGAATCCTAAGTTCCTGACAGAAAATGGGTTCCCCGGCGGAAGCCCCAATCTGTGGTTTCATTCCAAATTAACGGCGTTTTGACCTAAGATCCTAATGACGTCAAGGTTTCTACCTAGGGGACAAAAAAAAGAACAAGATCCCTAAAGAGACCTGGATTTTCCCCAGCAGAGTCGCCATTTTTCTGTTGGAAAATGGGGACGATGATGACTAAGGTAAAATAGATCCTTATGTGATAACTTTCGTCCCCAGCAGAGTCGCCATTTTTCTGTAGCGAGTGATTTTTGGATGTGGTTGCGAAGCACGATCGCTCTGGTACTACAACTCGATTCATTTTTTATCCTATTAAAGCTAATGAAGGAAGGGAAATAGATGTCTCCAATTAACCCTACTTGTATACTGAGATTAAACAGTCAAAACTGTTGGTTTACAGATGCTACAAAGATTCGGGGTTTCTCCTAGGTTATTTTGTTGACGAGGGGTGCTTTAGGCTATCGGTTAGGATGTTAGGACGAATGTATGAAAGTATGGGATTTTGGGTTTTTGTTTAGTGTGCTCGCTAAGATTTTTCTTTCAATCTTATGCCTACGTATTCCCGTTTACCGAAACAGGGAAATCAGAGCGTTCGTAGTTCCTCCTATTCTATGGGTGGAAATGGGTGTTTTGGTGTCTTGTTCAAAGCCCAAGACGTGAAGCGAAAGGTGGTTTGTATCTTGTTCAAAGCCCAAGAAGTGAAGCTAAAGGGTCTATTTGTATCTTGTTCAAAGTCCAAGATGTGAAGCTAAAGGGTCTGACTTTTAGAGAGAATTTGTCATCTCTAAAGAGGGGTTTGTTTGTCACAACTGTTTATAAAGGAGAATTACTTTAACTGGGATGTGTGAATCCGACAATGCCATAATTTCCTTTATAGGGGATTTTAACCTGAAGGAGAAGACTTTAACTCAGTGTAGAGCAATGCTATCTTTCCTTAGGAATTTCTCATACTAAAAGAGGGACAGTGGCATGGATCTAGATGATCCAGAGGCTTGCCGCTTACAGCAATTAGATGAAGGGGAAAGAGTTGTTGAAGTACACAAGCACAAACATATGTACAATGGTACTCACAGATATGCACAAACAAACATATACAGATATTCACAGATATGCACACACAAACAAGAGAAGGCCTAGGTTTGAAGATCACGAGCATGGAGCCATGGTCTACCCATCCCAGAAGGTATGTACTATGGGTTTTCATCTGCAGAACAAGGTTCTAAAAAGTTCCCAGAGTCTACGTAAATCCTTCGGATATTATCTGCCCATGTAACTACTTACACGGGTTAATAATATTCTCAAGATAAACTCGTCTGAGTGTAGTATCGCGTGACAACTACTCGGGACTGGCTCCCTTATAGTCACCGCACTACATCCTAAAAGGCCAAGTGGGGTAAAGGTAACTACAGTCCTCAGAATCCCTGACACTCAATTGGAAAAGTAATATCAATGCGACTGCTCACATCAGACATCAACAATCCCAAAGGGCCTCATCTGAGTGTGGTCATCATATGCCATAAATTGTTGGTACTACTGCCAACAACCGACTATTGATTACACCACGATCCTATCATATGTGCTCTCAAGTCCGGGTTAGGACTTATCTCACCACTCAATAGTAGTACCCTGCACACAGAAAATCCAGTACAGACAGAGATATATACAAATATATACAGATATACAGACATCACAGATGTATACAAGTAAACAAGCAAGACATAAATAACACAAGCAAAAACAAGGTAGGCTTAACCCTCAAAAATAATTAATCCCCAGTGAAGTCGCCATTTCTGTTGCGGTGAAAATCGGATAACAAATTATTAATTAACTTGCATCATATTTCTTTTACAACCGACTTTGATTTATCCAAAGGAAAGGTTCAAGATCGTTAGAAAAACCTAAAGGGGAGAGATCTAAGGTTCGAGGGTTGGTTATACAAAGGGAAGGTATTAGCACTCTAAGTATCTGTAGTACTCTACAGGAACCTCTTGTTAAGTTTGTGTTATGTTATGTTTGCTTGCTAAAAGAAATCTGTACTAAGGTAAAGACCTTGATATGTACACTAAGTTTGCTCGCCAAGACGTCGCATCTTGTGCCTACGTATCTGACTAAAGAATCAGAGCAACCGTAGTTCACCTAACTAAGGGTGAAAGAAAAGAAAACATTGACTATGGCCAACGTTCCAAAGGGGATGAGCATAAGCTCACGTAGAGTCCACGATAACTCTCTAAGTCTATGTTATGAAGGGAGGAAGTGAATTCTCATGATAGTGAGAACCACACAGAGTTCACGATAACTCTGTAAGTCTGAGTAAAAGGTAAAGTGAGTTCTCATGATAGTGAGAATCACACGGAGTTCACGATAACTCCATCCTATTACTAAACTATGGGGAAAATGGCTCTTATGAGGCCAAAGTGAAATGAGAATGGATTTTGACTTAGGAGTCAAAGTAGGAACTTTTCTTTGGAAGAAGGGTCAAGAATCAAACATGAATATGATATATACAGTGTGAATATGAACAAAAGTATAATCAAGATAGTATGAACAAAGTGATATGAACATGGTAATAATCAAAGCATCAAAATCAAATAATAATAAATCAAAGAATGATGGTAACCACATAGTATCATGCTTATCATGCTAACATGCCAAGAAACAATGTCAAGCAAACATATATACAAGCAGATAAAAATGCATCAATGTAAATGGGCAAGAGATAGAAAGATCTAACCCAAAGTAGGGAGCATGCTGGTGAGCCACTGACAAAACAAGATCAGAACCTCCACTCCAAGAGCATAGGGTAAAGAGTCCTAAATCTAGGTCCTCAGTCCAAAACACAATAGTAGCCACAGTCCGGTCAATTGAGTTTTTTAGGGTTTTGATATTTATTAGTGTATTTTAAATGAACAAATAAAATGAACAATATACACAAGATATAAATATGAACAATGATAATATTAACAAGGATAATAATCGACATAAAGAATAAATCAAGATATATATATTGACGGAAAGTAAATTTAGTGATTGTTGATTAATTTATTGGATCGACGAATCGGGTCCAATGTAGTGTTGATCCGTCGTAGTACGGTCTATGAGGAAGACTATACTATAGGAGGATGCACAATTGATCTTTGTGTTAAGACACGATGGGGAAATGATATTGAGGATCATTCTCCGATGAAATCGTGTCACACGAAAAGAAAAGGTAAAGACCTCGTCTTAATCACAAACTCTCGTTGATTAGTCGAAGGTAACCTATCACGATCTCAAAGTATAGAAAGAGATCTCGATGATCACTCACTACAGATTTGAAATAATGAAGGTTTGTCACTTCGCTAACAACGTTCGTGAATAGAAAGACTTCATCGGTCCAAAATAAAAAAATGAAATAAGAAAATGAAGTAGAAATAAAGTCGGTCTCGTCTTAATCATGATTTAATCGTGCAAACAAGAATCTATGACATTTGACTTTCATTGACCGATAAAATAAAAGAAGTTGCCTCATATATATCACGACTTAGTGATTTGAGATAAATCGATAAAAAGTCGTGATTTCTGTAATATCATCGGCCATAAAATAAAGAAACGGGGTCGAAATGAAAATAAAATCGGTCTCATCTAAATAAGGATTTTAGATCGATAAATCGAATACCTTTTTATTAGATTTTCATTTGCCAATAAAATAGAAAATAAAATGAGATTGAAATGAAGCGTAAAGTCGGTCTAGTCTAAATTAAGATTTTAAATCGATAAAATCGATAAATCTTTAATTAAACTCTCATTGACCAAAAAATAGAAAATAGGCCTCATATTCATCACAATTTATTGATTCACATAAATCAACAAAAATTATGATTTTGATATATCATAGGCCCAAAAAATAGAAGTTAATGACTAAAATATAAAGGAGATTGTGGTGAATTAAATAAGACTAGTATTAAAAATTTGGAGGAAAATAAAATAGTAAAAACAAAAGTTAACATGAAAAAGAGATATATAAAAGGTATGTAATAGAAATAGGAGGAATGGAGATCATTTGGGCTTTTTAGAAAGACCCATCGTTCCAAACAAACATGAGATGTGGTCATAGGAAAATGGGGTATACAGCAAAAACAAGGAGTGTGGAATCCTCGTAGGCCTCAAGGCTCACTCATCCTCCATTCGCCAAAAAAAAAAAACAAAAGCAAAGATTTTTCTTAAACAAATGGACTTATAAAACTCTAATCACACTTAATGAAACATGGCGGTGAGTTTGTGCAGAACCAGATGAGTGGGAACAAAAACTCAACTTGGGTTTAAGGCCCAAGTTCACAACACGGTCTTTACAAAGCCTAAAAAAAAAACGGACTTCAATCCAACGCCATCAGTATTCAATCAACAGTTTGCATCTCAGAGAAGCTGGACAAAGGGATCTGATGCGAAACACGGTTCCGTCTAGAACATGGCCTTTTCCAACTTTCGAATGGTGACTCAAAGCAAGGCTCCGATCAAAACGGGTCATCATCAAGGAAGAACACCGAGGTTTAACCTTCCTCTCCTTCTCATCTCTATTGCATTTGGCCTCAAGCTTCCGTCTCAAATCAGGTTTTGGATTTGTGGTTCAAGTTCTATTTTTGTTTCTCATTCAAAAACTCTCGCCTCTTCTCCTTTTCTGTTTGATTTGATTGAGAGGAGGTTATGGCTTGTGGTTCTGATTTGAGGTTATCGAGATTCGCGGAAATGGTGGTGAGAAAAAATGAGAGATTTGAAGATGCTTTTGTTGTTATTGTAGGTTTGGGTTTGGGTTGAAGGAGGTGGTTGGTGTGAGGTTTTACGAGGAAGAAGAGGATTTTTAAGAGTTCACTGTGTTGTTGCTGTTCGGATTGGCGATAAATTTGTGGTATTTTGCAGGTTGTGATGAAAAGTTTGGGTTTTTGTTGAAGGAATGATTTGAAGTGGTTTGAGATGGATGGAGGATGTACGTGGTTCTGAAAGAGAAGTTTGGAGGGTTTGCGAATGGGTTTGGAGATTTGCGGTTGGAGGAAGAATGGTTTGCTGAAGGTTGAAGTTGATGAAGGCGGAAGATTGGTTTTTGGATGAAGCTTGGTAGCGTGTGAAGAAGATGAAGTAGGAGGATGGTGAGGGAGAAAGGGTTGAAGGTTGACAGAAAGATGTTCGTGTGTTTCTGTGAGATTTGTTTTGTGTTTGCTGAAGGTTTTCAAGGGAATAGGAAAGGAAAGTTTTGTGAAGGTGATGTGAATCGAAAGTTAGTGATGGTGGTGGATTGAAACAGTGGTTCCTTTTTGAAGGCGAGGTTCCTCTCCTTTTTTTAACCAATTCGAATCTTGCTTCTTAAGTTTAGAAGTACAGAAATTTTGTACGTTTCTATTTGACACATCGTTTTCAATTCCAGGTTTTTTTCTTGTTAGCAGATTCTGCAGCGATGCTGCTGTTGTGTGGCGCAGGGAGTTTTGGCTTTTGTGAAGCAGAGTCGTACGGTTGGCTTATGGCGTGATGTTGGTGTATTGGTTTTTCATGGATATGGCAAAGTTTTGACTTGGTTCTTTGTTTTGTGAAAGACTAAAATGGATGCAAGGTGGGACGGATATTGGCTGGAAAGTGGTCAAAATGTCCAATTGCTACTATTAAACAATAAATAATAACAAAAATAATAACTAAAATGATAATAATAATGAATGAAATAATAATAATAATGATAATATTAATAAGAAATGAAATAAAATAAAATTGTAGAATTAATAATGATTAACAAAAATGAAATTAAAAATTAGGCTTAAATCCCTATTAAAGATTAAAATAAAATTTAAACTAAATTAAATTTAAATTACTCTAATTAAAACTAAAGTAAAAGCTAAAATGAAGTTGAAATTAGAATAAATTAAAAAATAGGATAAAACTATATTAAGAATAAACTAAATTAATAAGTAACTTAAAAATAAGTCAAATTCTAGAATAGAATGACACAAAGACCAACAATGCGTGATTAATGATCAATGAAAAGTTTAACTAAAAAACAAAAATGACCGATTTAAAATTATATGAAAATGACCAGACAAATCTGAGGGTAAAATTTGGGGTGCAACAATATGCAAATGTAATATGATTGTTTTTCTCACCCTTCTGCTGTTTTATAATGCTCTATGAGGCATTGCAGATTAGAGTTGCTGGAGGTCTTTTTGTGAAGCTTTGCGTCTTTATTCTTTTGTCGGTCGGCTCTGATATGTGACACCGGGTAGTTAGGGTGGCCGTTTGTGATTATTTTGTAATATGTATATGTATCTTTTTGGATTGTACATGTATGATGTTGTATCTGACAAACAAACTTTTATGAGATATATATATATATATATATATATATATATATATATGTTGATATTCAGTTACGGATTTTCCGCTTATATTCTGTTTCTAAATTGTGGGTATAATACTACCTGAATGGTTGCATATTTGTATGAGCAGGTGTTGTATGTTTGTTTCAAATTGTTGTGGTGTCCCCGGTCTATGCCGTGCATGTTTTAATTATACTCTGATGAAATTTTGAATTTTTATTTATCGCTTTAATAGCTTTAGGGTATAGATTGGGGGTGTCACAGAGTCGACCACCATTTCTACCACATGCATTGGGTGTTCATCTTTTGGGGTCACAGCGTTTAGATCTCTGAAATCTATGCAGACCCTAAGTGTCCCATTGTCCTTAATGATAGGGACAATATTCATTAACCATTCAACATATCTGGAAGTTCTTATGAACTTGCTTCTCAGAAGTCTTTCAATCTCTTATTTAATTTTTTTTTACATGACCTCTAGTTCAAACCTTCTTGGCATTTGATACACTTTTTTTTTGGGGGTTGAATTGGCAGTTTCAACTCCACCAACTCTAGACTTAGCCCTGACATCTCATTGTAATCCCAGGCAAAATAATGTTTGAATTCCTTGAGTAATTTGATTACTTGGGTTTTCTGGCTAGGGTCGATTTTTGGCACTTATATAAGTTAGATTTTTGATTGTCCATCTCCAAAGTCTATCTCTTACAAAGTTTCTTGAGCTTGCATATTTTTATTCGAGGATACTGGGTTTTTCTCAAACCCTAAAGGCTCATCATCATAGATGTAGTCAAGCCTACAACTTTTTAAAGCTGTTTCTTGGCCTTTCCGGCCAATTTTTATTGTTTCAATAGTTTCAACTATTGTGGCTTCGACAAATAAATTTTGTTGGGATCCGGCCTCTAAGGCCCCCCATATTTTATTTTCAATCACATAGGCCAAAATTCGAGTAAGTGCGCTCGAATCACCATCCACCCAATCGGTGCAATTGTGCCATCTTCTACGTCCACATTTCACATTATCTCATGATCCCATATGAAACCATGGGTTGAATGGAATTTATGAGAATAAAAAGCATTTTCCAATATCGCAAATGTTGTTTCAGCAGGATGACATGGTGAGAAATTCACCAAATTTTTGTCAAAATTTTTTCTATCAACATAATTGACCTCAGCCAAATAATAACTTTGGTCAATTCAATGTTTTCAACAATACCATTCGGCCACCAAGTAGAAATTCTTTAATGGAGAGCCGATGGAACTGCTCCTATTCCATGTATCCATTCCCGTCCTAATAACAAATTGTAATTTTCTTTAGACGATATAACCATAAATAAGGTTGGTCTCGTCAGTATGCCCACTGAGATATCTACTTGGATTATCCCCAAAATATGAATTGTTTTCCCTTTATAATTGGACAACACCATAATTTGGCACCTTCAAGGTCTTTAGCAGCCTCTTTATCGAATATAATGCTACACCTAGGGCATAGAATCACTTCATAATCCTTCAGCTTACATCGATTCAAGAAATCAATAAGCTCTTCCTCGGCCATTGGATATACCACCTTCATCTTTTCTTCGTACTCATTCGCAACAACCTATTCAACTTTCATGTCGAGACCTAAGTAGTCTCAACATCAAGATTTCAATAAGCTCAACATAATGTGCATCTTAGACTTGAAGGGTGTCTAAGTCAACTAGCATAGGAGGTTTGGATTTTTCCCTAAATTTCAATCTTCCTTCTTTGAAGGTGCTCTGTACCAAGTCCCTGAAAAAAACACATTTATAAGTTTTATGACCTAAAAAATTGTGATACTTAGAAAAACCTCTCTTTTTTCTTTGTTCCAATGGGTTTATTTAGGCCTTTTGGCACTATGGTTTGCCCATCAGTAACTAATAAATAAAAAATTTCGTCACATTTTTTAAGTCCAATGTATATGTTTTGTCACAAACTTTTCATTTTTACTAGGTTCAACGGGGGTTTCCCGTTCGAAGGTTTTAACAGTTTGTAAACATATGGAGGTCTTGGCTTTAACTCCGCTGCATTGACCTCACTATCTCTGACATGTTCATAAACTATGTTAGATTCGTGATCATCTTTGTTTGCTTCAACTTAAACAAAATTTTCCTTTTTATTATATTTGTTTGACCTAGCCTTCTCGGCTTTCAAACGTTCGAATTGTCGAACCATGTCTGTCAATTAACCATGTCCCATGAAAATTGGGTATCCAACTTCTTCGTAATGGAATTGTCTAAATCTCATGCCACCATTTCGATTAATCATTGTTAGTTCTTGGATTGGCTAGAATTTTGGTAAAACAAAGTTGTTTGTTCAATGTTGATGTCACATGGGTGATGTCTTAACATTGAGTCTTAACATTGGTTAATGTTATATGTTTAAGTTGTTGAAGTTTTGAAGTCTGATGTCACATGCGATGTCATGACATTAGATATGCAGTTTTTTAAAACATCAGGTTTGAGATGTTTTTAGGGTTAAGCGTATTAGCTGGAATTTGGGAGTGTAGTGAGTGATTTTTGGAAGTGGTTGCGAAGCACGATCGCTCTGGTACTACAGCTCGATTCATTTTTTATCCTATTAAAGCTGATGAAGGAAGGGAAATAGATGTCTCTAATTAACCCTACTTGCATACTGAGATTAAACAGTCAAAACTGTTGGTTTACAGATGCTACAAAGATTCGGGGTTTCTCCTAGGTTATTTTGTTGACGAGGGGTGCTTTAGGCTATCGGTTAGGATGTTAGGACGAATGTATGAAAGTATGGGATTTTGGGTTTTTGTTTAGTATGCTCGCTAAGATTTTTCTTTCAATCTTATGCCTACGTATTCCCGTTTACCAAAACAGGGAAATCAGAGCATTCGTAGTTCCTCCTATTCTATGGGAGGAAATGGGTGTTTTGGTGTCTTGTTCAAAGCCCAAGATGTGAAGCGAAAGGTGGTTTGTATCTTGTTCAAAGCCCAAGATGTGAAGCTAAAGGGTCTATTTGTATCTTGTTCAAAGCCCAAGATGTGAAGCTAAAGGGGTCTGACTTTTAGAGAGAATTTGTCATCTCTAAAGAGGGGTTTGTTTGTCACAACTGTTTATAAAGGATAATTACTTTAACCGGGATGTGTGAATCCGGCAATGCCATAATTTCCTTTATAGGGGATTTTAACCTGAAGGAGAAGACTTTAACTCAGTGTAGAGCAATGCTATCTTTCCTTAGGAATTTCTCATACTAAAAGAGGGATAGTGGCATGGATGTAGATGATCCAGAGGCTTGCCGCTTACAGCAATTAGATGAAGGGGAAAGAGTTGTTGAAGTCTGTGTACTGTGAACGAGGTACAGCTTTGATGCTAAAAGGTTGATTGGACCAACCAGTGGTTTTCTTATACAAAGCCTAAGAGGAGGCTAATACGTGTCTCGTACAAAGCCCGAGAGAGAGGCTAAAAGGTTTTGACTCGACAATGGAGTCTTTTGGTATCTCGTATAAAGCCCGAGATGAAGGTACTTGACTTAACAAGAGAGTTTTTTGTATCTCATATGAAGCCCGAGATGGAGGCTAAAATTTGTTTGGCTCAATAAGAACCTTTTTGTATCTCGTATAAAGCCCGAGATGGAGGCGAAAGGGTGATTGACTCAACGAGGGAGTCTCTTTATGTGTATCGTACAAAGCCCGAGAGAGAGGCTAAACGTTGTTTGACTCCGCTGGGGAGAATCATTGTATAAAGCCCAAGAGAGAGGCTATTGTAACTGGAGAAGGATCATTATACAAAGCCTAAGAGGAGGCTATGGTTACTGTTTCAGTTGAGTGACAGGTCCAGTATGCTGATTTAAAGAGAAAATCAGTTCTTATATGAGCAACACTGTACTCGAGGATTTGATTCGAGGATCCGGGCTATTCCTAATCTTTAAGGAATTGGGAAATTCGAATGGTATTGAGACTGTCCGAGTCTACGGGTTTTCTTCCTATTTAACGAAGGGGTCACTTGAAAATGTCTTTTAGACTCAAGGAGATTAGACTGTCCAAGTCTAGAGTTTTATCTTTTGTACTATGCTTTGAGAAACAGTAGTAGACTCTTTAAAAGGATTGTTCTATGCAGATGACTAAGTTCTATTCCTATACCTCTAGGAGGTCGTCGGGACAATTTATACGAAGCCCAAGAGGAGGCTGGAAACTTTTAAGAAGCCGATCGGTCCTTGTACGAAGCCCAAGAGGAAGCTATTATTCCCGGAGGAAGAATCATTATATGAAGCCTAAGAGGAGGCTGTGAATACTTCTAAGAAGCTGGCGGGTCCTTGTGCTAAGCCCAAGAGGAGGCGGGGTTGCTTTTAGGAAGCCTCTGGGTCCTTGTATGGTGCCCAAGAGGAGGCCAATGCTTTTAAGAAGCTCGTGGGTCCAAAAACCCCGAGAAATTCAAGGCAAGCTATTCACAAGGAATAGATCAAGTCAGGAAAGTTCGAGAATTTAGAAGAAATTCAAAGATGCCATTCACAGAGAATACATTCATCTCTGGGAGTAGAGTTTCTTGATAATTCCTAATGAGGACAGCCGAAGACAAGACTGTATCTGGTGATCCTATTGGGGATCTAGTTGTCTATTTCTATGAATAAACGAACGGCGTCACCTAGTTCTAGACGTAGTTGCCGGGGAAACTCGAAATATCTATACTATTATTACACAGTTGATATGAGTTTATGAAAGAATACTTACAGTGAAACAGCCCCACAATACAGTTATATGTATATGAAACCGGTAAATGAAAGCAATAACCACTTACTCGGTTGTAGAGCTTCCATGCTGTTTGGTTAGTTGTTCAACAAAGAAAGATTGAAAACAACAGTATATTCAAAATCAAAGGAGAAAGTGCTTTGAAAAAGAAAGATTTGGGGCTTACAGCTAAAGGAGAGGCCCAGGGTTTTATCAGTGAGCGCACTGTTTGAATTTGTACAGAGGGACTTATACAAGTGACTGAGGCCCAAAAAAGGTTTTCTGTACAAAGGGATTTGGGTCTTACACTCTCTCAAGAGGCCCAAAAGGTTAAAAAAAAGAGTGGGGCTTATAACACGAGGGTAGGCCCAGATGATTTTTCGTTTAAAATGGCGATCGCGCCGAGATTTTCTTTTAACGCAAAGGGACTTATACAATACGTGAGGCCCAAAAATGTTTTTGGTTAAAAGGGGATTGGGTCTTACACTCTTTTAGAGGCCCAAAAGTTTTGAATGGGTCTTATAGCTCGAGGAGAGGCCCAGGGTTATTTTTCAAAAGGCGACGATCGTGCCGTTTGTTTTTTACGGTATCGGGACTTATACAATACACTGAGGCCCAAAAATGATTTGGTCAAAAAAAGGATTGGGTCTTACACTCTATTAGAGGCCCAAAGTGTTTTGAAAATGATTTATGAGGGTTGAATTAATCCAAAACCCTAATTTGTTTTTCAAAAATGTGTTTTAATTGAATAAAAATTCAATTAAAATGATCAAAATTGTTTAACATAGGAAAAACAAATTGTGATCTTCGATTAATGTTCCAAAAATTAAGTATTGACCTACAAAATAATTAGAAAGCATTAAAAGTTGCAAAATCAAGGTGGAAAAAATATTTTAGATGTCAAAAACGATTAAAACATTAATTCTTTGCAAAAATATCAATTATATAAAATAAATAATATTTTTGGGATTTTTTGGGAAAATAAAATATTTTAACATTTTTGTGAATTATTAAAAAAAGAATCAACTCAAAATCATTAAAACTCAGAGAGAAATTAATTTTTGAATCAATTAAATAAAATCACAAAATTCAAATATTCAAATTTTCAAAAATGGCGCCAAGAACACACCAAGAACACGCGCGTGTTCTGGGTTTGCCCAGATTTGCATTTTCTCTCCAATCTCACTGAATAATTGATTATATCATGCAATCCACATGCCAATCAACTCGTTTCAACCTCACGATCATGTCTATAGTATTTAATTTCATTTAAATTAAACATATAACAAGAAATCACGAAAAATCCTCAAGAACCCTAATTTCTGCATGAAGGCTAGGATTTTTGATACACGATTCAAACAATGCAATTAATTGAGGGGAAACATTCCATGCATGATTATGAACATATGGCCAAATTATTGTGCAGCAAAAATTGCATGGATCATAGAGTTAGAAGAGCTCATGCTTACCACTTGCAGCTGGTGATCGTGATTTGTGTTGGAGGTGTTACAGCTAGGTTCCAATGATCTGGATAGCTTCCCTAGGTGGCATGGAGTGTGTATGAATGCTTGGAATGGATTGAAATGATCTAGAACTTGAGATGGTACCCCAACTGCAAATCTGTCAAGAACTTGAGCAATTGGCTGGTGATTTTGTGAAATCTGTGTTCCAGATGTTATGTGAGTGTTTGGATCACTTCTATATGATGTATGTGAGGTGTGTGTGTGTGATTGGTTTGATTGGAAAAGCTCTCAAACTCAAAACCCGATAGTGACTTGCCTTAGAAGGCAAAATTGGAGTGAAAGAATATATTTTGAGGAAAGCATCTGTTTGATGGCTTTGGTGTACTCAAACTGATCACAATTGAGCTCTATTTATAGTAGAGCAAGTTTGTTTTGGGATCCACGGTGAATGGCAACTGCAGCAGAGGTTTGACCAATGTTGTCCAATGGAAATCCAAGTCTCATCTAGCCATTGACTAGAGATTAGAGCACAGGGTAGTGGTTCCCTTGGTCTTGGATAAGTCTTGACTGAATTCAGTTGAGAATGGCTCAGTCCATTCCACCTTGATGCTTCCATTGAATGCTCCAATCCAAAATTGGAGTCTTGTCCCTATTTTGGCCATTCTAGGCTCAACATGCTATTTCTTGTTCCAAAGACTTTGGAGGCTTGGCTCAATGATTATCCCCTTTAGATTCAATCCTCAGAGGTGTCCAAGTGGATAGGAGCATTTGGATTTGGCTGATTTTGGCAAATCGAGCAAAAATGCAAAATCTGCCTTGCCTTGACAGATTTCAACAAGGCAACTTGCCAATGTCATATCTCATGACTCAAATTGAATTTGGTGATGTTCTTGGCCATTTTGGAAAGCCCTTACATGATACAACAACTGTTTGAACATGTTTGGTTTTGATCTCTTTTGAATCCAAGTGAAAAATCCCCCTACATTTGGCAAAAAGTAGGGTAAAATCTGACTTAGTGAAATTTTCACCAAGTGTTGGAACAAAGTGACTTTTCTTGATTTTGATCACTCCATAACTCAAAATCCATGAGGAATTTGGACATAGGTCAGTATGAAGCTTTTGTAGAGGGCAATGAGATCTACAAATCAAGCTTTGAATGGGGAACAATGGCCTTGTGGTTTAGGAGTTATGGTCCTCCAAAGTTGCCACATTAGTGTCACTTTTTCCATAACTTAGAAATTTTTCTAAGTTTTTATGGTTACCCCTTTTACAAGTTATCCCACTTTCTTTGATTTTTATTGATAAATGATGATTCAAATCATACATTAACGTCATTTTAGGGTTAAAAATCCATTTTGGTGAAAAATCTCAAAAAGTCAAAGTTGACTTTTATGCACAGTTGACTTTTTATCAGATGAATTCCAAACTGTGCAATTCTTCAGGAAATCATGTCCTTGACCTAAATCAAACTTGATGGACATGTTCCATGGGTGTCATAGGGTATATTGAATCATGTCTTAGGGCTTGGGAGCATGTCCTGGTCAAAAGTCAAAGTTACAGTTGACTTTCCTCGTGAAACCCTAATTGTGGTGCAGATGAAATTAAGACTTGTTGCTCAAGCTTCTTGGATTAATCCATTGTTACAAATGGATCAATATAGCTCATTAGAGACCCTCAAATCATGTCTTGAGGTCTTGGCTCATGATTTGCCCTAAAAGTCAACTTAGGGGTGAATTAGGTCAAGAAACCCTAATTCCTGATTTTTTATGAATGCATCCCCTGAGGCAAAATTGACTTGATGCTTGGGTCCATGAGGTTCCATGGAGTATATTAGGTTATGTTTTGGATCATTGGCTTGTGCCCAGATGAAAATTTTCCATTTGGAGGCCCTGGTCGACCAAAACCCTAATTTGGTGACACTGTCGATCTTGAGACTTGATCCACCTAGAAGGGAGCAGCCCTGTGCTTGATCCTTGAGGTGGGAGTCCTTTTGATCCATTGTGAATGTTTGAGAGGTTAGACAAGTTGAAGATCATGTCATTCCTTGATTGATCCTTTGTCTAAGGCTCTGAGAGGGCTTGAAACCCTAATTTTGATTGTAGTGAATGCTCACCCATCTTTGGGGAGACGGATGAAGTATGATGGTTCCTCCATATTGTGATGAAGATTTGTACAATGATGGGAAATCTAAGTGGTCAAAATTTGGGGTATGACTGGGGGAGCTGTTAGAGTTATTGGATGCGAATATCTTGGAGAAGATATTTTCTGTTGCAAACAGATTTGATGCAGATTTGTAGGAGTGTTTAAAGGCTGAAGATTTAAAAAGATTTGGAGATAAAATCTGTTTTGAAGATTTAGTTTTAAATAACAAATCAGTTCAGATATTGTAGCAGGTCCCAGCCCAAATCAAATAGCTATATAAAGCGCATCAATCCTTTGGAGAAAGTACAGAAGATAGAGAGCATAGACTGAGTGTCAATCATTGTCTTTGTACGAGTATTTTGTAAACCATTCTAGGTTAAATTGGTGAGTTGTAAGGTGTACTCTCTTAGAGCTGTGAAGCAAGAGAGTGTTGTTACTTGATCAAAGCCTGTAAGTAGGATCAAGGTGTTTCTCAAAGTGTGATCTTTGAGGTGTTTTAGGAAGTGAGTAGTGTTCTCATACCTAAGTGGTCTCTTAGGTAGAAAGTTCATTAGGTAGAGATTAAGTTTAGGAGATGTCAACTGGGTTGTTGAGTCTGTAAATTAATTCTACTAATAGTGAAATTCCATCCTGGCTTGGTAGCCCCCAGAGTAAGTTGTTTAACTGAACTGGGTGAACAATTCTTTGTGTACTCGTCTGTTGTTTTATATTCTCCATTGCAGAGTGTGTTATTGTGACATCACATGAAACATCACATATCTAGTACCAGAATTTCAATTGGTATCAGAGCAGGCATCCTGCTCTGCATCTGGGTGAGATCTAGGGCTGATACTTTCTGGTAAGATGGACAAGGAAGTTGGTGGATTTGTAAATAGACCCCCTATTCTGGATGGCTCTAATTATGATTATTGGAAGCCAAGGATGATTACCTTTTTGAAATCCTTGGACAGCAGGGCTTGGAAGGCTATCATAAAAGAATGGAAAGCACCTGTTGTTGTTGAGAAAGATGATGCAGGGAAAGAAAAAGAAGGCAGCTCAAAACTGAAACCTGAAGAAGAATGGACCAAGGAAGAAGATGAGCTTGCCCTTGGTAATTCTAAAGCTCTAAATTCTATTTTCAATGGAGTTGATAAGAACATCTTCAGGTTGATCAACACCTGTGAAGTTGCTAAGGAAGCTTGGGACATCTTAAAGACTACTCATGAAGGAACCTCAAAGGTTAAGATGTCAAGACTTCAACTTCTGACATCAAAGTTTAAAAGTCTAAAGATGAAGGAAGATGAAACTATTCATGATTTTCACATGAGTATTCTTGAGCTGTCTAATGCCTCTAGTGCTCTTGGAGAAAATATGACTGAAGAAAAGCTGGTGAGGAAAATCCTTAGGTCCCTTCCCAAGAGATATAAGATGAAGGTGACTGCAATTGAAGAAGCTCAAGACATCAGCAAAATGAGAGTTGATGAGCTAATTGGATCTCTTCAAACTTTTGAGTTAGGGTTGAATGAAGAGGAACCTGAAAAGAAAACCAAGAGTATAGCCTTGGTATCTAATACTCAAGAAGAGAAGAAAGGGAATGGTGATGAATCTCAGGAGGAGCTATCTCAGGCTATTGCTATGTTGGGAAGACAGTTCAACAAGGTGTTCAAGAGAATGAATAGAAACTACGAACCTAATGTTAAGAACATCTCCTCTGACATCAGCAAGTCAAAAGAAAAGGATGAAGAGAAAACTGCTCAAGACAAAGGGATCCAATGCTTTGAATGTGAAGGTTATGGGCATGTCAAGAAAGAATGTCCTACATTCCTTAAGAAGCAGAAGAAGGGCATGACTGTTTCCTGGTCTGATACTGATAGTGAAAGTGAAGAAGAGTCAGCCAAGCATGTCAGAGCATTGACAGGGACATGTGTGTCTGATGGAGAATCAAGTGATGAAGAACTGACTTTTGAGGAGTTAGCAGCCTCCTATCAAGACTTATGTCTGAGGAGTGCAGAGGTTTGTCAAGAAAGTGAGAAACAAAAGAAACAAATTGTTCAGCTTGAGACTGTTAAAGCTGATCTTGAAAATGAAGTCTTGTTTGTTAAATCTCAACTTGATCAAATGACAAAATCTGTTAGAATGTTGAACAGTGGATCAGATACTCTTGATAAGATCCTTCAGGCAGAAAAGGTAGTAGGAGACAAATCTGGATTAGGATTTGTTGTTGAGGAGAAGGTTTCTGCTGAAGCTAGTACTTCAGGAACCAAAAAGGACATGTCTCAACCAATGTTTCAACATAACAAAAAGAGACATAATCCTAAACCCAAGCAGGTTGCTCACCAACAGCCTCAAAATGTTGGGAAAAGGTATACTCATGGTCCTCATCAAAAGAAGGTTCATACTTCTGGAGCTAGGCAGTATATGCCTCCTCAATACCATAGGAGCATGCAGGCTTCTAGGTTTAACATGTTCCATCAGATGTCTCAACATCAAGGGAATATGTATGGCTTTGGACCTAATAATGCAGTGCCTCATTGTTATGGGAGAAGGAAGCCACATCATCATAGAAGACAGCCTAAGAGACATAATCCTCACTACAGAAGACAGGCAAACTATGGAAGAAGACAGCACCAGTACTATGGATGGCAGCCACAGCAGTTTCATCATCAAGGTGGCAGGAAGTTTAACAACTTCAGAGAAGAGAGAGTAAGGTGCTTCTATTGTGGAAGATTTGGTCATATGCAGTTTTCTTGCTTTAAACTGCATGGATATCCCAAATCTGTCCCTCAAGCTAGACAGAAGGAGAACAGGACTAAGGTTGTTAAACAATGGGTTCCTAAAGCTGAGGTTACATGTCTATTGGCTCACACATCAGATAGACATTCTGCTAAGGATGGATGGTACTTTGACAGTGGATGTTCAAAGCATATGACTGGGTCCAAAAATCATTTGGTGGAGATCAATTCTTGCTCCTCAAATGATGTTACTTTTGGTAATGGAGAGAAAAGGGAGGTAAAAGGAGTTAGAAAATTGAAGTGTCATGATGGACCTGATCTTGACAATGTGCTTCTTGTCAAAGGTTTGAGTGCTGATTTGATTAGCATAATTCAGCTTTGTGATGAAGGATACAAAGTCAGCTACACTAAAGATGAGTGTTTGGTGACTAATGAGAAGAATGAGGTTGTTATGAAGGGAGTCAGATCCAGAGATAATTGTTATCAATAGGTACCTCAAAAGGTCAGCTCATCTAATGATGTTAAGGTTGATGTTGTGACATCAGACTGTAACATTAAGTGTGAAAGTCTGAGCATGTTGAAAGGTCAATTAGGGTTAGTAACTTATGGTGTGAATTCTTTTAAAAATTTAAAAGGAAAGTTATTTTGGAGGGAGAAACTCATTGATTGGATTTTAAGTGATCCAAAAAAATCAGGCTCCATACTTTAGGCTATCATTACCTATTGTAGCTATCACATGCTTCATCAAACACCATACTCCTAGACGGTTCATCTCCTTCTCCATCAACAGAAGTAGCAATCCTTCCCTGATCCTCAGTTGCTTCACTGAAACAATGTCAAAACAAGTATCATCCCCTTCAAAGAAGTCTGCTTCAAAAAGTTCTTCTCTTGAAAAAGCTAGGGTTTTGACGAACGTGGGTTCTGCTGAAGAAGCTTTGAATGTAGCACCCATCTCCATGATGGTTCCTGAATCTGGTAAGTCAAGACCTTCCAAACTTCAACCCAAAAGGCCTACACCTAAAATTGATGATAGTGAAACTAGGAGGTTAGTCACTAGCATTCTTTTTAAAGAGAAATATGCATCTGGGTCTTCCACCCCCCAAGCTGTTGAAGAGAGGTTTGATGTTGATCGGAGTCTTAATCAGATTGCCACCAAAATTTTGGATAAGGGTTTATCTGTAAAAGGCATTTCTATTCCCCTTAGGCTAATGCCTGCTGAAAAGGAGGACATGCAAAGTGTTGATACAAATCTTCACAGACTGGCTATGTCAGTCATTGAAGATGCTGAAGTAGGTGTTGAAGAAGAAGGTGTTCATGAGGAAGCTGATGTTGAAACAAATGTCAGAACATCGCCTGATAGGGATGTTGAAACTAGCCTTGGTGGAAAGAAGAATGAAGATGTGGCAAATGTTGTTGACCTGTCTGATGATGAAGTGATTGGAAATGTTGTACCTAGTCTTGCCAAAAGACTTAAAACTAGAAAAGGAAAGAATGTGGAATCTTCTCCTAAGAAGTCAGCTGAAGGAAAGAAGAAAAATACTTTTGTTGTTGGTCCAACAAAAACACGGAGTAAAGTTGTTGTGAATCCCAGAAAGAGGAAGTTGTTGGAAGAATCTGAATCAGAGTATGATGTTGAGGATGATGTTCAAGACATCACTCCTGTGAGAAAGTCAATCTTGAAGAGAATTGCTGACAAGATAACTGATGTTCCTGTTGACAACATTTCATTCCATTATGCAAGCAGTGCTTCCATGTGGAAATTTGTTTGTCAAAGAAGACTTGCTCTTGAAAGAGAGATTGGCAAAGAGGCTATGGAAATTAAAGAAGTCATATAGGTGATAAAGGTTGCTGGATTGATGAAGACTGTTTGTCGGTTCTCCAAGTGTTATGACAGTCTGGTTAAGGAATTTATGGTTAACATTCCTGTGAATATTTCTGACAAAAGAAGTGTGGATTTCATGAAAGTGTTTGTTAGAGGCAAATGTATTGAGTTCTCTCCTGAGGTTATCAACAATTACCTAGGAAGAAAAGAAGAAGAGTTTACAGAGTAAGAAGTTACTGATAATGATGTCTGCAAGGAGATAACTGCTGGTCAAGTAAAGGTGTGGCCCTTGAAAGGAAAATTGACAACTAGCAAACTTAGTGTTAAGTATGCTATCTTGCACAGAATTGGAGTTGCAAATTGGGTGCCTACTAATCGTAAAACCACAACAGCTGTGGGATTAGGAATGTTCATTTATGTTGTTGGCACTAAGAAGAAATTTGACTATGGATCATATATTTTTGAACAGACTGTGAAACATGCCACCACTAATGCTATCAAAATGCCTACAGCATTTCCATCTCTCATTTGTGGAATAATTCTGAAACAACATCCTGGTATATTGACAAAGTCAGACACAGCCTGCAAGAGGGGGTCTACATTATCTCTGCATCCAAAATTGTTTGTTGGGAGTCATGTTCCAGACATTGTCTCAACATCAGATGCTGGTGTCAAGAAGAAAAGTACCAAAGCTGATTTGCTTGCAAAATTGAAGGCTACTTGCAAGGATCTGGATATTGTGATCAGTACCAGCATGACTAGAAAGAAGGAAATTGAGAAGCTGATCCAGTCCTTGGAACAGGATGATAATGATGATGTTCATGTCAATGCTGAAGGTATTAATTCTGAGGAAGATGATGAGGATGATGAAGATGGGCCTAACTCTGATGAAGATTAAGTTTTTTTTGTTGTTTCTGCTAGTCAGTAGTTTTTTTTTGCTTTTGTTGTTTTGCACTTGATGTGTTTGGTTTGTAACCTGAATATTATGTTTTAAGCACTTTTTATGTTTTTGTTTTATGATTTGTCTTGTCTTGAATGCTGACTTTAGACTGACAATGAGAGCTAGCTTAGGACTAACTGGTAGTTAGTAGGTGTTTGTCCAATTATGGCTAAAAAGGGGGAGAGTTAGCCAAGCCAAGGTGTGGTTGTGAATCCTGTTTCTGATGTGGTGCAGAAGTTGAGGGGGAGAGTGTTTGTGCAGCTGTATGCTGGTTCTGGTTTTGAGGGGGAGCCTGACCCTTTGCTGAGCTGATGGAGTATGTGCAACATTTTGAAGTAGGAGCTATTTTGAAGGAGTGCTGCTAGGAATTTTTAACATTTTTCATTTTTTATCCGCTGCTGAAGTCTCTGATGTTGCAGAGATTGTTTTAGCCAAAATTAGCCAAAGGGGGAGATTGTTAGTTCTTGGATTGGCTAGAATTTTGGTAAAACAAAGTTGTTTGTTCAATGTTGATGTCACATGGGTGATGTCTTAACATTGGTTAATGTTATATGTTTAAGTTGTTGAAGTTTTGAAGTCTGATGTCACATGCGATGTCATGACATCAGATATGCAGTTTTTTAAAACATCAGGTTTGAGATGTTTTTAGGGTTAAGCGTATTAGCTGGAATTTGGGAGAGCTGTTAGAGTTATTGGATACGAATATCTTGGAGAAGATATTTTCTATTGCAAACAGATTTGATGCAGATTTGTAGGAGTGTTTAAAGGCTGAAGATTTAAAAAGATTTGGAGATAAAATCTGTTTTGAAGATTCAATTTTAAATAACAAATCAGGTCAGATAATGTAGCAGGTCCCAGCCCAAATCAAATAGTTATATAAAGCGCATCAATCCTTTGAAGAAAGTACAGAAGATAGAGAGCATAGACTAAGTGTTAATCATTGTCTTTGTACGAGTATTTTGTAAACCATTATAGGTTGAATTGGTGAGTTATAAGGTGTACTCTCTTAGAGCTGTGAAGCAAGAGAGTGTTGTTACTTGATCAAAGCTTGTAAGCAGGATCAAGGTGTTTCTCAAAGTGTGATCTTTGAGGTGTTTTAGGAAGTGAGTAGTGTTCTCATACCTAAGTGGTCTCTTAGGTAGAAAGTTCATTAGGTAGAGATTAAGTTTAGGAGATGTCAATTGGGTTGTTGAGTCTGTAAATTAATTCTACTAATAGTGAAATTCCTTCCTAGCTTGGTAGCCCCCAGAGTAAGTTGTTTAACTGAACTGGGTGAATAATTCTTTGTGTACTTGTCTGTTGTTTTATATTGTCCATTGCAGAGTGTGTTGTTGTGACATCACACATAACATCACATATCTAGTATCAGAATTTCAATCATGTTCATGCACTTGAGTAAAGAACCTTGCTTTCAACAACCTAAATATGGTTTGATATGGGATACAACAACCATTACACTATCTACATACGTAGATACACTAGGGTGTAGGTCTGCCATCATTGCAGATGGCATGCCATAAGGTTGTTCTCTACCAACATGAGGTAATGTAAAATTCCAAGAAAAAAGAGGCATTTGGTCTTCTATATTTTGTGTAAGCCTTGGATACTCGAAACACTAGACACTTGTGATGGTGAAACCGCCTCTTTTGGTGATATAGTTGAAGCTGAAACTTGACTTATGATAGTAGGATTTTCTCCAACTGAAGTTAAAGTTCCTGCATTACCAGTCGTCGATCCGACTGGTTGTTCTTCTAGGTTTGGAGCATTTTTCTAAGGAGAGAGTTACTTTTTTTTTGTAGGACGATTCCTTTCAGGAAGAGTTCAACCACTCCTCAGACGCGTATATACTCAACAACTGAAGACATTTCATACATGAAGAACAAAAATGGACAATAAAGCACAATATTTTTTTTGCAAATTTTAAAACTTTTTTTACACAAAAGGGTTTCACTGGGCATACCAATTTGTTTACTGGTATTTTTAGTAAACAATCACGAGTTTGGTTCACTTAAGAGATTAAACTCAAAAAATATCAAGGACAGTTTGTGTAGAAAGAAAGGCAAAGAAAATAGTGTTTGTGATTGAATGTTAAATGCTTGAATGTCAACGAACTAAAATAAATTCTGATTGCAATAAGCTTTAGATAAAGATAATAAACAAAAAAACATAAGAAATATTATGAAATAACTAATGTAATTCAAACAATTTAAAGAGAACGGTGCGCAGATTCATACATGTTTCTCTCAAAATCGTTCCTTTCTGTGGACCTCTAATTCTATACAAGAAGTCTATTTATATATTAATACATTGATAATTGTCGACAACAGTCACTTCTTCAATGCTCAAAGTGTATCCTAAATGTGTGTTTCCAGCCTCTTGTATGTTTCCACGTATCTTGGTCTTTAAATTATCTCTGAACCGTTGTTAACCGTTTGCAAAATGGTTGTACAACCTTCAACTACATTCTGTTGAAGACCTTCACGTCTGTTGTGAAATCTCATGCCTTGGAAACAAAGTATAAATTGTTTCTTTATGATCAAGAAACAAACAAAGGTAGAAAAGATGGTAAAAGAAGAAGAACAACAAGAATTGGTTATAACTGCTATTCTTTACTTTATCTTTAAATCAGATTACAAGTACTCAAGAATAACAAATAACCTTCTCACCCTAATTAGGATTTGCCACAGTTATGATGAGAGACTAGTATGTTATTTATAATAAAACCTAACATACTAAACTAATGAGATTTTTAACAATTACCCATTACAAGATAACTTAGGGTACAAGCTAACTTAAACAATTATACATAACAGACAAGCCCAATTCGATATGCTAACAAATCTAGCATTTTCGACAACTGCATGCTTGACCCTACTTCAAATACAACATACACTACTTCGACAACAACATGTGAATGACCTTCGACTGCATGCTAAACATCTGTTAAACTGTCAAACCAAGAAGCTACCTTCGATCATACTAGAGTTCGGTCTAATATCTCACAAATCGCCACCTTGGAACAAACTCTATAATATCAAGGAACAAACTAGCTTTCTTCATGCAGCTTTATCAACTGCATATAGTGGAAAAAATTGCAACTGGACAATGTCTTGGTGATCATATCAGCAACATTATGATCTTTCAAAACCTTCAGCACTTGGACTTCTCCATGCTCAATTACCCCTCTGACGAAATACAACCTCACATCGACGTGCTTGGTTCACTCATGATAGGCTTAATTCTTTGATAGGTGTATTGCACTTTGACTATCACATTTAACAGTGATAACTTGACCTTGAAGTTTCAGCTCCTTTGCAAAACCTTCAAGCCACAATGTTTCCTTCACAGCTTCAGTTAGGGAAATATATTATGCTTCAGTGGTTGATAAGGTAACAACCTTCTGAAGTGTTGCTTTCCAACTTATTATTGTGCCGAACATAGTGAACATATATCCAGAAATAGATTTTCTGGAATCCATACAACTTGCATAATCAGACTCAACATATGTTTCGATTGCTGCTTTACTATCTTCGCCCAAGGTTCCACCATAAATTAGGACTCTGTTCAGAGACCCATTTATGTACCTTAGAATCCACTTCAATGCTTACCAGTGAGCCTTTCCAGGATTCGCCATGTACCTGCTTACAAGACTTACTGCATATGTTATGTCAGGTCTAATACAGACCATAACATACATCAAAAAACTGACTATATTAGCATATGGAATGCTATTCATATAAGCTCTTTCGACATCAGTACTGGGACATTGATTTATACTCAGCTTGAATTAAGGGTTTGTCGCAATCACAACAGGATTTGAATTTGACATACCAAACTTTTCGAGAATCTTTCGTCAGTATGCCTCTTGAGATAAGCATAATTTCGAATGCTTTCTATCTCTTTGGATGTCAATCCCAAGAATCCTAGACACAGCTCCCAGATCCTTCATGTTGAACTCCTTATTTAGTTCAGCCTTCACTCTCATTACATATTCGACATTGTTGCTTGCTATTAGAATATCATCCACATAAAGCAACAAAATAATAAATGAATTACTAGGTCGAAATCTGAAGTAAACACAGTGGTCGAACTGACTTCTAATAAAACTTATGCGTGCCATGAACTTGTTGAATCTCGTATTCCACTGCCGAGGAGATTGTTTCAGCCCATATAAAGATCTCTTCAGCTTGCCCGCATAATCTTCCTTCCTCCTTTCGACATACCCTTCAGGTTGCCTCATCAGGATTGTTTCATCTAGATCACCATACAAGAACGAAGTCTTCGCATCCATCTATTCTAGTTCATGGTCGAACTATACCACCGTGGCAAGCAACATTCGAATGGACTTATGCTTCACAATATAAGAGAAAACATCATTAAAGTCGGCACCTGCTTTCTGAGTGAAACCCCTAGCGACTAATCTTGCCTTGTATCTCTTCGATGCCATTCCTTCGATTCCTTCCTTAACTTTGAAAATCCACTTACAGCTGACTAACCTAGCTCCAGCAGGTTTCTTGATCAGTTCCCAGATGTTGTTATCATGAAGAGATTTCATCTCATCATCCAAGGACTTCAGCCATTCATTCTTATTTCAACTCCTCAAAACTTCCTTATAGTCTCTAGGTTCTTCGTCTAGAACCTCACTTGCAGAGATTAAGGCATAAGCTATAAGATCTGCATACCCAAGTCTCTTAGGTGGCTTGATGACTCTCCTTAACCTATCTCTTGACAATAGGTAGTCATAGACAGTTTCCTCAACTTCCTCAGTATCTTCTACTACTTCTTCGACTTCATCTGGGATACACAATTCAACATCAACATGTTCCACCTCAATAGGAATCTCTCCCTATTCCAGCTTTTCGTCAGCATCATCAGTTCTCTTGATGGCCATCTCAGCTTCATTGAAAATTACATCTTGACTAGTGATACACACACCTCCTGTGACCTGGCTCTAGGCACCATAGCCTATAAGTTTTGACTCCTTCAGGGTATCCCATGAACATGCATTTCAGAGCTCTAGGTTCGACCTTGTCTTCCCTAATGTGAGCATAGGCCACACAACCAAATACTCTTAATTTGTCGAGATCAGGTGGATGTCCCGAACAAACTTCTTCAGGTGTCTTCATATCTAACGCAGTCAAAGGACATCTGTTTATCAGATATGTTGCTGTCGAAACAGCCTCAGCCCAAAACACCTTCTTTAACCTAGCACTAGTCAACATGCATCTAACTCTTTCCAAAATAGTTCGATTAAACCTTTTCGCCAAACCATTTTGTTGTTGAGTACCTGCAGTAGTTTTGTGCCTTATAATACCTGAGGCAGCACAAAAGTTGTCGAACACCTCATTGCAAAATTCAAGTCCATTCTCAACCTCTTGACCTTTCAGCCAGTATAATTTTCGACTAGAGTCTTCCAACCTTTGAAATTGTAATACCCCATATTATATAAATGCTCAATTGAATATCAGATGAGATCAGATGAGCATCTATGTGCTCTATCTTTGGTAAATTGGATTAATGTAATCCTCTAAGTACTTTAAGTATTATCAATTAGGATCAATGGAGCAACTAATGAACTCTGAAGAGAACAATTAGTTAATTCAAGAAAAGATTTTTATGGTAACTTTAATAATTGATCAATTGGTGTAAGACAATAAAATATCAATTGGAGATATTTTACTCTATTGGATTATATTATATAATATTAGTATTATATATATGTATATTTCTTAGAAAAGAGAAAGAATAAGAAGTTAGTAAGAAGAAGAGGAAAAGAAGAGAAAGAGAGAAAGTGGAGAAAGAGGAAGAAGAGAGAAAAGCTTGGATCATCATCTTCTTCAACCTCCTCTTCGATTATCAGGTGGGTTCTAGTTAGAGACTCTAAGTTCTAGAAATATATGTTTGGAACTTAGGTTAGATTTGAGAGAAAATGATTAAACAGATGAATCAATGAAATCTAACGAATGAAATTCGATATAAATCGCGTAGTGTAGTCGTAATATGCATGTGATCAATTTATGATACTTGTTTTGATGTTTGGAAATGATCTGGTGTGGAAAGGGTGGGATTTGAGGCCCTTGGAACCCTAAAAATGGAGCTGAGAAATGTTGTTTCTGGTACGCACCGTCGGGCGGCGGTTTGAGCGCCGGGGGACGCGGGCTTGAGTCGGGCGGAACTTAAGGGGCGCAGCATGGAATGCTATTGGAATTTTTCTGGTTTTGGAATTGGGACTTATGTCGCTGCTTCGCCGAGCGAAGCACAGGCGAAGGGGCACCGCCGGGCTAAAATTTGTACCGCCGGGCGCTCCTGGGAGTTTTCAAATAATTTATTTTCTTTAAAAATCCATAACTCAGATCGAGACGTTCTTGGTACTGTTGGAAAGCTATGACGATCCTCTACCCAATTAAAAGTGAAAATTAGGGGTATGATGTGGAATTAATTATTTAGTGGAAAATGAAAGAAAATAATAATATGTGTTATGTTGAAATCCATATCTTTTGGATTGTGAATCCGATCGAGGCATAATTATAGCCGATATAAAGCTGTGAAAATATTCTACGGGATAAAAGTGAAAAGTATTGGGTTCGATACCCGATTAAATGAATCGGAAGGAACCCGAAAGTGATGTTTTATGTGATGTGCTATTAAATGGTAACGTGAGACCATGATTTTAACCAAGGATGCTTGGTAGAGGATAGTAGTGGTTGGTATTCCTCAAAAATGTGTGTAAACTACTATGTGGATTATGTTTGACATGTTATGCTATTATGTGTGTCTTATGATTGATGTTGTATTATGCTTGTCTAATATTGTTGTTGAACATAATTGAGAGAATATGCATGCTTAAAATGAATTAGGAAGAGTGAGAAACCTTACCCAAAACCTAATGATATGATTCTAGGTTGTGACTAGAAATTGATGAATAATTTAATGGCAACGCTCGTGCAGAAGAGGCCGAGGCATGTGTCCATTACCGAATGGTATAGAAAAGAGTGAAACACTAGTTGGAACATGTGTGTAAACCACTGTAGTCTTGTGAAAAGGCGAATGTGGCCTTAAGGCATTGTGGCCTTGTGATTGTCGAATACAATCATGTTTGTGTGTGTGATCACATAATCGGAATTGTTCTTATCCCTTAATAAATATTAGCGACCCATGTCGAGATCCTCTTGTGTGGGATGACCGGGGAAAGTATTTATTAAGTAGTCGTGACCCGTGTCGAGATCCTCTTGTGTAGGATGGCCGAGGAAAGTTGCATAGTGGGTGGTATTAGTGACCCGTGTCGATATCCTCTTGTGTAGGATGGCCGGGGAAAGTACCCGTGTGTAGATAATCGTGACCCGTGTCGAGATCCTCTTGTGTAGGATGACCGAGGAAATTTATCTATGTTAGCTTCCGGGACCCGTGTCGGGAACTCTTTGGAAGGGTTGGCCGGGAATGGATGTCTACATTTAAGGATCCGTGACCCGTGTCGAGAACTCTCTTGTAGGGTTGGTCGGGGAAATATGCCTTGGTATGTATTACCGATTAGTGATAAATTTTTGAGTTGTGAACTCATGAACATGTTTCCATATAGTGTGATATTGTGAACTCAAGGTCATTTCCCTTCCCCTTGACTTGAGTTAGGATTGGCTAGAACCCTGTAAAGCTGAGAGAATCCATAAGATAGGGAACTCACTGAGAATTGATGTATCTCACCCCACTATTGTTGATTATTTTCAGGAGGTATTTGCAGGTTTGATTTACAAGTGGAGCTATGCTTGGATGTTTCAAGAGAAACTTAGTTGAGCTTATTCCGTTGTGCATCATTCTTGTACAATGAGGAATATTGTACCTTATCCTTAGATTTTATTATATTGGATAGTTTCCATGACTTGTGCCATATGTTGTATTTATGTTTTAGAAATGGACAAGTATGTGAATTATGCCAATAGGCACTTATGATGGTGTCAGTACCAAATAAAAACACTTGTATGGTATTATTCTAGATAAATATTATACAGGGCGTTACAGAAATTCTCAAAAGTTTCATCCTTAGTCTTCTGGATGAATACCCATAACTTTCAAGAATATTCATCAACTATGGATAGAAAATACGTTGCGCCTGAATGTGATGGACACCTCGTAGGCCCCCAAAGATCAGTATGGATGTAATCAAGGGATCCATGTGTTCTTTGTTTGCCTTTATTGAACTTCACTCTGCAATATTTTCCAAGTACAAAGGGTTCACAAAATTTCAGCTTTTCGACTTTGTCTCCCCCAAGCAGATTTGTTTCCCCAATTCGACCAGACCCCTTTCAATGACATGGCCCAATCTCATGTGCCAAATTTCTGTGTTCGACAAAGGTTTTATGGATGCAACATTTGTCGAACCACTTACAACTTCAATCTCAAGGGTATACAAGCCTTGTTTCTTCACGCATCTCAAGACTTTCTTCGACCCCTTCATGACTTTCAGGATACCTTGCTCTCCTTTGAAAACATATCCTTTCTTGTCAAATTCACCAAGAGAAATTAAATTCCTCTTAAGGTCAGGTACATACCTAACCCCAGTCAATAGCTTTATTGACTCATCATGGAGCTTGAATCTTACAGATCCAATACCTGCAATTTTGCAAGCTTTGTTGTTTCCCAACAACACTGATCCACCATCTTGATCACACAATTTCTCAAACACGTCTTTGTTTGGAGTCATGTGTCAAGTACAACCTGAATCCATAATCCACTCCTTTCTTGAGTCGTAACTTAAAACCACCAGGACATCAGATGATTCATTATAATCTTGCACAACGGTTGCATTACCAGTATCCTTTCCATGATGATTGTTCAGGCGTTCAGGGCACACTTTTCTTGTATGACCCTCCTTCTTACAGTGATAACATCGAATGCCAGATGCATCACCACTATAAGACTTCTGCTGACTTTTACCCTTTTTCTTGTCGAACTTTCCATCTCTCTTTGTGAATTTTACCTTGACCGACATGCCTTCACCAGTCGAAGATGACTTCTGCTCCTTTTGTTCGTTCAAATCCTTCGAATACAGTGTTGACCGAACTTCTTAAAAGGTCAGAGACTCTCTTCTATACAAGTGAGTTTCTTTGAAGTGAGCATGTGATCTGGGCAAAACACATAGTAGCAACAACGCTTGATCTTCATCATCAATCTTGACATCAATATTTTCAAGATCATGAATCAGCTTGTTGAACATATCCAACTGCTCAGCCAAAACTTTGTCTTCACTCATCTTGAATGAATACAGCGCTTACTTCAGGTAGAGGCGATTGACCAACAATTTGGTCATGTACAAACTTTCGAGTTTCACCCATAACCCCGACACTGTCGTCTCCTTTGAAACCTATCGTAGAACCTTATCACCAAGGCTAAAAAATATGGCGTTGTGGGCTTTCTCTACGATACTCGTTCTTTCTTTTTCCGTTAACGCATCGTCCATGGCTGCAACTCCCTTCAACGCTTCCAAACAACCCTGCTGAACCAGTAGAGCTTTCATCTTCAAGCGCCACAGACCGAAATCGTTCACTCCGGTGAACTTTTCAATCTCATACTTTGTTGAAGGCATCTTTCTCCACGCTCACCGCACCAATTTGTTTCTTTATGATCAAGAAACAAACAAGGATAGTAAAGATGGTAAAAGAAGAAGAACACAAGGATTGGTTATAACTGTTATTCTTTACTTTCTCTTTAAATCAGATTACAAGTATTCAAGAATAACAAATAACCCTCTCAGTCTAATTAGGATTTGCCACACTTATGATGAGAGACTAATATGTTATTTATAATAAAACCCAACATACTAAACTAATGGGCTTTTTAACTATTACTCATTACAAGCTAACTTAAACAATTGGACATAACAAACAAGCCCAATTCGATATGCTAACAAATCTAGCATTTCCGATAACTGGATGCTTGACCCTACTTTGACTACAGCATACACTACTTCGACAACAGCATGTGAACGACCTTCGACTGCATGTTAAACATCTGTCGAACTATCGAACCAATAAGTTATCTTCAATCATACTAGAGTTCGATCCAATATCTCACAGCATTGAAATCATAGTGTAACGTCAAAATGTCTAGAGGACTAGAAAATTTACTATGTCCACAGACTTGGTGTAACAGCCCGATTTTGATATTTCCATTTTTGTGTTGATTGATTCTATTTGGTTGGGTCTTTTATTTAATTGGGCAATAATTATGTTATTTGTGATATTGGTGTGTTAATATGTTATGTTTGCATATTATGTGATTTTACTGTTTTTGAGAGTTTGCGGGGAAATTAGATTGAAGGGTATTTTAGATATTTCACATTTAATGATAGTTAGTTAGTTAGTAGATATTTTGAGAAACTATAAAGAAATAGAAAGAAAGAAAAGTATAAGAAAGAAAGAAAAAGAATAGAAATAGAAAGTTAGAGGTGAGAAAGAGAGAAAAACAGAATTTTGAGAGCAAGAGTGAAAAAGAGAAGAGAAAAAGAAGAAAAGCTACAAATCATCAAGATCAAGCTTCCAAGAATCGAGAAATCGGGTAAGGGTGTGAAATATTATTATCCTAACTTTGTGTATGATTATGTATGTGTTTTGTGTGAATGTTTTGGTTGGTTTTCCATATGTTTCCGTTTATGTCGTATTGGACGAAATCGATAGAAACCGATGTTTCTACGGTAGAAAAGTCGTATAAATACATGTGTTGGTTGGTTATATGTATGTGAGCTGCTGTTTGAAGTTTCATGAAGTTTGGTTATGTTTCGGTTAGTTTTCGGTATGTTTCCGTTGTTGTTTCCGTTTAGGTCGAATTATAGGAAATTGATAGAAAACGATGTTTTCACGGTTAGAATTCGAAATAAATTACGTAGTGGTATCGAGGAAGGTTAGGTCGTCGTATGGCGTGCTTTTTATTCGATTTGGTGAAGTTTAAAAATTCTGGTTTTTGAAAGGTTGAAATTTAATCGAAAAATCGAACGTCGTAGAAATTTCGTTTATGTGTTCTAAATTGTTCCCATGTATTTGGTGGTTGGGCGTATATGGTTGTTTCGGTGAAAATGTTTGATTTAGTCGAGTTTTTGGGGATTCGGGAAAATGGCAGCAAAGGTGTAAATTGAAAAATCTGGTTTTTTTGAGAAAAACAGAGCATGAATCGATTCATAACAGCTATGTATCGATACGAAATGGTTTATGTATCGATACATAACCCTTATGTATCGATACATGCTGTGAAAATTGGGAAAAATAGCATTTTCACTACAGCATGTGTCGACACATGCGAGTTATGAATCGATACATGAGGTCTTTATGTATCGATACATAAAGCCTATGTATCGATACATACTGTGCTGAAACAGAAATTCTGGTTTTTCGGGGAAATTTCGGAAATTCATATCTCTTGAACCGTAAGTCGGTTTTGATCCCCGTTCGAAGCGTTGGGAAGCTAACGAGATGTTCTTTCTAGGAAAAATAGTTTTGGGGTCTGAACTTGGTCCAATCGGTACAGTTTTTACGAATCGTTTCGTAGTGTCGGGTGTCCGGTTTATGTTTTTGCGTTAGATTGAAATATTTATAACTTGTTCGTTGTTTATCGGATTTGAGAGTTCTTTATATCGAATTGAAGGTATTGATATGTACTAATTGATGGTGATAAGAAATTATATTTTTAGCCGACTTTTCACCAACTTTTCCGGTAAACCGTAAATCGAATTGTTTGGTTATTTGTGAAAACGTTCGGTTGCCGTTTGGCACAATTGATGTGAATGTATGTGGATTGTGTGTGATGAATGCATGACTATATTGTGAATATGTATGCATGTCAAAAGTGTCATGAGTCATGTTGTATGTGAAGCATCATGATGTGCATTCTTGCATTGTGGGGTTCTAAGATGAACCCGTTGTAACGTCGTAAGCCTTTTGAGAGGTGGGAGCGATGATTACAAACGATCGTGAGCCTTATACAAAGAGGACCGAAAGCGATCGGATTGTGAGCCTTATACAAAGAGGACCGAAAGCAATCCATAAACATTGTAAGCCTTTTGAGAGGTGGTAGCAATGGGTGAACATCGTATGCCCGACGGGGAGTTACGTTAAGTAACAAGCGATGGTTCCAATAAGTTCTTCAATTGAACTTAAGATGAAATGAGTCGGTACCGCATTGCATTTGCATAGAGTCGTGAGTCGGTCTCTATGATTTGCATTGGTCATCCTTGTATATGTGCATTGGTGAATAAACATGAATATAGGTGGTTATGTTGAATGATAAGCATTGTGATGACTATGTTTGGTTTTGCATATATATATATATATGCCTTGCGATGTATATTGAATGAGATGTGATGAATTGTGATAAGAATTGTATCGTTGTAATGATGCATTGAAGAATGAATATAATATGCATGTTATGTGGAATGGTAGAATGGTGAGGATGTGTTGTGTGTATACTTTGTGTTGAGATATATAATTATATGCAACGTTATTATGATAATATTTCTCACCCTTCTGCTGTTTTATGATGCTCTATGAGGCATTGCAGAGTAGGTATGCTGGAGGTCTTTTTGTGAAGCGTGTCTTCATTCTTTTGGTCGGTTGGCTCTGATATGTAGCACCGGGTAGCTAGGATGTATATTATTCTTTTGTGATACATTTGTATATGTATCTTGTGGATAAATGTTTATGTAAACATGAAGTGTGTTGATGAAGCATACATATGTATATGTATGTATATATATTTTGATGTATTTCAATGTTTGGATATTCCGCTTTAATTCTAAATATTGAGATGTGGGTGTAAGGACAAAGTTCCTCTGTAGCAGGTTACCCCACTGCTGCATATCAACCTTTTGAGCAGGTGTTGTATGTGTTAAATGCGTGTATGATGTGACATGCCTCTTTTATGCCATGCTTTAATTGTACTCTGGCGAATTTTAGAATATGTGCCTAAATGATTTAAATGATTATTTGGGGGTATAGAAAGGGGGTGTTACATTAAGTGGTATCAGAGCCAGAGTTGAGTCAGTTGTGTCTGTCTTGTAGTTGTGTTGGTTGAACTGTTGTTTAACCTTTGTTATTATTTTTGGGGATGATCAGAATATGGCTGGTAGAAACGATAATGCGATGGCTGCTGCTATGGAAGCATTGGCTAGGGCGGTGCAGGGTGCGCCGAATGTAAATGCTAATGAAGAGTTCAGGAAGAATCAACCACCGGTCTTCAAAGGAAGATTTGATCCCGATGGAGCTCAAAATTGGTTGAAAGAGATTGAAAGAATCTTCAGAGTTATGGACTGTGCGGAAGAGAATAAGGTGAGGCTTGGATCTCACATGCTGAGGGAAGAAGCCGATGATTGGTGGGTCGGTATGCGCGAAATTCTTGAGGTGGATAATGAAGAGGTAACTTGGGAATTGTTTCGTACCGAGTTTTTGCTGAAGTATTACCCTGAAAGTGTGAAAGGGAAGAAGGAGATGGAATTCCTGGAATTGAAACAAGGTGGTATGTCAGTGGTGGACTATACTGCTAAGTTTGTGGAATTGGTTCAATTTCATTCTCATTATGCTGCGATTACTGCTGAGTTCTCAAAGTGTATTAAATATGAGAATGGTTTGCGTCCTGAGATTAAGCAAGCTGTGGGATATCAAAGAATTAGGAGGTTTTCGGATTTGACGGAATGTTGTAGAATCTTCGAGGAAGATAGCAAAGCTCGTTCTACACATTACAAGAGTTTGAACGAGAGGAAGGGAAAGCAACAAGCTAGAAGTGGACCTTATGTGACACCCGCTGATAAGGGTAAATATAAGGGAAACTTTAATAAGAGATCTGGAGGAGGAAGTTCTGGGTTCATTAAATGTTTCAATTGTGGTGGAATGGGTCATAAAGCAACTAAGTGTAGGAAGCCCGTTGGGAAATGTTCTAACTGTGGAGGTATTGGGCATTCTATTGCTGAGTGTAGGAGGAATATGGTGAAGTGTTTTAATTGTGGAGAAGTGGGTCACATTAGTACTAAGTGTACTAAGCCGAAACAAGCTCAAGCGGGCGGAAAGGTGTTTGCATTGGCGGGGACTCAGACCACTAGTGCAGACCGTTTGATTAAAGGTACATGCTTTATTAATAGTACACCTTTAGTTGCTGTTATTGATACGGGAGCGACTCATTCGTTTATTTCTTCGGAGTGCGCGATGCGTTTAAATCTTGCGTTGTCTTTGATGGGTGGTGAGATGGTTATTGAGACTCCTGCTTCAGGGTCGGTAACTACATCTTTGGTGTGTATGAGTTGTCCTTTAACCATGTATGGTAAAGACTTTGTTATGGATTTAGTATGTTTGCCGTTGGAGGGTTTGGACGTAATCTTGGGTATGAACTGGTTGCAATTTAATCGAGTTCATATAGATTGCTATCACAAGTTAGTAAGGTTTCCTTCTTTGGAAGATGATGAATTTGAGAGTTTCCTATCCACTAAAGAGTTGAAGAAACTTTTAGCGGATGAAGCTCAATTGTTTGGTTTGTTTGCATCATTGTCGGTGGAAAGTAAAGTTTCACTTGATGTGTTCCCAGTGGTGTGTGAATTTCCAGAAGTGTTTCCGGAAGACATTACGGATGTACCGCCGGAAAGAGAGGTTGAATTTTCTATTGATCTAGTTCCGGGTACTAGACCGATTTCGATGGCACCGTATCGTATGTCGGCATCGGAGTTGGTAGAATTGAAAAAGCAATTGAATGACTTGTTGGATAAGAAATTTGTAAGACCAAGTGTTTCTCCTTGGGGTGCTCCGGTATTGTTGGTAAAGAAGAAGGACGGGAGTATGCGATTATGCATTGATTATCGACAATTGAACAAAGTGACAATTAAGAACAAGTATCCGCTTCCAAGGATCGATGATTTGATGGACCAATTGGTTGGTGCGAATGTTTTTAGTAAGATTGATTTGAGATCGGGATATCACCAGATTCGTGTGAAAGGAGAGGATATTCAAAAGACGGCATTTAGGACACGGTATGGTCATTACGAATATTCCGTGATGCCATTCGGGGTTTCTAATGCGCCGGGTGTGTTTATGGAATACATGAATCGTATTTTTCATGAACAGTTGGATCGTTTTGTGGTTGTGTTCATCGATGATATTTTGATTTACTCTAAGTCTCAAGAGGAGCATGAAGAGCATTTGAGAATTGTGTTGCAAATTTTGAAAGAGAAACAATTGTATGCTAAGTTGTCAAAATGTGAATTTTGGTTGTCGGAAGTAAGTTTCCTTGGACATGTTATTTCCGGTAGTGGTATTAGTGTTGATCCATCCAAGATAGATGCGGTGATGCAATGGGAGGCTCCTAGGTCGGTTACGGAGATTCGAAGCTTTTTAGGCTTGGCGGGTTATTATCGGAGGTTTATAGAAGGATTTTCGAAGTTGGCACTTCCTTTAACGCAATTGACTTGTAAAGGAAAGGCTTTCATTTGGGATATTCATTGTGAAGAGAGTTTCAATGAGCTAAAGAGACGGTTGACAACGACTCCGATCTTGATTTTGCCTAATCCTAATGAACCATTTGTTGTGTATTGTGATGCTTCATTGACAGGTTTAGGTGGTGTTTTAATGCAAGATGGAAAAGTTGTGGCATATGCTTCACGACAATTGAGAGTGCATGAAAAGAATTATCCTACGCATGACTTGGAGTTAGCGGACGTGGTGTTTGTTTTGAAAATATGGAGGCATTATCTTTATGGTGCGAGATTTGAAGTTTTTAGTGATCACAAGAGCTTGAAATATTTATTTGATCAAAAAGAGTTGAACATGAGACAACGAAGATGGTTAGAGCTTTTGAAGGATTTTGATTTTAGTTTGAATTACCATCCGGGTAAGGCGAATGTGGTGGCCGATGCCTTAAGTCGAAAGTTGTTACATATGTCCGCATTAATGATGAAAGAATGGGAACTTTTGGAGGATTTCAGAGATTTGAGTTTGGTTTGTGAAATGACGCCGCGAAGTGTGAGACTTGGTATGTTACATGTTACGAATGATTTTCTTGCAACGGTTAGTGAAAAGCAAAAGTTGGAGTTGAAGTTTGTTGATTTACTGTTGAATGAGAATGAGGATTTCAAGGTTGATAATTTTGGAGTTTTGAGATTCCGTGGTCGTATTTGTATTCCCGACGACGCGGAGTTGAAAAAGATGATATTAGAGGAAGGACACCGAAGTAACTTAAGTATTCATCCGGGAGCGAACAAAATGTATCAAGATTTGAGGAAAATCTTTTGGTGGTCTGGATTAAAGAGGGATGTTGCTCAATTTGTGTATGCATGTTTGACTTGTCAAAAGTCGAAGGTGGAACATCAGAAGCCTAGTGGTTTGTTGCAACCGTTGGATATTCCGGAATGGAAATGGGATAGTATATCGATGGATTTTGTTACGGGATTGCCGAATACGCAAAGAGGTCATAATGCTATTTGGGTGATTGTTGATAGGCTTACTAAATCTGCTCACTTTATTCCAATTGATATTAGTTATCCTTTGGAGAAGTTAGCCGAGATTTATGTTCTGGTGGTAGTGAAATTACATGGAGTTCCTAAGAGTATTGTATCGGATAGAGATCCTAGATTTACATCGAGGTTCTGGGAAAGTTTACAAAAGGCTTTGGGTTCTAAGCTAAGATTGAGTTCGGCTTACCATCCGCAAACAGATGGTCAAACCGAGAGGACGATTCAATCGTTGGAGGATTTGTTGCGTGCTTGTGTGCTAGAGCAAGGTGGTGCTTGGGATAGTTATTTAGCGTTGATTGAGTTCACCTATAATAACAGTTTTCATTCGAGTATTAGTATGGCACCATTTGAGGCTTTGTATGGTCGGAGATGTCGAACACCCTTGTGTTGGCATGAAACCGGCGAGAGGACGATAGTTGGACCGGAAATGGTACAACAAACGACGGAGAAAGTGAAGCTTATTCGGGAGAAGATGAAAGCTTCTCAAAGTAGACAAAAGAGCTATCATGACAAGAGAAGGAAAGATCTTGAGTTTCAAGAAGGCGACCATGTGTTTTTGAGAGTTACACCGGTTACGGGTGTGGGTCGTGCCTTGAAGTCGAAGAAGTTGACTTCTCGTTTTATTGGTCCGTATCAGATTATTGCACATGTTGGCGATGTGGCTTATCGTGTGGCGTTGCCTCCGAATCTTTCGAATTTGCATGACGTTTTCCATGTTTCGCAACTTCGGAAGTATGTTCCGGATCCGTCACATGTTATTCCTATGGACGATGTGGAAGTGAGAGATAATCTTACGGTTGAAGTTTTACCGATTAAGATTTTGGATCACGAAGTTAAGAAGTTAAGAGGTAAAGATGTTGCGCTTGTGAAAGTGGCGTGGGGAGGCGCTTCAGAAGGCAATATGACTTGGGAATTGGAAAGTGGGATGCGCGAGTCGTATCCGGAGTTGTTTGAATCAGGTAATATTTTCGAGGACGAAAATTTCTAAAGTGGGGGAGAGTTGTAACAGCCCGATTTTGATATTTCCATTTTTGTGTTGATTGATTCTATTTGGTTGGGTCTTTTATTTAATTGGGCAATAATTATGTTATTTGTGATATTGGTGTGTTAATATGTTATGTTTGCATATTATGTGATTTTACTGTTTTTGAGAGTTTGCGGGGAAATTAGATTGAAGGGTATTTTAGATATTTCACATTTAATGATAGTTAGTTAGTTAGTAGATATTTTGAGAAACTATAAAGAAATAGAAAGAAAGAAAAGTATAAGAAAGAAAGAAAAAGAATAGAAATAGAAAGTTAGAGGTGAGAAAGAGAGAAAAACAGAATTTTGAGAGCAAGAGTGAAAAAGAGAAGAGAAAAAGAAGAAAAGCTACAAATCATCAAGATCAAGCTTCCAAGAATCGAGAAATCGGGTAAGGGTGTGAAATATTATTATCCTAACTTTGTGTATGATTATGTATGTGTTTTGTGTGAATGTTTTGGTTGGTTTTCCATATGTTTCCGTTTATGTCGTATTGGACGAAATCGATAGAAACCGATGTTTCTACGGTCGAAAAGTCGTATAAATACATGTGTTGGTTGGTTATATGTATGTGAGCTGCTGTTTGAAGTTTCATGAAGTTTGGTTATGTTTCGGTTAGTTTTCGGTATGTTTCCGTTGTTGTTTCCGTTTAGGTCGAATTATAGGAAATTGATAGAAAACGATGTTTTCACGGTTAGAATTCGAAATAAATTACGTAGTGGTATCGAGGAAGGTTAGGTCGTCGTATGGCGTGCTTTTTATTCGATTTGGTGAAGTTTAAAAATTCTGGTTTTTGAAAGGTTGAAATTTAATCGAAAAATCGAACGTCGTAGAAATTTCGTTTATGTGTTCTAAATTGTTCCCATGTATTTGGTGGTTGGGCGTATATGGTTGTTTCGGTGAAAATGTTTGATTTAGTCGAGTTTTTGGGGATTCGGGAAAATGGCAGCAAAGGTGTAAATTGAAAAATCTGGTTTTTTTGAGAAAAACAGAGCATGAATCGATTCATAACAGCTATGTATCGATACGAAATGGTTTATGTATCGATACATAACCCTTATGTATCGATACATGCTGTGAAAATTGGGAAAAATAGCATTTTCACTACAGCATGTGTCGACACATGCGAGTTATGAATCGATACATGAGGTCTTTATGTATCGATACATAAAGCCTATGTATCGATACATACTGTGCTGAAACAGAAATTCTGGTTTTTCGGGGAAACTTCGGAAATTCATATCTCTTGAACCGTAAGTCGGTTTTGATCCCCGTTCAAAGCGTTGGGAAGCTAACGAGATGTTCTTTCTAGGAAAAATAGTTTTGGGGTCTGAACTTGGTCCAATCGGTACAGTTTTTACGAATCGTTTCGTAGTGTCGGGTGTCCGGTTTATGTTTTTGCGTTAGATTGAAATATTTATAACTTGTTCGTTGTTTATCGGATTTGAGAGTTCTTTATATCGAATTGAAGGTATTGATATGTACTAATTGATGGTGATAAGAAATTATATTTTTAGCCGACTTTTCACCAACTTTTCCGGTAAACCGTAAATCGAATTGTTTGGTTATTTGTGAAAACGTTCGGTTGCCGTTTGGCACAATTGATGTGAATGTATGTGGATTGTGTGTGATGAATGCATGACTATATTGTGAATATGTATGCATGTCAAAAGTGTCATGAGTCATGTTGTATGTGAAGCATCATGATGTGCATTCTTGCATTGTGGGGTTCTAAGATGAACCCGTTGTAACGTCGTAAGCCTTTTGAGAGGTGGGAACGATGATTACAAACGATCGTGAGCCTTATACAAAGAGGACCGAAAGCGATCGGATTGTGAGCCTTATACAAAGAGGACCGAAAGCAATCCATAAACATTGTAAGCCTTTTGAGAGGTGGTAGCAATGGGTGAACATCGTATGCCCGACGGGGAGTTACGTTAAGTAACAAGCGATGGTTCCAATAAGTTCTTCAATTGAACTTGAGATGAAATGAGTCGGTACCGCATTGCATTTGCATAGAGTCGTGAGTCGGTCTCTATGATTTGCATTGGTCATCCTTGTATATGTGCATTGGTGAATAAACATGAATATAGGTGGTTATGTTGAATGATAAGCATTGTGATGACTATGTTTGGTTTTGCATATATATATATATATGTCTTGCGATGTATATTGAATGAGATGTGATGAATTGTGATAAGAATTGTATCGTTGTAATGATGCATTGAAGAATGAATATAATATGCATGTTATGTGGAATGGTAGAATGGTGAGGATGTGTTGTGTGTATACTTTGTGTTGAGATATATAATTATATGCAACGTTATTATGATAATATTTCTCACCCTTCTGCTGTTTTATGATGCTCTATGAGGCATTGCAGAGTAGGTATGCTGGAGGTCTTTTTGTGAAGCGTGTCTTCATTCTTTTGGTCGGTTGGCTCTGATATGTAGCACCGGGTAGCTAGGATGTATATTATTCTTTTGTGATACATTTGTATATGTATCTTGTGGATAAATGTTTATGTAAACATGAAGTGTGTTGATGAAGCATACATATGTATATGTATGTATATATATTTTGATGTATTTCAATGTTTGGATATTCCGCTTTAATTCTAAATATTGAGATGTGGGTGTAAGGACAAAGTTCCTCTGTAGCAGGTTACCCCACTGCTGCATATCAACCTTTTGAGCAGGTGTTGTATGTGTTAAATGCGTGTATGATGTGACATGCCTCTTTTATGCCATGCTTTAATTGTACTCTGGCAAATTTTAGAATATGTGCCTAAATGATTTAAATGATTATTTGGGGGTATAGAAAGGGGGTGTTACACTTGGCAAGTGAGTCGAACTCGCCACATTATTATATCGAAATCACTGTTTGACAGTAGAATACAAGAGTAAAAAACATGTTTAGAAAAGAGAATGATCATAATATTATGAATTTGTTTTTGAAACTCCTCAAAATAATATCTAATGAGTTTAACCCACTATCAAAAACCGCGTACTAACCATACCAAACTTTGATCAATATTCAACATTAACTAATGTCTTTTAAGTTTTAATAACAACATTATTTTTCTAAAATTTTGGGGAGCTCGCTTACGCATAGATATCAACACCGGCCATGCCCCATACCAATTGCCCATGATCTCCACCGAAAGCAACTTATATAAAAAGACAAAAAGATTCCATTCACCCGTCAAAGCTACAATAACATCTAAAAACAAACACATCTTTCCAACAATCTTTTCCTTTGTTCATACCAATCTCAACTCGACAAAAGTTGGAAAAAAGCTAAACACATAGATCTCCAAATAGGGTTCAATCAAGTTACATCAATATCATTACAAGACAACAATTAATTAAAACCAACGGTCCAAATCTTCTCTAAGGTTTGGAATGCTTCTTTCATGGACGGTCTCTTTTGTGGGACAAGAGAAACACAATTCAACCCCAATTTCAAACACGTGAACACCACATTTTCTCTACCTTGTATTTCATGTTTAATCGCCACGTCAACCAACCTCAAAACCCGGTTTTTCTCCTCTTCAACCGAACCAACCGGAACAGACCACTGGTCCAATTCCCGGTCCGAGAAAACCCTCCCACTAAAAAGCTCCAACAAAACAACCCCAAATGAATACACATCCAATTTAGCGTTTGGTTTTATGTTTTGAAAAGATTCAGGCGCTTGATATTGTTGTACTTGACCACCACCACCACAACCTCCACTCGTCGACGACGATGACCCCATTGTCGTATACGGACTCGGAGTCAAACCAATGAGAAACTCTTGTTGCTGTTGGGTTTTCTGGTTCACTAATAATCTAGCTGAACCGTTTCCTCTATGGTTGACATCATTCAAAAGAAGCAAATCAAGTCCAAAATCACCTATAATAGGTTCCATTTCTGAATTTAATAAAATGTTGCTTGGTTTAACATTTCCATGCACATGTTTCTTCTCATGAATGTAAGCAAGTCCTCTTGCTACCCCTTTCACTATCTTCAACCGCATTTCCAAAGATAAGTTCATCGGCGACAAACCTCCTCTTCCTAAACACCATTCAGATTCATATCAGATATATTAGTTATTCAATAAATCTAAAAAATTATTTAACAGATAAATCAGTTATTCAATAAATAAATAAAAATGCTTATAATTCAAAATTGAATGCAAAGAAAAGTAGTATGGACTTACTGTAACCAATAGTGGAGAGGCTGCCATTAGGAACAAAATCAGAGATAACAAGCTTCTCATCTTCACCCCAACAGAAACCACGAATCTTAACCAAATTTGGATGACGAATCTTCGCGATAACTCTAATTTGATTCTCAAACTCTTTCATTCTTTCAACACCGCATTCGCCGATCCTTCTAACAGCAAAAACTCTTCCATCCTGCAACACTGCTTTATACACAATACTCGCTCGGCTTGTTCCGAGTATATAAGCGGAAGCCTTCAACAATGTTTCCAAATCCATCTTAGTCTCGCCGTCTACGGTCACCAGTGTGCCTTCTTTCGGAAGGTTCCCAATGTCGCGGTCACTGTCATCGGAGGTTGTTGATTCTGATGTTTCTTCTTGTTTAGCTGTTAAACAGCATGAAGAACATTGAAGTGAGTGTGTTTTCACATCTTGTTGTTCTTGTTTAGCTGCAGTTTCTGAAACTTTGTTCTCTTGAAGTACAGTGGTTGATTTTGGATATCTTTTCTTTCTTTGTTGATATACAAAGAGAATGATAAGAGCTAAAACTCCCATGCCTGCTATGTCTCCAACAACAATGGCTGCTATTGTAGCAGGTTTTAGACTGTTCTGAGAACCACCACTTGTTGATGTTGTAGTTGTTGTAGTTGTGTTATTTCCTGGTGGTGAGTCTATTGTTATTGGTATGGCTGCAATTGCTGGTGAAGACGAGTTTGTGATATGTGGTGCAGTAGACATAGTAGATGGAATAGTACAAAGATTCTTCAGAGGTTTTCCACATAGATCAGAGTTTCCAGAGAGTGATTCTGTTTTTTGATTGAACAAAGATTCAGGGATTGGTCCTGTTAGGTTGTTGAATGAGAGATCAATTGTAGATTTTTTCGGAATGTGCCTTGTAAATGTTTGTGGAATTGCTCCAGAGAGTTTATTATAAGAGAGATTCAAGTATTGGAGATTTTGGCCTTGGAAGTTACTTGGGAGAGAACTGTTGAGTAGATTTGAGGACAGATCTAGAATCACAACCGAGTTGAAACCATTTGGGATTTCACCAGAAAAATAGTTACTTTTTAGAGAAACAATGGTTAGATTCTGTAGAGAAGTGAGGTTTTTTGGGATTGACCCAACAAAGGCATTGTCAGAAAGGTTGAGAATCTGTAGGTTTGTTGATAAACCAACCAACTCAGGTAGTTTACCTGAGATGACATTGTTGGAGAGTGAAAGGAACTGTAGTTGAGAAGAGTTGAAGATAGAGTTTGGTAATGAACCGTTGAGGAAATTGTTTGAGAGATCAATGTGATGAAGGTTTTGAATAAAGCCTAAATCTTCTGCAATGGAGCCAAGTAGTTGGCTGTTAGGAAGAATCAAGCTAGTTACTCTGAAGAAATCAGGTGTATTGGGAGATCCTATTTCACTACATGCAACTCCATGCCATGAACATGGAGTTGCATCATCATAGTTCCAGTTTTCAAAGACTGATAAAGGGTCACTGAGGATAGAGTATCTGAACTTCAGCAAGAAAATTCCATCAGAGTTAAGAGCAACTGAGTATTGAAGAAGTAGAAGAACAAGAAAAGATGAAACTCTCAAGAGGGTGTTAAGTTTCATCATGATGATTCACTATGACACATTGCAATTGCAAGAACAAGTTCATATCATGTAGAAAAAGAACAATGAAGACAAAGGATATGGTTACTAACTACAATATGTGTGCTCTGTTCACCAAATCTTTGTGAAGTTGTTAGAGAATGAAGAATGAATAAAAGAGAATGGAGAAAAAGTAAGGTAGCAGAAAGCAAAGACAAATGTCTTGCTTTGTGCAGTTGATAGTGATGAAATGAAACTAACTGAAGTTAAGATAATAAAAGTGGGATATATGGTTTTGCTGTACCAACTATCCCTTGCATGTTAGAGAAAAAACAAAAAGTTATTTATAGAAATAATTGGAAAATTAACAGAAAGGAATCTAATTCATACTACAAGACACCTATGTGAGTTGGAGCCCATAATTTTTGTGTCTGGGTGAAAAATGAAAATTTTAAAAGGGTGATTTTACAGTTTTTTTTAAGACGGTAGGAAATGCACAAATTTTTAGGAATGAAAATCGGTGAATTCTTATCTATCTAACTTAAAAAATTGGGTAAGGTTATCTTTAATGTAAAATGCTTTGAAAACAATAAATAATTGTACTATTTAATAAATAATTAAATATGTTACACTTAGATGGTATCATGTGATTGGTTGAAGGTATATTATTCACCTTTTGGTGATGGATAGAGAAATTGTCCCGATGAAAATTATATTCAAAGGTGGTAGAGTGTTTTCCAGATGTCAGGACAATGTTTTAATTTTATTGGTGTATGATAGTTTCTAGTCTATACTTTCTTGGAGAATAAACTAATAAACTATAGTCCTTGTACTGTCCTAAGCACGAGTCATGTGTGAAAAGTATCAGACACACCGCATTTTAGTTTTATATATTAAACTTTAGTTTATTTTATTTGAGGTAAGTTTTTATAACATTTTATGATGTTATACTTTAGGACCGATTTCGGTTGAAGAGTAGTAGTACACATGATCTACTCCATGTCAAGAAAAACTTACTAATATCTATTTAGATATCTTTAGAGCTAAGAGAAAGAGAAAATGGAGACATTTAAAAAAAATGAGGGTGGGATGGAATGATAGAGTGATAGTTCTCTATATTGCAAGAGAGATTTGTTTTTCCTGTATAAAACTAAAATCCTGTTTTATATATATATATATATATATATATATATATATATATATATATAACAAGAGAGATTTATATGTTTATTAGGATACAAAAGTGTGTTTTAGCACGTCTTAATTAAAAAATTGTTAAATACACCTTAAAGTGCATGTTACATGCACAAGATGAAGAAAATGAAGATGGAAGAAAAGAGAAAAAACTATAACAAACTTCCACTACTCTTGCAAAACGATTACAAAATGGTTACTCCACTACATTGGTTATGCGCACTACAAAATGGTTACTCCACTACACTGGTTAAATAATATTGTGTGATTGTATGTGTTGTTTGATGTTCTGATGTGTTTGAGGAATCTTTGGGTGTAGGATAATAGCCTTAAAGAGTAGAACTTAAAGTGTTGGGGTGTCTGAGTAAAAGCGTAGAGACATGGGGTGGTGGGAGATGTTATTTGTTATTATTATTTAAATTGGACTATTTAAATAAATTAGAATTAATAGTAATAATCAAATATTTATTTTTGAGTATTATTACTATAGTAAAATAAACAATTATTTTATTTAGTTGGATTAAATGATTATTAGAAATAATATAATAAATATAAGAAAAGAGGGGAATAGGGGAATCAGAGTCAGAACTTGAAAACTGAGGGAAAAAGAAGAGAAAGAGAAAAAAGAGTTAGGGCTTGAGGAAGAAGAAGAGAATCTCATTGTTGAAGTGCTTTTAATAGGAATAACCATATAAGGGTAGGTTTTCCTTTCGTATAAGGGTGAGGTTATCACTTTTGGTGTTACTGATTACACCTGAGACAAATTTTATAAAAACTAATTTTTTAAGGGTGTAATCGGTTACAGGTTGTGGTGTAACCGGTTACAATGTCAAAAAGTAGCGTAACTGGGCAACATTGAAAAGGCGTAACCGGTAAATGGATTGAGTGTAACCGGTTACACTGATGAGTTAGCCATTCTTTTTAATGAAGTGGTAACCGATTATACCTGCTGTGTCAAACTTTAAAAATGCATAACTTGAGTTTCGGGTGTCCGTTTGAGGTGTTGTTTGAAGTGTTAGGAAGCTGACGCAGTGAACTTTATTTAAAAAATAGTTTTAGTGCCTAGAAATGACTTTAAATGGTGCGTAATGGTGTTGAATGGTATGCGGTGTGTATGTTACGATGTGGCATTGTGTGCGAATGGTGTGTTTTTACTTGCTATACTACAATAATGCTATTGTTGAATGCTTGTAGTATATGTTTGATGTTTGATGGTCAGTTTTGGTATGGTATAATGATTAAGGTGAATATCATTGTATGTTGCATTGTTGTTGCTGTTGTTGCATGTTAACTATGAATCATGCATCATGGGTTTGGATGGTGGTCCATTTTTGGTGAGCCTCAATCCTATGGTGGGGATTGGGTGCGAGTAGCTAGTTCCAGGTGAGAATCGGTGAAGCGTTAACTATGGTGATGGTAACGATTTTGGTGTGCTCCAATCCTATGGTGGGGATCGGAGCGAGTGAACCTGAGTGCTCACATTTGATATCACATGCATTGAGTCCTGAGTTGAGTCTCTTTGCATTTGCATATATGTTGCATTATGATGTGTGGATTGTGTGGAGTGTGGATTGTATATTGGGTGATTTATGCATATGATGATGGTGTGCTTAAATATTATTATGCATTTCTTTATATGATTGTGATTTCTCACCCTTTCTGTTTGAATGTTGCCTTTACATAGGCATCGTCCAAATAATTTGTAATAGAGACGTGGATGTGAGTGTAAGAAAGTACTCTTCGTTATGCTTTTGTTGAGTCAGCGTCTTCTCTGATATGTAACACTAGGGGTGGAACATTTATTTATTTTAATTATGTTTGGTGGAGATTTTACGTTAATATCTTATATTGAATAAATTATTATGATTACCATTTTTTATGATTATGTTTGAATAGTTTATATAATCATTTGTTGATGCTTTTCCGCTACTAATACAATGTTGGAGTTCAGACATGTTTATTATTTATTTTTTCAAATTTCATTATGTGTTACATATCCAATTGCATGAGCTGGTTTGAGTTGAAGTAGCATCCTAACTGTTTGGTGATTTTTAAATTACTCTAATTTTTATTTAAAATTACACGAGAAAAATTAAGGTGTTACATAGTGGTATTAGAGCAGGTCGTTCTGTCCGGTCAAGTTGTCGAGTTGGTGTGGTGTGACAGTTGAATACTGACGATGTAATCTTCTAACCATTGCTGCTGCTTTGCAGGCTGTGCATAATCAGCTTAATACTGGGGGGAACGACGAGTTCCGTCATTTGGGGAAGTTTAAGAGGAATAATCTGCATACTTTTGAGGGTAGGTGTGATTTTGATGAAGCGCATACTTAGCTCAAAGAAATTGAAAGGATCTTCCGTGTGATGGATTATTTAGAAGCACAGAAGGTACAGTTTGGTACACATATGATGGCCGAGGAGGTTGATGATTGGTGGATCGACACTCGTCAGGTGTTAGAAACTGCAGGTGACGTTGTCACTTGGGTTGTGTTCCGCAGAGAGTTTTTGAGGAAGTATTTTCCTGAATACGTTCGCGGGAAGAAGGAGATTGAATTTTTGGAGCTGAAACAGGGAAGTTTGTCTGTTACTGAGTATGCTGTCATGTTCGTGGAACTTGCGAAGTTCTATCCTCATTATAGTGAGGCAAATGTTGAGTTCTCAAAGTGTGTTAAGTTTGAGAATGGTTTGCGTCCAGAGATCAAGTAGACGATTGGGTATCAATAGATCTGAAGCTTTTCAGAGTTGGTGAATAGCTATAGAATTTATGAGGATGACAGTAAGGCTTGGTCAACTCACTATAAGAGTTTGAGCGAGAAAATGGGGAAGCAACATCTGAACCGTGGGAAGCCTTATAGTGCTCCGACTGAGAGAGGTAAACAGAAGGTTACTGATGGTAAGAGGCTAAGTGGGGAAGATGCTCCTGCTCCTCTTAAATGTTTTAGGTGTGGTGAACCAGGTCATCATGTCAGTGAATACAAGAGTGATGTGACGAAGTGTTTCTGGTGTGGGAAGACAGGACATCTGGTTTCCGATTGCAAGGATAATGTGGTGACTTGCTACAATTGTGGTAAACTAGGACATATCAGTGCACATTGCCAGAGGAAAAAGTAAACTCAATCTAGAGGGAAGGTGTTTGCTCTGTCGGGGACTCGGACTTCCAGTGACTATAAATTGATTAAAGGTATATGTTATATTAATAATACTCATTTGATTGCTATTATTGATACTTGTGCTACTCACTCGTTTATTGCTGCTGATTGTCTGAAAAGGTTGGGCTTGTAGTGTCCTCCATGAATGGAGAGATGGTCATCGATACTCCTGCTAAGGGATCAGTGACTACCTCTTTGGTTTGTTTGAATTGTCCTCTGTCAATTTTTTATAGGGGTTTTGGTGTTGATCTTATCAGCTTGTTGCCGAGGGATCTTAATGTTATCTTGGGAATGAACTGGTTGGAGTTCAATCATGTTCATATTAATTATTATAACAAATCGATACGGTTTCTTGCTCCTGATGAGGAGGACGAAGCTGGTTTCTTATCTGCTAGGTAGTTGGAAGAGCTTTTGCAAGATGAAGCTCGAGTGTTTGCGTTGTTTGCGTCTTGGTCTGTTGAAAGACAAACTGCAATTGATGAATTACCAGTAGTGCGTGATTTTCCAGATGTGTTTCCGGATGACATATTAGTTGTGCTGCCAGAGAGGGAGGTAGAGTTCTATATTGATCTTGTCCCTGGTACCAAACTTGTTTCTATGGTACCATACAGGATGTCGACATCAGAATTAGCAGAATTGAAAAAGAAACTAGAAGATTTGCTGGAAAAGAAATTCGTGAGACTAAGTGTGTCACCTTGGAGAGCTCCAGTGTTAGTGGTGAAGAAGAAGGATGGTAGTATGAGGTTGTGTGTAGATTACCGACAACTGAATAAAGTAACAATCAAGAACAAGTATCCACTTCCAAGAATATATGATTTGATGGGTCAACTGGTGGGTGCACGTGTTTTTAGCAAAATTGACTTGAGGTCGGGTTACCATCAGATTAGGGTAAAGGATGGGGATATTCAGAAGACAACTTTTAGGACTCGGTATGGGCATTATGAATATTTGGTGATGTCGTTCAGCGTTTCTAATGCACCTGGAGTATTTATGGAATATATTTATTGTAGACTTCATACTTATCTGGATCAGTAGGTGGTGGTTTTCATTGATGATATTCTGATTTATTCTAAATCGAAAGAAGAGCATGGTGAACATTTACGAATTGTGTTGCAAGTGTTGAAAGAGATGGAGTTTTATGTCTGTTAGACTATGGCTATGGATCTAGAAGGGGGGTTGAATAGATCCTTCGAGTTTTACACGCAAAATTGGATTTAAAAATTTGTTTGAATGGAAGCTACCACTGGATCAAAAGTCTACAACGAACCTTCTACCAAAAGGATCGGATATGCACGTATATATTGTGAATGAGTATGGAAGAGAAAAATTCAGTTTTTATTAATCTAATCAAACGCAATCAACAAATTATAGCGTGTTTTATGTATAATCTAAACCAATGAGGCAATCGATAAACAATGAAACACAAACAATGTTTGAATTTGCTTTGAGACAAATTATCAAACACTTGGTGTGCACAAACACACTAAGTGCAGAATTTCTATGGTTAGTAAGTTCAAGCTGCTCCTAGATACAATTCAAGGAATTGTATCACTTTAACAAAAACGATTTTTCAGCTCTAGATTACAACACCTCAGAAATTTAGACAAATTGAAACTTGACAAATTCAAACAATGCAGAAGATATAAAAGAGTTAAAGGAGAAAGAGAACAAACGCGATTTGATTAGGCAGTTCCCCAATCGTCCTCGCTATGGGTACCTCTGCCCCCAACTCCGAACATGGAATTGAGATATATTTATTATCGTTGCAATTGTATGTTTATACAAGAGAAAACTGTGAACAATCAAATCTTCGAATTGTTGATGTAGAGCCTTCTCTTCCCTTGATTCAAGATGAATCAAGTGCTTCGAATATGGTTGATCCAATTATCGTCCCACGCTACTAAACCGAAAGAAACCACCGTTCTTCGGCTACCTTCACTCGATCAATTGCAATCTACCAAAACTTCGAACCCAAACCTCTCTTCTACGATCCTCCGATTACAGCTACTAAACCGATCTCTTCGGTTACCTTCGCCCGGCTGAATCCTTGTAGAACGAAACGGCTTGTGTAAAACCCCCAAAATCCCTTTGATTCTTGGAGGAGAAAACCCTAAGGTTTTATTCAAGAAACACCTACCACAAATCCCAACTCAGAAATGAAGATAACATTTCCTGAAATCTGAACCTTATCACTTTAAATCAATGAACACAACAAACAAAAATGGTTATGTGTAGTTGTTTGTATACTCAAAGAAGAAGATAAAATTTGATGAGAGAAATGGCATATATCTTTCACGTTTCTTGTTACAGTTAAAAAATGAACTAACATGATATATATACTATCCTAGGTAACAATGTGGAGATAACAGAATTTTAAGATGAAAATACAACTGAAAAAATTGGCAGGAATCAGCGAGCGGTCGACCTATACAGAAGGTATAGGCGACCTGAGCAAGGCAGCGCGCACAGCTGCGCAAAAATGTATACCATGCGTCGACCGGAACAGGGAGTGCATTGACGCATACCTCCCAGTTTTCTACAATAATAAACGCAGATTGCATAGGTCGACATAAGCAGGGTGATGAGTCGACTCATACCCTAGAAACATGCAAAAATCAGGATTTTGAAATTCCTAAGGTGTTGGGACATCTCTAATGAACCTAGATCATTACTAATCATAATCAAACATATGTGCAATACTTAACCACTATTTCAAATTGAGTTTTTCATATAAATCACTATGTTCTAATCATGAAAGTTTTGACATCATTAAAAATAAAGTATATAGAGAGAATCTTCCCTCACATACTCCCCCTTTTTTATGATGGCAAAACACTCGATGTGAGATGGTATCCTCCCCCTGACTTTATGCATCCACTAATGTTTGATTATCTCAATACCTGTTATTATTTCCAATGTCCTCTCCCCCTTTGACAACATCAAAAAGAAAGAGAGAGAAAATAGCATGAATAGAAAATATCAATGGAAAATGCATCTTCTAACAAATTACAACGATAAGCATTAACAAACATTCACACATAATGGATGTTAACAAATCATAGTGAAAATGAAATTAAGACAAGCTAACGGATATCCAAATTATACAACTTAACAACCACAAAGTTGAAATTGAAACATTGTCAAGAGAACTAAAAACATAACAATCTATTGTCAAGTAGAATCATAAACAAAACATGAAATATCAAGTGAAACACAAAATGACATGATGCAAGATGCAGAATTGATCCTCAAGGCCTCCTCCCCCTAAATGAATGTCCTCTTCCACGGAAGAATTGAGTTGGATTAGGTGGTGGAGGCTTCATTTCGAGCCTCTCGGTCATGTCCAAGACTGTGGTATTCAAGAGGTTGAAGTTGTTTGACAACACACGGTGTTGATTTGCAGAAGTTTCAGCCATGGTATTGAATCTGTCCATCACAGTAGTGGAAAAGTCATTAAAGTTATTGGTGTGAGAGTGAAGTTTCTCTTGCAAAGACTTGAACCTTTCTTCTTGAGCAGTTGCGAATTGTTGTTGGTCAAGTTGCATGGACCTCGTAAGAGCAAGAATGTCTTCGTTGCTCTGTTGAGGACGCGAAGGTGAAGGAGGATGATAATATGATTCTTGATGATTCAGTCCTTGGTTTGATGGCATATGGTTAGACCTAAGATTTGTCCAACTATTATACTGCCATTGGCCCCAGCCTTGATCAACTTCTATTTGAGCATTGTCATCAGATTCTTGATGCACCCAAGTAGCATTATCATCAACCCCTTGATATGTCCAAGCAACATTGTCATCATCACCCGTATCCATGTGATGTTCTTGAGTATTGTCATTTTGGTTCTCGTCATCATCACGTTGTTCATTCTCGCCTTCTTCATCTTCCCCTTCTTCTTCTTCTTCTTCTTCTTCATCGGAATCTTCCAGAACAGCCGTGGTTGCCTTCACAATATATTTGTATTTTTTTCTCTGTGACATCCCATACATGGCCCATCATGGTCATAGTCTTCTGGGTGAACTCATTATTTATATTTACAGACTTGTAAGGAATACCAGGAACAATTAACTCCCCAGCATTGAATATCTTTTGAATAACAGATGCATAGCCAATTGAATTTGCTCTACCGGAGTCACGAAGAGCATACATCCTACTTGCAAAGTAATATGGCCAACTGATTTTTACCTTATTCATCAAAATGTAGATTAACTGAACCTCAGGTTGATCCACCCTAGAATAACCGCCTAGCTTGGGTCTAAGAATATGAGCAACGATCCACTGCAAAATTCTAGGGATAGGAGCCAGTTTTCCCGTTGTTACTGCCCTAGGGAAAAGATTACTCGCCACAACTTCATCAGAGTATGGTCTCCTGAGCATAGAATTTAAAGCCTTCTTATACTCATAACCATTTACATGCCTAGTATCAGTTATGTGCTGGATAGGCCCCTCATTAGTCACAGACAAATTGAATAAATCTCGCCACGTGGTGTTTTGGACAGTAAGAACCTTATTTCCTAGTTTGCAGTTGAACATAAAATCATCAAATTTTCCAACGAGGCCCGTATAGAAAAGCCTTACCAGATCCTCATTATATTTGACATCACATTCCAAAAAACCATTTAGATTCTGAAAATCCAATAACTCTATGATTTCGTCCAAGTGCATGCGTTGAACCGTAAGACGATAATACACATATTGTTTGATCACAGTTCTTTTCTTCATAATCTTAAACAAGTCAAGATTCTCAGGAGAAAGTAGAGAGGGAAGAGTTACCGGCGAATCTTGAGGAGGTTGAGAAGGACCCGCTTGAGTAGAGGTTTCTCTTGAGGCCCTTTTACGGGTGACTCTCCGTGTAGCCATTGATGATTGATGTTGAAAGAGGATGAATAGTGAAGAACTTCCCAAAATAGTTGTGGAGCCCAAGGTTTGTGGGTGAGATTGATGAAGTTAGGGTTTTGGTGGAGATAAGATTAGGGAAGAGGAGGAGATGATGTAATGAGGTAATGATGCAAAGAAAACCTAAAATGTTTTAATAGTAACTCGAGAACAAAAACATTTATCGCAGAAATCGAGCGAACGGTCGACCTAAGACCTTTACGCGTCGACGCATACTGAAGAAAAATGTATAATTTTGAAAGTTGAAGCTATGCGTCGACCTACTTAGTCGACCTGTTCAGACCCGCGCTTGCTAGTTAAATAATGCATCAACTATGAGTCGACCTAAAGCCTATATGAGTCGACGCAAACCATTTTTGTGACATTTAAGTTGTAGTGTTGGCTAAATAGAAAGCTAACATGCACACCAAACATACAAATGAAGAAAGTGAACATATTATGGGCAATAAACAACAACAATAATACTCAATCATGGTACATTTAATTTCTAATGAAAGAGAACGATATTACCTTGACCGTTTTGATGATGCAAGACCTTACATATATGGTAATAGCTTTTGGCATTGTTAGTGACAAAAGTATAAATGTGCATATAGACAAAGTAAGGATACAACATCTTATAGAGAGATTAAACACGATCCGAAATGTCGAGAATGCCAAGTTCCCTACGGATATGAAAGAAAGGCTCAGTGGCTAAAGGTTTTGTGAAAATGTCAGCAAGTTGATTTTTAGAATCAACATGCTCAAAAATCACATCACCTTTCTCAACATGATCCCTAAGGAAATGATGACGTATTTCGATATGCTTGGTACGTGAATGTAATACAGGGTTCTTAGTTAGATTTATTGCACTAGTGTTATCGCACAAAATTGGAATACGCTCAAGTTTTAAATTAAAATTAAGCAATTATTGTTTAAGCCATAGGACTTGAGCACAACAACTACCGGCGGCAACGTATTCCGCCTCGGCTGTTGACAAAGCAACGGAAACCTGTTTCTTGCTATGCCAACTCACCAAGGAATTTGCGAAAAGATGACACGTGCCACTAGTACTTTTCCTATCCAACTTGCACCCGGCAAAGTCGGAATCGGAGAATCCAACTAAGGAACAAACACTACCTTTGGAATACCACAGACCATACTTTGGAGTACCGGAGAGATACCTAAGTATGCGTTTAACAGCTTTTAGGTGGGATTCCTTGGGATGTGCCTGATACCTCGCACACATGCATACACTAAACATTATATCGGGACGTGATGCGGTAAGATAAAGAAGAGACCCTATCATACCTCGATACTTCTTCACCTCAACACCCTTACCCTTTTCGTCACGATCAAGATTAACACTCGTAGGCATAGGAGTATATATTGCTTTGCAGTTCAGCATATCAAAACATTTTAGTAACTCAAGACAATATTTCGTTTGACTCACAAATGTGCCCTCTTCAAGTTGTTTGATTTGCAATCCGAGGAAATAGTTGAGTTCCCCCATCATGCTCATTTCAAACTCCCCCTGCATCAAACTAGAAAACTCCTTGACCAAAGTCATGTTAGTAGACCCAAATATGATATCGTCAACATAAATTTGTACCAAAATTAAGTGTTTTCCTTGACGTTTAATGAAGAGAGTTGTGTCAACCTTCCCTCTTGAATACCCTTGATCAAGTAGAAATTTGCTTAGACGTTCATACCAAGCCCTAGGGGCTTGTTTAAGTCCGTACAAAGCGCGTTTAAGTTTATAGACATGATCAGGATATTCGTGGGATTCAAAACCCAGAGGTTGGGCTACATAAACCTCTTCATTTATGTATCCGTTAAGGAACGCACTTTTAACATCCATTTGGAATAGTTTAAAGTTCTTTGTGCAAGCATAGGCAAGTAAAAGGCGTATAGCCTCGAGTCGGGCAACCGGCGCATAAGTTTCCTCATAGTCGATTCCTTCCTCTTGGTTATAGCCTTGCGCTACCAGCCGCGCTTTGTTACGCGTTATTTCTCCATTTTCATCAAGTTTATTCCTAAACACCCATCGGGTGCCGATTACTCGATGATCTCGCGGAGGGGGGACAAGGTCCCAAACCTCATTTCTCCTGAATTGATTTAGTTCATCTTGCATTGATAGAAACCAATGCTCATCGAGTAACACCTCCTTAGAGTTTTTAGGTTCAACTTGTGACACAAAAGCAGAGTAATAGCAAAAATTACTAAGTTTAGAGCGAGTAGTTACTCCCTTAGAGATATCACCAAGAATGTTGTCAATTGGATGGTCTTTTGAAGACTTCCAAGCTGGAAGAAGTTCATCTTTATCAGCATGATTATCATCCTCACTTTTCACTGGTTGGTGATCCCTTTCCTCCTCAATACGCACTGCTTCAGGCTGATCAATTCCCTTATCAGTGTCCTTGAGTATGTCTTCAGTAGGTACACCTGCACCATGAAAAGAACTACCTTCTCCGACATTTCTCGGATAAGACTCATCAAAAGTAACATGAACTGACTCTTCAACTATGTGTAACCTCTTATTATAAATTCTATATGCTTTACTTGACTGAGAGTATCCAAGAAAAATACCCTCGTCGGCCTTGGCATCAAATTTACCAAGAGACTATTTCCCATTGTTTAACACAAAACATTTGCAACTGAATACATGAAGGTGAGATATGTTTGGCTTACGCCTTTTCAAAAGCTCATACGGTGTCTTGTTTAGAATAGGCCGGATGAGCACCCTATTCAAAACATAACAAGCCGTATTTATGGCATCGGCCCAAAAGTATTTTGGTAATCCACCATCATTGATCATAGTCCTTCCAAGTTCTTCCAAAACTCTATTTTTACGTTCCACTACCCCATTTTGTTGAGAGGTACGTGGTGCGGAAAAATTATGATCAATTCCGTTGGAATCACAAAATGCTTCAAATAAATGGTTTTCAAACTCACCCCCATGGTCACTTATAATTGACCCAATGTTTGTGTTTAACTTGTTCTGAGATAACTTAGCAAATCATTCAAAGGCCGAGAAAGTATCACTCTTATTTGCTAAGAAAATTGTCCAACAAACCTAGATCATCGACTATAACAAACCCATAATAGTTACCACCTAGACTTTTAACCCTAGATGGTCCAAAGAGGTCCATATGGAGGAGCTCAAGAGGTCTCATAGTTGAAACGATGTTTTTAGATTTGAATGAGATCCTTGTTTGCTTCCCCATTTGGCATGCATCACAAAGGTGATCCTTTGTGAATTTAGTTTTGGGCAAACCGATGACTAAGTCTTTAGAGACAATTTTGTTAAGCAAATCAAAATTGATGTGAGCCAACCGTCTATGCCACAACCATGAATCTTCATTCATAGCGACTAGACACTTGTCTCCAATCAACGAAACCTCATTTAAGTCTAGCATATAGACGTTGTTCACCCTCAAGCCCTTAAACACATTCTTTTTGTCGCTATCTTCAACTATGCAACAGTCCTTTGAAAAAGATACTTTATAATTCTTGTCACATAGTTGACTAATGCTTAAAAGGTTGTGTCTAAGGCCTTCCACAAGCAGCACATCAGAGATAGTAGTATATGAGGGGTTACCTACACTACCTTTGCCGAGAATCTGTCCCTTATTGTTATCTCCGTAGGTGACAAACCCTTTTTTCTTCGCCACAAAGTCGATGAAAAGAGATATGTCTCCGGTCATATGTCTTGAGCAGCCACTATCCAGAACCCATCTTCCTTCGGTGGTCTCAAGAGTTTGTACCTACAAAAAACAATTAAGGGAAAGTAGGTACCCAATTCTCATTGGGTCCTTCATGGTAAGTGAAACCAAGATTTCCTTTGGGCAACCGTTGATAAATGCCGTTTGGGACAAGAAATCTTCGAAGCGGCACTTAGCAATAGTATGACCGGGCTTACAACAATATAAGCAATCACGATTCATTTAGAGTTTACCTTTGCTATCACTATCTCGAATCACATAGGTATATTTTTTATATGGATTATTCATGCTTTCACGAAAATGTGATCGATCAATAGCAAACGTAACTTTTGGCATAAGAGCCTTGTCCAATTTGGCCTTGAGGGTTCTCACCTCTCTTTGCCAAATATGACAAGTATCAAAGCCCCCAAACTTAAACCAAGGATATTTATTCTCATCAATCTTAGTTTTTGATACATCCACCATGGAGTTCTTAAGAGCTTCCAATTCCTTTTTGGAATCGGAAACCTTTTTCTCCAAATAGGAAAAGATCTTTTTATTCGAAGCTAAGCGTTGAAATGCTTCCATAGCTTCGTGGTGCAATGTATCAAAAGCTCTTTTTAACTTGGCATGATACATATTTTGACAATTTTCATATTTAGAGTGTTTTACCTCTTTTGCTTTGTTGTGGCGTGCCATAAGACAAAAGTTGACAGATTCACTTTCGTCACTCGAGGAGTCATCTTTCTCCGACTCACTATCGCTTTCCCAAGCGATGTATGCTCGTCGAGACTTGTTGGATTTTTTGTTTGAGTGACTCTTGTCTTTATCCTTATCTTTGTCTTTCTTTAAAGATGGACAATCTGGCTTGTAGTGCCCGGATTTTCCACAGTTGTAGCACGTACCCTTTACCTTGCCATTTTTGTTTCCTTCGCTTCTTGATTGTTTCCTAAACTTGACTAGATTTCTATCCGAGTGTTGAATATCATTCTTACGAACATATCTATTGTATCTCTTCACAAACAAGCCCATATCATCACCGGATTCATCATCTTTGTCATTATTGGTTTCATCATCACTTAGCTCTTGATGTGTGGACTTTGAACAAGAAGCCTTAAGAGCTATCGACTTCTTCTCCGTATCTTTTGCCTTCTCTTTCTTGATACTCTTTTCATGTATATCCAGGCCAATGAGTACTTGCTTATGCTCATCAAGTTTACCAAACAGTGTCGTGAGGTCTAATGTAGCAAGATTATTGGCCTCCTTGATAGCGGTGACCTTTGGTTGCCATTCCCTGTTAAGACACCTCAGAATTTTGTTAGTAGAAACCTCATTTGGAATTGGTTTACCAAGAACATGCAACTTGTTGATAATGTGAGTAAATCGTTTTTGCATATCCGCAATGGTTTCCCCTTGCTTCATGTAAAACAAATCAAACTCTTGCGTTAGTGTATTAATACGAGCCAACTTAACATCATTCGTGCCTTCGTGGGCTACTTGTAAATCATCCCACATGGCTTTGGCCGTTTCACAATGGGAGACTCAATAATACTCGTCAACTCCCAAGGAGGAGATGATCATATTACGAGCCTTCCAATCATAGCTGTACTTTTTCTCGTCCTCCTCATTCCATTGAGCTTTGGGTTTAGGAACGACAACGCCTTCCACGTTAGTCATAGTAATTTCCATGGGACCGTTTAAAATAACGATCCAAACCTTCCGATCTAAGGAATTAATATGGACGCGCATACAATCCTTCTAGTAGCTGTAGTTTTCACCTGTAAAAACTGGAGCTCTATTATAAGCCCCCTTAGGTTCGTTCGCCATGATCCAAGAAGTTTTACCGAAGCACCAGAATTAACCGGAGCTCGTGATACCATTTGTTAGACTATGTCTATGGATCTAGAAGGGGGGTTGAATAGATCCTTCGAGTTTTACATGCAAAATTGGATTTAAAAATTTGTTTGAACGGAAGCTACCACTGGATCAAAAGTCTACAACGAACCTTCTACCAAAAGGAGCGGATATGCACGTATATATTGTGAATGAGTATGGAAGAGAAAAATTCAGTTTTTATTAATCTAATCAAACGCAATCAACAAATTATAGCGTGTTTTATGTATAATCCAAACCAATGAGGCAATCGATAAACAATGAAACACAAACAATGTTTGAATTTGCTTTGAGACAAATTATCAAACACTTGGTGTGCACAAACACACTAAGTGCAGAATTTCTATGGTTAGTAAGTTCAAGCTGCTCCTAGATACAATTCAAGGAATTATATCACTTTAACAAAAACGATTTTTCAGCTCTAGATTACAACACCTCAGAAATTTAGACAAATTGAAACTTGACAAATTCAAACAATGCAGAAGATATAAAAGAGTTAAAGGAGAAAGAGAACAAACGCGATTTAATTAGGCAGTTCCCCAATCGTCCTCGCTATGGGTACCTCTGCCCCCAACTCCGAACATGGAATTGAGATATATTTATTATCGTTGCAATTGTATATTTATACAAGAGAAAACTGTGAACAATCAAATCTTCGAACGTCTTCGAATTGTTGATGTAGAGCCTTCTCTTCCCTTGATTCAAGATGAATCAAGTGCTTCGAATATGGTTGATCCAATTATCGTCCCACGCTACTAAACCGAAAGAAACCACCGTTCTTCAGTTACCTTCACTCGATCAATTGCAATCTACCAAAACTTCGAACCCAAACCTCTCTTCTACGATCCTCCGATTACAGCTACTAAACCGATTTCTTCGGTTACCTTCGCCCGGCTGAATCCTTGTAGAACGAAACGGCTTGTGCAAAACCCCCAAAATCCCTTTGATTCTTGGAGGAGAAAACCCTAAGGTTTTATTCAAGAAACACCTACCACAAATCCCAAATCAGAAATGAAGATAACATTTCCTGAAATCTGAACCTTATCACTTCAAATCAATGAACACAACAAACAAAAATGGTTATGTGTAGTTGTTTGTATACTCAAAGAAGAAGATGAAATTTGATGAGAGAAATGGCATATATCTTTCACGTTTCTTGTTACAGTTAAAAAATGAACTAACATGATATATATACTATCCTAGGTAACAATGTGGAGATAACAGAATTTTAAGATGAAAATACAAGTGAAAAAATTGGCAGGAATCAGCGAGCGGTCGACCTATACAGAAGGTATAGGCGACCTGAGCAAGGAAGCGCGCACAGCTACGCAAAAATGCATACCATACGTCGACCGGAACAGGGAGTGCGTTGACGCATACCTCCCAGTTTTCTACAATAATAAACGCAGACTGTATAGGTCGACCTAAGCAGGGTGATGAGTCGACTCATACCCTAGAAACATGCAAAAATCAGGATTTTGAAATTCCTAAGGTGTTGGGACATCTCTAATGAACCTAGATCATTACTAATCATAATCAAACATATGTGCAATACTTAACCACTATTTCAAATTGAGTTTTTCATATAAATCACTATGTTCTAATCATGAAAGTTTTGACATCATTAAAAATAAAGTACATAGAGAGAATTTTCCCTCACAATGCCAAGTTGTCATAGTGTGAATTGTGGTTGCAAGAGGTTAGTTTTCTTGGACATGTTATTCCAGGTGAAGGTATCACCGTGGATCCGTCCAAAGTAGATGCAGTACTACAATGGGAGGCTCCTAAGTCTGCTTCTGAGATTAGAAGCTTTTTGGGCTTGGCTGGCTACTACCGCAGATTTATTGAAGGGTTTTCTAAGTTAGTAATTCCGTTAACCCAACTGACTTGTAAAGGTAAAACGTTTGTGTGGGATATCCATTGTGAGGAAAGTTTCGTAGAGCTGAAGAAGAGATTGACTACGACTCCAGTTTTAATTTGGCCTGAACCTAATGAACTATTTTTGGTGTACTGTGATGCGTCGATGATGGGTTTAGGTGGTGTGCTGATGCAAGACGACAAAGTTGTGGCTTATGCTTCACGACAACTGAGGGTTCATGAGAGAAACTATCCTACTCATGATTTTGATTTGGATGCAGTGGTGTTTGTGTTGATGATTTGGAGGCATTATCTTTATGGTTCCAGATTTGAGGTATTTAGTGATCACAAGAGTTTAAAATACTTGTTTAATCAGAAAGAATTGAATATGAGGCAACAGATATGGTTAGAGTTTCTGAAGGATTATGACTTTGGCTTGAATTATCATCCTGGTAAGTCTATTGTCGTGGTTGATGCTTTAAGCTGGAATTCTTTGCATATGTCTGCTTTGATGGTTAGAGAGTTGGAACTTATTGAATAGTTCAGAGATTTGAGTTTGGTCTGTGAGCTAACACCGTAGAGCGTGATGTTGGGTATGTTGAAGATAAACAATGATTTTCTTAATAATATTAAAGAGAGTCAGAAGTTTGATGTGAAGTTGGTGGATTTGATGGTTGGGAGTAATCAGGAAGAAGACGGTGATTTTAAAGTGGATGAACACGGTGTGTTGAAATTCCGAGGCAGAATTTGTATACCTGATAATCCTGAGTTGAAGGAGATGATTTTATAAGAAAGTTATAGAAGTAGCTTGAGTATCAATCCGGGATCTAATAAGATGTATCTGGATTTGAAAAAGATATTTTGGTGGTGTAATACCCCGTATTATTTAAGTGCTCAATTGGATATCAGAGGAGATCAGATGAGTATTTATGTGTTCTATCTTTGATTAATTGGATTTATGGAATCCTCTAAGTGTTTTAAGTATGGTCAATTGGGATCAATAGAGCAACTGGTGAACTCTAAGGAGATCAACTATTTTATGAAAGAGACAGATTAGTAATTATTAGTTCAAGAGAGTATATTAAGGTAACTCGAATAATTGATCAATTGGTGTTGGACGACAAAATATCAATTGGAGATGTTTTACCCTGTTGGATTTATATTATATAATAAGGTTATATATATATATTTGGTAAGAGAAAGAAAAGAAAATAGAAAGAAGAAGAAAAAGAGAAAGAAGAGAAAGGAAGAGAAGAGAAGAGGGAAAGAGGAAGAAGATAGAAAAGCTTGGATCATCATCTTCTTCAACCTCCTCTTCGATTATTAGGTGGGTTCTAGTTAGAAACTCTAAGTTCTAGAAATCCATGACTTGAACTTAGGTTAGATTTGAGAAACAAAATTATTAAACGGATAAATCAATGGAATCTAACAGATGAAATTCGATATAAACTGCGTAGTGTAGTCATAATATGCATATGATCATTTATTGATACTTGTTTTGTGGTTTGGAACTGATTTGGTGTGGAAAGGGTGAGTTTTGGACCCTTGGAACCATGGAAAACGCAGCAGAAAATTCTGCATCTGATGCGTACCGCCGGGCGGCGCTTTGAGCGTCGGGCGATGCGGGCTTGCGCCGGGCAAAACCTAAGGGGCGCAACATGGAATGCTACTGGAATTTTTTTGGTTTTGGAATTGGGAATTACGTCGGGCGAAGCACAGGCGCAGGGGCACCGCCGGGTGAAAATTTGTACCACCGGGCGCTCCTGGGAGTTTTCAAATATTTCTGTTTTCTTTAAAAATCCATGACGTTTGATCCGTAACTCGGATTGAGACGTTCTTGGTATCATTGGAAAACTATGATGATGTGGGATTAATTATTTAGTGGAAAATGAATGAAAATAATGTTTTTATGATATGTTGAAAATCCATATCTTTTGGATCGTAAATCCGATCGAGACATGGTTATAGCCGATGCGAAGCTGTGAAAATATCCTATGGGATAAAAGTGAGGAATATTGATTTGATACCCGATTAAATGGATCGGGGGGAACCTAAGGGTGATATAACTTGTGATTGAATCATTATATGTGATTCTATTATACAATTGTGATATGCTTTGTATAACTTATGATGGAATTATTATATGTAATTCAAAATGTGCAATTGTAATATGCTTTGCCTAATATTGATGTTAAACCTGATTCAAAATAAATGCATGTTAAAATATGAAATAGAAAGAGTGAGGAAACTTTACCCCAAAATAAATGGCATAGTTTAAGATATTGGAACCTAGTAATGAGCTAGGAAATTGATGAATAACTTAATGACAACGCTCGTGCAAAAGAGGCCGGGGCGTGTGCCCATTACCGAATGGTATAGAAACGAGTGAAACACTAGTATGGAACACATGTAATTGTTATGTTTTATTGTTAAAGGCAAAAGAGGCCTAAAGGCATGAGAGGCCTAAAGGCTAATGTGGCCTAGTGATTGTCGAATACAATCACGTTTATGTTTATGATCACATAATCGTAACCGTTGCTCTTGAGAGGCATTTCATGAGTCTCGAGCTCCTCTGAAATGCAGACACAATTACTTGGCAGGTTTGATTCCCAATGTTATAGTACGAATGGAACCTACGGGTAGAGACTTGTGATGGAAGAGAGGCCATGTGAAGTGATGAATTAAGGAGATAGTGTGTCCCTTAATTCCGAATCCATTTCGTATGCCAAGTAACTACAAGGATCCATGACTCGGGTCGACTTCTAGACGTAGAAGCGAACAGGAAGAGGGGATGCCTTGGTAAGGTTATCGATTAGTGATAAACTGTGAGTTAACAGACTCATGACATGTTTCTATATAGTGTGAGAATTGGAATGTGAACTCGAAGTCCTTTCCCATTCCCTTGGACTTGAGTTAGGATTGGCTAGAACCCTGTAAAGCCGAGAGAATCCATAAGATAGGGAACTCACTGAGATTTGATGTATCTCACCCCATTATTGTTGATTATTTTCAGGAAGCAATTGCAGGTTTGTTTTACAAGTGGAGCTATGCTTCGATGTTTCAAGAGAAGCTTAGTTGAGCTTATTCCGCTGTGTATTTGTTGTATACAATTGAGGATATTGTATATTGATCTTAGTTTTTTTTTTGCTAGTTTCCATGACTTGTGCCATTTGTTGTATTTATGTTTTAAAAATGGTCAAGTATGTGAATTAGGCCATTAGGCACTTTTGATGTGTCAGTACCAAATAGAAACACTTGTATGGTATTGTTCTAAATAAACATTATACAGGGCGTTACAGGTGGCTTGGACTGAAGCGTGATGTGACATAGTTTGTGTATGTGTGTTTGACTTGTCAGAAGTCGAAGGTTGAGCACCAGAAGCCTGCAGGGTTGATGCAACCGCTAGACATTCCAGAGTGGAATTGGGATAACATTTTGATGTATTTTGTGACGGGATTACCGAATACTCCTAGAGGGCATGATGCAATTTGGGTAGTAGTTGATAGACTGACGAAATAGGTAAATTTAATCCCGATTAACATCAGTTTTTCTTTGGAGAAGTTGACAAAGATTTACATCTGTGTGATTGTGAAGCTGCATGGAGTTCCATTGAGTATTGTTTCTGATCAGGATCCGAGGTTTACATCCATATTTTGGGAGAGTTTGCAGGATGCTTTGGGTTCCAAGCTGAAGTTGAGTTCTGCCAATCATCCACAGAAGGATGGCTAGACAGAGAGAACTATTCAGTCCTTGGAAGATTTGTTGAGAGCTTGTGTCCTGGAGCAAGGGGGTGCTTGGGATAGTCATCTGCCACTGATAGAATTTATTTATGATAATAATTTCCATTCTAGCATTGGAATGACACCTTTTGAGGCGTTGTATGGTCGGAGGTGTATGACACCTTTGTTTTGGCATGAATCGGGTGAATAATGTAGTGCTTGTGCCTGATTTTGTCTAGCATACTACTGAAAAGGTGAAATTAATTCGAGAAAAGATGAAAGCTTCGCAAAGTAGGCAGAAGAGTTACCATGATAAGAGAAAGAAGGATCTTGAGTTTCAAGAGGGAGACTACATATTCTTTAGAGTCACTCTGGTAACCAGTGTCGGACGTGCTTTGAAGTCGAGGAAGCTTACTCCTTGGTTTATCAGTCCTTATCAGATTTCTTAGAGGATTGGGGTGGTTGCTTATAGGGTGGCAGTACCACCTAATCTTTCAAATTTGCATGATGCATTCCATGTCTCACAACTCCGGAAGTATGTTCCAAATTTGTCTCGTGTGATTCTGATGGATGATGTGCAAGTGAGGCAGAATCTTACAGTTGAAGCTTTACCTGTAAGGATCGAAGACCGTGAATTGAAAATGTTGAGAGGAAAAGATATTACTCTCGTGAAGGTAGTGTGGGAAAGAACTATCGGAGGGAACATGACGTGGGAGTTGGACAGTGGGATGCGAGAGTCGTATCCAGAGTTGTTCGCATCCGGTAAATTTTTTAGGATGAAAATATTCTAAGTGGGGGAGAGTTGTAACGCCCCAATTTCTTTAATTAATTTTATTAAATAATATTGTGTGATTGTATGTGGTTTTTGATGTTTTGATGTATTTGAGGAGCCTTTGGGTGTAAGGTAGTAGCCTTAGAGAGTAGAACTTAAGTTGTTAGGGGTGTGTGATTAAAAGTGTAGAGACATGTGGGTGGCGGGAGAGTGTTATTTGTTACTATTATTTAAATATGACTATTTAAATAAATTAGTAGTAATAGTAATAATCATATATTTATTTTTAAGTATTATTACTATAATAATATAATAAAATAAATAATAATGTTATTTAGTTGGATTAAATATTTATTGAAAATAATATAATAAAAATAAGAAAAGGGGGGGGGGATAGGGGAATCAGAGTCAGAACGTAAAAACTGAGAAAAAAAGGAAGAGAAAGAGAAAAAAGAGCTAGGGCTTGAGGAAGAAGAAGATAATCATATTGTTGTAGTGTTTTTGCTACGAATAACCAATTAAGGGTGGGTTTTCTTTTCGTATAAGGGTATTGCATGATAACATGCGGGTGGGTTTATATATCTCTATGTGATTGTTTTTCCCTTCTCTATGTTCTAAGCAATTAATGTGTAATGATGCAATTGTGTGTATGTTTGGATGGATTGTGTGTTGGTGAATGACTCTGATGATTGTGTGTTGTTGGGAATTGGGGTGTGAGACCGAGGTTGTGTTACCTGCGATAATTTGGGGTTTTAGGATGTTGCAAAATCTCATTTTCGTACCAAAAAGTTCCAGAAAAATTGATTCTGTCACAGTGGTAACCGGTTACCACTTTTGGTGTAACCGGTTACATCTGAGACAAATTTTATAATAAATATGGCTTCCACAATCTTTTGATTCTCTTGAAAATGCTTAAAATTCTAAAAAAAATGGCTTCCACAATCTTGGTTATTGGTTTATCTTCCTAAAAAATTATGTTTTGTCTTAAAGGTTAAAAATAAAGATATTAGAAAAATAAATAAATATAATAAAACAAAAATATCGATGGGTTTCTTTCCATCCAACGCCCGTTTAATATCTTTAGCTTGGCATCTCACCACCCAAGTTATGGTGGCCACTTCATATTTGACTTGACATAAACTTTATCCTTCATTACCATAGTTATTACTTGTTCATATTTCTTCATAGGTTTAACTAGGTAAGGCATATTGAGCTAATATGGTGGAACTTGATTTGACTTCATCCTTTTCTTTTTGGTTTTTCTGAACCATGCCCCCTCTGATATAAGTGTGTCCATTTCCTTGACCTTTGTCTCTATAATAGAACTATCCTCCAATTCTTCCTTGATTTGATAAAGACCAACATAACTTTTTATTACTTGTATCCTTCTTTTTGTAAGCACATCCATGTCATAGCATGTAGGATTTTCACTGCACAACTTTAGGCCTTCATAAACTTTGATTATAAGATTCTCATCTAAGAATTTTAACTTGACTTCACTTGTCTCCAAATTGATGTTGGCTTTAGAAGTTAGTAGGAATGGTCTACACATAACTAATGGAACCTTCACTTCTTTCTCTATATCGAAAACTACAAAATTAATCAGAAAGATAAAGTTTCCAACTTGAATATCACATCTTCCATGGTAATGAGGTATTCAGAATTCATGATTAATTTTAAAATTTTATTACTTAAGAAAAAAATTGTGTTAGTATTCACAAAATTAGAGAGAAAAAGAAGTGGAAAATGAATAAAGTAGTAAAGAATTATCTAGATTCGAGTTAATGTTGGCATAGTCCTATCCCTAAGAGATATTCTTGATATTTCACAATATTATTTAACTTTTAATTGTTATGACCTGAACTCATGATACAATTAAATTGAGATATTTTACATTGGGTTATCCCCCAACCAAAAGAGAGTTTTTCCACAGGATGAACTTACAAACTAAGTAGAGATTTCACTGGACAATCTCAATTACCGACATAACTTTTTCAGGTTGAGCTCTAAAACCAAGTATATATTTTCAATGGTTGATCTCAAGAATCAAACTCAATTATTCAATAGTATCACACTCTTGAAAATAAAAACAATGACATGACATCGATACAACTCTTTCCTCACAAGTAATTTTCACTCACAAGACACCAATGCAATTTTTGTGAAAGAAAATATTTAAAGAGAGAGAAAAGAGAGATAAATTGTAAATAATTAGAGGAACTCTAAAATCTGGTGTGAAATTAAGTGAGGAGAAGTCTCCTTCATATAGGAAAAAAATTGGCTAAAAATGGAAATTATCAATGGGCCAATTAACTCATTTAATGGATTAGGTCCCAAGTTTAATCTATTACGTACTTCAAATAATCGATTATTGTGCCCCAAAATGGAATCTTTTGGTGTAGAGTCATTACCATTCATTAAGAGTCTATCATAATCGATTATACACTCGACTAGTCATCATTTAATTGATTAAGAAAATTATATAAACGATTAGACAACTCAAAAAATTCCCCTTATCAAGTAGGCAGTCCCTAATCTACTGGCTAGGCTTTAAAACCATTTTAGGTGATTTTGTTAAGTAAAGAGAGACTTTAAAATTATTTTATGTGTGTGTATGAGAGAGAGAGAGAGAGAGAGAGAGAGAGAGAGTTACCTTAGTATCTTAAGAGTTACTCTACTACTTTCACAAGACTCTGTCACTCAGACAAACATGCCCAGACAAGCTTTCGCACTCCATTTATTTCCAAACACTAAATCTTTAAAGTTCCTTTGCCAAATACATTGATCATATAAGCACTTCACTGATACTTGAATCTCTTACTTGATGAGGCTTGAGATATCTTCAAGTCAATCACCATCATCAAAGAGTTGGAAAGGTATCACCATCGACTTAAATAAGCATAAGTGTTATTGTCAATAAAACCCCAAGAAGGTCACCAACATCAGGATCGTAAAAGTCATACCTGCAAGCACATAGATCCACACAAATTACATAGTGCTCCTTGAATATGATGGTTTCATATAGTACACTAAATAGTGAAACTATCTGGATCTGTTAATTTTCATGGGAACTTTCTTTGGATTATAACACTGCACCCTTCAAATAGGTTTACTGTTTAGTCGCTTGGAAGTCTACTTTTCCTTGTCAACATTGGAACATTAAAGAAGAGTCACAATAACTATTGGAGGAACTTCCTATCAACTTTAGGATAAATTCACGGGGCACAGAGGAAGGAGGTGACAAAAATGATAAACTAAACAAAATTTCCCAAGAGCAAACCACATTGACCACGACGGGGGTAGTTTCAAGAGAGTATCCCTACTCTGAATAAGCCTCATTTAACTCAATAAAAGAAATTTATGTGAAATGATGCTGCAGGAGAAGAGTTTGTCAAAAGAGTCATCCGGAAAGGGTTGGACACCCATATTCTTCTATAATAAATATTTAGTCAATGAAATACCAAATTTTCACTCCCTTTTGTTGATAACGGCCGTTATGGTCAATTATGAAGTGCGGCATAATATACTCCAACCTTTTAGAAAGTCTACATTTGACTCAATAAGGGCCATATTCTTTATATAATGAGCGATCTCCAAGAATTCAATGAATCAATGACGACACCATGAGGGGTCATTTGAGAAGATGTTGAATTTGGAAGGATGGAAAACAAGAAAACAATGAAGACTGATACCAAATATAGGGAATCACTGCTTATTATAGGAATGAAGGATCCTGAAGAATCAAAGAGCAAACAAAACATAAAGGCAAAATAATTTATATATTTCATTGTCAAACTAGATGACATTTAGAAAAGAGTCAAGTCTGATATTAGGGGGCTGAAAGCCAAAGCAAAAATAAGTAAGTGGCACCTTGAAAATTTAATCAAAAGTTTCATATTGGCTTAGATCCATGGGTTTTATGTTATTTAGGTTCACGTTATTTACTTTCTACTTTACTATATGAATATAATGTAATGTCCTTATTTATATAGGGTGATCATCTTTTGTTTGCAATTACTTGCATTTTAAATTATGTAGCAATCTATTTGTGTAGCTATAACATTTTATATCTACAAGGATAATTGTCATCCAAAGGGAGTAATTGGCAAAGAACCAACACTCCGAGGAATAAGACTTAGTAAATGACAACCAAAAGATAGGAAAAGCAACACCAAAGCCACAATCGATGAAAAAGTGATCTCACTCCTTGATTTTCAACTATGGATAAGAAAGGTCACCTAAAAATAATCCACCCATTTTCCAAGGCCAAAGCTTGGGAAAAGGACACGTAAAAAGTATCCTTAGGCTAGGAATATCCCTATTGTGTATTAAAAAGGCGATGTATGAGTCATAATCAAAGAAATTCTTGAAGAGGAACAACGTCAAGATAACAAAGGATGATTGAAGAAACAACTATTACAAGTCACAATATTTTCATTAGTTACAAAAATGTAAAACTTAAACCAAAACAAAACTTTTATATGAAGAACTACCCAAAACAAGTCAAAATATTTTCATTGGTTACGACCCTCCTTCACCAATTTTCTAGGATGCATATCGGATGTCACTAAAGAAATAACATGATTTAAAGGATAAATTTAAGTAACTGCAGGAACAAAACACCACAAATCGGGGTCTTATATTAAGAGGAGCGCATAAATGTTGGAAAAATCAAATATAATTCCATAAGGGATGGAAAATCATAGAAAAAACCAACATTAAACTCGATAACAAATGAAGTTCAAACAAAGTAAATGGAAAATGAAAACCATAATCTCTAAACATGATATCATACATAAGAAACAGACACAAAGTAAACTACCCATATATTCAATCATTTGCACTGAGAAGTACCATGGACCATTCCTTGGGTTTTCTAAAAGAGATCAGAGAGTCAAAGGGTCTCACCCGTTGGCACTGGAATAATTGGATCAGCAACCTAGGTACACCTTGTTTATGCCAGCTCCTAGATGTCCCATATCTTTTAGAATAATAAACCCGCCGGGAGGAAAATACAAAGAGTCGCCCATAGTTGTCTGTCCATGAAAAAAAAGGTGTATTAGAACAACATTTCCCTATAAACCTTGAGTGCTGGAAGTTTTTATATGTGGGGAATTTAACAAACTACAAAATTGAAGTTTTCACATTGTAAATCATATGAATAAATCCAACAAAGATAAAAATAAGAATCACATGTCTTAAACCTCACAAGTTATAATCTCCCGCAAACTCTACTCAAAAACCTTAAAAAATCAATCCCCCCAAAAGAAATAATTTCCGCTTTAGAAAGAATGAAGAAGATGCAACAAAATATCACAGAAAAAGAAATCACTTTTAATTTAAGAAAGTATGGAGAAAGTAAATAAGAAAACTCACTAGGAAAAACTTCCTTATAGACAATGGAGGTAAGGAGGCAGACGATGGAGGTAAGGAGGCAAAGTTGCTAAGTAGGAAGAATGTCGAATTACAAGAAAACTAAGAAAGTGAAAAAGTTGAGGAAAAGCAAAAGAAGTGGTATTTATAGAAATCCCTAGATGAAAACTAATGATTAACAATCGACACCTGGCTATGTAGTTACATTTTCCCATGTAGCAATGATTACACTCAACTACTAGGAAAAAGGGCATCGCAAACCTACGAACGATATGGATTTGATCAATATATGTTACACTAAGAAACAAAGGAAGACAAATAGATTATTTAAACTTAATTTCATAAGAAAACCCGATCCTTTGCAATTTTCAAGTTATGTTCGGCCCATACTAAGAGACAACTCAAGAAAATATGATTGGTACCCAAAATCCGAAAATAACTCGGTAAATCATAGAAGGTCGAGTCTAATCCACATATCATAATGAGATATAAGAATTATTGTGGTTTTTCAAGATCTGGTTATTCCAGGCTGCAAGACCGTAGGCAAGGATGGTGTAAGATCGCAAGCCACACCCCAACTACATTCAACTAGGCTTTGGGGTAGAAACTATTTCTAAAAGGAAAAGAAGAAAGATAGAAAGAAGAAAGAGGAAAAGAGGAAAAGAGGAAAAGAAGAGAAAGAGGGAAAAAAGCCATGGGTGAAGGAGAAAAGCTTGTGGATCATCATCATCATCATCTTCTTCAAACTCCTCTTCGATTATCAGGTGGGTTCTAGTTAGAAGCTTTAAGTTCTAAGTGTTAGAGATTATTAGAGCTTAAGTTAAAAAGTGATAAAAATGCTTAATCTTACCGAAATCATGTTTCTAACGGATGAAAATCGATATAAATGTTGTAGTATGATCACATTATGCTTATAAATATTATTGATGATTGTTTGTGATGTTTGGAAATGTTTGGGGTTGTAAAGATTGTATTTTTGAGGTTTTGGAACCCTTAAAACACAGTAGAAAATTCTGATTCTGTAAAAAGCGTCGGACGAAATAAAAATTCGCCAGGCAAAATTATAAAAATGCCTCTGCTTCGCCGGGCGATGCCCAAGAGGCACAACATGTAACGCCCCTGTAACTTTCATGTTTTGAAGAAGTATTTTACGCCTCTGCTTCGCCGGGCGAAGCAAGAGGCAAAAGGGAAAGCGCCGGGAAAAATTTAAAAGCGCCGGGCACTCCTGGGACTTTTTCAAATGTTCCCTTTTCTTTTAAAATTCATAACTTTTGACCCGTTTATCTTATTTGAGTGTTCTTGATATCGATAGAAAGTTGTCGGAATAATCTATATGATGGAAGTGGTAATGTCGTTATTACCGACCGATTAATTAATCAGGAAAGCCCTAAAGTGATGTAATTATATTTTTAATGGTATTATACTATTCTTTCATGCCAATATGATGTGTTTTGCATATCCTATAGTTGCTTCACATGTTGTGATTAAATATGCATGTTATATGAAATGAAATAGGAAGAGTGAGGAAAACATTAACCTTAACCATAGGTGAACCTAGTAATGACTATGAGGTTTATGATTAAATAAACGACAACACTCGTGCAGAAGAGGCCGAGGCGTATGTCCTTTCAATAATATAGGGAGAGTGAACACTAGTATGGAACATGAGTAGAAACCTTTGTGGTTTGATGAAAAGACAGGAGAGGTCTTAAGGCGTACGGGCCTTGTGATTGTCGAATACAATCATGTTTATTTATTTGATCATGTAATCGAAACGAACTTTCTTTTATTGCCCTTGAGAGGCCTTTATGAGTCTCGAGCTCCTCTAAAGTGCAGGCATGTTTTACTTGGTAGGTTTGATTCCCTACGCGTAGTATGATTGGAGCCTAAGGGTAAAGAGACTTGTGATGGTTAACAGGTCATGAGAAGTGACGGTTCACGGTTAACAGACCGGTGATCCCGAATCCAATTCGTATGCCAAGTAAGTGCAAGGATCTATGACTCGGTTCTCCTTCTAGGCGTAGAAGCGGATGGGAATAGGAGATGCCTTGGTGAAGGTTATCGATTAATGATGTTGTGAGTTGATGAACTCATGTCATGTTTCCATATAGTGTGAGGTTATATTGTGTGAACTCGAGAGTCATTCCCCTTCCCTTGGACTTGAGTTAGGATTTGGTTAGAACCCGGTAAAGCCGAGAGAACTTATAAGATAGATAACTCACTGAGATTTGATGTATCTCACCCCACTATAGTTGCTATATTTCAGGTTCGGATTGCAGGTTGATTTAAAAGGGGAGCAATGCTTGGATGTTTCAAGAGAAGCTTAGTTAAGCTTATTTCCGCTGTGTATTATTGTATTGTTCTTGTACAATGAGGAATATTGTATAATGTTCTTAGATTTTATTTTTTTTTGGCTAATTTCCATGACTTGTGCCATGTGTTGCATTTTTTTTTGTAATGGACAAGTATGTGAATTATGCCATTAGGCACTTTTGATGTGTCAGTACCAAATAAAAACACTTGTATGGTATTATTCTAGATAAATATTATACAGGGCATTATAGTTGGTATCAGAGCAGGTCGTATCCTTGACCTAGCCTTGAAACATCATAAGTAAATCCTTTCCTGCCTCTTAAGTGTGTCTTGCCAGCATGAAACTTAATATCATACTATCTAGTGTTGGGCCTGATCAACCTACTGTTATGTATGTGATAGGTAGAATCATGGTTGAGCGATCACGAGGATTCTGAAGTGTTGTCGGAACTTGTGCTGTGAGGGTAGACTCAAGCCAAGAGTTAGTAGTGTGGAGTTTTGTTCAGCTCATTTGAGGTTTTAGTAGAAGTTGTGTTTTGGGTAACATGGAATTAAAGAGTGGTGTGTTATTAAGCAATCCTTTGGAATTGATGGAGTCTGAAGGCTAAGGATCCCTATCGAACGGTTGGTTGAGGTATTGAGGAGTAAGTAACAGTCGCTAGTAGAGCTAGATTGACCACTAATCTGGATAAGGATTTCAAGTAATCTCATTCCGTGAAAAAGAAAAGTGGTTTTGTGGAACGCGTGGCGTAAGGTCCGGAAGTGAGATAAGTTTTGGTGCTTTAGTTTCTAAGGTTGTTAGGGGTATCTTAAATGGACGAGAGTACCTTAAGGAATGTGTTCGGAACAATATCTTTCGACTGGTTAAAGTTGAGAGTTAAGGGTGTTCAGCTTTTATGGGAACTTAAAGTAGTAGAGAAGTGTGTGAAGGAACACAAGGATGTGTTTACATGCTTCAAGTGAAACAAGTGTGAGCCGAAAGAAGAGTAAGACATGAGTTGTGTATCTTTAGTTATGCGTGGAGATTAAGTTCAGGATAATACTTCGGGTTTTATGTTTTTAGTGAGAGACCAATTTGGAAGTTGGAAATGTTAATTTACCCAAGGAGCAGTAGAAGGTATTATGTTGGAGAAAGAATGAGCTTCGTTTAGTAACGAAAAGTGTAGTGATACGGACCGGAAGAAGTTTGTACTAAGAAACAGAGTAGGTATCTTGGATCGAAGGGAGTCTTAGTGAGATGGTTTTATATTTGGACCTAAGAAGATTACCAGGGAGAGCAAGGTAAACGTGATATGGAAAATGGTGTTAACGGTATGTATGAGATAGTGACCACGAAATGTATATTTGGACAAAGGTGCAATGGAGCTTTTGAGTAGTTGTTGAGGCTCAAATTAAGGAAGTGTAATCAAAGATGATTCACCCACATGAATCCTAGTAGTACGAGCTGAGATGAGAGAAGTTATACTTTGGTATTAAGAATGAGTGTAGTGGTAGCACCGTAGTAACAAGTGTACATGATGGATTCTTATCATTGGGACAAGTGTGAAGGGATGTACTTTATGGGACAGTGAGTATCGTATTTTAGGAAGTAAGATTGTGGTAAAACAACGAGAAGTGAATAGGGACTTATTACAGACTAAGTGTAAATCATGGAACGATTTATACCAAAAGGGTTGGGTAACTACTTGATGAGAATTGTCGGTTGTGAATCTTCCATTAAGTGTTTTGGTAAGTGGAATGCGCAATGGATAGTGAAGGGTAAGAAATTCCGGTTAATGTGTGCGAAGTGATGGAAAGGTTCTTCAAGAGGGTGCATTACCCCGATCTATTTTCAAGTATAGAGAATTTCTGTATTTGTGAATAATCGAATTATTTGGGATCTACCTTTTGTTGAACCAAGGACGTCGTTGTTTTAGTTCTCCCCAAGGAATTCAAGTGAGAGGACAAAGTGGTATGCTTGTTATGTTATGTCCGTCGTTTTGTAGTATTGTATAAAGGTTGTGTGTTGGGTTTTACTTATGGACGAATTAAGTATGAGTGTGACTTAAGCCCTAGAATGACGTCATTATTGGTTTTCCGCTAGTGTAGTTGTTTAAGCGGAGAGGAACTACCCCGCCGAAGATTTGTCGTGTGACCGCGACGGAATTTGAAATTTTGCCTTGTCACTGGGTTGGAGTGTGTCATCTGCATGTTTTGATTTTTTCGGTTTTACCTTGGGTGGGTCATGGTTAGTGAATGTAACACCAGTTAAGGAGCCACCAGTTGATAATGATACTCTAAGATAAGAACAAATCGGATTGATGGTTCGGGAATGGGTGGATTTGAATTATGAGTAACTGGTTTTGTTTCTGCAGTAGTGTTAACCGATTAACCCGTGCATGAAAGGTGTCTTACGTGGAATTTTGAGAAGTTAATCCGATTAGCTTGAATGGTTAAGCGATTAACGGGTGTGTAAATTGTGAAATTCCTTGGGAACCATCATCTGTGTTTTGTTACCTTACGTTGCTCCGATTGGAGAGTATGATGTGAATGTGAAATGGAATTGCAAGTGAATGAAAGATGAATTGGTATTTTGAAACCGAAACTTCAGGAAGGGTGTTACTTAGTCGATCATTTGTTTAAACGACAAGGTAGTTTAACTTTTGGGAAAGTAATCTTGTGAACTGTGTTAAGTGTGGGAAAATCTTAAGTGTATTGTTAACAGTACTGTTGAAAGACTTGAGGGCGAAGTCAGAGAATACTCACGAGGTGTTGACCTCACAAGGAATATTTCGGTGTTGAATCATGGTATTAGTAAGGTATGAACGGTTGGTCAGATTTAGTAATTGTTACCTTCCGTGAGTTCACGAATTCGGATTTAGACCGAGAGAGGAGTACTAGTTGTGTGTAGTTGTGTTTTACCAAGAGAATGAAATTGAAAGTTATCTTTCCAAGTGCGAGTAAGAATTGGACGTTCCGAAGTTAATCATGTAACTTGGAATTATTTATGGAACAGAATGAATGAGAAAAGTGGATTCAATTGAGAAACGTGGCATGACCTTCGTAAGTGTGGAGTATTGTGTGTGAATTGATGAGTAGTATGGAAACTCACAATTGTGCCTTGAATGGTTTGGGTTCTGATAAGTAGTTATTTGTATATGTTTAAAGTTCCTTGATGGTGTTTCAGATGATTGTTTGAGATCTCGAAATCAACAAGAAACCTTGAGTGATTCGGAAAACCGCACGGAGAGTTGTTACGGAGTGTGGTATCTAGAAACGAGAGTTGTTAAGCTATTTTTGGATGAATTGTTTCGAGTTTAGACCGGACTTGGAGTTGTATATGTTACGGATGTAGCAGTGTAGCTCCTGCATCTATCGTCTGGAGGGTGTTGGACAGACGTTATAATATTGTGTGTTGGCGAGGAAAGTGTTCTACAATGGGACGCCAGTAAGTTTCTTGTACTGTTGGTTGGTAAGGATTCCAGTGGATAAGTGTGTTTCTCCGTGTACTGTTAGCTTTGTGGTAGTGCTCAAGAATTCATGGTGTTCTACTGTTAGAATTTGGGTTACACAGATGAAAGAGTTATGTCAGAATAATAAGAATTTAGAATGATTGATACTTGTAAGTATGGAAATAAGAAGATCTTGTTCTAAGTGTGTTACCTTTTGGTGTGATACGAAAGAGATGAATTATCGGATGTAATGGTTACAATGTTTAGTATCAGGCCAGATGAAACTGGTAAAGAAATCATTTGGCTAAAGATGTAGTGGTTTTGAATGTTAAAAGATTTATGAATAAGATAAATCGTCGATGATTTGCAAGAAGATGACAAATTTCTGAATTACCTCGTGAAGATTGTTGAGTATTTGTTATCTCAGATCGAGATGAGGTGTTACGGTTTTGTTTTGTGGCTCGGTAGAAGTGTAGAGAATGGTGCATTCCTCCCAAAAGTAGAATGCGACCAACTGTTCGGTATGAAACAACAGATGAATTGAGGAAGCAAAGTTAGAAATTAACTCGATATTGGAATCAGAGTATGATTAAGGACGAGACATTGATAAATTGTGAAAATAAGGATTTCAGTCTATGGAGTTAAGTTGGAATTAAATTAGGTCAGAAAGTTTAACGGAAGTAAAAGTTAAGTGTGGATCGAAGACAGTAATACAAGTTGTGGTTATTGTTGGATAGAGGAAATTCGGGGGCGAATTTCAATTTAAGAGGGGGAGAGTGTAATACCCCGTATTATTTAAAATGCTCAACTATATATCAGATAAGATCATATGAGTGTTTATATGCTCTATCTTTGATTATTGGATTAATGGAATTCTCTAAATGTTGTAAGTATTATCAATTGGGATCAATAGAGCAACTAATAAACTCTGAAGAGATCAATTTATCATTAGTTCAAGAGAGACTTTTATGATAACTCTAATAATTGATCAATTGGTTGAGATGACAAAATATCAATTGGAGATATTTTACTCTATTGGATTATATTATATAATTTTGGTTTATATATATATATTTGGAAAGAGAAAAGAGAAAGATAGAAAGAAGAAGGAGGAAAAGAGGAAAAGAAGAGAAAGAGGGAAAAAAGCCATGGGTGAAGGAGAAAAGCTTGTGGATCATCATCATCATCATCTTCTTCAAACTCCTCTTCGATTATCAGGTGGGTTCTAGTTAGAAGCTTTAAGTTCTAAGTGTTAGAGATTATTAGAGCTTAAGTTAAAAAGTGATAAAAATGCTTAATCTTACCGAAATCATGTTTCTAACGGATGAAAATCGATATAAATGTTGTAGTATGATCACATTATGCTTATAAACATTATTGATGATTGTTTGTGATGTTTGGAAATGTTTGGGGTTGTAAAGATTGAATTTTTGAGGTTTTGGAACCCTTAAAACGCAGCAGAAAATTCTGATTCTGTAAAAAGCGCCGGGCGAAATAAAAATCCGCCAGGCAAAATTATAAAAATGCCTCTGCTTCGCCGGGCGATGCCCAAGAGGCACAACATGTAACACTCCTGCAACTTTCATGTTTTGAAGAAGTATTTTACGCCTCTGCTTCGCCGGCCGAAGCAAGAGGCAAAAGGGAAAGCGCCGGGCAAAATTTAAAAGCGCCGGGCACTCCTGGGACTTTTTCAAATGTTCCCTTTTCTTTTAAAATTCATAACTTTTGACCCGTTTATCCGATTTGAGTGTTCTTGATATCGATAGAAAGCTGTCGGAATAATCTATATGATGGAAGTGGATAATGTCATTTTTACCGACCGATTAATTAATCGGGAAAGCCCCAAAGTGATGTAATTATATTTTTAATGGTATTATACTATTCTTTCATGCCAATATGATGTGTTTTGCCTATCCTATAGTTGCTTCACATGTTGTGATTAAATATGCATGTTATATGAAATGAAATAGGAAGAGTGAGGAAAACATTAACCTTAACCATAGGTGAACCTAGTAATGACTATGAGGTTTATGATTAACTGAACGACAACGCTCGTGCAGAAGAGGCCGAGGCGTGTGTCCTTTCAATAATATAGGGAGAGTGAACACTAGTATGGAACATGAGTAGAAACCTTTGTGGTTTGATGAAAAGACATGAGAGGTCTTAAGGCGTACGAGCCTTGTGATTGTCGAATACAATCATGTTTATTTATTTGATTATGTAATCGTAACCAACTTTCTTTTATTGCCCTTGAGAGGCCTTTATGAGTCTCGAGCTCCTCTAAAGTGCAGGCAGGTTTTACTTGGTAGGTTTGATTCCCTACGTGTAGTACGATTGGAGCCTAAGGGTAAAGAGACTTGTGATGGTTAACAGGCCATGAGAAGTGACGGTTCACGGTTAACAGGCCGGTGATCCCGAATCCAATTCGTATGCCAAGTAAGTGAAATGATCTATGACTCGGATCGCCTTCTAGACGTAGAAGCGGACGGGAATAGGAGATGCCTTGGTGAAGGTTATCGATTAATGATGTTGTGAGTTGATGAACTCATGTCATGTTTCCATATAGTGTGAGGTTATATTGTGTGAACTCGAGAGTCCTTCCCCTTCCCTTGGACTTGAGTTAGGATTTGGTTAGAACCTGGTAAAGCCGAGAGAACTTATAAGATAGGGAACTCACTGAGATTTGATGTATCTCACCCCACTATAGTTGCTATATTTCAGGTTCGGATTGCAGGTTGATTTACAAGGGGAGCGATGCTTGGATGTTTCAAGAGAAGCTTAATTAAGCTTATTTCCGCTGTGTATTATTGTATTGTTCTTGTACAATGAGGAATATTGTATAATGTTCTTAGATTTTATTTTATTTTGGCTAATTTCCATGACTTGTGCCATGTGTTGCATTTTTTTTGTAATGGACAAGTATGTGAATTATGCCATTAGGCACTTTTGATGTGTCAGTACCAAATAGAAACACTTGTATGGTATTATTCTAGATAAATATTATACAGGGCGTTATAACCTATCTGTCTGGATGGTAATGATTGGATCAAAGAATACATGTCTATATAAACCTTAATAAAACCCATATATAAATGACAATAGATGTCAAATCAAAGTACACACAAAATTTCTTAAATCTTTATATCTTTTATATTTGACCGTCACTTACTTGAGTATTAGAGTGTTTGAGCATTAGAGTGTTTGTATGTACTACCCCCACCCACTCATAAGTATTGAATGAGAAAGATCTTCAAGGTTAAGATAGCAAACACCAGACTATATACATTATCAAGAAATGCTTCCTTACCGGAAGGAAGGACAACAATATATTGGAAATTTGCAATTGTCATGGTCATGTATAAATTTTCCTTATCTAAAAATTGTACAAAGCTAGAACCACTTCCTCCATCAAATAATTTGCAATCCTAAAAGTATTTAATGTGAGTATTCACCACCAAATATATATATATGAGAAAATGAGTGATGCACTGACAGTGTAAATTTTTTTTACATAATCACGACCATGAATCTCGCCAAATCAAAATGTAATTTAAAAAAAAATTAAATGACATTGTAAAATTATAAGTTCTTATTGGATGACAGTGTAAAACATTTTTACATTGTCAGTGCATCTCCTTTAATATATATATATATATATATATATATATATATATATATATATATATATATATATATATATATATATGGAACGTATCATATGAGAATGTCATTTTTACGTGAGAATATGAGAATGAATATGAATTATTAAATTTTAAAATAAATGGTGAAGATTATGTATCTGTTTTTTTTCTCTCTCATCCATCATTTAATTTAATAATGGAGGAGAGAGAAAAATAAAAATCATACATAATCTCCATCATTTATTTTAAAATCTAATGATTCATATTCATTCTCACGTTCTTACGTAAAAATGACATTCTCATATGATATGAACCCTATATATATAAAGTATTTTCTATGCAATCAACTTGTTTTTAAAAAACGTTTTGAGAATAAACTACACAAACTTAAATACAACTTCAAAATTTATTCATAAAATTGAAGAGGGGACCTCCATTTATTTTATTTTTTTTTCCTCTTCCGTTTTGTTTTAAATGTGGTTTGGTGCCATCTAGGTTTATTTGCTGTCACGACCAACGGACAAATTAGAAAATGTGGTTGAAATGAATAGTTATCAATAGTAGTTAGTAATAACAAATAAATTGTATATATTAATCGTCACCAAAATCACTAATTTCCATTCTGTCACATGTGCTATCTTAATTGATCTCGTACAATTTAATTAATTCAGGTCACGGATGTAAACTATATAGTAAAAATAAAAATGTCATATTCATAGCATAGCATAGCAGCAGAAAATTATGAGGTGTCTCTGTGACTCATTATTGTCTCTTTAACCGTATCATCAATTTTCTAAACAATAATGGACAGAAAATTTATTGGTTATTGCTGAATATAAAATTTCACAATTCCGAGTGGAATATATTTCCCAAACCACAATCACAAAGTTCATATTTAAATTTAAATTTAAATGTACTTTTGGCCCCCATAAATTAATTTTTTTAAATAATTGATCTTCCTTTAAAAAACTCAGCTTTTAGGTCTCTTGTTTTAATTATTTTTGAAAAAATTTTGATCTCCTCTTCAATTTTTGGTATGTAGCATTGTAAACACTGACGTGACATATTATATGTTATTCATAGTTGGAAATAAATTGACATGTCATTAATTAAAATTTTTTTAATGAAATTTTAATATTAAAAAACAATTTTAATAAAACATATTTTAATGAAATTTTAATATTAAAAAATATAGTGAAAATTTTAATAAAATGTTGTATGTTGATCATAGCCCGGAAAGATTTTCTGTTTTTCTTTTGTATTAAACTTTTTTGAGATTACTAAACTAGTACGAGGAAGACTGAGAATAAAGTACCAAGTAACAACAGCACTGGAAACAAGCGAGACATAAACACCAACGTTGTTGGTTAATTTCAGATCTCAATTTTGGATCCCATCTTGTTCTTCTTCATTCCAAGTTTGAATTTTTCCCCTTTTCTGAACCTTTTCTGAAATTCAATTTTTTTGGGGTCAAATCTAAATCTAAATCAACAACAACAACAAACCCAATTTAATTTGCAGAAACTTTTCAAAGGAACAACGAATCAAAATCTCTTACCACCAATTTCTTCTAATTTGAACTCTTCTCCTTCATTCCCTTCACCTTTACTTTCTACACCCCTCCTTCTTCTTACCCCACCCCTTCTTCTTCATACCCTCCACCAATTGGCACATACCCTTATCATCACCCTCACTATCTTCCTTTTCCGAATCCTCATCACCAACAACAAGAAAATCCTCACTATGTTTTTTAATATTAAAATTTTATTAAAATATGTTTTATTAAAATTTCATTAAAATTGTTTTTTAATATTTAAAATTTCATTAAATATGCTTTAATTAATGACATGTCAATTTATTTTCAGCTATGAACAGCATACATCATGTCACATCAGCGTTTACAATGCCACATACTCAAAATTAAAGAGGGGAGCAAAATTTTCCAAAAAAAAATCAAAACAAGGGACCTAAAAGCTAGATTTTTTTAAAAGGGATTAATTGTTTAAAAAAATTAATCTATGAGGATCAAAAATGCATTTAAGCCTTAAATTTATTAAGTATTATTAGTCACGAGGTTACATAGGTTTTTAAGATATATACATTATACTCAATTAAATTATGTACATAATGTAAGAGAAATGTTATTCTTATATCATGTGTACACCTACATCGTATTTAGTGAACAGTGAACAGTAAAATATTATAATAATTAATTAATTTTTTTAAAAAAATATAAAAAATAATTTTTATTTATATCTAGATATTTATTAACCAATTTCATAACTTTATTAACCAACTTTTTATATTGTATTAAACAAATTTGTTTTAGTACTAAGAATTATTTTTATATCTGAACGATTATTAACCAACTTCATAACTTTATTAACCAATTTTTTATATTGCATTAACCAACTTTATTTTACTTGTAAAAATTATTTTTAATATCTGGGCGTTTGTTAAACAACTTTATCACTTAATTAATTAACTTTTTACACTTTATTAATCAATTTTTATATACTATTAAAAGTTACTGTTTATGGATATTGTTCACATAACACTGTTCACGTCACTATTCATGTATGATTTTACTGTTTACAATACTGTTCATCATATTTATAATCAGTATATACGATATAGGTGTATGAATGAGTATAAGCATAGGATAGTTGATAATGTAAATATACAACTAAATGTATGTCTTATTATGTGTATGTATAGGAAGTTGTGATTTCAGAAAGGGACAAAATTTTCACACGAGACTTCTTCACAATTTACTTGGATAAACACCGTCCAGGACTACGGGGAAGTGATTATAAAATATTAATACTTGAGATTGAATTAAGTTTAAAAGGTTAGAGGTGGACATACGATCAGAATATTTATTAGGAGACAACATACATAGTATATGATATAACCCGAGAAGGTTGGTCTAGTGAGAGGGTGTTTTGGTCTTAAGGATTTGTTCTTCTTGAGGTTCTGAGTTCGAAGGAGTTTAGGTCTAATTTTTGGAGGCTATGCGGGACAAAAGCTTTCGGGTGGATTAGTCGGCACGGAAGAAAGGAAGGATACCACTCTATTAAAAAAAAAAAAACATGGTATATGATATGTTCATGATTTGACCATACTTGTCTTGTTTAACAAATATTCCACTTTTATGTTTGTTTTTAAACATATTTTAGGTACCTAACAGTTAGAAAAAGTCTATTGGAGTGGGTCATCAGTTGCTCCGATTGTAAATAGTACTTCTATTAATTTTAATTGAAAATACTATATTAATGTTATATCTATCTATATTTTATACAATGTAAGAAAGAAAAATACTATGGAAAACTCAAATATATTCTTTGTTTATGACTTTAAATGGTTAAATCTCAACTTAATGACTTAACCACTAACATTTTTCTATTGTGTTATTATTTTTATTTGACAACTTTTTTTCCGTAGAGTTTATACCTAACGTCTTTATGGCTGGAGATTCTTTTCTTTTTTTCTTCTCTATGTCAGATTTTTTCAACAGTAAGAAATTCGAAGTGGCAAGGTTTGAGGAAACAAGCAATTTCGGAGTACATAAAAAGATGATTAAGGACATGTTATACCTTAGCAAGATTAAAGACCTGCGGGAAGAGAAACCTGCAAAAATGGCAAACATTAATTGGTTAATGTTGCTGGAGAATATTGCATGATTGATACATCTATGTGTATATTAATGGGGTGATGCATCACATCTTAAACGTAGTGTCTCTAAATGCGCATTGAGCTAAATTGGAAAGCCACTGTATGTCCAAGTTGCTGATGAAAAAATTGTTCGCTAAATAATAAGGCTAAAATACAGTTTTGGTCCTCTTGTTTGTCAAAATTTACAGTTTTGGTCCTCCTATTTTAATTTTTAACAGTTTTGGTCCCCCACTCCTCACTGTTCATGTACTGTTCATGTACGGAAGTGTATTGTTCATGTACGGACATGTACTGTTCATTTACGGATCAGTTACTGTTCATCATTTTTTTGGGTCAAAATTAGGGTGGGGGACCAAAACTGTTAAAAAATAAAATGGAGGGACCAAAACCGTGAATTTTAACAAACAGGAAGACCAAAACTGTATTTTAGCCAAACAATAACTATACAACTTGAAGAAGTAGGAAGGATTCAATTTGAAACAACATGTTAATCATTGATCAAGTGAGCTTTAATAACGAATAAAAAACAACAGAAATGTTATTCTTACACCAACACATACACTACACTGTATTTTACTGTTCACCGTATTGGTGAACAGTAAAATATTATAATAATAAAATAATTTTTTTAAAAAATATATAAAAATTAATTATTTTTTTATATCAGGACGTTTATTAACCAACTTTTTACATTACGTTACCAACTTTGTTTTACTACTAAAAATTATTTTTACATCTGGACGTTTATTAACCAACTTCATAACTTCATTAACCAACTTTTTACATTGTATTAACTAACTTTATTTTACTAGTAAAAATTATTTTTAAGATCTGGACCTTTATTAACCAACTTCATCACTATATTAACCAACTTTTTACATTTCATTAACCAACTTTGATTTATTATTAAAAGTCATTGTTCACAGATACTGTTCACAGACACTGTTCACGTCACTATTTATGTACGGTGTTACTGTTCAAGGCACTGTTCACAGTATTTGTGAACAGTGCATACGATGTAGTGTAAAAAAGGGTGTAAAGATAACATTCCTGAAAAAACAAATATATTGTTGTGCTCGTTGCTAGTTCTTATAACAACTTACTGACCACTCATACATACATGAAATACTATATTAACCTCGATATAGTTACTACTACACTCTTATCTCATTCTCAAAAGAGATAAAATGTAAAATGGGACCAAGATAGTGAGAAGAACATAGGCAAAATAGGTTTTGGAAAAAATCAGTCTAAATCAAAGAATATAAAAACAACTGAGTGTGATGGTTGAAAACATATTCAGCATTGAATGAGGGTCTCTTCAAACTAAAAGTAGAACCCAACAAGTTTTGCAAATGTGGTCCAATCTGATGACTCTTGCAATGAAAGAGATATATTTTGTGTTTCATCTAGCAAGTACACATTAACGTGAATTCTTGTCTTTGTATGTTCTTACCAAATGACGCAAATTTGGATGTGGTTCCCTATATTTAGGTCAAGTAGTTTTAGATTTGTGTAGTGCTATATTTGCAAATAACCTTGCCTAGAGTGACAACTTAGGACCACCCTAGAAAAAGACGACGACGCGAGATCGCGCGAAGGTAGGTACCGCCTCGCTCTTAAGTTTTTCTCGCCTTTGAGAGAAAAACGTGGAATAAGATGTGTCTTAAATAAAGAGAGAGTCAACGTCGTTACTGGCCCACGCCTTCCTTGGGAATAAGGACTCAACTGTCCACCTTTTGATTAGGTGGACGATGACCTTTTCCAAGAAAATCCTAGGTATTGTGAACTCCTATAAATACGTTACCCCTCAAGGGAAGAAGGGAAAAATCCTTAAGTCGTACACATTTACTACTACTTAGAGAACTCCGCGCCTCTATTAGCCCCAACACTGTAAACCTAATTGCCCGCCTGCAACCCAGTAGCGTCGGCCACCAACAGGGCCTCTCACCTCACATGAGTTAGTCCCTCAAATAGCCTTAAAATCCACCATACAAGGCTACTTTCCGCCGTGAGTTAGAGACCTCACCCTCAAACATGTAGTATACCTACTAAAGTCTCTGAGTCTCCATGTCCTTGTAGGGGGAACACACACACACACACACACACTTGTACTTTTTGGACAATACAGTGACGCCCACCATGAGACTCAGTAAAACTAACATGGGCCACATCTTCCACTCCAATCTTGTCATCCTCTCTTTCCTCCCTAGAGATGACTAACAGGATCCTACACCACGTATCGAACACCATCAATAGAGGTTTTTCCGAGAGAGGCCTCACCGGGGCCGCTCGAAAAATATACATAAGGCAGGTGTTCGTGGAGAACGTTATATCCTCCGATCATCCTAAAAACACCATAGGAAAGGCCGAAGCCAACATTATTTTCTCCAAGGAAGATGCCTTGGACGTCTACCCTGACCATAACGACCCTTGGTTATCACCATCGGATGAAACTCTATCATTGTATGTTTTCTGTCGAAGAAACAAAGAAAAAATGTTGAAGATGATCAAATATGATGAATAATGGCCAAATAACGGAGCAAAAATGACCAAGTATGAAGAACTGGGGACTTAGAGAAATTTGACTGAAAAATGAGCAAAATAGAGCAAGCCGCTGGAATAATTACGTGTTGCATCGGGCGCTTGATAGAAAAGAAGAAAAGTGGTATCGCACGCGTGGAAGAGCAGCCAACGCAGTATCGGGCGCCATCGTGCGCGTGAAAGTGCAACCGACGCAGTATTGCACGCGCGATACCGTCTATTGTGTGCGCAATGGGCCCTTTTTTCTAGCCAATTTCTGATGTGTTCTAGTACGATTTGATGGCTATAAAAAGGAAGACTGTGGAATTTTTTAGGGGTTTTGCGATTGGAGACTAGAGAATACAATTTACAACGACTGAAGTATATTTTTGAGTGCATTCGAAGCCATTAGAGACCAGATCTTCAAGGAACTCTTATGTAATATTATTTTTATCAATTAGTATTGTGATATTATTAGTATGAGTAACTAAACTCTTTCAGGTTAGGTTTTTTCTGATGAACCTGTTGTTGGAGCGGTAAAGCGGCAAGCAAAAATATTATTTTCGGAAGAATTCCCTCTGAGATTTATGTCGTCTCCACAGAGATCGGTTCGAGGGAAAGAACGTCGTTCGACAATCTCTACGTCTTTAAGCTTGGGTTTAAATGGCTTGGGATAAAAGTGAAAAAGAAAAACATAAAACAAGAAAATAAATACATTCTTAAGACATGAGAAAACTCGTCAGGAGTTGTATTTCAATCCACCCATCAAGCACTAAAAAAATATATGGATCAAATGCACACAACTTAAATCACTCGTTAAAATCCCAACGTATCGCTCACAACAAGAGGTTATGTCTAACGCAAAAGTTGAGAGATCAACCGCATTCTCTCGGAGGTGATGTCTCATGCAACTCAACAACACGGAGCATTAAGATCTGACACACATGTGAATATTAGACCGCTTCCCGCAACCAATAGACATTCATCTTAGGTCGAGCTCGAAAAGTATATGTCTATGGCAAATCAAACCCAATAAGATAGAGATTAAATTAAAGATGACATCGATTAAGAGTTGTAAAAGAGATTTTATACAAAGATCCATAAATATAAATACAATCAAGATAAACTTACATACAAAACCCCAATAAATGAAAAATGCATAGAGAGGAAGGAAGAAGAACACAAATCTCACGGTTTGTCAACTCCGATTAAAGTGGATTCGACTCCGGATCGTTAAGATATACACTCCATGTGTTGTTTCTAAGCTAAATCTACTCAAGAATGTGTTTGATGAAGTTGGGGTAAAAAGTTCCCAACAACATAACCTAAAAAATGCTGAAAAGTGACTTAAATAGGGGCTGAAATGAGGCAAACCGCGCTAAGCACGCTATGAGGGCGCTTAGCGCCATCACCAAAATCACAATTCTTATTTTCTTCATAACTTTCAAACTGTAACTCCGATTGACGCATGGTCAAAAGCGATGGAAAGCTTATTCAATGCTCTATACAACATTGACAAAATATCCTTGCTTGAATACCTACAAAAATGAGATAAATTAAAATTAGAAAAACAAATTTGTTACAACCGCGCTAAGCGCGATCTCACCTAAAATACAATTAAACCGCCTTAAAGTGCGCTAAGCGCGGTCCTGCCCGTGCTAAGTGCGGTCAAGAACCTTAGCCACTGCCTCCGGCAGAAAATGCGCCCTGATACAGAGCTGAAAAGCTCGCTTAGCGCGAGTTACTGACACGACTTCTCAAAAATCAACTTTTAGGCCTTCTTTCCTTCACCATAAGTTCCTATCATCAAATAAAAGCAAGAAGACCTGTCAAAAAGTATCAAAATGATCATAATTCACAATATTTACAATAAAATCGGAAACTCGCATATTTACACTAAAACTAATAGATTTACTACTAAAATATCAAGGAAACCATTGAAAAGGGCCACAAAATACTATCTAAAATATGCACAATTTGGCACTTAACACCTGTTTCGAACCTGTAGGGACATATGTTTAATTTGATGTTGCATGAATTATATTAGTTTTATTTCTATTTAATTTCTTCTTTTACTTAAAACGCATTATTTTAGATACTCTATTAATGTGATTATGAACGTATAGGGAACACCGACCATTAGCCTATGCGTATGATCTAGGGAAATTATCGTACTTACGTCAGTTGAATAAGGATATGAGACCTCAAGTAGCGGCCTTAGTGTTAACGTACCGCATCATCACCTGCTTTTACTTATGTCGCTTGAATAGGGATAAGAGACCTCTAGTAGGAATTAGTGAGCTATTGTTAATTGGGATTTTCGGCAGGGGAAAAATCTCAACAAAAAAGGGCAAAGGTGAAGGTGTGCATATGACGTATACAAAAGAGTCCTGGTTCGACTAGAGTCTGGACTTAGTGGTTTTTAGGATGTTGTAAGAGACATTTCGAGCGTGTGATAATATCGACCGTGTGATACTTACAATAGTGTCATATAGGTAAAAAAGGTGGTTATTTGAGCGCGCAATGTTACGTTTGAAATTTTAGTAACTGCCTATGGGTTTCTTTCTGAAAGGACATGTAGAGAAAGTACATAGACGGGTTGCATGCAGAGCTTCACATGGCAAACTCTGAAGATAGAAACGTTAGAAGTAGTTATTTTCATACTTGTAAATATAGGAGTTCATTATGTTGAATTCGGTATGTTCATTTGGTTACAGAAATCTCACACAAAACTCAAAGTACCAGCGTCCAAAGAAATAAGTTATGGCTGAGAAAATGTATGAATAATGAATCATCATTCCTTACTTTTAATACAAAGTCTTTAATTTTACCTTTTTTACTCTACCTTATTTCATTTACTTTCAATCATTTTCAAGTTATTTCGTTCAGCATTTTCAATCGCTTTTCTCCTCGTTTACATTTCCAAATAGTCGAAGTCAACTTATTACACTTTCTTTTAGTCACTTAAGACCATATTTCGACCAAGTCAGAAACAATCTTTTTAACATACAAGAGAATTAAAAAACAAGGCGTTATTTGGCAATATGTCATAGAATTCACTGGTTGATCCGGCAAGTGACCCTTAATTAGGAAACCAACGGTTGTTTACCATTTTTCAGTGTAAACAATTATACACAAAGGGATTGGGTATAGTGGTCTTGTTAACTCGCCGTGGAAATATAACGACGTTTGATTTATGTAATGCAGTAAACATCAACAAGAGACAAATAGGAGATTCTAGGAAAAACCTGGCCATTTTCTCTAAATTTTCAGAACACTTCTTTTGTTTTCAACTACAAACTTGAACCCCCCTCATTGTTACTTTTTATACTTAGACAACTATTTCTTTGTTAAATACCAGTCCCTATGGATTCAATACTTTTTTTATTACTGCAACACTATCGGCACACTTGCCGAGAAGTCATCAAGTTGTTGGCGTCGTTTTCAGGGACTGTTGATAATTTCAACAAGGCAATGCTTGTGTAACTTTTTTCTTATTTAGTTTTAGTTTTTTTCTCGTAATTGTTTTATTATAGTGCTACTGAGGTATTTATTGTTTGTGTATGCGCAACTCAGGAACAGAATCGACACCGCTTGATCTGGAAATTGAAAGGACTGCACGTGCCATCAGGAGAGTGGTTAGAGAATCGAATCTAACTCAAATGACGTCAGTAGAAGACAATTAATTGATTTCTCCAAACTCAGAAGAGGAAATCATTATGGAAGACGTACCACCACCACCAACTATGGGGAACTACTACAAATGGACTAATGAAGGACATATTTCTAGAGGGTTTGTACCGATAACCCCCGCTAACTTTGAAATAAAAAATTACGTGCTTTCAGGTTTGAGAGATAATTTGTTTGACATGAACGCAATTCGAGACTCGTGGAAGCACTTTGCTTGCTTCTACAAAACAACCTCAATGTGCAGGCCATCTAATGTCACTGAATACTAAATTAAGCCCAGGTTGTTTGGTTTCTCGCTAATTGGAAGAGCTAAAGATTCGTTGCTTTGCCTTCCAAATGGAACTATACGGACATGGAAAGAGTTAAAGGACAAATTCTTGGAGAAATTTTTTTAGCACCACTCAGTTTGCTGAATGAAGAGATGAAATCACCAACTTTAAGTAGCAAGAAACTGACTCATTGTATGACTTATGGGAAATGTTCAAAATTTTATTACGCATGTGCCTAAATCATAACATGAATAACATGGACCAAATGCAAAATTTTATTAAAGGTCTCAAGGGTCAAACACACATGCTTTTAGATGCTTCCACGGGAGGCACGATCAGAACCATGATAGAACCACGGGTTAAAGACTTGATTGAAAAGATGTGCTTAAATGAATATCGTTCAAAGAGTGAAAGATTAGTGAAAACTGAAACTGCAGGAACACCAAAAGGTATGTTAGCTATTGATACTCATACTCCACTTTTAGATCAAATTTAATTATTGAATAAAAAACTAGCTAAAAGCAGCTTAAGTCAAGCTAACGTGAGTCAGGTACAAGCACTGAAACGTGATTTTTGTGGAGAGGGACATGCAAATGGAATGTGCTTTTTGGAAAGGCTGAGTGAAGAAACTCAATTTGTAAATTTCCAAAAATATAATTTGTATTCTAACACATACAATCCTGGACCAAAGGATCACCCAAAATTCAGATGGAGCAATTATCAGAATACAAGTGCTAATCAGGGTGTTCAGCAAAATCAACAGGCTCCAACCCAAAGGAAACCTTCACCCCTTGAGGTGCCCTCGACAAATTCATCCAGGACATTTCGAGGAGTTTTGAACAGGTAAATAAACAGCATGAAATAATGAGTAAGAACCAGAACCATAATGCATCTATAAAAAAAATTTAGAGATGCAAATGGTCAGCTATCTCGGCAAATAGTTGTTTTACCTAGTTCTAATGGAGGATTTACAGGTAATACTGTGGATAATCCTAAAAATGAGACCTGCAAGGCTTTAGAAGCAAGTTTTGAGGTAATCACCAACATAGGTGAGGATGAAAAAATTGAAGAGGTATTGATTGAAGAGGACAAAGTAGGGTCTGAGAAAGAGGAGAGTGAAAACCAGGGTGACCAAGTTGAGAAGGTGGTATCCATTAAGCAACTGATAGAAAAATCCCCTTGGAGAAGGACTAACAAATAAATTCTTAATGACCCTAACCCAGAGCTATCCGATTACGGAAAACTACCATATACTTTCATTAAGAAGAAAACACTATAGGGAGATGAGGCAGGGTTGTTTACTAGGTATAAAGAGATGTTAACCAAGCTTCGAGTTCTTTTCATGAAGTTTTAGAGATAATGCCAAAATTTGCAGAAGCTAGATAAAGAGTAGGTAAATATGACTGAGAAATGCAATACGACATTGCTTCAAACAATGCCAACAAAATTGAATGATCTAGGTAAGTTTACCATCTCTTGCACTATTAGTGGGGTAAAGATCCCACATGCTCTATGAGATTTAGGGTCGAGTGTAAATTTAATGCTTCTTAATAAGGCGAAAGAATTAAATTTGGGAGAGATTATACCTAGTAATATACCTCTCACCTTAACTGATTTATTTGTTACGCATCCTCATGGTGTTTTACGATATGTGTTAGTACATGTCGAAAGTCTAGTTTTTCCTGCAGATTTTGTGGTAGTAGATATGAAGGGAGACACAGATGGTTCAATTATTCTCGGACGCCCATTCTTATAGACCTGGAAAGTGTTAATAGATTTGGAAACAGACGAACATAACTTGAAGTTCAATAATGAAAAAATGGTGTTTAATTCTTTTGAATGGACACCATATGCAGATGATTCAGAAACATGCTACCAGATTGAAGACAAATGTATCAAGGATGACAAAGGAAGGAATAAGGGACAATTATTCGGCTTGAGGGTATCCTTTGCGCTTGACGTGCCTTAGGCATGGACTGTCAAGCTAATGACGGTATATAAGCATTGGGTGGGAGGAAACCTACCAATAAGTTTGTTTTTAAATTTTTTATTTTATTTTATTTAATTAAAACATGTCAATTTTTGTGCGTTATCTGGCAAGAAAAGAACCCAGATGAAAAATAAAGTAGAGAAGATACAAGTGAAAGAAAAAGAAGAAAGGAAAGCCCTTGGAAAAATCAAGCAGCCTATCGCACGCGTGACGAGGACATACCACACGTGCGATGGCTTCATAATGCACGCGATAGAGACGTTGGAGAATCTAGGATTCGTTAGTATCGCACACACAATTGATGTATGATGAGCACGATAGATAGTTGGGAGAGAGAAGTTGGAAGAACTGTTAGCATCATGTGCACGATGGACGCATGACACGCACGATGAGAATGGAAATTTGCCTACAAATAGAGATTTTCAAATCTCTTTTCCACGCAACCCTTTTCTCTAATCTCTCTTAACCCCAAATCAATTTTAATCACCATCTTCTACTTAATATTTTCTCTGTGCAGTTGTTATTTTTGTGTGTTGTTGCAGGCATAATGGGTTCAAAAAGAGGCAAAGTTGAAAGAGGTTCATCATCAAGCGCTACTCCCGCACAAAATTCTCCTACTTTTCAAATTTTGAAATTTCTTTCTGAAGCCAATATTAAAAAGTATTTAAAGTTGGTGGACTACCATATCGCGAGAGAAAGAGCTTTTGTATGCGATGATCGTAGGGATTTTGAAGAAGTGGTAGAAATGTTGCAACAATGACAATGGATAAGTTTTAATGATTTAATTCAGAAAACCAACAAAACCATTGGACTCTAGTGTTATGAATGTTAGTTCTGCAGCTATGCAGTATTTGTGTTGGCTAAATTTTGTTAAAACCTATTGTAAGTTATATTTGTGCCTAAGAGGGGGGTGAATTAGGCTCTTAGAGATTTATCCCGATTTTTAAATGAACTTGAGTTTTACTTTCCTAAAATTTCTAAGTGTTGAAATACGGTAAATGCGGAAAGTAAATGAACACCGAGACGTATAGTGGTTCCCCTCACACACCGAGAGTACTCCACTCCCCTTTCAACATGAAAGAGAATTTCACTAATGTTAGATCTTAGGACAAGACACACCTAGTCTTCCTATACAAGACTCTAACAATCAACACCAAGAACACCCTCTTGGATTTTACAAGTTTAAAGTCCAACCAAGAACAAATCTTACAATGGACCTCTTGTATCCACAATCCGGATAACAAGGATTCTAACAAACCCTATAAGAGAAACAATCCTTCCCTTATAGTCAACACCTAAAACCAAACAATTGTTGGACCATTAGGATTTTACAATAATTCTGAATTTTGAATAAGTAGATGAAACTTTGATTCTTCAATATATCAATCCAAAGATTGATCTTATCCTTTTTGTAACAATCACTCTTGATGATATTATACAAGTGTTCGACTCAATAATAATGAAACTAAAGCAATGAGTATGAAAGTTTAAGTGCAGAAATTTCACATAGAAAAGTTTGAAGAACACTTTGATAAAATGAAGGTTTTAGTAAAAGAATGATTGTTTGAAATTTTAGCAAGGAGGGTTAAAAAAAGATTTGAAAAATCATGTATTTATATGCACATAACACCCTTAGGAAACATGGTAAAAACTGTAAAAAAATCATGAACAAATGCCATTGCATAATGAAAAGGTTCCATGAAGAGAGGCATGAAGAGGTGTTATGAAAAATGATGATTTTTCAATTCTGTTCAGGTGCAAATCGATTGCACCTATGTGCAAATCGATTGCACAATGCTTAAAGTAACAAAATATTCAAAATTACAACACGCTGTAAATTGTGGCGGTTATTTTGGTTAATTACGTCGGTTCAAAACGCCGTAATTAACTAAAAACTGAATGTTTAAATAAATTGAAAAATAAAAAATTTGTCTAAATATTTGAACCAATATTATGCAACATCTATTGATTTATCCAAGTCAATAGATTATATTTGAAAGTGATTTAACATGGTTCAAAAATGAAAAATAATTTTTCCAATTAAAGAAATATTTTGAGAACTATTTTATCAATATATATTGCATGCTTGAGACACTTTTGAACACTTGTATGCAACCATATAGATAAGTGAGAGTTATACCTTGATTATACTTGAGAATTCTTCAAGACTTGTAAAACTTAAAAACTTTGTGCTAGCTTCAATGTCTTGATCCATTCTTTTTGAGCAAGCATAACATATTGAATGAATAATGTTGTCTTCATCAAAACCATTGAGAAGCTTGCCTTCACATTCTCCCCCTTTTTGATGATGACAACCCAATTTTGAAAATTTGCTTTAATCTTGTTTCTCTAACACAAAAGGCTCCCCCTTGATCAATGCTCCCCCTAAATTCATGATTTAGAGAGTCTTTGCTAGCTGCATTTTGTTAGAGAAAAACAAACACAAACACATACATCTTCTCCCCCTTTGTCATTAGCAAAAAGGATGGGAAAAGACTTGAAATATAGAAAGAAATCTTGAAAAATGAAAAATAATTTTTACCTATGAGTTTTACCTCATGAAAGACTTCATCAAACATTTATCCTTACCGAAACATGATTTTGAAGTGTTTGTCACAAAGTTGATTTATACTAGGAAGATTATGCTTTAGTTTGTCAACTTAAAGTACATCTTCAATGGATGTGAAAGTTAGTGCTTCAACTTTGCCAATGGCAAGAATTCTTTCTTTAAGGGAATCCTCATATGTGAAATAACCCTTGGACCTTGGAACTAGATTTGAAAGTTAGTTTATGTCTTCCACCAAAAGCTTAGAGCCACCACTTATCAAAACAACAAGTGGTCCTCAAGCAAACCTACAAAACAAATTAAGTTTGATTTGGTACCCAATGTGCTTTGGGTCCATCATAGTTAGTACCTTTCTTTACCCACACATAATGCCCACTTGCAACACTAAAGTTTCTTACATAGCAAGCATTAGGTGTATGGCCAACAATACCACAATAAAAACAAGTAGGTTCAAAGTTGCTTTTATATCTTGGAACATAAGATTTCTTTTTAGGAAATCTTTTCTTTTTAGGATTAGGATGCACATTCCTAGGTTTGTTCACTTTCTCTTTAGAAGTTTGGTTACTAACCTTAACAAAGATTGTTTTATTAGAACTTGGTTTAGAAAATTTTGAATAACCAAGCCCACTTTTATCATTAGAATACCTTTGTTGGCTAAGAACATTTTCCAATCCAACTTGTCCCTTTTCATACCTTTCAAGGATTCTTTTTAGTTGAACAATTTGGAAAGAAAGTGACTCACAATTTTTGCATACCAACTCTTGTTTTTCTTCACTAGTTTTCATTTGTTTTTCATCTTTTGACTCTTTTTTCATAACATCGACTTTTTCTTCTAAAGATGTTATTTGTCTTTTTTGTGAAGAAATTGTTTTACATAAGACCTTACATTCATTTAAAAGTTCATTAATAACTTCTTGTGCATCATTATCAAAAAAAATTATTACTAACCTCATCTTCTTCATCATCGGAGTGGTGTGATGCTATCAAAGCAAGATTTACATGTTCTTCATCTGAAGATGAACTTGTTTCGTTGTCTACATAAGTTTTCCTTTCCTTTTTATGATTCTTTTTCTTGAATTTATTTTTCTTTTGAAGTGTAGGACATTCACTTTTAACATGTCCTCTTTCTCCACATTCAAAGCATTTAATCTTTCTCGTTGGTGCTTCCCCTTTAGTGATCTCTTTTTTTCTTTCTTTTCTTAGAAACTTTTCAAACTTCTTGATAAGATCATCATTTTCATCACTATTGGACTCATCCTCTTGATTGCTATCAAAATATTTTACTTTTGTCTTTAAGGCAACGTCTCTTGAATCTTTTACTTGTATTTCATGCTTCTCCAATCTTTCAAGTTTTAACTCATGCTCTTGAAGTTTACCAAATAGAGATGCGGAAGTCATCGTTGAGAGGCTTTTCTTTTCCGATATTGCCGTTACTTTTGGTTGCCATTCTCTTGTCAAAGATCTTAGAATTTTGAGATTTAGTTCATCATTTGAGAATGTCTTACCAAGTGCTTTTAAGTGATTAGTCAAATGAACAAATCTTTTTTGTAATGCAACAATGGTTTCTCCGGGCTGCATTCGGAACATTTCATATTCTTGACTTAGTGTGTTTAATCTGGATCTTTTAACTTCAGTCGTTCCTTCATGTGTTTCTACCAAAGTATCCCATATTTCTTTAGCAGATTTACATTGTGAAACTCGGAAAAATTCATCCATACTTAATGCACTTTGAAGAATATTAATAGCTTTCTTTTCATCGAGCACTTTCTTTCTATCATCTTCATTATAAGCAGTTTTAATCTTTGGAGTTGCAACATTGTTTACAACACTCATTGGTTGGTGTAGACCATTTCAATAGCTTCCCATATACCATCTCCTTGTGCTTCTAAGTGTGCTCTCATTCTTATTTTCCAAAAATCGAAGTATTCACCGGAGAAGAGTGGGGGTTTGTTACTGCTGCCACCGTCTTTGAAAACCGGGATTGCGGAAGCCATTCTGGATCTTTAGGAACAAGTTACCTAAACTTGCTCTGATGCCAATTGTAAGTTATATTTATGCCTAAGAGGGGGGTGAATTAGGCTCTTAGAGATTTATCCCGATTTTTAAATGAACTTGAGTTTTACTTTCCTAAAATTTCTAAGTGTTGAAATACGGTAAATGCGGAAAGTAAATGAACACCGAGACGTATAGTGGTTCCCCTCACACACCGAGAGTACTCCACTCCCCTTTCAACATGAAAGAGAATTTCACTAATGTTAGATCTTAGGACAAGACACACCTAGTCTTCCTATACAAGACTCTAACAATCAACACCAAGAACACCCTCTTGGATTTTACAAGTTTAAAGTCCAACCAAGAACAAATCTTACAATGGACCTCTTGTATCCACAATCCGGATAACAAGGATTCTAACAAACCCTATAAGAGAAACAATCCTTCCCTTATAGTCAACACCTAAAACCAAACAATTGTTGGACCATTAGGATTTTACAATAATTCTGAATTTTGAATAAGTAGATGAAACTTTGATTCTTCAATATATCAATCCAAAGATTGATCTTCTCATTTTTGTAACAATCACTCTTGATGATATTATACAAGTGTTCGACTCAATAATAATGAAACTAAAGCAATGAGTATGAAAGTTTAAGTGCAGAAATTTCACATAGAAAAGTTTGAAGAACACTTTGATAAAATGAAGGTTTTAGTAAAAGAATGATTGTTTGAAATTTTAGCAAGGAGGGTTAAAAAAAGATTTAAAAAATCATGTATTTATATGCACATAACACCCTTAGGAAACATGGTAAAAACTGTAAAAAAATCATGAACAAATGCCATTGCATAATGAAAAGGTTCCATGAAGAGAGGCATAAAGAGGTGTTATGAAAAATGATGATTTTTCAATTCTGTTCAGGTGCAAATCGATTGCACAATGCTTAACGTAACAAAATATTCAAAATTACAACACGCTGTAAATTGTGGCGGTTATTTTGGTTAATTACGTCGGTTCAAAACGCCGTAATTAACTAAAAACTGAATGTTTAAATAAATTGAAAAATAAAAAATTTGTCTAAATATTTGAACCAATATTATGCAACATCTATTGATTTATCCAAGTCAATAGATTATATTTGAAAGTGATTTAACATGGTTCAAAAATGAAAAATAATTTTTCCAATTAAAGAAATATTTTGAGAACTATTTTATCAATATATATTGCATGCTTGAGACACTTTTGAACACTTGTATGCAACCATATAGATAAGTGAGAGTTATACCTTGATTATACTTGAGAATTCTTCAAGACTTGTAAAACTTAAAAACTTTGTGCTAGCTTCAATGTCTTGATCCATTCTTTTTGAGCAAGCATAACATATTGAATGAATAATGTTGTCTTCATCAAAACCATTGAGAAGCTTGCCTTCACACCTATATGATAGCTTTATGTCACTTAAGTTGTTTTAACATGCTGTTTTGTGTATCTACCATAATAGTTTAGTTGCAGGTTGTGAAATGTCAAGGAGGGTGTCTTGACATGCTGTTCTGCACTAACTAGTTATGTTCAGAATCTGTCATATTAGATTAGTTGCAGGTTATGGAGATGTCAAGTGTGATGTCTTGACATGTTGTGCTGCACTAAGCTGATATGAGTGCATGGTTGTTTTAAGGTGTTGCTGTTTTGCTGTCATGTGATGGTTAATCAAGATGTCAAAGGAGATGCCATAGCATCATTGTCTGATGCAGCAGTTGCTGCTATTGTATATCTCTTGACAAATTTGATTTGATTTGATGAGATCTTTTTGGATATACCTCATCATTATACGTAGGTCAAGGAGATTTATTAGGAACAAAGTGCAGATTTAATTGGATTTCATAAAATGGATCTTGGAGATTTTTTAGGAAGCTACTTGGAGATTTGTTCCTATTTATGTGGAGAAAATTCTGCAGCTGATTTAAAGCATGAAGATTTGATTGAAGACCTAATTTGTAGGAGAATCTTTTGCAGATTTGTAGCAGCTGATATGCTGTGATTTTAAGCCCAAATCCAGTAGGGTATAGGTTATAAATAGAAGCCTTGTAACCTAGAAAAAAAGGCCAGCCATCATGTAAATTATAAGGGCTGTGTTGGTCGATGAACCACTCGGTTTGTGGGATGGTCATTGTGTTTATCTCGAAGCCTGTAGGTAAGAGATGTATTATTCTTGGAGGAAGCTTTTAAGCAACTTCAAGATGGTGTTTGTAGTCAAGAGTCTTGGATGAGTATTAGCATATGAGCGTGTCTTCTATTTTTATGTGTTTGAAGAGTTGTTGGAAATCAAGTTGTTAATACAGTGGCTGAGGTGTTGACTGCTAGACATCATTGCGATGATTGGAAGTGAGATGGAGTCTCTTACCTAGGGAGGACTTAGGTAGAAGGGTCATTGGGTAGTTATTAAGTGAGTAGATCGTCAACGGGTGTATTGACTGTAGGGTCTACGAATTGATACTGCTAATAGTGGACTTCCTTCTTGGCTTGGTATGCCCCCAGATGTAGGTTGTTAGACCGAACTGGGTGAACAAATTCAGTGTGTTTTTTATGCTTTTTAGTACTGTTATTGTTTATACCTTGCCATGTTATCTGTAACAGACCAGATGTCTCGACATCCTGTAGGACATCTGGGATCTGTCATACCAGAATTTCAATTGGTATCAGAGCAGGCATCCTGTTCGTTTTTCTGGGTGAGATCCTAGGGAAGATACTTTCTGGTTATGGGCAAGGTAGGTGGTACCTACTGAAAAGTTGTTTGAACTTGGAGAAGTTCATATTGTTGTTTGAATGGTCCCTAAAAGTGGAGGATGGACTGTTCATGACATGGTGTGTATTGGACCTGTCTGTAGCTTTGGTGGTGAGCTGCTGTATGGTTTGATTTATTTTCAAACCTATGGATTGTGGTGTTTGTGCAAGGGTTATTACGTTTTGCCTGAAGGTTGTAGAGGAGTTTTCTGGTGTGTGTTCTGCTGCATATATATATCTGATGGAAAACTCCTGGTGGTTTTGTGTGTTGAGGTCACAACACTCTGTTCCCCTCTAAAGGTGTATCACATGGTGATAATATTGACTGACTTATTAAAGTGACCAAAGATACTTGAGGTTTGACCCTAGTCCACTCATAAAGGAATTCTCAATAATTTTGTTGATGAGAGATCAGAAGGATACAATTTATTTTTGCTCTCTTCTCTGAAAGGCCATCCACAGGTATATATTGAAGGATCCCTTGGTACTGTTCTTGAATGATGTTCTACCAGTTGTTGGGACATCAAACCAGCAGAGTGTGCATAATCTTGTGGATAAAGATTTGACATTGCAGTTGCTTAGGGGCTAAACAAATGTGTATTGATCACATATGTCTGGAACCTACTCCTGGCTTGCATAGAGGAGGTGTTATAACCTAACTGGTTGACTGGTGTTGGAATGTCATCCAAATCATCTAGGATGAGCAGTTGTGTTTGGATCAAGGAGGAGTTGGTGGGACCAAAAGATTATGGTATCTGCATGAGAAGCTGGAGAGTTATGTGGTGTCCTCACATAATGGAACATCTTTTTGTAAGGATTGAAGAGCATCCTTGTAGGTTGAAGTGTTGGGAGAAGCATATTTGTCTATGCTGTTTGTGATGAGCAGTCAATGGTTTCTCTCCTTTAGGTGCAGAAGGATGGCATCCAACATCTCAAAGACAGACAGGAGGTCTGAACATTAGAAGTTTGAAGATTCTTGAGATGTAGAGTATGCAGGTTCCTGCTTGTGTGTATGTTCTGGGTTTGAAGGTTGATCAGCTACTGATGGTCAATCCTCTTGTGTCCCTTGCAAGAGATGTGTGTGGATTACTATGGTTATTGATGTTGGAACTGATGTTGAAACATCATTTCAGTTCTTTAGTCAGGGTGGAGTGAAAGGTCAAGACACTGACCTAACCTGGAATGTTTTTGTGGTATGAATGGTTGTCATGATGGTTTGTCATGAAGAAGATTCAGAAGATGCTGGAATCTAAAGAAGGGTTAAACCACATGGATTTAAGATCAATTGCTATTTGCGAAATTCACAAGTATTTAATTTATTATCCGTGAAAGACAAGATTACGGATGTTCTGTCAATTGTTTTAACATCTTTTTATCAGAGGTTTGGAGAATCATGGGAGGGGTTCTACATTCGTTCACAAGTCGCCTAGGTGTTGACCTGGGATTATTGCTTAGCATCTGTTTCTAGAAAGTATTGTGGATGACTTGTCCAGATGGTGGTGCTGTTGAAGATGAAGATGGAAGACTATGAAGACATCATAATCTTGATGGTTACAACTTGGATCAGTTTATTTCTGATCTAAGTGGTTTGGAGCACGGTGTTTGCTCTGGTTGTGAAGGTCGAGGATAAGTGGCAGTTATCTCTGGCTTTCTACTGACGGCTCTACTAAGGGAAGTGATATTCTTTAGTATTGCTATGGGGTAGTCTTGGACTACTTATTTTCTGAAGATTCAGATATGGTAGGTTTGAAGTCTTTGGAGTTTCTAAGCAGGATGGAGGTTGTCTACTCAAACTTGATTGTTGAATCAAGTCTATGAGAGCATGGAAATCTGTTTTTGCAAAGGGAGGAGGTTCTTCTGAGTGGCAGAAGGAAGAGCTGAATTCAACAGTTGGATGTCATAATGCTCTGACATCTAGCTTAACATCAGAAGTCTTAGCTGGTGATGTGGCACATCAGCTTATGATAGGGTGATCTACAAGAATGAACAATGGGATGTTTCAAAAAGATCGTTCTCATGGCAGTTTGCGGGAGCTGCAGGAAGGAGAAGATGTTACATGACTATGGCTTAGGGAGTCTAAGTGTGTTTACTATTGAGAAATTGGAACATGTGACTTGAAGATCAATTTTCCTTTGTGGATCAGGATATCTTTGTGAGAGTTCTGACAAACGTGAGGTGATCAAACTGTGGCATTTGGTTGATCTCAGAAGTGGATTCGAAGAATCAAGATAATCAGAGTGTGGCAGCTGGTTATTATTGAGGATTGTCTTGGAACAAGTTACTCTTGGGCAGAAGGGTGATGAGTTGAAGACTCAAGGAGATTATTCTTCTTGAAGGTGGATGAGAGTTTATTTCTCTAGTTCTTTGGATTACTATGCTATATTAAGTCCAGTTGGTGGAGCGTATCAAGAATCATGGTGATGATGACTTGGTGTGTGGTAGATGTTCTAACTTGTGTTGGGACATTATCTGGTTGGATATCCTTGGTGAAGGATGATTATGCTCTGGTTCAGAAGCGTGGTGCCTACATTATGCCTAAGGAGCGTCTATATAGTCATACGAGAGAATGATGAAGTAGAAGGTCTGCTTTGGATGAAGAATGTAGAAAAGACTGAAGTAGATCAGGTATTGTTTGTTTGGAAGTCTGAAGATGAAGATACTCATCAACTGATCAGGAGTATTCCAGATTGTCATACGGGAGAATGATAGAGAATGACTGCCTTTGGAGAGTTGGGGCCTTGCTAATGCCAGTTGAAAAGCTTGGGGAGAGAGTACTGTTCTTGTGATGGGCTGTGATGTGTTTTTTTTTGTGGATTTGAAGTTTTGTGGATTTGAAGTTTTTGTGGCTCTCTGGTTGTTCCTGGTCCCTTGGCTTGAGGGGGACCTTTAGCTTGTTTGAAGGAGGATGGTGATCCTTATGTTCCTCACGTATAGCATGATGTAACTTCATGTGTGAGTGACTACTTTTTCTTGTCAGAAGGGATTGTAGTGCCAAAATGAATGTGCTTCAGCAGGTGGCTGGACTAGGAGTGAGCTCTTGAAGACATGAAGATGCGTCTTATGTTTTCCATTCAGGAGCACTAGTTATCCACGTCAGGGGGAGTAATACTACTGTTTTTTTCATGCTTCTGGTTGATTTCCCTTAAATACATAGTTGCTTGGTTTGGCATATTATGGCTAAAAAGGGGGAGAAGTAAGTAGTCGTAGCCAGTGTCCTTGGTTGTTTCCATGAGGAGGAGCTGGTTGTGTTATCCAAAGGGTGTATGGATATTGTTCTGGTGTGTTTTTGCTTTGTCCAATTGTGGCTAAAAATGGGGGAGAGCTTAGCTGTTATTGTTTCTGTTCCTTGGCTTTAGGGGGAGCTGGCTGGAGTCAGGGGGAGATGAGTGTGGTGCTGACATATGATGTTCTATATGATGATCTAACTTCTCTGAGTTAGTGTGAGTGGCTGCGTGAGGTTGTGTATGTGTGTAAATGAAGATTGAGTGCTGATCTGCTTGTGTAGGTGTTGCAGTGTTGATAATTGTTTTATCTGCTACTGATGTGTGTGACTATCTTCTGCTGCTGATATATTTGATATGATATGATGGTTTTAGCCAAAATTTGCCAAAGGGGGAGTTTGTTAGTTCTGCAACTATGCAGTATTTGTGTTGGCTAAATTTTGTTAAAACCTATATGATAACTTTATGTCACTTAAGTTGTTTTAACATGCTGTTTTGTGTATCTGCCATAATAGTTTAGTTGCAGGTTGTGAAATGTCAAGGAGGATGTCTTGACATGCTGTTCTGCACTAACTAGTTATGTTCAGTTTATGTCATATTAGATTAGTTGTAGGCTGTGGAGATGTCAAGTGTGATGTCTTGACATGTTGTGCTGCACTAAGCTGATATGAGTGCATGGTTGTTTTAAGGTGTTGTTATTTTGCTGTCATGTGATGGTTAATCAAGATGTCAAAGGAGATGTCATACCATCATTGTCTGATGCAGCAGTTGCTGCTATTGTATATCTCTTGACAAATTTGATTTGATTTGATGAGATATTTTTGGATATACCTCATGATTATACGCAGGTCAAGGAGATTTATTAGGAACAAAGTGCAGATTTAATTGGATTTCATAAAAAGGATCTTGGAGACTTTTTAGGAAGCTACTTGGAGATTTGTTCCTATTTATGTGGAGAAAATTCTGCAGCTAATTTAAAGCATGAAGATTTGATTGAAGACCTAATTTGTAGGAGAATCTTTTGCAGATTTGTAGCAGCTGATATGCTGTGATTTGAAGCCCAAATCCAGTTGGGTATAGGTTATAAATAGAAGCCTTGTAACCTAGAAAAAAAGGCCAGCCATCATGTAAATTATAAGGGCTGTGTTGGTCGATGAACCACTCGGTTTGTGGGATGGTCATCGTGTTTATCTCGAAGCCTGTTGTAGCACCCCAAAATTTGCTCTCCTTACTTTAGTGCTAACTGGCTTATGTTTCATTTCATTTTTGCATAGCATGGGGTCAAGGTTCCTGAGGCAGTTCAAGAGGAGAAGATGTTCTTCAAAGGGTCAAGCAAGAGTCCTTGTATTGTCTAAGTGATCTCAAGTGGATCACTCTCTCCTAACCAGTGCAGAAACTAGGGTTTTGAGGTTCTTGGGTTTATTGCTCCAATGGGAAAGCTTCTTGGGTTTTTATCATCACTAAATGGCATATCTTATCTTTGTTGGAGAGGATACACATCATATTCAGAGGAATTGGGATTTGGAGACTGTACTATTTCCTCCTAGACTGAGGGTACCAAAATTAGGGTTTGCTATAAAGTCAGTTTATTTCTGGTTTTTTGGGCAAGACTTGATTCCATGGTATTCCTTGGGTCCCTAAGTATCTAGGAATGGAAGATGGTCCATCAGTTTGGTTCATGGGAGATTCAATTGGCCAATGCATTGGGAATCAGGAGAATTGGGGAAAAAGTCAACAGTGAGAGGGGAAGTCAACTGTGAAATTTTGAGGTTCTCTTCAAGATTTTCAAGGTCTCACATCCTCATATGGTCTTCAAGAGTCAAGTTTCATACCATTTATCAAGAATCAAGGGTTGGTACAAAAGTTACTAAATATGGAAATGACCTATAATTTGAAAGTTTCCATTTTGGGCAAGTTCTTACACTGCTCTCAACTTGACTTTTCATCATCAAATAAGCTTCAATTGAATTTTCCTCAAACATGAAAGTTGAAGATCTTTTTCTCCCCTTTCCAACAAGTACTAGATGGTCTCCATATCATTTGTGAAACTTAAGTTATGATCAAAAGAAGACAAGGTGGTTTTTTAGGGTTTCCTCATGGTTCCATTTTCATAACTTTTGCATTTTGGGACATAGTGACCTATATTTGGTTCCATTGCTTCATGACCCATTCTAACATCAAATTACCTCCCATAAGGATAATTTTTTGCCTTTGAATCAAGAGATTTCATGACTTGTACATCACTTATTTCACATTATGCAAAATTGCAAGATTATTGAAAACTCATGAACCAAGACATCTCAAGGCCCAAATTCCATACAGGTGTGATTAGCAATTGTTAAATAAGTGATCCATCATCAAAGGCTTGGGTGTACATGCATCGAGGAGGGTGTATTTCACATTATGCAAATTTCCAAAATCACCCAAAACTCTTTAAGTGAGGAATTAACAAGGCCCAAATGCCAATCAGTGGATTAACCTAATATATTTAAGCTAACTCATGCACTGGTTAGAGGGGAGGACACGTTATTTTGGAGGAGAATCAAGTTTTAACCCTAAACCTTCTTTTCATCGACTCTCATCACACACAGCAGCTTTTCCAAAAATTCTTTCATAGTCTTCCTCCTTGGGATCCATAGAACACAAATCATCCATCGTTTGAAGCTAACAGCGAGGATACGGATTGCTTGATCTCAGGTTAGTGATAATTTGCATGCTATCTAAACTCAAATTTTTGACATGCATAATGATCTTTGATATCCACTGATGATTCTGATGTGTTTTGTTTTGAGTTTGGACGCATGGTTTGGTTGTTTCGTGAGTTTTAAGTTTTGGAACCATAACTTGTTTCATTCGATTTGGCTTATGTGTTAGTTATTTGTGATTTTTAATGGCATATTATTGATCCTCATCAAATTGTGGTCAAGAAGGTATAACCTTTTGCATTGTCTGGGAGGGTTTTTATTGCAGGTTGCCGGAGAAGACAACCGGAGCTAGGGCTCCGGCGTCTGGTTGGTTTTTCTGGCCAGCTAGGGTTTCCAAGGTAGGGGATGAAATCCTACCGTCCATTGCCTTGATCGTGTGGCCCATATGTTGCCACGCGTTTTAAAATTTGTTTTTATGTTATTGGCTATGTGTGTGCTATCCCATGGTAATTATTGTGTTCCTCAAATCCAAACCATCCATCATGTTAACTTTTGATTAATCTTGGACGTTGATTGCATCTGATGGCCTACGAATTGACAACGCATTAATGATTTCATGTGCCTCTCACGTGTGATTTTTTTAATTTCTGGGCGATTGTGTATGCGCGTGCGTATTCTAATTATGATGCACTTTTAATCATGGCCACTGATTTTGTTGATTTTATGATTGCGTTGACCGATTGTGTGACGTTAGATTGATCCAAGGGCTCATATGGAGTCAACGTGGTGGACTGGGTTCACGTGTTATCCTTTTAGTTTTTCTGATGGGTTTTAGTGTATGGGCTCTCTATTCACACCCCCCTGTATGAGCCCATTAACTTTTTTAACGTGTTTTTGCTGCTATTCACACCCTCCATGTTTATTGCCATATTTTTATTTTATTCAATTGCATCATTTGCATTTTTAATTTTTAAAAATAGTTAATTGCATCCTAAAAATCCCAAAAAATTCATGAGTCATGTTTAGCATTTTATAAAATTTTCTCAAATTTTATTTTATCATTTTATTTTATTTTTAGGATCTGAATTAATTATTTGAATAATTTCCTTTTGAATTTGTTTCATTTTGCACACATTGCATTGTAGAATTTATTTCTCATCATACATAAAACATTTTGAACTCATTCCTTTTGAATTGTTTCATCAACATATTGAAGTTCATTAAAACATTTTTCTCATATTTTTAAAATCATTTCATATTGCATTTTAGTCCCTTTCTGTTGCATACTGAACCATGTTTCCTACTTGATCTTTGCATGATTGTTTGAATGACTTGTCTTGTGAATTTTAGCATGAATTTTTAACATGTTGTTTGCCACTGGTTGAGGTGTGTTAAGTTTTAATTTAGTAATTTTAGAAGATGTTTTGCTAATTGTTTGATTGCTCTTCAAGTCTTCTTGTATGCACATCTTTGATCATGTCTGAGTACTTGTTTGAGAAGGCACTTGTGCCATCATTTGGGTTTGCTTCTTTGACTTCATAATTCATGTTTAGGTCATCCGCATTCTGTCTTAGTTGAGTTTCATTTGGTTTATAATCATTTCTCTTTGGTTTGTGATTTGTTTGGGTTTCATTTGTCTTATTGTCAATTGTATCTGTTTGTACTAACCTTTTATGCAGAGGCTGAGGTAAGTTATTTGGGGGTGTGGATAGTTATCCATGTCCACTCTCATTCTTCCTTTCTCTCATCTTTTCTTTTCTTTAGGCTTAGGTTATTGTCAAACCTCCCCTTAGGACCACCTTTGCACGATAACATTAGGACTAAATTCCGTAGGATAGTCTCCCTCCAAACTCCCCCTTAGGGCCATCTTTGCATGATAACATTAGGATAGAGTCCCCTTAGTGTTTTTCTTTTCTTTTGAGTCCCTCTTATCATCTCAAAACCTCTCTAAGATACTTAATAAGGTCAACTTGCCTTACACACAAGCCTTAAACATAGGAAATGAAGATTGAGGGGTCCCCCTTCTCTCTTCTAGAGTGTTGAGCATACGTCCCATTGGGGACGACCATGCGACGCATTCGTTCCCGTGTCATAGACTTTGGTTCAAGTCGAGTTACGAACTAACTCAAGTCACTTCTGTCCTAAAAAACATAAACAAACTTCAAACCTTTTTGTCCTTCGGGATTGTCAAACTAAATGCTATTTTTAAAAAGGGCACGTTACTTTCCGTCTGAGTCGCAAACAGGCATCGACCCTAACTGCCGGACGCGAGCTTAACGTCGCTCATAAAAAACGCAAAAAGAACTTGGTCCGAACTACGTTGACTCTGAATTTCCCATTGCACAAAGGGAGTACGTAGGCCTAGGACGACGACGTCCTACCGAGTTTGTCTTTGTTTTTCCCTCCCCCGTTTTAGTGTAGCCCTAGATGTTAGATAACTCACCCTTAGAATAGACAACAAGCGTGGATCCCATAGAGTACGATGGACGCATGGGGGTGCTAATACCTTCCCCTCGTGTAACCGACTCCCGAACCCAGGCTATGGTTGCGACGACCATTCCTTTCCCTCTTCCTCAGGTTTATGCGGTGTTTCCTTTTCCTCTCGTGGGATAAATATACACGGCTGGAGACTCTGTGTTCCGCGCCACTTTCGCGTTTGTACCTGGATGAAAATCCTGGGAACGACAGCTGGCGACTCTGCTGGGGACTCTGGTTGACCTATGCTGGTCCATCCCCTTTAGCGAGTCTGTCCTAGCGCTTGTTTGTTTTTGTTCTCTTTGGGTGTTCTTGTTTTTTGTTTTGCTTTATTTGTCGTATTTTATTTTTACCGCATTTTCTGCATTGCATATTATTATCATCTGCTGCACCTTTCTTCTGTTTGGCGGGTTGGGGGTTCCGAGAGATAAGCCTAATACCCAAGCTTGAGCGTACACGTAGGATTAGCGTGGCAAGTAGTGTGACTTGTGTGGCATTTGGCCAGACGTAGTATACATGAAAACTCCACATCTAGACGAGGTTTTCCTTGGTAATGTTCTATCCTGCGCATTGGTGCAGTTGATTGAATGTAACCTGGAAAGCTGTCGACTCTGGCGACCATTCCCGAGAACTCAGTAATGGCACTCCTCCCGAGACGTGATAATGGCAGACCAGAAATGGCAAACCCATTACACATGTCGATCCGAGGACCCAATGCTGGGAACTTGCTATAGGGTTTCCTTTTGGGAAAGAATCAGTAGAAGCACTCCTCGATTGGTGATAGTACTGTACCCCGAGGGATGAATGTACTATTGCTTCTCGACCTCAGTGCCGAAACTGAGGACTTGCCATAAGATGTTTACTTTTGAGGGGAATCAGTTGAGGCCTCCTCGATTGGTGATGAAGCCAAACCAGAAATGGTGAACGTATCATCATTTCTCGACTTGAGAGCCCGTGATATTGAGGATCCTCGACTTTCTAGTACCCACATGTGAGGGGGCAGGGTGTTTACATGTTTACAGGTAACCTTGACCTTCAACATACCTGGTTTTCTGATCAGCAGATTTATCAGTGCGACATTATGGTTATTTTGGTATTCTGGGTATTTGGGCAGATCCTTGAGATTATACAGTTGTTCAGTGCAGCAGTTGTCCAGTCTGTGTGGCATCCTTGATCCCATGTGTGCATTTGCATCATCATTTTGCATCCTAACATGTTTATTCATTTGCAGGGCTGCATCCTAACTTTGATTCTGGTTTTTGAAGACTATTAAGGATGAGTATTGAGAAGAGAAAGAACATCATAGTGTACAAGTTCCCATCACTTTTTCTGGATACTGTTCACAAGATTGTGTCTATGGCAGAACCTGGGGTATTGGAAAACTTTAGAGAAGAGTATGGAAGAATTCTGAATTTTGCTCGCAACATCACTGAATACGAGTATAGGGCTTTGCACACTCTGGTGCAATTTTATGACCCTCACCTGCGTTGTTTTTTGTTCACTGATTATCTCTTGGCTCCGACATTGGAGGAATTTGCTCTCATTCTGGATATTGCCATTAAAGAAGAAACTCCTTTCTATCCTTCTGAAGAACTTCCTGATTTGGGAAAGGTTTCCGAGGCTTTGCATTTGGATCCATCTTTGTTGAAAAATAACATTGCCAGTAAGGGAGGGTGTAAAGGCTTTCATGTGAAATTTTTGGTAGAACAGGCTACTATGTATGCTAAGGCTAGATGTTGGTCAGTTTTCAACGCCATCTTGGCTATGTGCGTCTATGGGACGGTGTTGTTTCCAAATATGAAGGATTTTGTGGACATGCACGCTGTCCGGATATTTACCATGAAGAATCCGGTACCTACTTTGCTTGGAGATCTGTATTATTCAGTGCATTATAAGAACGAGAAGAGGAGGGGAGAACCCCTTAATGTTTGTGCGCCAGTCTTCTACAAATGGTTTGCTAATCGTCTTCCCGAATCTGGGGCATTTGTAGATACTCAAGGAACTTTGGAGTGGTCCAAAAGATTGATGGGCTTTAGGGCAGATAATCTAATTTGGGTTAACCGTGACTTGTTGGGCCAAGATATCATGATCAGTTGTGGAGGCCTCCCAAATGTGCCTCTAATAGGAATGAAAGGGGGGATTAACTACAACCCTATTCTTGCTATTAGGCAATTCGGGTATGCCTTGAAAGAGCCACCAAAAGACGAGGAGGTCCAAGAATCTTTATATCTGAGTGGGGAAATCAATCCAGGACTGTTAAAAGAAGCTGCGAATACTTGGGAAGATCGTCATATGAAGGGGAAGATTTCTTTTGGGAAGAGCAACAACAGAACTTTTTCTGCGTACGACGATTGGATTCAGAAAAGGGTAGAGATTGAGCTTTTTCCATTCTCCAAAGAACCACCATGAAATTCTGGTATCAGACGTGTGATGTTAAGTGCGATGTCACAACAACACACTCTGCACAATGGACAAATAAAACAGCAGAATAACACACCAAATTTTTCACCCAGTTCGGTCTAACTACCTACATCTGGGGGCTACCAAGCCAGGGATGAGATTCACTACTTGTAGAATTAATTTACAGACTCAACAACCCAGTTGACAATCTCCTAAACTTAATTCCTACTAGTGACTTTCTACCTAAGAAACCACTTAGATATGAGAACACTACTCAATCCCTAAAACACTTCAAAGATCACACCCTTTGAATATCACTACTTGATTCTGCTTCACAGCTTTGATCAAGAATAACTCAAAACACTAATACCGATTCACACTAGAATGGTTTACAAATCATAAACGAAGACACAAACGACAATCAGTCTTTAGCTCTCTCTTCTTCGTCCCTTTTTCCTTTGGTCTTGTGCGCTTTATATAGCTCCTTGAATTGGTCTTGGACCTGCTACAATATCTGACCTGATTTGTTATTTAAAACTGAATATTTAAAACAGATTTTCTCCTAAAATCTTTTTAAATCTTCAAGCTTTTAAATCTCCTACAAATATGCACCAGATCTCCTATGCAGCAGAAAATATCTATCCCAAGATATTCGCATCCAATGAGACAGCTTGCTCTCCACAATTCCAGCTAACACGCAAACCCTAACAACATCATAACCTGATGTTATTAATTCTACAGATCTAATGTCACAACATCGCCATGTGACATCAGACATCCAACTTCAGCAATTTAAATACTTAACACAGCCCAGTGTTAAGACTCAATGTTGCAACATTACCACCTTGACATCAACATTAAACATACTTTGTTTTACCAAAATTCCAGCCAATCCAAGAAACTAACAATCTCCCCCTTTGGCTAATTTTGGCTAAAACAATCTCTGCACCTTCAGAGACTTCAGCAGTGGAATAAACTTGAATAATTTCTGAAACTTCAAGCAGCAGCATTTTCAATACATAAAGACTTCACTTCACACAAAACTCTACTGCAGAAACACTCCATCAGCAACACTGGCTTCAACACCTTCTTCAAACAGCTGTTCAACACAACCCAACAGCATGGGATAAATCTTCCCCTCAAGGTAAGAACCAGTATACAAGCTGTTCAACAACTCTCCCCCTCAATATCTGCACTTCTGCATCACAACTAGTAGCACTCCTTGTCATTGCAGCACCTCTTGGATCTTGACTGACTCTTGACTATTTCTCCCCCTTTTTAGCCACAATTGGACAAACCTCAACAAGTAAGTCCTATGACACCCTGTACAAAACCATACTTCTTCTGTCAGCAATATCCACATTTTGAAAATCCAAACATATTCTTCATCCATCCAGTTATGAAGGCTTCACACAATCATCCACAAGATCTGAAGCACACACATAATGCCTTCCACTGAACTCTAAGTCAACTCCTCACACTTAGAATAACACACACCAAGACAAGTGTACAATCTATTCAAGGCCATGATTCAATTTTGTCTTCAGACATCTCCTCAAAAGCATGTGCGGACAAGATTCAAACAATTTGCTTCATATGACTAGAACCATTCAAGGCCACACCAAAACACCAATCAACAGCCTAATGTCATAACATGCTATCTGACATTATATCCTCATAAGAGGCAACCAATCTCCACAAGCTTGATCAGCATGCAATCTTCACAATAAATGCACCTTTGCTGCAAAATCCATAGACAAGTACTCCCCCTGTCATGATTAATAAATGCTCTAGATGGAGATGAACATTTGAGCACATTTTCTGAGTACATGCATTTTGGTACCACTGTCCCTTTCTCCAAAGGCTATCATACAATTCATCTTCACCATCCAAGGCAAACCTTCTACTTCATCATTCTCCCGTATGACTATGTAGATGCTCCTTAGATATAATGTAAGCACTAAGCTTCAGATCCAGAACAAAGACATCCTTCACTAAGGATACTCTTGACACTCTTGACACCAGGGTATTACATATGCTCAACTACTGGATTTACTATCAGCAAAATAATCCAAACTCAACACTGTGTCACAAACTCCACAAATTCTCAGCTTACTTATAAGCTTTACTGAGATCCAGTCTCTTCAAGAGATCACAATTCCTCTATCCTTACATCCACCAGTAGTTGTTGAAACTGGTGAAGTCTTCAAAGACAGTAGTCATGCTTTGCCAGAACAAACTACTAAACACATGACCATAATCTCCACCTCTTCTGACCAAAAATGCTAGAGCATCCAACTCCACATGTCCAATCTTAATCATCCACCAGATATAATCACCAGCCAACATGATGCTATAACATCTTTTGGGACGTCAGCTTCTCACCACCATTCAAAGGACTCATTGTACAAAGAAGTCCTTCAAGAAGCTCCCAATAAAACATAGTCAGAGCAACTTATTCATACACACCTGAATACCATAAGTTCCCACACCCTCTCTGAACCATATCCTAGCAAACTCAACCATATCCAGAGTATCTATACCAAATTCTTTTTCCAGAACATACTTCCACCATTTTATGAAAAGCACGGGAATGTTATCTGGTATGGCCTTTTGAATTTTCTCAGAAGTTCTAACAACAACGGCTTCCTTCATTTGAGAGATATCCTGAACATTATCATCAGACTTATCTCTGATCTTCCTATTTCTGGAAGAGATGAACACTTTACTCTTGGATTTTGTAGTACCATCCACATAGATCTTCTGCTTATTAGTTCTCATCTTTGGAGGTGACTCAATAGCTTTCCTCTTCCTTGATTTCAGTCGTTTAGCAACCCCAGGAACCACTTTTGCAATTAGTTCATCATCACTCTTCTTTATTTTAAGGCTAGAAGTACCTTTCTTGACTTGAGATGTTTTAACATCAGCTCTAGCATCTGCATCTTCCAACCTAAGGATTGTCAACTTGTGAAATTTTTCTTCTGAACTATAGGAGTCACTAGTCAGGTTGTCATCTTTCTTGGCCTTGCAAGTATTCAGCTCCCAACACTTCTTAAGGTCACAGCTTTTGATCCTTCCATCAGCATTGTTGACTCCTTCATCTTGCTCACATAACTTACTACTCAAGTTGGCTTTTAACACATCATCAAACTTAGGAGTAACAACACCATAAGTCATTAACCCAGATTGACTTTTCACCATACTTTCACACTTGATGTCACCATCTGATGTTACAGCATCAACCTTAACATCACTAGATAAGCTATCCACTTGAGGTATCCACTGATAGCAATTATCTTTGGATCTTACTCCCTTCATCACTACCTCATTCTGCTCATCAGCTACCACACATTCATCTTTGGTGTAGCTTACCTTGTAACCTTCATCACAAAGTTGACTTATGCTAATTAAATTAGCACTCAACCCTTGAACAAGGAGCACATTATCAAGACTAAGACCATCATGATTCTTCACTCTTCCAACTCCTTCTACTACTCCTTTTTCACCATTGCCAAAAATATCATCATTTGCATGGCAAGGATTGAACTCTACCAAATGCTTCTTGGATCCAGTCATGTGCTTTGAACATCCACTGTCAAAGTACCATGCATCCATAGCAAAATGTCCATCTGATGTGTGAGCCAATAGACATGTGACTCGAGCTTTAGGAACCCATTGTTTTACTACTTTGGGCCTGACCTCCTTCTGTCTGGGTTGAGGAGCAGAATTTGGATAACCATGGAGCTTGAAGCAAGAGAACTGCATATGTCCAAATCTGCCACAGTAGAAGCATCTAACTCTGTCATCTCTAAAGTGGTTAAACCTTCTGCCACCATGATGATGATGTTGCTGGTGATGCCATCCATAGTGTTGATTTCTTCTTCTACGATAAGGCTGTTGTCTTCTACTACCATAGTTTAACTGTCTTCTATGGTAAGGATACTGTCTTTTGAACTATCTCCTATGGTGATGAGGCTTCCTTCTTCCATAGTAATGAGGCACAACATTGTTGTATCCATATTCATACATGTTCCCCTGGTGTTGATGAACCATGCTCTGATTGAACCTAGCAGCCTTCATGCTCTTGTGATATTGAGGTGGCATATACTGACTAGCTCCCTAAGACTGCACCTTCCTTTGATGAGTACTATTTTTCTTCTCAACATTCTGTGGCTGATCAACCTTCTTAGGTGTAGGATCTTGTCTCTTAGTTTGATGTTGAGACAATGGTTGAGACATCTCCTTCTTGGTTCCTGAAATGCTTGCTTCAGCAGAAACCTTTTTCTCAGCCACAAATCCTATACCTGATTTATCTCCAGCAGCTTTCTCTGACTAAAGAATCTTATCAAGAGTGTCTGTACCACAGTTCAGCATCCTAACAGATTTAGTCATATGATCAAGATGAGCTTTGACCAGTGAGACTTCATTTTCCAAATCAGCTTTGGCAGTCTCAAGCTGAGCAATCTGTTTCTTTTGACTCTTGTTTTCTTGACAGATTTCAGCACTCTTCAGACAAAGCTCTTGATAAGTAGAAGCTAACTCCTCAAAAGTTATTTCCCCATACTAGAATCATCATCAGAAACAACGGTTCCTGTCAAAGCTCTGACATGCTTTGCTGACTCACTTTCACTATCAGAGTCAGACCAGGAAACTGTCATGCCCTTCTTCTGCTTCTTCAAGAATGTGGGACACTCTTTCTTGACATGTCCATACCCTTCACATTCAAAGCACTGAACTCCTTTATCTTGGGCAGTCTTATCTTCATCCTTCTCTTTTGACTTGCTGATGTCAGAAGAGATGTTCTGGACATTAGGCCTGGAGTTATTGTTCATCCTCTTGAACACCTTGTTGAACTGCCTTCCCAACATAGCTATGGCCTGAGATAAATCCTCCTGGGATTCAATACTCTTCCCTTTCTCTTCTTGAGCATTAGAAGTCAAGGCTATACTTTTTGGCTTCTTTTCAGGTTCTTCTTCATTTAACCCAAGCTCAAATGTTTGAAGAGATCCAATGAGCTCATCAACCCTCATCTGGCTGATGTCTTGTGCTTCTTCAATGGCAGTCACCTTCATCTTGTATCTCTTAGGAAGGGACCTAAGGATCTTCCTTACAAGCTTTTCTTATGTCATTTTCTCTCCAAGAGCACTAGATGCATTAGCCAGCTCAAGAACACTCATGTGGAAGTCATGGATAGTCTCATTATCCTTCATCTTCAGACTTTCAAACTTCGATGTTAGAAGCTGAAATCTTGACATCTTAACTCTAGATGTTCCTTCATGTGTAGCCTTCAAAATATCCCAAGCTTCCTTAGCAACTTCACAAGTATTGATCAACCTGAATATGTTCTTATCCACTCCATTGAAAATTGCATTTAGGGCTTTAGAGTTACCAAGGGCAAGTTCATCTTCTTCCTTGGTCCATTCTTCTTTAGGCTTTGGCTTTGAGGTGCCTTCTTTATCTTTGCCAGCATCATCTTTTTCACATACGACAGGTGCTTTCCACTCTTTAATAATGGCCTTCCATGCCCTGCTGTCCAAGGATTTTAAGAAAGTAATCATCCTTGGCTTCCAATAATCGTAATTCGAACCATCCAAAATAGGGGGTCTGTTGACAAATCCTCCAACTCCTTTGTCCATCTTTACACCAGAAAGTAACTTCCCTAGATCTCACCCAGAGACAGACAGGATGCCTGCTCTGATACCAATTGAAATTCTGGTATCAGACGTGTGATGTTAAGTGCGATGTCACAACAACACACTCTGCACAATGGACAAATAAAACAGCAGAATAACACACCAAATTGTTCACCCAGTTCGGTCTAACTACCTACGTCTGGGGGCTACCAAGCCAGGGATGAAATTCACTACTTGTAGAATTAATTTATAGACTCAACAACCCAGTTGACAATCTCCTGAACTTAATTCCTACTAGTGACTTTCTACATAAGAAACCACTTAGATATGAGAACACTACTCAATCCCTAAAACACTTCAAAGATCACACCCTTTGAATATCACTACTTGATTCTGCTTCACAGCTTTGTTCAAGAACAACTCAAAACACTAATACCGATTCACACTAGAATGGTTTACAAATCATAAACAAAGACACAAACGACAATCAGTCTTTAGCTCTCTCTTCTTCGTCCCTTTTTCCTTTGGTCTTGTGCGCTTTATATAGCTCCTTGAATTGGTCTTGGACCTGCTACAATATCTGACCTGATTTGTTATTTAAAACTGAATATTTAAAATAGATTTTCTCCTAAAATCTTTTTAAATCTTGAACCTTTTAAATCTCCTACAAATCTGCACCAGATCTCCTATGCAGCAGAAAATATCTATCCCAAGATATTCGCATCCAATGAGACAACTTGCTCTCCACAATTCCAGCTAACACGCAAACCCTAACAACATCACAACCTGATGTTATTAATTCTGCAGATCTAATGTCACAACATCGCCATGTGACATCAGACATCCAACTTCAGCAATTTAAATACTTAACACAACCCAGTGTTAAGACTCAATGTTGCAACATTACCACCTTGACATCAACATTGAACATGCTTTGTTTTACCAAAATTCCAGCCAATCCAAGAAACTAACACACCATCTTACCCCTTGCTGATTGAGCCTCCTACCACAGTTGAGATAGAGAAGTTTAACAAGTTGTGGGCTGAAAAGGAAAAGCTGCGAGAAGAAAACAGTGAGCTACAAAGAGAGATTTATCAGTTGAAACATGAGCGGGGTGAAGCTGTTCATATCGCCAAGTTAAAGACAGAGCTTCTCGCTAAGGAAGAAAAGGAGCTAGCTGACAAGGTCACATCCAGACAAAGGATGAAGCAACCTCTAGAGGGTATCAGTAAGGTTCTCGAGTCTAAGAAGGAGGAATTTGACAAGGCTTTATTGAAAATTCACAAGTTCAATGCTCACCGAGACACTGCAATGGCTGAAAATAAGCGAAAGAAAGACGATTATCTAGCTCAGATTGATCAATTGAAGCTGAAGCTCAAGAAAAAAGAAGCTGAGATCCTATCAGGGGTATTCCAGAGACAAGCAGTCGAGGGTCGACTCAATGAAGCCATAGCCTCCATAGAGGAACTAAAGATCCAAGCTGAAGTAAAGATACCTAGAAATGAGGGTCCTAGCATGGATGGTGTTTCTGGAGAAGACGCTTGGGAGTTGCATTGTCGATACTTGGAAGGGATCATGCATAGGAGGGATGTTCTCATTCAAGAGCTAATTCAGAGACCGAAGCATCCCGACACCAAAAAGCTGTTCAAGGAAATTCAAGACTGGAGCAAAAAGCATGATGGATGGGGGGGATTGGCACTTGTGGACTTTGATGACATGCCGTAGTTTTCTATTTTCTTTTATTGTATTTGGATCACCACCAGGCTTATTGGTTGGGATCTATGATTATTGTGTTTAGACTTATTATTTTGGGTTGTGATTGTTGACAATTGGTTATCCTCTGGTTTTTCTTAATACATGAGCAGAAGTTCCGTTCTATCTTGGTGTTAAACTGGAATCAAGGGGTGGATCGCCCTGCGAATATTCAAACATGTTCATTTGCATTTGCATATTCATGATCATTGTGCATAACAGGTGTTCAAGGCTGGTTATTCTTATTCTGATCTGGCTTTCTTCAGAATTGCAGACTTAACTCCTCAGACCATTCAAGAGTTGATCATGGAGCAAATTCAAGCTGAGTTGAGGGAAATGCGAGGCCAGATGAGGCAGTTTATGGGGAATATGCAAACTCTCATGCAAGACCAGAAGATGCTGAGGGAGGAGGTCAATCAGATGAAGACTCAGATGGGTTTGGTCATGGATATTTTGAAAGCAGTGTTAAAGAAGGAAAATAGTCATGTACTCGCTTCCGCGACGGAGGTCCTTACTCCTCCAATCCCTTTGGGATTTGATCTAGATCGTGGATTGCCTCGTGAATCTCTTCCACAAGCTGAAGCTCCAGAAATTTCCCAACAGCAACCAGGTCTTATCCCCAAGATAATCCTAAGAATAAAAAGTGTGCACAGAGACTGAAGCAGCCTGAAAGAGTTTTTCATCCACTCCCTATGCCATATTCTCAACTATTGCAGCATCTCCTTCAGTTGCAACTGGTACAGAAAAGGACTTTGGCTCCTCTCACTGGTAATCCCCCACCAGGCTACAATGCAAGAGCCCATTGTGATTTCCATTCTGGGGCACCAGGGCATACTGTGGAGAAATGTAAGGCCTTTCAGCACCAAGCCCAAGATTTGATTGATGCAGGGGCAATTGAATTCACGTCGGGCGGCGTGAGTATACAAGGTGATTTTACCCCAATTGTTGCAAAAGAAGTGGAGATTCCTCCCCTCTTTGCAGGATCCACCTCATGTCATGGACTTTCTCCACAACCTTTTGCTGCAGAAGCTCTACGTCAGCAACCTTTGTTTGTGCCTCAGCCAAATGTGGAAAGGAAAGTGCAAGCGCAGGTGGGGCACCCAAATCAGCATCGACAGCAGAATTATCAGCAGCAGAGGCAACCGAGACCAAGAAGGCCCAAGAGGATATTTGATCTTATTCCTATCCCTTATAGTCAGCTGTTTGCTCGCCTGCTCAAGAACGCTCTGATTCAAACGAGGAGTACCACGCCGATACCGTACCCTATTCCTCCGGATTATGACATAACTGCTAGGTGTGAGTTCCACTCAGGAATGTTTGGGCATACAATTGATAAGTGTAATGTATTCCAGCACAAGGTGCAAGACTTGATCGACTCGAAGGTCATCACGCTGGATGGTACCCCTTTGGATTGAAGCTTCTTTGTCAGAGTAAGCATCAGATTGCAAGAGCGTCATCAGAAATAATAAGTCCAGACTGAGCCGAGTCTCCTCAACGATGGCGATCTTCAGTTTCTTTACTGCATTTTCATTTGTAGTTTTTCATTTCTTGTTAAAGCATTGTATGCATGTAGAAACTTGTTTGTTTTTTGAATGACAATCATAATACAATGAGCATGTTTTTCTTGAAGTAATCCATTCGCGTTCACTCTTAAATGCTTATATGCACTGCAATACCAATTTTCTTGTTTAGAACTCTTGAGGGAGGATGACGAAATAAGAGCGCAGATTTCTAATGGTACGCTTTTGGATAAAACCCTGTTAAGGATGTACAGGCATTGTTTCCAATTCACAAACACTGGAGATATAAGGGAGATAGACCCTCGTTAACCCCTTTGAGCCTTGAAGTAGGAGCTTCTTTCGTACGAAAAAACCCTCATACTTAACCCAGGGGCAAGGTAGGCGTCAGTTAGTTTGACCGAGTGTTCACATTCCGAGGAGAGTATACATCCGAGGAACCATTACCTTTTATCCCACCGTCAAGAGGTCAAGAGATGTGAAACCATAATGGTTATCCATCAACAATCAAGGAGTGAGGCAGTCACAACCCTTTCAAACAAGTAAGACAACCAGCGTCACACGCTTTGTTCAAAAAGAGGAATAAAATAAAAAGGAAGGCCCGCTAAGTCGAAACTTGAAAACAAGCGACTTAGACAAAAGTTAGGGCATCCCGCTGGACTTCAAAATCGACAAACTCAAAAGAAGCTTACACGTGTTTGGCATCCCGCTGGACTTAGGCAAAAGTGTTGCATTAGAATTGTCATTCTCATAATAAACATTTTCTGCTTGCATGTGTTTGATATCCAAGAAGCTTACACGATGACGACAGTCGAGAAGCTCGATTACGCCAAGTTGAGATGGTGAAAACTCCATAGGACAATCATGTCAAGGGGTATGTGGCCAAGAGATTGTGCGCGGCCTGGGGGATCCTGATAAATGGTGTTAAGATGCAGCTAATCTGGAGCAGTCACGTTGAAAACTCTCCCTAAAGCAGCCGAACAGGGGCAATCAGGTCGATTTGACAAATCTCTGTAAGATCAGTCAGGGGAAAAGTTCCTTCAAGACTTGGGGCAGGCCTCCTCAAGAGCGTGAGAAATTGTCTACTCTTGAAAATGGTTAATTGAAAACACCTCTTCAAAGTTCAGAATATTGGGACAGAGTATTTTCGAGTCATTACAATTCCTTTCGAGGTAATGTACTTCATAGATTATGAAGCCTGGGGCAGTTATGTCAAGATCTGATAAATCTCTCCAAGAGTTTGGAGACCCTGGGGCAGTGCGAACGCCCGGTCTTCTGTAAAATCCTCTTGAGATAATTTCTTCCATTAGACCTGGTGGTCTGGGGCAAGTGGAGAGTTCAAAGGGCCGTTTATGAACATAGAGACAGGTCAGGCTGAGTGGCAACAAGATCGTACTTCCCTAGTAAGGTTGCTCTCCCCAGCATTGAGATTGCACCTTTCCTCAGCAGAGCAGACCTTCCCCAGCAGGAGACGTGGGAAGTATTTTCTCTGGATCAAGATGTTATTTCCCTACAGAATCAGGATGTTCACTTTCCCCATCCAGTCAGGAAGCGCACTCTCACCGACAATGTCATATTCTAATCCCCAGCAAGGTGGGAGTAAAGTCATTCTCCCCATCAGCAGGCTAAGTTCAGCAGTATCCCCAAGCAGGATGGTATTAAGGACTGTTTTCCCCAAGCAGGATGATTATGGGCTGGCATCCCCCAGCAAGTTCTAAGCCCATTGGTTATTAGCAATCCTCAGCAACTGAGTTCTGGTTCTGTCATTGGAATTCATTCTCAACTCCCCCAGCAGAGGAGAAATCTCAGGTTTTGGATGTTACCTTCAGTATAGGTCATGTGTAATCCCCGGTGGTGTGGATGTTCTTTTGGAATTTCATGCCCAGCAGAAGTTGCTGATCCAAAGAGTCGGTCAGTGTGATCCTTCTTAGCAGAGTTCATGGATTCAGAGGACAATTTATTTTTGTCATCCCCAGCTGAATTGATCTCTTCTCTCCAGCATTTATTTTGCTGGAGGGGCCCTTTTGCATATCATAAGCATTCGCATTGCATCCTCAAACGCGTAGCATTTCCATTTCGTATGGAGCATTACGCCAAAAATTCAAACATTTGCATTCGAAGCATAAGCCAGGTTTGATATTTTCTTCGTCAGTTCCCTTTATCAGCAGGGATGGCATTTGTTTTGCTAGTTCTCTTTATCAGCAGAGATAGCAATCTTTTGAAGATTTTCTTTCGCTAGTTCCCTTTATCGGCAGGGATGGCATTTATTTTGCTAGTTCTCTTTATCAGCAGAGATAGCAGTCCTTTGAAGATTTTCTTCGTCAGTTCCCTTTATCAGCAGGGATGGCATTTGTTTTGCTAGTTCTCTTTATCAGCAGAGATAGCAATCCTTTGAAGATTTTCTTCGTTAGTTCCCTTTATCAGCAGGAATGGTATTTATTTTGCTAGTTCTCTTTATCAGCAGAGATATCAATCCTTTGAAGATTTTCTTTGCTAGTTCCCTTTATCAGCAGGGATGGCATTTATTTTGCTAGTTCTCTTTATCAGCAGAGATAGCAATCTTTTGAAGATTTTCTTCGTCAGTTCCCTTTATCAGCAGGGATGGCATTTATTTTGCTAGTTCTCTTTATCAGCAGAGATAGCAATCTTTTGAAGATTTTCTTTGTCAGTTCCCTTTATCAGCAGGGATGGCATTTGTTTTGCTAGTTCTCTTTATCATCAGAGATAGCAGTCCTTTGAAGATTTTCTTCGTCAGTTCCCTTTATCAGCAGGGATGGCATTTGTTTTGCTAGTTCTCTTTATCAGCAGAGATAGCAATCCTTTGAAGATTTTCTTCGCTAGTTCCCTTTATCAGCAGGGATGGCATTTATTTTGCTAGTTCTCTTTATCAGCAAAGATAGCAATCTTTTGAAGATTTTCTTTGTCAATTCCCTTTATCAGCAGGGATGGCATTTATTTTGCTAGTTCTCTTTATCAGCAGAGATAGCAATCTTTTGAAGATTTTCTTTCGCTAGTTCCCTTTATTAGCAGGGATGGCATTTGTTTTGCTAGTTCTCTTTATCAGCAGAGATAGCAGTCCTTTGAAGATTTTCTTCGTCAGTTCCCTTTATCAGCAGGGATGGCATATTTTGAGATTCCTTTGTCAGTTCTCTTTATCAGCAGAGATGACATAACCTGGGAGAGTTTGTTTCACTTTATCCCCAACATAGCTAGCACTCGTCCGTGTTGTGATAGTACAACATTTATGGCTGATTCTCCAGTGGAGTCATCCCTCCTTTGAGGATTGCAAATTTCTGGGTTCTTTGGTATTCAATCTCCGTGTATCCCGATTGTCTGAAAGCCGTCGCTATCATACCCTCAGGACCAAGTTGATTGAATAGGGGCAGCTGTAGCACCCCAAAATTTGCTCTCCTTACTTTAGTACTAACTGGCTTATGTTTCATTTCATTTTTGCATTATCATGTGTGCATATCATTGGTTCTTAGCATGGGGTCAAGGTGCCTGAGGCAGTTCAAGAGGAGAAGATGTTCTTCAAAGGGTCAAGCAAGAGTCCTTGTATTGTCCAAGAGATCTCAAGTGGATCACTCTCTCCTAACCAGTGCAGAAATTAGGGTTTTGAGGTTCTTGGGTTTATTGCTCCAATGGGCAAGCTTCTTGGGTTTTTATCATCACCAAATGGCATATCTTATCTTTGTTGGAGAGGATACACATCATATTCAGAGGAATTGGGATTTGGAGACTGTACTATTTCCTCCTAGACTGAGGGTACCAAAATTAGGGTTTGCTATAAAGTCAGTTTATTTCTGGTTTTTTGGGCAAGACTTGATTCCATGGTATTCCTTGGGTCCCTAAGTATCTAGGAATGGAAGATGGTCCATCAGTTTGGTTCATGGGAGATTCAATTGGCCAATGCATTGGGAATCAGGAGAATTGGGGAAAAAGTCAACAGTGAGAGGGGAAGTCAACTGTGAAATTTTGAGGTTCTCTTCAAGATTTTCAAGGTCTCACATCCTCATATGGTCTTCAAGAGTCAAGTTTCATACCATTTATCAAGAATCAAGGGTTGGTACAAAAGTTACTAAATATGGAAATGACCTATAATTTGAAAGTTTCCATCTTGGGCAAGTTTTTACACTGCTCTCAACTTGACTTTTCATCATCAAAGAAGTTTCAATTGAATTTTCCTCAAACATGAAAGTTGAAGATATTTTTCTCCCTTTTCCAACAAGTACTAGATGGTCTCCATATCATTTGTGAAACTCAAGTTATGATCAAAAGAAGGCAAGGTGGGTTTTTAGGGTTTCCTCATGGTTCCATTTTCATAACTTTTGCATTTTGGGACATAGTGACCTATATTTGGTTCCATTGCTTCATGAACCATTCTAACATCAAAGTACCTCCCATAAGGATCATTTTTGGCCTTTGAATCAAGAGATTTCATGACTTGTACATCACTTATTTCACATTATGCAAAATTGCAAGATTATTGAAAACTCATGAACCAAGACATCTCAAGGCCCAAATTCCATACATGTGTGATTAGCAATTGTTAAATAAGTGATCCATCATCAAAGGCTTGGGTGTACATGCATGGAGGAGGGTGTATTTCACATTATGAAAATTTCCAAAATCACCCAAAACTCTTTAAGTGAGGAATTAACAAGGCCCAATTGCCAATCAGTGGATTAACCTAATATATTTAAGCTAACTCATGCACTGGTTAGAGGGGAGGACACGTTATTTTGGAGGAGAATCAAGTTTTAACCCTAAACCTTCTTTTCATCGACTCTCATCACACACAACAGCTTTTCCAAAAATTCTTTCACAGTCTTCCTCCTTGGGATCCATAGAACACAAATCATCCATCGTTTGAAGCTAACAGCAAGGATATGGATTGCTTGATCTCAGGTTAGTGATAATTTGCATGCTATCTAAACTCAAATTTTTGACATGCATAATGATCTTTGATATCCACTGATGATTCTGATGTGTTTTGTTTTGAGTTTGGACGCATGGTTTGGTTGTTTCGTGAGTTTTAAGTTTTGGAACCATAACTTGTTTCATTCGATTTGGCTTATGTGTTAGTTATTTGTGATTTTTAATGGCATATTATTGATCCTCATCAAATTATGGTCAAGAAGGTATACCCTTTTGCATTTTCTGGGAGGGTTTTTATTGCAGGTTGCCGGAGAAGACGACCGGAGCTAGGGCTCCGGCGTCTGGTTGGTTTTTCCGGCCAGCTAGGGTTTCCAAGGTAGGGAATGAAATCCTACCGTCCATTGCCTTGATCGTGTGGCCCATATGTTGCCACGCGTTTTAAAATTTGTTTTTATGTTATTGGCTATGTGTGTGTTATCCCATGGTAATTATTGTGTTCCTCAAATCCAAACCATCCATCATGTTAACTTTTGATTAATCTTGGACGTTGATTGCATCTGATGGCCTACGTATTGACAACGCATTAATGATTTCATGTGCCTCTCACGTGTGATTTTTTTAATTTCTGGGCGATTGTGTATGCGCGTGCGTATTCTAATTATGATGCACTTTTAATCATGGCCACTGATTTTGTTGATTTTATGATTGCGCTGACCGATTGTGTGACGTTAGATTGATCCAAGGGCTCATATGGAGTCAACGTGGTGGACTGGGTTCACGTGTTATCCTTTTAGTTTTTCTGATGGGTTTTAGTGTATGGGCTCTCTATTCACACCCCCCTGTATGAGCCCATTAACTTTTTTAACGTGTTTTTGCTGCTATTCACACCCTCCATGTTTATTGCCATATTTTTATTTTATTCAATTGCATCATTTGCATTTTTAATTTTTAAAAATAGATAATTGCATCCTAAAAATCCTAAAAAATTCATGAGTCATGTTTAGAATTTTATAAAATTTTCTCAAATTTTATTTTATCATTTTATTTTATTTTTAGCATCTGAATTAATTATTTAAATAATTTCCTTTTGAATTTGTTTAATTTTGCACACATTGTATTGTAGAATTTATTTCTCATCATCCATAAAACATTTTGAACTAATTCCTTTTGTATTGTTTCATCAACATATTGAAGTTCATTAAAAAAATTTTCTCATATTTTTAAAATCATTTCATATTGCATTTTAGTCCCTTTCTGTTGCATACTGAACCATGTTTCCTACTTGATCTTTGCATGATTATTTGAATGATTTGTCTTGTGAATTTTAGCATGAATTTTTAACATGTTGTTTGCCACTGGTTGAGGTGTGTTAAGTTTTAATTTGGTAATTTTAGAAGATTTTTTTCTAATTGTTTGATTGCTCTTCACTTGAAGTCTTCTTGTATGCACATCTTTGATCATGTCTGAGTACTTGTTTGAGAAGGCACTTGTGCCATCATTTGGGTTTGCTTCTTTGCCTTCATAATTCATGTTTAGGTCATCCACATTCTGTCTTGGTTGAGTTTCATTTGGTTTATAATCATTTCTCTTTGATTTGTGATTTGTTTGGGTTTCATTTGTCGTATTCTTCCTTTCTCTTTGATTTGTATCTGTTTGTACTAACCTTTTATGCAGAGGCTGAGGTAAGTTATTTGGGGGTGTGGATAGTTATCCATGTCCACTCTCATTCTTCCTTTCTCTCATATTTTCTTTTCTTTAGGCTTAGGTTGTTGTCAAACCTCCCCTTAGGACCACCTTTGCACGATAACATTAGGACTAAATTCCATAGGATAGTCTCCCTCCAAACCCCCCCTTAGGGCCATCTTTGCATGATAACATTAGGATAGAGTCCCCTTAGTGTTTTTATTTTCTTTTGAGTCCCTCTTCTCATCTCAAAACCTCTCTAAGATACTTAATAAGGTCAACTTGCCTTGCACACAAGCCTTAAACATAGGAAATGAAGATTGAGGGGTCCCCCTTCTCTCTTCTAGAGTGTTGAGCATACGTCCCATTGGGGACGACCATGCGACGCATTCGTTCCCGTGTCATAGACTTTGGTTCAAGTCGAGTTACGAACTAACTTAAGTCACTTCTGTCCTAAAAAACATAAACAAACTTCAAACCTTTTTGTCCTTCGGGATTGTCAAACTAAAGGCTATTTTAAAAAAGGGCACGTTACTTTCCGTCTGAGTCGCAAACAGGCATCGACCCTAACTGCCGGATGCGAGCTTAACGTCGCTCATAAAAAACACAAAAAGAACTTGGTCCGAACTACGTTGACTCTGAATTTCCCATTGCACAAAGGGAGTACGTAGGCCTAGGACGACGACGTCCTACCGAGTCTGTCTTTGTTTTTCCCTCCCTCGTTTTAGTGTAGCCCTAGATGTTAGATAACTCACCCTTAGAATAGACAACAAGCGTGGATCCCATCGAGTACGATGGATGTGTGGGGGTGCTAATACCTTACCCTCACGTAACCGACTCCCGAACCCTGGCTATGGTTACGACGACCATTCCTTTCCCTCTTCCTCAGGTTTATGTGGTATTTCCTTTCCCTCTCGTGGGATAAATATACACGGCTGGCGACTCTGTGTTCCGCGCCACTTTCGCATTTGTACCTGGATGAAAATCCTGGGAGCGACACCTTTAGGTAAGAGATGTATTATTCTTGGAGGAAGCTTTTAAGCAACTTCAAGATGGTGTTCGTAGTCAAGAGTCTTGGCTGAGTATTAGCATATGAGTGTGTCTTCTATTTTTATGTGTTTGAAGAGTTGTTGGAAATCAAGTTGTTGATGCAGTGGGCGAGGTGTTGACTGCTAGACATCATTGCGATGATTGGAGGTGAGATGGAGTCTCTTACCTAGGGAGGACTTAGGTAGAAGGGTCATTGGGTAGTTATTAAGTAAGTAGATCGTCAATGGGTGTGTTGACTGTAGGGTCTACGAATTGATACTGCTAATAGTGGACTTTCTTCCTGGCTTGGTATGCCCCCAGATGTAGGTTGTTAGACCGACCTGGGTGAACAAATTCAGTGTGTTGTTTATGCTTTTTAGCACTGTTATTGTTTATACCTTGCCATGTTATCTGTAACAGACCAGATGTCTCGACATCCTATAGGACATCTGGGATCTGTCATACCAGAATTTCAATGAAAATGCTGCTTTTAATGATGTGGGCTCTTATATTTCATATGTGCAAGGTAAGTACATCGACTACTCTGCTAGTGCTATTAAGTTTATTTTGAATCTTCAACCTCCTCCCGTCTGTGCTCTTAGGACTTATAGAAATAAACATCGTGTTATAAACAAAACCATGGCCCAAGAAATGCTTGATGCTTTCTGTAGACCTGGGTTTGAATAGGTGATTGAGCCTGGCTTAGCGCTATGGCTTAGAATCACTGAATTTTTCCAAATCCTTAGGGTATGGGCCTCATTCTTGTGAAAACTCTAGAAGCTGCTTCTAATCAGTCACAATTTATTATGAAGCGGTGCTTAGGACTTTTGGATCTTTTAAGGGGTGGGCCTATTAATGTAGGGTACTTAATTTCTAAAAATATTTAAAATATGGCTAAAGCTGCACAACGAGTTTGTGGTCATTTGTGTGTTATTAATGAATTATACAGGAGAACCAGAGTACCCACCTACCTAGATGACAAGATGATGGGTCCAAAAGTAGTTATCAATGCTTCGAAAATTATGAGGATTCAAAATAATCACCCAGCAGGAGCAGTTCAACAAGATCAAGAGGATAATCAAACACAAAAAAAAAAGAAATCTACCAACCTCCAGTGCAGCAGCAGCAGGCGCAAGTCCATAAAATCAATAGGCATCAGAATTTCAGAGAAGGATGAAAGCTCATGGAGTGGGAGTAACAAGGTGGATAACATAAGTTTCACCAACCTTGTTTGCTAAACCCCCAAGATTTACACTAGTTTTAAGAGACTTCTACAACGAACAAGAAGACCACATGCTTGCCCAAAGTTTAAGAGAACGCTTTGCAAGCGCTGAAGAAATGGAGAATGATTTTAGAAATCATGATCAAGAGCAACCAAAAAGAAGAGAGCACATGAGAGCATAATGGCCCTGACAAAATAATGATTTCAATAACACCATAAATGACATACATGATCTTTTCGGGAGTGATAACATGTGAAAAAGACATGTATCAAGTTTTAAATTCCCAGAAGTTTTTTTTTTTAATTTTCTAATGTATGCCCAACAAAGAGTAATATTACTTATAAGTACTTTTCCCCATTGTATGATTTTAATCATGTTTGGCTATAATGAATGAGTTTGCTACTGCCGTTGCTTTAAAATTTACAAAAATTGCAACTTTAGCATTGAACATATGATCCAAAAACACCATCAGATGAAGCCTGATCATCAGGAAAGTGACTTACAAATTGAAAGCAAAGGATGAAAAAGGAATCGACCGACTTGTACTTAACTTTCAGATACCTCAGCTAGCAATGTTTGAGCCAAATTATTTCCATTATTCACTATTCCTTTCATTGAGTGTATCCATGCATTATTGCTTTATTAGGTTTGAACTATTTTTGATTCAATTTGTTTGGTTTGATTTACACACACGGAGGCAGTTGTTTGTTATGAACTCTGAGCCTTTTTTAAAACCACCCTGAAGTAATAGGTAAAGTTTTTTGCTAACCACTTTGATCTTAGCCATTCTTTTAGTGACTTAGACTTATTTATTAGCCATATAACTTGAAAGATTACATCTTTCCACCCTCTCTTTGGAGTTAGGTAGAAATCTTTAGTTCTAAAGCCGTATGAAAAAGAATAAGTTTGGGGTTGCTCTTAGAAGTGAGCAAGGTTTAAGTTTTGGGTTAGGGTACTAGAGAAAAAACTGTCAAAAAATCCAAAATTTTGAGAAAATAAGAAGTTAAAAATAACTTCTTAAAAAAAGAGAAAAATAATGCAAAATTAATATTGAGAACCACAATAGCGATATCTCTAGTACCGTTAATCAGGAAAAGAGTTGGTATGATAACAATATGAGAACTAGGTACCTAACTCGAAAGGTTTAAACCTACTTTCCCAAAAAAAAATGTCCTACCCAAACATAAGCCATGTTATAAACGAAAAAGCCCTCAAGCGTGTGTGTTTTGATTTCTTTGATGAAATCTATTAGAACATGATCAAACTCACTATAAACTGTTTTTCATGTTGATTGAGAGACTACCATATCAATTGAATGAGTCATGGTGAGATGAGAGACAGGTTGAGTACTTGTCAAAGAATGAGGAAGTTTTCTGAATTTGATGGGTTGTAGTTGGAATCTAGAATGGTGGTCAGGTAAAAAAAATCATGTGGTGATGTTCACTTGTTATTGTTGCAACTTGTTTTTCTATTTGGAATTTGCAACGCATGCAAGTTACTTAAGGATAAGCAACAATTCAAGTTTGGGGTTGTGATGACATTCTATCATTGCATGTTTTCTATTGCAGAAACAAAGAAAAACAAGTTAGAGATGATTAAATTTGATGAATAATGGCCAAAGAACGAAGCAAAAGTGACCAAGTATGAAGAATTGGGGACTTAGATAAATTTGGCTGAAAAAGGAGCAAAAGTGAGCAAGCCAGTGAAATAATTACGAGCTCAATTGCGCGTTATCGCACGCACAATAGAAAAGAAGAAAAGTGGTATCGCACGCGCGATGTAATCTACTGCGCTCGCGATAGGCCCTTTTCTGGGAAATTTCTAACGCGTTCTAGTACTATTTAATGGCTATAAAAAGGAATACTTTGGATTTTTTTAGGGATTCTATGATTGGATACTGGAGATTATGATTTACAACACCATAAGTGAGTTCTGGATCACATTCAAAGCCATTAGAGACTAGATCTTCAAGGAATTCTTATGGAATCTTATACTTATCAATTGGTATTGTAATTTCATTAGTATGAGTAACTAAACACTTTTAGGTTAGGTTTTGTCTGATGAACCTGTTTCGAACCTACTGGGACATATGTTTAATTTGTTTTTTCATGAATTATTTTAGCTATATTTCTATCCAATTACATCTTTTACTTAAAGCGCATTATTTAAGATACTCTGTTAATGTGATTATGGACGTATAAGGAATACTGACCCTTAGCCTATGTGTTTGATTTAGGGCAATTATCATACTTACGCCGATTGAATAAGGATATGAGACCTCGAGTAGTGGCCTTAGAGTTAATGCATTGTATCTTCACCTCGAGTAGTGGCCTCTAGTAGGAATAAATGAGCTATACACCTAGGGATTGGGTATAGTGGTCTTGTTAACTCGTCGTGGAAATATAAAGACACTTGATTTATGTAATTCATTAGACATCAACAGGGGAAAATTGAGGATTCTAGAGAAAACTTGAGCACTTTCTCTAAATTGTTAGAACACTTCTTTTATTTTCAACTGCACACTTGAAACCTCATTCCCCCCCCCCCCCCCAATTGTTACTTTTTATAATTGCATAACAATTGCTTTGTTAATAGCAATCCATGTGGATTCAATACTCTTTTTATTACTGCGACACTTTCGGTACACTTGTTGAGAAGTTATCACCATCCAACACGATAACGAGGATATCGGGCTCGTTTTGATTGACATATGCAGTTCATCTGAAATCCTATTATGGGATGTCTTCCAAAAGCTATAACTAAATCCAGATGACATTCATAGGTTTACCAGCTCTCTGACAGGATTATCATGCAAAAGGGTGCAAATAAAGGGTTATGTAACTGTAGAAACCATCTGCAGCAAGGGAGATAATGTGAAAACCATTGGCGTCAGCTACCTCATCATGGACACCATGTCATCTTACAACATTATTCTCGAGCACCTTGCTATCACGCCTGAGGGCCGGTTGTATCCACCCAATATTTAACCTTGAAATATCTTCTCATAGATGGAAGAGTGGGCACCGTCCGAGGAGATCAATAAGCAGCCCGCGAGTATTGCCTAGAAGCCTAGAAACAGCCAGAGAAGAGCTCACATTGGTTAATGCCCATCTTTCTGAAGTTCCAAATGTTGACTTCGAGGGTTGGGACCCCAGATTGGGTGGGAAACAAAAAGGACTCAAACCCATAGAAGATTTGAAGAAAGTCCAAATAAAACCTCATGCCCACCAAGTCACAAACATAGTACCTCCTTGTTTTTAGGGAGGAGTGGGAGCCAGTCAACCGACTCAAAAGAAAAGCCAACATGTTTGCACAGGCCCACTCAGACATGCCAGGTATAGACACCAAAATTGTGAGCCATCGTATTTCCATCTATCCATCCACCAAACTGGTGGTGCAAAGGAAGCATAAGGTTGGCGATGAAAAGAGGGACTCCATTGATAAGTGGTAGAAAAGTTATCCAACGTCGGATTCATCACTGAAACAAAGTACCCTACTTGGCTGGACAACATAGTTCTGGTACAAAAAGCCAACAACAAATGGCGCGTGTGCGTAGACGTCACTGATCTCAACGCTGCGAGTCTCAAAGATATATTTGTTACCAGGAATTGATCGTCTAATCGACGGATCTTCAGGCTACCGTGTGGTAAGTTTCATAGACGCCTACTCGGAATACAACCAAATCAAGATGGATCCCTTAGATGTAACCAAAACCGCCTTCATGTCAAACCATGGCAACTACTACTACTATTACAATTTCATTTCGTTCTACCTCAAAAACGCTAGCGCCACATACCAGCGACTCATGGATGCGGTTTTCACCCATCAGATTGGGCGAAACCTTGAGGTATATGTTGATGACATGATTATAAAGACGGTATATAGGCATAGCCATGCCGATGACTTGGACGACATCCTTCAGTGAGAAATGTATGAAATGAGCTTGAACCCCGCCAAATGCTTTTTTGGAGTACAGGCGAGAAAGTTTGTGGGTTTCATGTTGACTGATGCTCCGCAAGTGCACGGAAATATCGAAGTAATATAAAAGATTGTCGAACCCACAGAGACCAATATCAACCTATCGTTATCTATCGTTGCTTTGTAAAGCTAAGGCTAATGAATGATTGATTAAGGGGAAACTAAGACTAAAACTAGAATAAAACTTAGAAAAATATGAAAGAAAAGAGAGAGACCGGAATGTGAATTCTGTGTACCTCAGGCACTCAGCAATTGGTTGGCGCTAATTTATGTATGTTCTGTAGAAAATATTGGTTTAAAGACTCCGCCTCACACTCTCGCGTTATTGACTAAAGCCACATCTCCAAACCACAGGATTTTGCTCTCGCTCGGCCGTTTTAATTAGAAAACGTATTTTGAAAATAAATTAGATCCTAATCGATACCTAAAGCGCTCTCGCTGTTTTTAGGATCAATGCCCCGTTCCCACTATCTGGTTCGATCCCCACGCTCTCGCAGTGCCGGCTCTAACCTTTATTGCTTCACACTCTCGTGACGAAACAGTGTTAAATAACCTCCCACTCTCGTGACGAAGTTATTTAAATTAAACTTAGAAACAAAGACCAAAACTGAATTTATTATAAGTTAACGCTAATTTAATTACCGAGTCCCGTCGGAACGACGGTCCTCACAAACCGGACTCTAAACATTTAGCCGGACATAGAATTAAATGAAAACAACACAGACATGGTAATTAAATTTGAAAGCATTACGATAACTAGTGTAGGAAAACGATAAACAATAATAATAAGCAATGCAATAAAAAACCTGTAAAGACTCCAAGCAGAATGTGGAAAATAAAGAACTTGAATTAACTTAAATAATGATGGCAAGCTTTGATCCAAGCGTTACAAATTAAAGGGCTAAATACTAATGGTGTGGTAGTTCCTCAATGTGAGATAACTACCACTTTTACAATGGTAATTTACTGCCTAAAACTATGAACAGCGCTTTCGCACACAGAAACTTGGATTCCTCAAAATAACAAGGGAAATCCTATATATAGAGGGAGATTCCGTTCTGTAACTTCCATAGAGCATAAGTGAGTGGTGGAGAAAGTGGGAGGTTGGAGAAGTCTTCGGAGAAAATGTAAACGTGTGAAAGTTGATCCTCTAAAACCTCGTGACCACGTTTCTGCTCAACGTATTAAACCTGTTTTGGACGCATGACGATCGTGAAGCTTCTGTTACGCTCGTGAAGCTTCTGTTACGCTCATGATGAATTTTGTGTCTGCCACGGTCGTGGTGGACCTGCCACGGTCGTCACACCAGCAGAATTTGGATTCTGCTGTTTTCTGCTCTTTTCTGCATCTTTTCTTCCTTGTTTTACTTCTTTTTTCCACTTTGCGTACTTTTAACTTGGAAATAGAAATACCTGCAAAAACACTTAAATATTCTCGAGAAAATTGGATATTAGACGAAAACGATATAATAATTGAATGTAAATCAAGGCCAAAATACGATACATTTTCGTGTTATCAAACACCCCCACACTTAAACCTTTGCTTGTCCTCAAGCAAACCATGACTCGTAAGAAAAATAGTGCATACGGATACTCATCCTAGGCTACCAACTCTACTTCGGTTGAGTTTGTGTCATAGGTACTAGCTTACACACTAAGGATATCGTAACAACACAATTCCGCTTTTGCGGTCATCAACCTCCCTCCTATACAAACCAATCTGAATCATGTCATTATACCTAAACCTAACTAACTCATCCTTCTTTCATCCCTTTTCATTCTGGCGCAATCACATTAAGCCCGTTATCCTTTCACACTCATGGTATGATAACCTGTTAGTGACTATGATCTCATTATTATTATCAATTTTTTTTCTTTTGGACATTGGCTTAAATATCAATAAAATAAAGAAGTTTGCACCGTTGGGCTAAATGATCGGGTGAGGATCACCTAACTTAGAAGGAGCATTTCTTTTCATTCATTTTTTTTTCTTTTCAATTTACCATTTAAACATGAGATCATACACTTATTTGCATCGGCTTCCTACTTAGTGCGTGCTTAGGATGGTGCTGACTGCTAAATAAACTAATTAGGGACTACTAAAGGGGTGAGAACTTAAGGCTACGGCATAACAAGTACTCAAATCGATTTCCATAATAGGGAGGCTCACGGTGTTAAGACGATATCGATTTTGCAGAATTTTTCCCACGACTCACAATCTAACCTTAATTTCGTCTGTAACCTAAGATTTTCAAAAGAAACCCTATTTTTAACGTAAAATTTTTTAAAATATTTGGTGTGGCTCAAGGGAGTGGGAAATCGATAGACACAAAATCACATAAAATACTTGACAGCACATGCAAAGACGCAACAAAAATAGAAATTTTTTTAAAATCATGCTAAATCATGCTAGAAAGCAATAAATCTAACTAAAAAGTGTTAAAATGAAGGCGGTAGAGTTCCTCCCCCACACTTAAACCAAACATTGTCCTCAATGTTTTGATAAAAGGTGGTAAAGGAAAGATAGAACCTGTATGAATGCCATTGCGTGCTACCACGGCCAAATTCGCGCTGATTCTTCCCTTGTTGTCCCTGTCTTCGCTGGCCACTTCTACTCCGGCGTCTTGTACTACGAGTTATCTGAATTTTCCGAAACTTCATTTTCTTGAAGCCGCTCATTATATTGCCTATTTCCGAAGGAAGTATCTGCAAAAATTGTTAGAAAAATACGGTGCGGTGTGTGCAGGTGGAACCTAACCATGCAAAGAACAAAGAGGATGTAAGTTACGAACGGGAGAGACATGTTGTCTCCTATCATACTCATCATTGGTGTCACCACCAGCAGCGACATTCGCAGGAATGTGCGTGGGCACCAACTCATCTTAAGGGATCGTCATCTAGGGATCTTTTGCCTAAATGCAGTTGAGACGTGACAAGCGATACGATTCTTTATTTTCTGCAAACACAAACAATAAAAGTAGAACATTAAATTAAAAGCTCGTGGGTTGCCATCCACGCAGGGCTTTGTTTAACGTTGATAGCTCGACTGTTAGGAGTATTAATCTTCGGTTTCCAAGGCCATTTATCAAGCCATCTCACATATCCCTCACCTTTTCTTTTCTTCCTTCTATAGGGTGGTTCATTCTTTTGAACTTGTGGTGGTGGTTCTGGATCTATGCTAAGTATTAGCTTTTCGAGTTTGGGCTTAGTCATTTCATCCACCATCTCAAAGGTTAGCCTTAACCTCTTAGCATTAATGATTTCCCTAGTTTCATGGTCCTCTAAGTTTCCTTTTTTATACAGGACCTCAGACAAAGGTGTGTTAGTGTTGATATTTTCCAATATCTCCACATACGTTTTGGATTGGGAGTCTACCTTAGTCTCTACAAACCTTTGCGGGAAAAGAATTTGCGGGGTATAAGGATGAGGACCAGTCTTAGGGGATACTTTCTCTACCTCTTTGACGACCTCCCTTTCAGGTGGTCATAGTGAATTTTTCTCAATCTCTACTTCTTCCTCACCAAAACTCTTCGCAACCTCAATATCACTCTCCTCGACCTCATTATCACTCTCCTCGGGATTCTCGATTTGTTCTTCATTAATGATTGTTACAACATCCACATGCTCCTCAAGGAAGGGTCCTATAGGTGTCAGTGCAAGTAGTAAGATTTGGGTCTCCAATGCCTCAGTGTGAGTCACGAGGGACTCGACCATAGTGTTCATCCGCCTAAGGGTTTCATAAGTATCGAGATGTTGTTTTCTAAGTTCTTCATTCTGGAGAGTTTGTGTCTCCACAAAGTGCTCCATCATAGATTCTAACCTCGAATTAGTTGTTGTTTCAATGAAATCCTCCATTAATGCTTCAAGGCCGGAATTGACGGATTCTTGTGGTTCCTCAAAATATTGGGAGTGGTAATTTGGGTGGAAATGAGTTAGTGTCGCGTTGAAATCCTCCATTAGCATTTTGAGATTGGAATTATGTGATTCTTGCGGTTCCTCAAAATTTTGGGAATGGTAATCATAGGAAAAATTTGGTTGCGGTTCCTCAAAATATTGGGAGTATTGCGGTTGATAATTGTAGAGAAAATTTGGGCGCGGCTCCTCAAGATATTGTGAGTGGTTATCATAGAGAAAATTTGGGTGATACATTTTTTTTTAAATTTTTTTTTATTATTATAATTTTTTTATAGGAGTGCCTTAGTCTATACGGTGCAACAACGGAATAACAATATTGACTGTTGGTCCCCGGCAACGGCGCCAAAAACTTGATGCTCCGCAAGTGCACGGAAATATCGAAGTAATATAAAAGATTGTCGAACCCACAAAGACCAATATCAACCTATCGTTATCTATCGTTGCTTTGCAAAGCTAAGGCTAATGATTGATTGATTAAGGGGAAACTAAGACTAAAACTGGAATAAAACTTAGAAAAATATGAAAGAAAATAGAGAGACCGGAATGTGAATTCCGTGTACCTCAGGCACTCAGCAATTGGTTGGCGCTAATTTACGTATGTTCCGTAGAAAATATTGGTTTAAAGACTCTGCCTCACACTCTCGCGTTATTGACTAAAGCCACATCTCCTAACCACAGGATTTTGCTCTCGCTCGCCCGTTTTAATTAGAAAACGTATTTTGAAAATCAATTAGATCCTAATCGATACCTAAAGCGCTCTCACTGTTTTTAATGCCCCGTTCCCACTATCTGGTTCGATCCCCACGCTCTCGCAGTGCCGACTCTAACCTTTATTACTTCTCACTCTCGTGACGAAATAGTGTTAAATAACCTCTCACTCTCGTGACGAAGTTATTTAAATTAAACTTAGAAACAAAGACCAAAACTGAATTTATTATAAGTTAACGCTAATTTAATTACCGAGTCCCGTCGAAACAACGGTCCTCACAAACCGGACTCTAAACATTTAGCCGGACATAAAATTAAATGAAAACAACACAGACATGGTAATTAAATTTGAAAGCATTACGATAACTAGTTAGGAAAACGATAAACAATAATAATAAGCAATGCAATAAAGAACCTGTAAAGACTCCAAGCAGAATGTGGAAAATAAAGAACTTGAATTAACTTAAATAATAATGGCAAGCTTTGATCCAAGCGTTACAAATTAAAGGCCTAAATACTAATGGTGTGGTAGTTCCTCAATGTGAGATAACTACCACTTTTACAATGGTAATTTACTGCCTAAAACTATGAACAGCGCTTTCGCGCACAGAAACTTGAATTCCTCAAAATAACAAGGGAAATCCTATATATAGAGGGAGATTCCGTTCTGTAACTTCCATAGAGCATAAGTGAGTGGTGGAGAAAGTGGGAGGTTGGAGAAGTCTTCGGAGAAAATGTAAACGTGTGAAAGTTGATCCTCTAAAACCTCGTGACCACGTTTCTGCTCAGCGTATTAAACCTGTTTTGGACGCATGACGATCGTGAAGCTTCTGTTACGCTCGTGATGAATTTTGTGTCTGCCACGGTCGTGGTGGACCTGCCACGGTCGTCACACCAGTAGAATTTGGATTCTGCTGTTTTCTGCTCTTTTCTGCATCTTTTCTTCCTTGTTTTGCTTCTTTTCTCCACTCTGCATACTTTTAACTTGGAAATAGAAATACCTGCAAAAACACTTAAATATTCTCGAGAAAATCAGATATTAGACGAAAACGATATAATAATTGAATGTAAATCAAGGCCAAAAAACAATACATTTTCGTGTTATCATTGACGAGGAAGGGGATTTAAGCGAATTTAGATAAGTACTAAACGTTTATCTATATGAGGAGCCCCACTAATGTGAAGAAAGTACAACAACTTATTGAGTGCCTTAACGCCCTTTCTTGCTCCCTCTTTTGTGCGGGCGCTAAAGCTTTCCTTTTCTTTGCTACTATGAGGAAGAAGGAAAAATTTGAATGGACCGCCGAGTATGAGGACATCTTCACCAAGATCAAGAAGTTCCTCACCTCGCTTCTGATCCTCACTCGTCCGAAGAAAGACTTGGCTTTGCTTCTCTACCTCTTGGTCGTTGATCGGGAATCAAAGAGGTAGACAAAGCAGAATGGCCTATGTATTTCGTAAGCAGAGTGTTAAATGGTACTGAGACACACTTCCAGGGGTACAAAATCTTAGTAAAAACTAACTATCTCATCCGTCAAGTATTGAAGAAACTCAGCCTAGCGGAAAGGATGGTATCTTGGTGGTAGAGCTCTAGGAATATGACATCCAGTAAGTCCTAAGGAGGGAATCAAATCTCAAGCATCGGTCGACTTCGTGGTCGAGCTTTGCTCACCCATTAAAGAAGATCCACCTTCAGAATGGGCGTTGTCTGTGGACGACGCCTTCAATGTAAAAGGGAGTGATACATGGATAATACTTGAAGGACCGAACAATATAGTTATCGAGCAGACGCTAATGTTCAAGTTACAATTAAGCAGAGTACGAGGCTCTCATTGTTGGCATGTTCATCGCCTTAGAAATAGGAGCCACAAGACTAGAAGATAAAAATGATTCCCAACTGGTCGCCAACCAGGTCTCAGGACAATATCAGGCAAAGTATCCCCAGTTGATAAAATATCTACAGAAGGTACAAAATTTGTCCTCATGTTTCCTATCTTTCGAAGTACAAAAACAACATCAGGATGGACCTCTTGTCCAAGCTAGCCACCTTAAAGGTTGTGGGGTTCAATAGCACAATTATGTAGAAGATTGTCGTCTCCCCCATCATCAAGCCAGAAGAAGCATACTCCCTGGAACTCACTCCCGAGTCCAGTTTGATTTCACCCATACTCCGTTACTTGCAGTTGGGTGAACTCACATCGAACGATGGAAAATCCCGAAAGATCAAGAGAAAAACCACCAGGTACACCCTACTTTCAGGGAAACTTTACAGATTGTGGAGGGTTACTCCCATGCTGAGGTGCTTAGGCAAGAACAAAACCACCATAGTGCTTGCGGAAGTCCATAAGGGAGCTTTCATCAGTCACATAATAGGAAAGCCATGTCCTAGAGCACTAACGATATAAAAGCTCGGTCAAATAGGGAAAACACGTTCTCTCCAAAAACACACAGACATAACTTCTCACCACTTTATGTGAGCTAACCTTATGTACTTTTCCAAATACCCCAAAAACACGTAAAATGGCCCTAGGAGCACAAGGCTACCCATATTGTACTCCCACCGATCACTATTATAAGCAAAAAAACTATCCTTAAATCTTGGTCATGATTATAAGCAAAAAGTTAATAGCTTTTAAATTAGTTAATGCTTATTACTAGAATACCCTTTATTAAAGTCAACATTTAATATTAATAGTTGATTCATCAAATATAACTAAGAATATTACTGTAAATTTTACTTTAATTGTCCATGAAATCAAGATATTTAATTACACTTAACTAACACTAATACAAAAAGAGTATTTAACACCGGATTTTTTTAACATTTAACACTAGTTTATTTCTTGTGTTATAACTACCGGTATAGTGAGTATAATTTTCTACATCTGTTTTTAAACCGGTATGATAAATCTATTTGACATATGATTTAACTAGATGTTAAATGTCTAACAGAGATGTTAAATGTGGACATTTAACACCAAATTATGATTAAATATCGATGTTAAAAGTCATTAATTAGCATCTGTTTTTTTAATAACCGGTGTTAAATCATTATTCTTTTTTAAAAATAAATGGGTTTATTTGGTTTATTTTGTTTATTTTTGTGGTTCAATTTATTTACAGCAATTAACGTTATGTAGAAATTCACTTTTATAGAAAGAAAGAAATTAATTTGATAACTAAATTTAGGAGATAAAAATGGGGGATTTCATTCCATACAATCGGGAAATTGATACTTTTGCATAAAAGTATCTAATTATATCTAATACATATTATGTTAAAAAAACCATAAGAATAAACAAGAAGAATTCCAACTAACTCAACAAGAAGAAATATAAGCTTTCGACATTAGTTCCGCCCTTATCCCTCTTGATTGCATCTATATCTGTTTAGTTTCCAATTTCTGGGTCATGCCATAAAAGAAAAAAACAATAAGGAAAATCTTAATTATTTGTGAATTGTGATACAACTCAAATATATATAAATCAAGTACAAATGTATTACATAAAAATAAATCTTTGTACATAAAACAAGATAAAAAGGGAAAAAAAAAACCAATTTCCTGGTAATTCAGAATTCATGAATTCCTTCCGTGCATAATTTAAGCATGCATGATTATAAGCTAATTGAAATAAACTAAGAATAATTAGAAAATTATACTCAATTCAACACACACTAAAAATAAGTTTACTTAATTAAAAATTATATCAGATTTCATGTTTGCTTAATTCATATGTTATAATTTCCAAATTTGGTCCCAACAATTTTCATTAATACTTTTTAACATTATACGTGTTCATGATGTATTTATCCTATCAAAGTCTATCGACAATCTGGGTGGAGGACCTTAACTTCCTATTCACAACCTGTAACTTGATTCTACATTAATGATTATTATCAATATTGACCATATAAATAATATATGATAAACTTAGCAGCTTCCATCTTTCCAATATAGAAAACTCGGCAGCTCTATATGCTTACATAACAAGTCGAGTTTAGTTACTCCTTATACTAGGACTCAATTAATACATAATACAAATTGACAATGCTTTGCAAGTTGTAACTGTATATATATTAAGATAAACTATCAATAGTTGTAACTATTGATAGTTGTAACTATTAATAATTGTAACTATCAATTAGCTTATAAAGTTTAATGAGTACTTATCAATAGTTGTAACTATTAATAGTTGTAACTATCAATTAGCTTATAAAGTTAAATGAGTGGACATCTGATAGTACTCTCAGTTAGAGAGAGAGAGTCCAACTTCTCTCTAGCTTTATTCTTGCTCATTGATCTTTACTTACATACAGGTTCACCATTAATCTGCATCTCCAAACCACCATGTAGCTACATTAGGGTGTGGGTGTTCTGTGTATTGTCTTACATTCATAGTCATTAAGACACCAAGATTCATTCCGTTAACAACATTTCATATTGGAGTGAAAATGTTTTAATCTTAAGGGGTTTGGTTTAAAGTCCTAATATTAGGATTATGGACCTTCCTCCTCTTAGGGTGGATTCATCTTTCGCTCCTATATGAAGTACTTTCTTAACAGTTTGCAGATATTATAGTTTACATCATGAAGCCTGGAAATCAAGAGTGGATTAAAGTAGAAACACGGAAACAACCTAGGTTTAAAGCTAGGGGTTCAATTTGGACTGATCGGCAAGGTAAAAATCTAGTTGGTGAAGTGGAAAAACCTATTTCTTCTTTTTTATCACTGAATTTCCTGAGAGTTACGATGCCAAGGAGTTGTTTGTGGTTTTCAAAGAATTTGGCTTGGTATCAGAAGTGTTTATATCGCACAAACTTGACAAACGTAGAAAACGGTATGGGTTTGTTCGTTTTAGAAAGGTTCAAAATGTGAGGGTCATGGCTGCTAAACTGGATAACATTTATATCCAAGGAAAGAAAATTTATGCGAATATCCCAAGATTTCAACGAGGTGAGGCTACACACCACAACAATGCCACAACGAAGCAGAGAAATAAGCTAGGAAATGATATCAAAATGAAGACATGGAACACTACAACCCCTGGGATATCATATGCTCAGGCAACAACCAACATTAATAACAACCGTGACAATGGAGTCGGGAAAAGTATGCTTGGTAAGGAAACCATTGGGAGAGTTGACGATGCAGGCAGGAAAGAGTTTGCTCACCTCAAGTTCGATGTTGAGGAATCAGAATATGCTAGATTTATTAAAGCTTTTGTTGGTAAGGTGTCCAAATTTGGATCTACTTATAATGTTCAGCACGCTCTCTATGAGATTGGATGCTTCAACATCAAAGCTAGTCCTATGGGGGTAAACATGTGCCTTTTAGAAGAAGAAGAGGAATGCATTATTACGAAATCTAATCAAGGAGGATAGAAATTGGATAGCTAAATGGTTTGATGACATCCATCCGTGGACACCTGAAGATACAGATAATGAAAAATTAACCTGGATAAACTGTTACGGTCTCCCTTGCCATGCGTGGGGACCAAAGTGTTTCAGATTTCTATGCTGCTCAGTAGGTGAATATGTTTGTAGTGACGAAGAAACAGAGAAGATGGAGAAATTGGATGTGGCAACATTCATGATTAAGACTAAGTATTCCATGACTCTTAATCAGACAATCAACATCGATATAAACAACAATACGTATCGCATTAAGATGATAGAGGTTGCACATGGTCCTAAACGTCTCATTATCACAAAAAACACAAAAGAAGATAGCGAGATAGAGTGGTCGGAGGATGAAGAAGATGAAGTTGACAGAGCTTGGGACAACTTGGAAAGAGAAGAAGAAACTCAACTTGATGGGACTAATCAGTCTTTTGAGGTAATGTTTAATCATGTCACTGTAGCAGCGTGTAGCAGTGGGAAAGGGGTTGTGTTGGAAATCAACAAATTCATAGCAGAAAAAGTTGTGCCTATGGACGTGGGTGAGAAGAATCTGGATAAGTCAAATATGCAGTCGGAAAAGATAAAACTTGGACGGTGTGTATCAGACAAATTTCGTAACTGTGCAGTCATAGAAACAAGTAAATTTAATATGAAATTGGCTAAAAAGTTGGTAACAAGTGTGGGACCTACCAAATCGATTTCAAATGGTAGTGCTAATGTTATTAGTGAAGGAGAGGAGTTACCTGGGAAGACCCAAGATGTTGAGGTTTTGTTGGGCCCGAATCAGGCGGACTTAGATCCAATCACTTGCAGTGGTAAGGCCCGAAAAATAGTGTGCATTGGGCCCAAGAAAAATTCCAAAATCAGGAAGAAAAGTTATTAGCAGATATTTGTGGAAACATAAAGATCCCATTCTCTCCCTCATACTATTCCTAACTCATTCACTCCAAGCACAAGCAACCTGTTGTGGATGTTCAGATTGGAACTTCTCTTAGTTTAGACAGATCAATTCAGGTGGTTGAAGATTCAACATCAAGGTACTCTGGGGGCTCGATTCTATGTTGCGACTCTATCAATGATTCTGATGTCAACCAAGGAAACTCTAGATTCAGAAACTCAATTGAAGATGTTCCGGCCAAAATTTGGAATTCTATAAAGGAGTTAGGCATCTAAGGAGAGGAAGATGATGAGGTTTTAGAAGGTCTAATTAGAGACATGGAGAAAAGGGATAGATTGGCATTTGATGTTTTGAGGGAGGCAGCTAACTTTGACCCATGAATATTGTAACCTACAACATACGAGGGAGTGGAAATTATTTGAAAAGATGCAGGATCAGGAAGGTTTTAAATACTGGTAAGACAGATCTATGTTTTATTCAAGAGACGAAGAATAAAAAAACGGAGAGTAGCCTGGTGCAAAGTTTATGGGGTAACTTTGAATGTGATTGGTCTGCTACTAACTCTTATGGTCAATCTGGGGGTCTTCTAACGATATGGAGAAAAGGGGTTTTTGAACCAATTTATAGCTTCTGAGGTAGTGGATACCTGGGTTTGAATGTGGTTTGGAATGGAATCAACTGCTACTTCATCAATATTTATGCTAAATGTAACATTAGAGATAAACGTAGTATGTGGGCTGAGCTCATTAATCTAAAGAATAATGTTCCTAGAGGAGATTGACTAATCGCAGGAGATTTCAATGCGATCAAGGCTGAAGAAGAAAGAAAGGGTCAAGGTGCGGTGGATAATGTGGAGATGGAAGAATTCATCACTTTCATAGACATGATGGAAGTGTTTGATCCTCCTACTATTGGGGGCTCTTTCACTTGGTATAAAGCGAACGGGAGTTGCTGTAGCAGGATGGATATAGTATTATTGTCAGAAACTCTAGTTAACATTTGGAATGTGACAGCTCAAAGAATTGGTAACCGTGAAATCTCTGACCATCGACCAATCTGAATTAGTTCTAAAACAACGAATTGGGGTCCAAAACCTTTTAAGGCGTTCAAATGCTGGTTTGAGCATCCACAGTTCTTGGATTTTGTTAGGACTGAATGGAATTCTTTCAAGGTCCATGGCTCTGCTGCTACTGTCTTAAGCTTGAAGCTTAAATTGCTTAGATCCAGGCTTAGGTGGTGGAACAAGTTTGTTTTTGGATGGGTAGACATCAAAATTGAAAAAGAAGTGGAAATTCAGAATAATATTGATTCAGACTTGCTTCAGTGCGAAGATTATTTACAGGGTGATGGTCTGGCTGTTAGAAGTGCTGCCTTAGAATCTATGTGGAATTCTCTTCGACTGAAAGAGAGCATTATAAAGCAAAAGTCTAGATTAAAATGGACCAAAGAGGGAGATTTGAACACCAGATTTTTCCATTCAATGTTAAAACGTAGGAACAAGAAAAATACAATATTTGCTATCAAGGTTGGGTCTGTTTAGTTGGAGGATGTATGTAATACCACAAAATTTGCCCTCTTATTTATACCCAATAAGTGGCTTATGCTTCACATTCATCTGCATATCCCTAGGTCATAACTGCATTAATCATACATGTGCATGAGCTCTTAAGACATGGGATCAAAGGAATATTCTCGTTATCAGATATTTGCCCTATTCAGGGGTGATTCAATCGGTTCCTATTTCGGGTCAAGGTGAATCAAGAGGTTGGGCTCTGTTCATTGAATATCTTCTCAGTCAGAGGTTCCTCAAGCCAAGGTCTTCCTATTCATAGGTCATGTTCTTCAAGATATTTCATCAGTGTACATATCAAGGAGGATCAGATTCTTATTCATGGGAGTTTGGTTGGAATTAGGCAATGTCAAGGTTAATCGTGTGGGCCACATGGAATTCGAGATACAAAGCTGCCATAAACCATTATCCATTCTTTTTTAGTCATTTTCAATATTCAAAATCCATAACCATTTTCAAGCCCACATCCAAAACTATAAAGATCCATTCATTTTTCTTTAACCCATTTTCGATTTCATTTTAAACATTTTTGTCTTTGTTACCTTTTTTAACTAAATCCATTTCTTTATCCAAAAGTCCTTAAACCATGTCAAATTGTCCATTTCCAAATCCACCATTTTTTGTCTAAATAAATTGCAAATAAAACCATAATCCACTACCAAATCAGCAAAGCCCTGGTCATCGCTTTCCATTGAGCGTGGGTTTAGAACAAATTTTGATCACAGTCTTGGACACATACATGAATTCGACATGAAAGAGTTCTACCATATTTGAGCATGCCACAGAGGTCTTGAGGTGCAAGAATGGTCCAGTGGACAGTAGGAATATTGACGGCAATTGGCAAATGGATATTGACCTGATATATGGCCTTTTGTATATCCTTATTGAATGTCTTCAACTTGAAAATGCATATTGAAGGTGTGAAAAACACAAGAAAGGGGGGTTTGAATTGGTTTTTCAAAATAAATCGTTTCTTTTTAAAATAACTTTCTCTTTGAAATTTTACCCCTTTTCTAAAGAAAAAACAACTTGGTGAAACAAAGAGATATAAACAAGTTATGTTTATACTAATTCACTTGAGAACCTCTCAAGTTAATCTAGTCCACCCGCCAAGGTGATTTCGCCTCTCTCAACGAGGTCTTAATCCACTATTTCAACAAAATAGTACACTGCACAAGCATCCACAGCTGGTGACTAACAACAACCTCTAGAACTCACACGTTCTAGACTTCTCAAGTAATCCAACCACACAGGTCTTACTTAAGGTACAATCTCTAAGACACACGTCCTAGACTTCTAAAGAGATCTAATCACTAAGACTCTCTTAAGGAATACAACTTAAGTTCAAATGTAATGGGTTTATATAAAATTGCTTCTTATCAAGCTGATAATGTAAACTAGTTTTTGGACCAAGAACGACTTAAGAAAGAACAGAGTTATAAGATATTGTAGCAGGTTGCGTGTGTATCTTTCTTCAAGTCTTTGAGCTTCCTTTTATATCCGAGTGAAAAGAGCCGTTGAGATGAAATCATGATAGCTAAGTAGGCTTACAGCTAGAAGCGTGAGGACAGGCACAAAGTCTTCTGCATGCTGCGCATCCTGTCTGTGTCAGTTTGTATTTTGCACAGTCTTGAATTTTAACATTGTAATGTGGTACAGCTGTACAGTGTGGCACGTTTTCTTGGCTTCTCAACTACAGAGGCTTTTTGTGAGCGTGAGTAAGAAGGGAAAACATTGCTCGGTTCTTGAGATTATCAAGTCTTCGAATCATCAGCTCTGCGCTTCCAGAATCTTCAGAACTTGCCTTCAGAACCTTGTTCTTTTAATTCATTTTCTTTATATCTTCAGAGGCTTCTGATAATATTTGATTGAAGCATGAGAGTCGACTTTGGGTAGGTCTTCAGAACCTTGATCAGAGAGCATGAGGCTTCAGCATCTGGAATTCGTTCCATCAGAACCTTTGTCTTTTGATCTTCAGAACTCATTCTCTTTTCCTTTCGTATCAGAGTTATGTGAATCTTGTCTTATCTTTGAATTGAGTTCAGCTCTTCAAAGCATCTTTCATTAAGCATTGCGCTAATTCACGGAAGCAGAACCTGTTTGCTAGGTTCTCACAAATAACAACATTTGTTACACAAAATTGTTCATACAAATATTCATCTGTTATCATCAAAACTTAGAGATAATATTGCAGAACCAAATCTTGTTCTCACAATCTCCCCCTCTTTGATGATGACAAAACTATGTATTTGATGACGCAATTTTGATATATAAATATATAACACAGAGAGCATGGAAAATTTTTTTTAGGGTAGCTTATCCTTTTTATGAAGTGCTCCCCCTGAGTATTAGATTTGATTAAGGTTCGTGCTCGGGCTCCCCCTGACTTCATTGCCCTTTTTGAGTTTTTCTTCATCGTCAGAGTTATCTGCACAGAAGAAAAATACAGAAAAACAATCTAATAGAGATGATAGATTTATCTGTTTGCAATGTAAGCAACATTGTTTTTCAGAGAATGACTATAAGATCAAAATTATCTCATTCATATACTTTCTCCCCCTTTTTGTCATGAATCAAAAAGATAAACACAGGGTAGTCCAAGGGTGAAAAACATAGAACTAAAACTTAAAAGAAAAACAGATGTTTATTTGCTGTCAGAGGACATCTTGTCCCAAATCTTCTTTATCATGATTTGAAGATTTTCATTGACAGTATCTTGCTTGTCAAACCTTTCTCTGAAGTTCTTTTGTTCAATTCTGATTTCATCAATGGCTTCTCCCAGACGCTTAATAGCAGGATCAGAAGTGGAAGCAATCGTAGCACTTTCTTTAGCTCTTTCAGCTTCAGCAGCTTCCTGTGCCTTTCTAGCAGCTTGCTCTTCTGCTTCTTTAGCAGCCTTTTCTTCAGTTTCTCTCTGCTTGGCAGCCAAGAACTTGAGTGCTCTGACTCGTGCTTCAGCTTCTGCTCTTTCCTTAGCTTTCTCAAGTCCATCAGTTATGGTGGCATTTGAGAGACTTACAATTCTTGTAAGTTCCACTTCCAACCATTTCTGAAAGCTTTGACAGGCACTCTCATGTTCCATGAGTTTCGTGCTTGTACAAACTTCCGCTCTTAGCTTGGTAAACGTATCCAGTGCTTTGTCATGAAACTGACTTATGCACTCTTTAAGGGATAATTGAGGTGGTGCATTATAAATAACCAGAGCGAGGTTGGATTTATCAGGATTGGTTTCAGGTGGTGGTTGCTGAGATGAATCAATCTCAGTAGGAGCGGGTTCAGGTGGTTGTTGTTGATCGTTAGGAGAGGTTACTTCTAGATTGTCGGAGCTCATGAGGTTTTCAGGTAAGACAATTTCTAGAGATTCATAGGAGGTTCCCTCAGAACTGGATTCAGTATTGGGAGCTTGAGATTCAGAGATTTGATTTGTTGGTTCTAGTTCATTTGGCCGAATTGTTGAGGTAGTTGTTGTTGAAATATAGGTAAAAACAGTCTCATACAAGATTGGAGTAGTTATTGATGGATTGTTGGTTGATTGATCAGTGGTTGGTAAAGAAATAGAAAAAGATGGAGGTTTAAACCTTACTTGTGGAATGGAGGTAGAGGTGATTGGTGATGAAGATGGTGCAGCAACAGATGAATTTGCATCAACTTGATTGATTTTCTCGAGAAGAAGAGCTTCTTTTCTGGAGATTTTAGTTTCATCCTTTTTCTTCTTTTTGCACTCCGCATTCTCTTCAGCGAGCTTCCTCTTACTCCTGGTAATATGTTTTGACTGAGGGACAACTTCCTAAACTCTAGATTCTGCTTCTCTCATTATGGCAATATAAGAGGCTATTGCGGTTGGATTATCTTTTTTACGGTAGAATGGATAGTTCTCCACTGGATTCCTGATCTTCTTCACTGTGTCGGGTGAAATAGGTGTTGGTTTCACCTCGACACTTGCAATCATCTTCATATGCTTAAGGTTTACAGCATTGAAGGCTTCTCCAACTTTTTCATTCAGGTATTCGGTGAACTTTGCTTCCTTGGTCAGATAATTCACTAATCCGCTTTCAACCAGAATGTCAGAGATCAGCCTTCCAAAAGGGATGTAGTTAACAATTTTCTTTTCTGGTGAGGCCATTGTTCTTGTTTTGTGCACAATATCCCTTAAATAGTATAATAGAATGGAGGGAAGGCACATTTTCTCATGTTTGTGCAAGTAGTACAGCATGTGTTTTTGATTTGTGTTGGCAAAATCTGTAGCACTCTTCGCTGGTCTTGGATTGATGCATCCAACAATGATCTTGTGCCAGATCCTTAGGTTGTCACGTAAGTTTTTACTTTTGTAGTCTGGTGTTCCTGATTGACAGCTTTTGAAGATAGCTTTGTTGATGACTAACTCAGATTTTTCAGTTTTTCCGTACACTCTCTTTCCTTCCAAGAACTTCATTCCTAGTAATTCTGAAATAGATCTCTCAGTGATGATAATCTTCTGATCCAGAATAAAAGATACCACATGGAATTCGTCTGTATCTGCATGTCTCCAGAATTCTTTCACTAGATAATCAAAGCATGGACCTCTTAATCTATCAAAGTAATTCTTCCATTCTTGAGCACCCAATTTATCAATTAGGTTAAACCCATTATCAGAGTGGTTGTTGAAATCAACATCTAACTCTTTCAGAACAGTTAGATCGTTTGCATGTGTCACACATGTCACATAGCGAGTTTTCTGGGTGACATGGTTAGCATTAATTGAGGGAAGGGTTAATGGATTTGAAACAACTAGTTCAGTCGTTGAGAGAGTAGTAGTGGGTGTGATGGATGAAGATGGTAGTTCTTGGGAGATTTGAACAGTATCTTGTTGACGAGTGTTCATCCTTACGATGGTAAAAAAAAATGAGGATTGAACTTTGAGTTGATTTTGAGGGAGAGATAGATAGAGAGAGAAATATATGAGAGTCGATTACTTTTTTTAGGGTTTGTGAGAGAGAGGGGGAAAAAGAAAATGTTCTCGAGGGTTTAAAGGACATATACCTTCTTGAGGGGACAAGCTCATAAATGTGATAAAGTTGAGTCAATCTCGAGAAAAATTCTGTTCGTTCAATTTGAATAGTTAAAGTGACTTAATTTATTTAAATCACGTGCAAAAATAATTTTCCGAATATGTGACATGTCATTTATTTATCAGAACTTAAGATGCGTTAAAAAAGGTTATGATGATTTGAAAAATACTTTTCTTCTGACTAAACACATGAGGTTCTGAAAATGTTTTATTCTGAACAATACTTCATATTCAGGTGATTTAAAATGATTAGAAATATATCTTCAGCAAAGGGTTTTGTAAAAATGTCAGCCCATTGATGGTCTGTATCAATGAATTTTAAGCATAGAGTTCCCTTCTGAACATAGTCCCTAATAAAATTATGTTTTATTTCAATGTGTTTAGCCCTAGAATGCAAAATTGGATTTTTACTTAAGCAAATAACAGCCGTATTATCACAGAAGATAGGGATGTTACTCTCATATATCTGATAGTTTTCTAGCTGATTTTTCATCCATAGCATTTGAGTGCTGCATAGGGAAGCTGATATGTATTCTGCTTCAGCTGTTGAGAGAGCAATTGTAGATTGTCTCTTGCTTGACCATGAGATTAGGTTTCTTCCTAAGAACTGATAGTTCCCCGATGTGCTCTTTCTTTCTAATCTGTCTCCGGCATAATCTGCATCGCAGTAACCAGAAAGAGTATACTCTGATGTTTTCTTATACATCAGGCCAAGGTTAGTTGTTCCTTTCAGATACCTTAGAATTCGCTTGACAGCGGTTAGATGTGATTCTCTTGGATCTGATTGGAATCTAGCACATAGATGTACACTGAATAATATATCAGGTCTAGAAGCAGTTAGATATAAGAGAGAACCTATCATACCACGATAGAGTTTTTGACAAACCTTAACTCCTGTTTCTTCCTTTCCCATAACACAAGTTGGATGCATTGGTGTTTTAGCAATGTTGCAATCCGTCATATTGAACTTCTTCAGAAGTTCTTTTGTGTGCTTGGTTTGATGGATGTAAGTGGCCTCTGATCTTTGATCAATCTGAATTCCAAGGAAGAACTTCAGTTCTCCCATAAGGCTCATTTCAAATTCTGCCTCCATTAACTTTGAAAATTCTTCACATAGAGAAGAGTTAGCAGAACCAAAAATAATGTCATCAACATAGATTTGAACAATAAGAATGTCATTCTTATATGTTTTGCAGAAAAGAGTTGTGTCAACCTTTCTTCTGGTGAAATTGTTTTATAATAAAAATTTACTCAATCTATCGTACCAAGCTCTGGGAGCTTGCTTTAAACCATAGAGTGATTTTATAAGCTTAAAGACAAAGTCTGATTTCTCTGAGTTTTCAAAACCAGGAGGTTGTTTGACATAAACTTCTTCTGATATATAACCATTTAAGAATGCACTCTTAACATCCATTTGATATAGAGTGATGTTATGATTTACTGAAAAGGATATTAGCAAACGTATTGCTTCGAGTCTAGCAACTAGAGCAAATGTTTCGTTGTAATCAATTCCTTCTTGCTTCCTGTATCCTTGAGTAACAAGTCGTGCTTTGTTTCTGACAACTTCTCCCTTTTCATTTAGCTTGTTTCTAAATACCTACTTAGTTCCTATTATATGAACATTCTTAGGTTTAGGAACTAGATCCCAAACATCATTTTTGGAGAACTGGTTTAGTTCTTCTTCCATAGCCAGAACCCAGTCTTTGTCCATGAGGGCTTCTTCAATTGTAGCTGGTTCTTTCAATGATACTAGTCCTACAAGTGTTTCTTCTGATGGTCTAAAGGCTGATCTGGTTCTGATAGGAGCATCTTTGTTACCCAGAATCAGTTCCTTAGGATGGGATGTGGACAGTCTTCTTCTTCATTGAGATGGGGTGTTTGAAGTTACTTCAGTGATTTCTGGTGTAGGATCTTGTTGTTCTTTTACTTCATCTGTCCCTTCCTTAGGTTCGGAGAATCCGATTTCCAAATCTGCAAGTTTCTCAACTAGCTCTGACTTTTCAGAGTCAGGCTTGTCATTGAATCTAACATGAATAGATTCCTCCACAATTCTTGATTATGTGTTGTAAACTCTGTAGCCTTTCGAGCATTCAGAGTATCCCAACAACAGACATTTATGTGCTTAGGAATCAAACTTGCTAAGATTCTCTTTAGTGTTAAGCATAAAATAGACACATCCAAATGGATGAAAATATGAAATGTTGGGTAATTTATTTTTCCACAATTCATATGGAGTTTTATTCAAGATAAGTCTTATAGAGATTCTATTTTGAATATAACATGCTGTGTTAATTGCTTCTGCCCAGAAGTGCTTAGCTATGTCAGTTTCTTGGATCATGGTGCGAGCCATTTCTTGTAAAGTTCGATTCTTTCTTTCTACAACTCCGTTTTGTTGTGGAGTTCTAGGACAAGAAAAATCGTGAGATATTCCATGTGAATCAAAAAGTTCTTCAAAGTTTTTGTTTTCAAATTCTCCACCATGATCACTTCTGACTCTAACAATTTTACAATTTTTCTCCTTTTGTACTTGAGTGCAGAAGGAAGCAAACACAGAGTGTGATTCATCCTTGTGTTTTAAGAATTTTACCCATGTCCATCTGTTGTAGTCATCAACGATGACTAGTCCATATTTCTTACCACTGAGAGATACCGTTTTTACAGGGCCAAACAGATCAATGTGAAGAAGTTCCAATGGTCTAGAGGTAGAAACAACATTTTTAGCTTTGAAAGAGGTTTTTGAAAACTTTCCTTTCTGACATGCTTCACAAAGAGCGTCTGGCGAATATTTCAGATTTGGCAAGCCTCTAACAAGACCAAGCTTGTTAAGCTGAGAGATTCTTCTCAAACTAACATGACCAAGACGTCTGTGCCTGACCCATTGCTCTTCGTTTATAGAAAGAAGACATTTTACATTTTGATGTTTTAAATCAGATAACTTAATTTTGTAAGTGTTGTTTTTCCTCTTTCCATTGAATAGGACAGATCCATCCTTCTGACTTACAGCTTTACAAGACGTTTGATTAAAAATGAGATCATAGCCACCGTCGCTAAGTTGACTTATTGATAACAAATTATGCATTAGGCCTTTTACTAATAAAACATTCTTATTGGAAGGAAGATTACCATTTCCAACAGTTCCGGAGCCAATGATTCTTCCTTTCTGATTTCCTCCGAAATCGACGACGCCTCCAGGCTTAAGTTTCAGATCTTGGAACATAAGCCTTTCTCCCGTCATGTGTCGCGAGCACCCACTGTCCAGGTACCATGACTGGTGTTTCAATGGAGCTATTAAGGATATCTGCAACATAGATCATCTTGTTTTTAGGTACCCATTTTGTGGGTCCTTTCATATTAGTTTTTCTAAAGGTTCTGATCCCTTTAGATTTCCTTACGTTAGTGAAACGGTGTGGAATTTGTGCATAGTGTTCTTTTTTTAGATATTTCTTTAGTGTGTGTTTTTGTGTAATCCCAGTGTTTGAGCCTTTTGGTTCTGAATGCTTAAGGCCAGTACCAGAGGGAATAGACTGTTTGGACAGAGGTATTATTTTGATGTTTTTGGTTTCATCATATGGTTGAGATGGTCCTGAATATCCTAGACCTCTAATGCCATTTCTACTGACTCCATAGATTAGTGAAACCATTTTGCTTCTATCTACGCTTTTGGCAAGAAAATTTTTAAATGCGTTATCATATTTGTCTTCTTCACCAGTGTTAGTTGAGTTTGAAACAATTTCTTATTCTAACTTAGATAGTTTACATTTCAGGACAATATTTGAGTTTTCTAAGACAAATATTTTCTCATTTTGTTCAGAAATAGTTTTCTTGTTTTTAGCAAGATCTTCTGAAGAAACTATAAAACTTTTTTTCAAGATTTTGAATTTGTTTTGAAGGTTTTGATATCTTTTTATAAGTTCAGTTAATCCTAATTCAAGTTCAGATCGTGATAAGGAGGAAATTACCTCTCTTTCATCGTCAGAGTCTGATAGTTCTTCTTCTGACGAGTCGTTTCTGGTTTCTGCCATGAATGCCATGTTGACCTGTCCTTCATCAGCATCATCTTCAGATTCTGAGTCATCCCAGGTTTCCATGAGACCCTTTTTGGTTTTCCTAGGTCTTTCTTCTTTCTTGGCCTTTGGACAGTCATTTTTGAGATGTCCAGGTTCTTTGCATTCAAAGCACGTAACATCTTTTCCATAGTTTCTTCTTTGACTAGATGTAGATTCGAATATTCTCCTTGGTCCTTTGAATTTGTTCCTTCTGTATCTCCAAAGTTGACTTATCTTTCTTGATATGAGTGATATATCATCTTCTTCGGAATCTTCCTCAGATTCTTCCATTTCTTCTTCTGCCTGATACACCTTCTTCTTTTTTGGCTTTGCCTTTAGTGCAATGGATTTGTTTTTCTTCTGAGGTTCATCTCCTTCAAGCTCTATTCCATGACTTCTTAAAGATCTGATAAGTTCTTCAAGACTGATACTATTCAAATCCTTTGCAAGTTTCAAGGCAGTCACCATTGGTCTCCATTTGGACGGAAGACTTCTGATGATTTTCTTGACATGATCAGCAGTAGAATATCCTTTGTTCAGAACTCTGAGTCTGACAACAAGCATTTGAAACCTTGAGAACATGGTTTCAACAGACTCATCATCTTCCATTTTGAAGACTTCGTATTTTTGAATTAGCGCAAGAGCCTTCGTGTCCTTGACTTGAGCATTTCCTTCGTGAGTCATATGAAGAGAGTCAAAGATGGACTTTGCAGTTTCTTTGTTTGTGATTTTCTTATACTCAACAGAATGGTTCTTGCTTTGTGATGATTTTTGTAAGTTTTCTTCTGAGCATCTGTAAACTCACTTCTTTCAATCTTCTTACCTACAGAATCTACAGGACGACTATAGCCATCAAGTACTAGATCCCATAGATCTAGATCAAATGATAAGAAATAACTTTCAATTCTATCTTTCCAATAATCAAACTTTTCGCCATCAAAGATAGGAGGTTTTGCAGTGTAAGATTCTCTTTCAATAACTTTTGTTTCAGAAGTTGTTGGTGGTGGTGTAGTCATTGTTTTTCACACTTGGATCGGTACTAAACACTGTTAAGTGCTTGATAAAAATTCAATCTTTTTATCACCTCAGAACCGGAGCTCTGATGCCAATTAAAGGTGTGAAAAACACAAGAAAGGGGGGTTTGAATTGGTTTTTTAAAATAAATCGTTTCTTTTTAAAATAACTTTCTCTTTAAAACTTTACCCCTTTTCTAAAGAAAAAACAACTTGGTGAAACAAAGAGATATAAACAAGTTATGTTTATACTAGTTCACTTGAGAACCTCTCAAGTTAATTTAGTCCACCCGCCAAGGTGATTTCGCCTCTCTCAACGAGGTCTTAATCCATTGTTTCAACAAAATAGTACACTGCACGAGCTTCCACAGCTGGTGACTAACAACAACCTCTAGAACTCACATGTTCTAGACTTCTCAAGTAATCCAACCACACAGGTCTTACTTAAGGTACAATCTCTAAGACACACGTCCTAGACTTCTCAAGAGATCTAATCACTAAGACTCTCTTAAGGAATACAACTTAAGTTCAAATGCAATGGGTTTACAGAAAATTGCTTCTTATCAAGCTGATAATGTAAACTAGTTTTTGGACCAAGAACGACTTAAGAAAGAAAAGAGTTATAAGATATTGTAGCATGTTGCGTGTGTATCCTTCTTCAAGTCTTTGAGCTTCCTTTTATAGCCGAGTGAAAAGAGCCGTTGAGATGAAATCATGATAGCCAAGTAGGCTTACGGCTAGAAGCGTGAGGACAGGTACAAAGTCTTCTGCATGATGCGCGTCCTGTCTGTGTCAGTTTGTATTTCGCACAGTCTTTAAGAATTTTAACGTTGTAATGTGGTACAGCTGTACAGTGTGGCACGTTTTCTTGGTTTCTTAACTACAGAGGCTTTTTGTGAGCGTGAGTAAGAAGGGAAAACATTGCTCGGTTCTTGAGATTATGAAGTCTTCGAATCATCAGCTTTGTGCTTCTAGAATCTTCAGAACTTGCCTTCAGAACCTTGTTCTTTTAATTCACTTTCTTTATATCTTCAGAGGCTTCTGATAATATTTGATTGAAGCATGAGAGTCGACTTTGGGTAGGTCTTCAGAACCTTGATCAGAGAGCATGAGGCTTCAGCATCTGGACTTCGTTCCATCAGAACCTTTGTCTTTTTATCTTCAGAACTCATTCTCTTTTCCTTTCGTATCAGAGTTATGTGAATCTTGTCTTATCTTCGAATTGAGTTCAGCTCTTCGAAGCATCTTTCATTAAGCATTACGCCAATTCACGGAAGCAGAACCTGTTTGCTAGGTTCTCACAAATAACAACATTAGTTGCACAAAATTGTTCATACAAATATTCATCTGTTATCATCAAAACTTAGAGATAATATTGCAGAACCAAATCTTGTTCTTACACATATAACTTGTTTTTGTCCCAGCCGTGTCACTTCAATACAAGTTGCCACTATCCAAGCTCACTCATTTCAGTTTGAGATTTTCATGATGTACACGATTTTAGTTTTGATTTGGTTTTTGTCTATCTATTAGAAGGATTTGATTTGTACTGTATAAAATTGAGTATGTTTGATTAGGATAATGTGGATCATCATTGTTTGGACTGGAGATCAGTGCTGAAATAAGAATAAATGTGCAGTCTATTGTCGTGCTGAAAAAATGGTTCCTTGATTTCTTTGCCGCCAAAATGAGAATTTTGGCTTACAAAGCTCTTCTAAGTAGTTGGTGAAAAGCAGAGAAATAACTGATAACAAAAAGTTCTGAAGCACATTATAGCAGGAAATTCAGCAGAGAAATAACTGATAAAAGATAACCAGAAAAAAACTAACATCAACTGCTCCAACATTTGATAACAGTTAACAGAAATTCCAACAGAAACTTAACAGAAGTCTACACAAAAAACCATTTTCTATTAACACCTCTAACCATTTTTTACATCGGAAACTACAAACAAAACCTTCACTAACATTTTCCCTAACCGATCCTAACCAATCTCTAACAGAACTAACTAACTGCTAACAGGGCCTAACTGAATTGACACAAAAAACTTCTCATTCTTCCCTCTCTCTTCCTCTTGATTACTCCTCAGTTTCATCCCTATCCATATTCTTCTTCCTCCACTTCAATCTTCCCAGCCAAAAAACCTTTCAATCATTTCCTAATCACCTGCACAAAGAAAAAATTTCTAACAAAAACCTATCAAAAAACCTCTCTCTCGGGATCACCCTGGACTCTCTGGTATTCATTAGCAAAAGCCATTTTTTTGGGGCATCAATATTCTTCAAGTTTCCATCTTCATCAACCTTCATTCCTCAACATAACCTCTGGGGTTCAACTTCATCACAATCTTCATCTTCAGTCACCTACGGAATCAAGAACAATTCAAAATTCCGCCAAGAAAATCTCATCAATTCGCACCTCACAAGTTCTGCAAAATCACGACAACATCACCATTCATCGCAAGTCACAAGAATCGCAACACGCAACAACACGGATTTCAGATGCGAAGAAGAGAAGAGTCAGAGTTTAAGCGGTGACATACCTGAACAAGCTTCGAACTCGTCGTAAGTCTTCCGATTCATCTTCTTGCCTCACTTGAACAATCGTACGAGATAGTGTTGATTTCGATTTCGCGCCCTCGCTTGTTGAGAGAATTTATCTAGGACGTGATTTGTGTAGAGCAATTGTAAGCGAACGTAATTCTTGATTCGTTCGATCAGAATATTTCGATCCCGCTCTTCGGTTGCGATTTTGAGAAAACTGATTGCATATTCGGATTTAGGAGCTAATTTGAGCGGGGGTTAGTGTACAAAGTTTTGTGTTTGGGGGTAGGGGATCACCAAAGAAGACGGCGGCGGCTCTGGCCAAGTTGAATCCGACATTGATACATAGAGAGAGAGAGAGAGGGAGAGACGTTTGTTGAAGGAGAGAAAGATGATATGAGTAAAGAAGAAGAAGTGGCTTCTTATTCCCTCACCGTCTAAATTTAATAGGAAGAGATAAGGTTTGGGGGTGGCGATCCACTTTGGCGGTGACACTTGTCACGGTCCGGTAGAACCACCTGGTTAATATCATGCGTGTCATCCCAGGTTTCCTACCGTGCACCCTCTGATCTCAACCTTAGGATTCGTCATCATCATCGCCAGTAAGATCAGACGGTCCAGAATAGTCAACAGAGTTAACTAAGGACCATACTATGCTTCACTAGGCTCTACACATATATGAGCTTACCAAAGTACTTTTCACAGCCTCCCCCCTTTGAGGCCCGTACGTTTTTTAGTAGGTTTTATTGTGGGAACACCCTCTGCCTTCTCTTGCTTCATTTCTAATTTCTTTCAAAATACACTTATGAGAATCAATTTCTAAAAATAGTTTCTTGCCTCTGAAAATTCCAGGAAAATTCATGCTGACATTTGAGGATGTTAATTGATTTTGATGATTTTTAATTGCACTTTTGATTTGATTTGGTAGTTTTTCCATAATTTTGATTAAGAGGTGTTCTTATGGTCTTAACTTTTGCAATAGGCTTCATAAATATTTTTTCTCAACTAGTTTTGAGTGAAACTTTGGTGTGCTACTGACCTATAGGATTAGGGATATCTTAGGGGAATTTTTCCAATTTTCTTGTGAATTTTAGGCCAATTTTAGGTTTACTTGTGATGCCTTCTTTTGCATGCTTAGTGATTGATAATGTGTGCAATTTTGACTTGATTTGAGATGGGTATAAGCATGACTTTGAGCACTTCTTTTGGCTGTGTTTGGCTACTGGTATTGAGATGATATGACTCAATTATCTTAATTTTTTGGGATCTATAATCCCATTTCATGTATGCTTAATCCTATGTTTGTTTGAGTGTTTGATAGAGTTATCTTCTAAGGATTTCGTTGAGGCGTTTATGCCATCCTTAAGGAACTCTTAGGACACTAATAGACACTTGTTTTCCCCTTATTTCTTCGTGATTCGATGTTAATTTGAGTCGTGATTTGAGGGTGTAACTTCGGTTACGTTTCCTTGTTATTACTAACTTGTTTGTTAAGTTGTGCAAGGTATTTCAGGAGAGCTTTCGATCATTAATCATTGGTTGGTTATCCGTTTGGTATTCCACTTTATTTGTGGGATACCGCTTCACTTCCGATGCGATTTCTCTTTGTCTCCCATTCTTGAGACGTATATATGCATTTGTTGTGTTTTGTCTGGATTGCGATTTCTTGCAGGTTACTTGTATGGTTGTGTCTGATACACACACCCCACGTCGGTTCTGATTTATTTTCACACCGACAATGTTTTGACGCTTATGCTTGTACCGGATTTTTGACTCGTTTTTGTTTGCCTGATGATAGCTTGCTCTCCAGGTTTCTTGTTCAGCTTGCGTTGCTACGGATTGTCATCCGTTGGGTATTATCCTGCATCCCTTTTAATATTCCTCGCAGTTTACCGCTTTCGATGCCATGAGAAGTAGGAATAGAGATGCATGACTGGGAGTCCCAACTTTAGGTGGGCAATTCTGTTTACTGTTTTAAAGTCCTCAAATGAGGCCATGCTTGTGTTTATTTAATTTTGTACCTAAGACATCCAAGAGGCATCCCTTTCCCATTTCCCCTATAAGACCTCCAAGAAAGCATTAGGCAGAATGAGAGTCCGCAATCGACTCCCGCCATTTCTAGTCCCAAGTCGTTCAGAGCTTGCATTTCATGTGATGCTTTGAACATAGCTTACTCTTGTTATCGAGTCGGTCAAGTGGAAAAGGGTTTTGCAATCAGACCCCCGCACCTTGTCTATAGCTCGCATTGACCAATGCTGATGCTTATGTGATCTGATTCACATCTTCCCCTTCTTTACTCTGCTCTCCATGGTTCTCGATACCATTGGGTGAGTACCCATATTTCCCACAGCTAGCTTATTTGCCTCGGTTGATATGACCCCTTGGCTAAAGCTCCCCCTTTTCTTACTTCGATTGTGTGACATTATTGTTTATTGACACTGTTTACTATTTCGTTTGCTTTTAGTTCCTTTTGTTTATGGATTGAGTTACGTAATGTTTACTTGTCTAATGACATGATCCTGTAGGATTCCTAGCTCCACTTAATTTCTGATTAAGTCGGAGGTAGGAGATACATTAGGATAGCAATCCATGCATGACAACATTAGTTAGATTCCCCTCTTGATCCTGACCTTAGGACCCTCATTACATGCTGACGTGTGGGGACGACTTTCCCTTGGACCTTCTGTGAGTCTCATTCTTTTCTCTCGCCCTAGTGCGATCGAGATCGTTGTCTGTGTTCCGTAGTAGTGTGAACTACGGATGCTCTGATTCCTCTCTCTCGTCCGATTGAGGATACGTAGGCATAAGATGTGATATCTCGGCGAGCACACTAACAACTAACTTCCATTTTATCTCACACTTTGAGTTTTCTCTTCTCACCTCAAAACAAAAATCAAAACACGTAATAAAGGAAACAAGTATTGTATGCCATGAGCCTTAAGTACACGGGAAATGGAAGGCGGAGGGCCTCCCTTCACCTTTCTAGAGTGTTTAACATACGTCCCATTGGGGGCGACCATACGACGCATTCGCTCCAATGTCATAGACTTTAGTGCAATATGAGTTACAAACAATAAATCAAAACACTTTCTCATAAAAAACAAAAACAAACAATCGTCTTTCTCTTCTCGTCTTAAACTCTCACTCGATGTAAGGGCATGCTTCTCCTTGTTCTACTACAAGCCGGTAACACGAGCCTCGATTCAGCGAGTCGTAACACCTAAGCTAGAACATTAGCATTGCCTAGTTAAAAAACAAAAACAAACAAGGGTCACCCGTAGTGAGGGGAACTACGTCGCTCTGATTCTTCATTGGTTAATGGAGATACGTAGGCAGGAGATCGTGCGAGATCTCTGCGAGCACAACCTTATTTATCGACCTCTTTGTTTCTCCTTTCTTTTCTACCGATTCTAATAGATAGTAGGAGCACCCTTCCTTTTGTTGTAAGTCTGCCTTCGGCCAGCGATCCTCTTGTCTCCCTTTAGCAAGACCTTGTTAGGTCGAACTACGACTGCTCTGATTTCCTCCTCCTGGTTAGATTAAGGATACGTAGGCACAAGACGACGATGTTTTGGCAAGCGAACTTCCCCCACAATACCGTAGTCCGAACTACGTTGACTCTGACTTTCCCGCTCCCGAGGGAATACGTAGGCCTAGGACGGCGATGTCCTATCGAGACACTTTTTTCTTTTTTCCCCCTATTTCTCCATTTCACCTTTTGTTTCCAATTTCCAGTTAGCAGTTGAGTTTCAAATACCCTACACCCTTTGATCGATAACAACAAGCGTGGATCCCATCGAGTACGATGGACGCGAGGGGGTGCTAATACCTTCCTCTCGCGTAACCGACTCCCGAACCCAAGCGATGGTTGCAATGACCATTCCTTTCCCTTTGTTGAGGTTTTTTTCGATCGTTTCCTTTCCCTACGTCGGGATAAATAATGTTCGATGGCGACTCTTCTATTCCTTTCTGCCGGTTGATTTTCACAGATGCGACAGCTGGTGACTCTGCTGGGGACTTTCCCATCCCTAAGCGAGTCAATCTTAGCGCCTGTTTGTTTTTCGTTATATGGTGTTTATCTGTATTGCTTTACTCGCTTTATTTATGGCATTGTTGCATGTTTACTGTTTTATTACATTTACTTGCTTTACATTTACTGTTGCCATATATCATACACTGTGTTGCTGCTGTTGTGCTGTTGGGTGGGTTGGTTCCATGAGAGATAAGCCCAATACCCAGGCTTGAGTATACACCTAGGACTAGAGTGGAAAGTAGTGTGACTTGTGTGGCATTTGGCCAGACTTAGTATACACGAAAATTCCACATCTATACGAGGTTTTCTTTGGTAATGTTCTATCCTACGCATTGGGGCAGATGTTAGAACATAACATAGAGAGCTGTCGACTCTGGAGACCATTCCCTGAGGACTCAGTTGAGGCACTCCTCCCGAGGGGCGATAATGGCAGACCAGAAATGGCAAACCCATTACGCTTCTTGATCCAAGGACCCGAAGCTGAGAACTTTCCATATGATGACCTTTTTTGAGGGGGAATCAGTGGAGGCACTCCTCGATTGGCGATAATACTGTACCTAGAAGGATGAATGTATTATTGCTTCTCGACCTCAGTACCAGAAACTGAGGATCCTTCATTTTTACTACCCACGTGTGAGATTGGGCGGGTGTTTACAGGTTTCCAGGTAACCGTAGCCTTCTACCTATCCGGTATTCTGGTTTTCTTATCAGTGTGGACTTATCAACCTGGTATTATGGTATTATAATTATTCGGATATTCTGATAATCCGATTATCCCAGTATTCTGATTACCCCGGTATTCTGATTATGCCGATATGTTGGCCTTCTGGTATTCTGATTATTCAAATATTCTGGTATTCTGGTATTCTCTTCAGAGCAGACCTATGAGCTTATTCAGCCATCAGCACAACAATTATCCAGATTATGTGGCAGCAGTGATCCCATGTTTTTGCATCATGACATCCTATCATTTCAACATACATGCTATGTTCATAACATGAATCAAAGCAGAAAAATTCCTTGGAAATAACCGAACATGTCATTTTCATACATCCATGCATACATGCATTCATAACAGGTGTTCAGAAGCTGATTCCTCTTTATGACTTGGTCTTATCTTCAGAATTGCCAACTTGAATTCTCACCACTACTCAACTTCCAACAATCAGAGTTCAGCAAGGGAACAACTCCACGCAGAATTGGCTAAAATGAAAATCCATATGGGGCATTTTATGGTGGATATGCAAGCATTGTCCTAGGGTCAACAGCTGTTGAGAGAGGAAGTCAACCAGATAAGACTCAAGTGAGCTTGGTTATGAAAATCCTGAATACGGTGTTAAGGAAGGAAAATAGTCATGTGCCTAATGGTGTATCAGAAATTCCTATTCCTCCCATATCTTTGGGATCTTCTCCAGACCGCGGAGTGCCTACTGAATCTCCTCCCAACCAGAGCTTTCCCATCAGCAATCACTTCCTACTCCCCAAAAGGATCGTGAGCCAGAAAGGCCTGAGAAAAAGTTTGATCCGATCCCGATGCCATATGTGCAGCTACTTCAACCCTTGCTCAAACTTCAGTTAATTGAGCTTGTCGCCGTGGAATCTCCTCCCGCAAAGCTTCCTCTAGGGCATAATGCTAATGCTAGGTGTGAGTACCACTCAGGAACACTGAGACATTTAACCGGGAATTGCAAATCTTTCAGGCACAGGGTGTAGGACTTGATTGACTCAAAGGTCATCACTCCATATGGTACGCCCATGATTTAAAGTTTCTTGCCAGGATGAGCATCCAGATAGCAAGGACATCATCAGAAGCAATAAGTCCAGACGGAGTCAAGTCTCCTCAACAATGGCAATCATTAGTTTTTTTACTGCATCTTCATATGTAGCTTTCATTTGTTTGTTTAAACATTGTCTGCATGTAGAAACTTGTTTGTTTTTTTGAATGACAATCATAATACAATAAGCATGTTTTTCTTAAAGTAATCCATTCTTTTTCACTCTTAAATGTTCATGTGCATTGCAATACTGACTTTCTTGTTTAAACTCTTAGAGGGAGAATGATGAAGTAAAAACGCAAAAATCTCTGATCGTGTGTTTTTGAATAAGACCCTGTTGACGATGTACATGCATTGTTTCAAATTCCCAAACACTAGAGATATAAGGGAGATAGACCCTCGTTAACCCCTTTGAGCCTTGAAGTAGGAGTTTCTTTTCGTATGAAAAAACCCTCACATTTAATCCAGGGGCAGGGTAGGCGTCAGTTAATTTGACCAAGCGTTCAAACTTCAAAAGGAGTGCGCATCTAAGGATCCATTACCTTTTTTTTCTCATCAGGAGGCCAAAGAGCATGAAACCACAATGGTTATCCCTCACCGCAAGGAGTGAAGCAATCACAATCCTTTCAAAGAAGTCAAGACAGCCAGTGTCGCACGACTTGCTCAAAAAAGGTAGAAAAAGAAAAAGGAGAAATAAAGCCCGCTAAGTCGAAAGTTTGAAAACAAATGACTTAGGAAAAAGTTAGGGCATCCCGCTAGACATAAAAAAAAAGAGTTCCAAAGAATTCAGTCCAGGCAAAATCAGGGAAATAAAGAAAAAAGAATGAAAAGGATTACAAAAGAAAAATCCTCGAGCAAAAGTGAGTCGTGTGGCTACAGGCACCAAAGACGAAAGGAGCGACAACCACTCCGAAAGCAGTGTAGGCTCCTTAACCATCGATGATGATGTGCAATAACCTTTTGGTAGGTGAGCGCTCATGCCGGATTAACTGAACGTAGGACGGGATAGCATCACGAAGAGTGGGTGGGTACAAATAAACTTTGAGCCTTAAATTCTTTTTTCTTAAAACCGTGAACCAGGCCACGATACAACCCTCAAAAGTCCTAATTGAAACAGAGTTTATTTCGAGAACGTACTCCGATGAGATCGCGTTCCTAACTCCCATGAGTGATGCTAAAAGATCTTGTTGGTATTGCATGTGCATGTTTTCTTTCATTCAAAAATCAATGTTGTATTCTAAGAAGTGATTCGCTCACGTAGCTTTGCGACATCTTTTCAATAAAGACTTCAAGATTAACATGTGTGTTGCATTTGAATAATCATTTTCAGAGTAAATATTTTCTGCTTGCATACATTTGTGTGACATCAAAGAAGCTTACATGATGAAAATCAGTCGAGGAGCTTAATTATGCCAAGTTGAGATGCCTAAGACTCTAGAGGACATGTTGCTGAAAGACTGTGTGGGGCAAAGGCGTTCCCAGCCAGTTGTGTTGAGATGTAACCAATCTGGGGCAATCGCATCGAGAAATGCCTTCGAGGTTCAGCCAATCTGGGGAAATCACGTCAAGATTCGATAAATCTCTCCAAAAGCAGTGCAATCAGGGGCAGTCAAGCCGAGAAGTCTCTACGAAGTATAGCCAAGCTGGGGCAGTCAAGCTAAGAAATACTTTTCAGAGAGCGGTTAATCATGGGCAGTCACGTCGAGAAATCTCTTCAAAGTTTAGCCAAACTGGGGGCAACCACATTGAGATCCTTTGAATCTCTCTAAAAGCATTTAATATGGGGCAATCAGGTCGATTTGACAAATCTCTCTAAGATCGGTTAGGGGCAAAGTTTCTTCAAGACTCAAGGTAGGCCACCTCAAGAGTATGAGAAATTGTCCTTTCCAAAAGTCGGTTAGTCAGAAGCACCTCTCCAAGAGTTTGAAGACACTGGGGCATTTTGAATGCTACGTCTTCTGTAAAATCCTCTCGAGGCAAAATTCTTTCATAGACCTTGCAGTCTGGGGCAAATGGAGAATTAAATGAATCGTTGTTCACTCATGACGACCAATGGGCAGTTGATCAACTCAGAAGCTTGAAACAAAGATCATTTCCAGCATGAGGTGTCTTTGACCTCTTTTCTCCAGTAGGACTCAGTATGACGCCTCTTCCCAACAGAGTATCTGAATATCCCCTCTTCCTAGCAAGACATCAGGAAGTTTGATTTCCCTAGTGGAGGCCATGGTCATGGCTCTCCCCAAGCAGAAATGGGTCCCTCAATAGGAAAGTTCTTCCTTGAGGTTGTCATCCCCAGCAGTATAGAAGAATTCCTCACTCCCAGCAATGTAAAATGATGGAATGTTTCTGAGCAGTTTCGAAAATGGTGGAAAGTCAGAGTGTTCTCCTCCTCTAGCGTATCAGATCAGTGATGTTGCCTGTAATTAAAGTCTGATGGTTATTGACAGTTCAGAGCCATCGGTTGTTCAGAGGTTATCCCTTGCAGGAGTTGTGGTTGATTTCAGTCCCCTAGCAAGTGCTTCTTCCCTCAACATGAGTTTTGGTTGATTTCAGTCCCCTAGCAAGTGTTTCTTCCCTTAGAAAGAAATATGGTTGATCTCAGTCCCTTAGCAGGTATTTCCTTCCTCAGCAAGAGTTCGTTTGATCTCAACTCTCCAGCAGCCAGGTTAGAAAGTTGTCATTTCCCCGGCGAAGTTCTATGGTTATAGTCCTTCCCCCAGTAGATTTGATTCAGATGAGGCCCACAACAAGGTCATCATTCCCTATAGTAATCTTCAGCAAGTTTGGCAGTTCAGAGCCTAGATTGTGTCAACGTTATCCCCAGCTGAGTTGATGTTTTTCCACAGAGTGTCAGAAGATTAGATCAGTGGTTATTTCCTCAACAGAGTTGCTATTGTTATCCCCAACGAAGTCGCCTTCATATCCTCGGCATTTATTTTGCTGAGGGGCCTCCTTGCATTTTGCATATAGTAATCATTGCATCCTCAAAAACGTGTAGCATTTCCATCAAGATGGAGTATTGCGCCATGGAAAAATTCAAACATATGCATACGAGCCTAAGCCAGTTTTGGTACCTTGTGCGGAAGACCAAAATTGTTTCTCTATGATCAGACCGAAAAATCCTAAAAAATAATGCCTCGTTCATTCCCCAACAGACATTTCAAAGCAGTAACAAGGTTTCACCTCTTTTCTCTTCACCAAAGTCGCATTTTTTGGTTTGTAGATCCTTTTGATCTTACATCTTAACCGTATATTTCAGGAACCATTCCTGATAGGATAACTTTAGTCGTTCCCGACCGGCCCGCTGTTGTCGTTCCCGACAGGCATACCATAGGTTTTAAACTTTAGCCGTTCCCGACAGGCGACCTTTGAGTTTAAAACCTAGTCGTTCCCGACAAGAATACCATAGGTTTTAAACTTTATCCGTTCCCGACAGGCGACCTTTGAGTTTTAAACCTAGCCGTTCCCGACAGGCCCGCTGTTGTCATTCCCGATAAGCATAGCATAGGTTTTAAACTTTAGTCGTTCCCGACAGGCGATCTTTGAGTTTTAAACCTAGCCGTTCCCAACAGGTCTGCTGTTGCTGTTCCCGACAGGCATACCATATGTTTTAAACTTTAGCCGTTCCCGACAGGCGACCTTTGAGTTTAAAACCTAGCCGTTCCCGACAGGCCTGCTATTGCCGTTCCCGACAGGCATACCATAGGCTTTAAACTTTAGCCGTTCCCGACAGACGACCTTTGAGTTTTAAACCTAGTCGTTCCCGACAGGCCTGCTTTTGCCGTTCCCGACAGGCATACCATAGGTTTTAAACTTTAGTCGTTCCCAACAGGCGACCTTTGAGTTTTAAACCTAGTCATTCCCGAAAGGCCTGCTTTTGCCGTTCCCGACAGGCATACAATAGGTTTTAAACTTTAGTCGTTCCCGACAGGCACCCTTTGAGTTTTAAACTTAGTTGTTCCTGACAGACATACTTCAGCCAATCTCGACAGGCATACCATAAGTTTTAAACTTAGCCGTTCCCGACAGGCAAACTTTAGCCGTTCCCGACAAGCATCCTTTCGGTTTCAAACATTAGTCATAGGTTCCGAACTCTTTTCTAGAAATATCTTTTCCCCCAACTGCTTTGTTCGTCATATATATATATTCCTTTTACCCACAGAGCGCAATTTTTTTGGTTCTTTTGGTATTCAATCCCTATTTACCTTGAATGTCTGACAGCCGCTGCTCCCATCCCTTCAGGTCCATAGTTGATTGAATAGGGACAGCTGTAATACCACAAAATTTGCCCTCTTATTTATACCCAATAAATGGCTTATGCTTCACATTCATCTGCATATCCCTAGGTCATAACTGCATTAATCATACATGTGCATGAGCTCCTAAGACATGGGATCAAAGGAATTTTCTCGTTATCAGATATTTGTCCTATTCAAGAGTGATTCAATCGGTTCCTATTTCGGGTCAAGGTGAAGTAAGAGGTTGGGCTCTGTTCATTGAATATCTTCTCAGTCAGAGGTTCCTTAAGCCAAGGTCTTCCTATTCATAGGTCATCTTCTTCGAGACATTTCATCAGTGTACATATCAAGGAGATCAGATTCTTATTCATGGGGAGTTTGGTTGGAATTAGGCAATGTCAAGGTTAATCGTGTGGGCCACATGGAATTCGAGATACAAAGCCACCATAAACCATTATCCATTCTTTTTTAGTCATTTTCAATATTCAAAATCCATAATCATTTTCAAGTCCACATCCAAAACTATAAAGATCCATTCATTTTTCTTTAACCCATTTTCGATTTCATTTTAAACATTTTTGTCTTTGTTACCTTTTTTAACTAAATCCATTTCTTTATCCAAAAGTCCTTAAACCATGTCAAATTGTCCATTTCCAAATCCACCATTTTTTGTCTAAATAAATTGCAAATAAAACCATAATCCACTACCAAATCAGCAAAGCCCTGGTCATCGCTTTCCATTGAGCGTGGGCTTAGAACAAATTTTGATCACAGTCTTGGACACATACATGAATTCGACATGAAAGAGTTCTTCCATATTTGAGCATGCCATAGATGTCTTGAGGTGCAAGAATGGTCCAGTGGACAGTAGGAATATTGACGGCAATTGGCAAATGGATATTGATTTGATATATGGCCTTTTGTATATCCTTATTGAATGTCTTCAACTTAAAAATGCATATAACTTGTTTTTGTCCCAGCCGTGTCACTTCAATACAAGTCGCCACTATCCAAGCTCACTCATTTCAGTTTGAGATTTTCATGATGTGCACGGTTTTAGTTTTGATTTGGTTTCTGTCTATCTATTTGAAGGATTTAATTTGTACTATATAAAATTGAGTATGTTTGATTAGGATAATGTGGATCATCACTGTTTGGACTGGAGATCAGTTCTGAAATAAGAATAAATGTGCAGTCTATTGTCATGGTGAAAAAACGGTTCCTTGATTTCTTTGCCGCCAAAATGAGAATTTTGGTTTACAAAGCTCTCCTAAGTAGTTGGTGAAAAGCAGAGAAATAACTGATTACAGAAAGTTCTGAAGCACATTATAGCAGGAAATTCAGCAGAGAAATAACTGATAAAAGATAACCAGAAAAAAACTAACTTCAACTGCTCCAACATTTGATAACAGTTAACAAAAATTCCAAAAGAAACTTAACAGAAGTCTACACAAAAAACCATTTTCTATTAACACCACTAACCTTTTTTTACACCGGAAACTACAAACAAAACCTTCACTAACATTTTCCCTAACCGATCCTAACCAATCTCTAACAGAACTAACTAACTGCAAATAGGGCCCAACTGAATTGACACAAAAAACTTCTCATTCTTACCTCTCTCTTCCTCTTGATTACTCCTCCGTTTCATCCCTATCCATCTTCTTCTTCCTCCACTTCAATCTTCCCGGCCAAAAAACCTTTCAATCATTTCCTAATCACCTGCACAAAGAAAAAATTTCTAACAAAACCCTATCATAAAACCTCTCTCTCAGGATCACCCTGGACTCCCTGGTATTCATCAGCGAAAGCCATTTTTTTTTTGGGCATCAATATTCTTCAAGTTCCCATCTTCATCAACCTTCATTCCTCAACATAACCTCTGGGGTTCAACTCCATCCCAATCTTCATCTTCGGCCACCTACGGAATCAAGAACAATTCATAATTCCGCCAAGAAAATCTCATCAATTCACATCTCACAAGTTTTGCAAAATCACGACAACATCACCATTCAGCGCAAGTCACAAGAATCGTAACACGCAACAACACGGATTTCAGACGCGAATAAGAGCAGAGTCAGAGTTGAAGCAGTCACATACCTGAACAAGCTTCGAACTCGTCGTAAATATTCCGATTCATCTTCTTGCCTCACTTGAACAATCGTGCGAGATAGTTTTGATTTCGATTTTGCGCCCTCACTTGTTGAGCGAATTTAGCTAGGACGTGATTTATGTAGAGTGATTGTAAGCGAACGTGATTCTTGAGTCGCTCGATCAGAAGATTTCGATCCCGCTCTTCGGTTGCGATTTTGAGAAGACTGGTTGTATATTCGGATTTAGGAGCTAATTTGAGCGGGGGTTAGTGTACAAAGTTTTGTGTTTGGGGGTAGCGGATCACCGGAGAAGACGGCACCGCCGCCGCCGTCCACCGTCTTCTCCAGCCAAGTTGAATCTGGCGTTGATACATAGAGAGAGAGAGAGAGACATTTGTTGAAGGAGAGAAAGATGATATGAGAAAAGAAGAAGAAGTGGCTTCTTATTCCCTCACCGTCTAAATTCAATAGGAAGAGATAAGGTTTTGTGGTGGCGGTCCACTCCGGCGGTGACACTTGTCACCGTCCGGTAGGACCACCTGGTTAATATAATGTGTGCCGTCCCAGGCTTCCTACCATGCACCCTCTGTTCTCAACCTTAGGATTCGTCATCATTATCGCCAGTAAGACCAGACGGTCCAGAATAGTCAACAGAGTCAACTAAGGACCATACTATGATTCACCAGGCTCTACACATCTATGGGCTTACCAAAGTGCTTTTCGCACCCTCCCCCCTTTGAGACCCGTACGTTTTTTAGTAGGTTTTACTGTGGGAACACCCCCTGCCTTCTCTTGCTTCTCTTGCCTCTGAAAATTCCAGGAAAATTCATCCTGACATTTGAGGATGTTAATTAATTTTTGATGATTTTTAATTGTACTTTTGATTTGATTTGGTAGTTTTTCCATAATTTTGATTAAGAGGCGTTCTTATGGTCTTAACTTTTGTAATAGGCTTCATAAATATTTTTTCTCAACTAGTTTTGAGTGGAACTTTGGTGTGCTACTGACCTATAGGATTAGGGATATCTTAGGGGAATTTGTCCAATTTTCTTGTGAATTTTAGGCCAATTTTAGGTTTAATTGTGATGCCTTCTTTTGCATGCTTAGTGGTTGATAATGTGTGCAATTTTGACTTGATTAGAGATGGGCATAAGCATGACTTTGAGCACTTATTTTGGCTGTGTTTGGCTACTGGTCTTGAGATTATGTGATTCAATTATATTAATTTTTTGGGATCTATAATCCCATTTCATGTATGCTTAATCCTATGTTTGTTTGAGTGTTTGATAGAGTTATCTTCTAAGGATTTCGTTGAGGCGTTTATGCCATCTTTAAGGAACTATTAGGACACTAATAGACACGTGTTTTCCCTTTATTTCTTCATGATTCGATGTTAATTTGAGTCGTGATTTGAGGGTGTAACTTCGGTTACGTTTCCTTGTTATTACTAACTTGTTTGTTAAGTTGTGCAAGGTATTTCAGGAGAGCTTTCAATCATTAATCATTGGTTGGTTATCCGTTTGGTATTCCACTTTATTTGTGGGATACCGCTTCACTTCCGATGTGATTTCTCTTTGTCTCCCATTCTTGAGACGTATATATGCATTTGTTGTGATTTGTCTGGATTGCGTTTTCTTGCAGGTTACTTGTATGGTTGTGTCTGATACACACACCCCACGTCGGTTGTGATTTATTTTCACACCGACAATGTTTTGAAGCTTATGCTTGTACCGGATTTTTGACTCTCTTTTGTTTGCTTGATGATAGCTTACTCTCCGGGTTTCTTGTTCTGCTTGTATTGCTACAAATTTTCATCAGTTTGGTATTATCTCGCATCCCTTTTAATATTCCTCGCACTTTACCGCTTTCAATGCCATGAGAAGTAGGAATAGAAATGCATGACTGGGAGTCCCTACTTTAGGTGGGCAATTCTGTTTAGTGTTTTAAAGTCCTCAAAGGAGGTCATGCTTGTGTTTGTTTACTTTTGTGCCTAAGACCTCCAAGAGGCATCCTTTTCCCATTTCCCCTATAAGACCTCCAAGAAGGCATTAGGTGGAATGAGAGTCCGCAAAGGACTCCCGCCATTTCTAGTCCCAAGTTGTTCAGAGCTTGCATTTCATGTGATGCTTTGAACATAGCTTACTCTTGTTATCGAGTCGGTCAAGTGGAAAAGGGTTTTGCAATCAGACCTCCACACCTTGTCTATAGCTCGCATTGACCAATGCTGATGCCTATGTGATCTGATTCACATCTTCCCCTTCTTTACTCTGCTCTCCATGGTTCTCTATACCATTGGGTGAGTACCCCTATTTCCCACAACTAGCTTGTTTGCCTCGGTTGATATGACCCCTTGGCTAAAGCTCCCCCTTTTCTTACTTCGATTGTGTGACATTATTGTTTATTGACACTGTTTACTCTTTCGTTTGCTTTTAGTTCATTTTGTTTATGGATTGAGTTACGTAATGTTTACTTGTCTGATGACATGATCCTGTAGGATTCCTAGGTCCACTTAATTTCTGATTAAGTTGAATGTAGGAGCAACATTAGGATAGCAATCCATGCATGTCAACATTAGTTAGATTCCCCTCTTGATCCTGACCTTAGGACCCTCATTACATGCTGACGTGTGGGGACGATTTTCCCTTGGACCTTCTGTGAGTCTCATTCTTTTCTCTTGCCCTAGTACGATCGAGACCGTTCCCTGTGTTTCATAGTAGCATGAAATACAGATGCTCTGATTCCTCTCTCTCGTCCGATTGAGGATACGTAGGCACGAGATGCGATATCTCGGCGAGCACACTAACAACTAACTTCCATTTTCTCTCACACTTTGAGTTTTCTCTTCTCACCTCAAAACAAAAATCAAAACACGTAATAAAGGCAACAAGTATTGTACGCCATGAGCCTTAAGTACACGGGAAATGGAAGGCGGAGGGTCTCCCTTCACCTTTCTAGAGTGTTTAGCATACGTCCCATTGGGGGCGACCATGCGACGCATTCACTCCAATGTCATAAACTTTAGTGCAATATGAGTTACAAACAATAAATCAAAACACTTTCTCATAAAATACAAAAATAAACAATCGGCTTTCTCTTCTCGTCTAGAATTCTCACTCGACGTAAAGGCATGCTTATCCTTGTTCTACTACAAGCCGGTAACACGAGCCTCGATTCAGCGAGTCGTAACACCTAAGCTAGAACATTAGCATTGCCCATTTAAAAAACACAAACAAACAAGGGTCACCCGTAGTGAGGGGAACTACGTAGACAGGAGATCGTACGAGATCTCTGCGAGCACAACCTTATTTATCGACCTCTTTGTTTCTCCTTTCTTTTCTACCGATTCTTACAAATAGTAGGAGCACCCTTCCTTTTGTTGTAAGCCTGCCTTCGGCCAGCGATCCTCTTGTCTCCCTTTAGCAAGACCTTGTTAGGTCGAACTACGACTGCTCTGATTTCCTCCTTCTGGTTAGATTGAGGATACGTAGGTACAAGACGGCGATGTCTTGGCGAGCGAACTTCCCCCACAATACCGTAGTCCGAACTATATTGACTCTGACTTTCCCGCTCCCGAGGGAATACGTAGGCATAGGACGACGATGTCCTATCGAGTCACTTTTTTCTTTTGTTCCCCCGATTTCTCCATTTCATCTTTTGTTTCCAGTTTCCAGTTAGCAGTTGAGTTTCAGATACCCTACACCCTTTGATCAATAACAACAAGCGTGGATCCCATCGAGTACGATGGACGCGAGGGGTGTTAATACCTTCCTCTCGCGTAACCGACTCCCGAACCCATGCGATGGTTGCGATGACCATTCCTTTCCCTTTGTTGAGGTTTTTTTCGATCGTTTCCTTTCCCTGCATCGAGATAAATAACGTTCGGTGGCGACTCTTCTGTTCTTTTTCGCAGGTTGATTTTCGCAGATGCGACAATGTACAGTCTGTTAAAAATGCTTTCAAAGACCATTTCGAAGCCAGGTTCACGCAGGAAAATATTCAAAGACCTATGATTAATTTATCTGAATTGTCCAAGCTCGATGAACCTGAAGTTTTTACCTTGGAGGAAAGATTTACATTGGAAGAAGTATAAGACGCAGTGTTTGACTGTGAGGGGGATAAAAGCCCTGGTCCAGACGGATTCAACTTGCATTTCATAAAGCATTGTTGGGAAATTGTAGGTGAGGATGTTCTAAACTGTATACTTGAATTCCATGGTACTGCCACTTTGACGAAGGCTATGCAGTCGCCATTTATTGCTTTAATTTCGAAGGTGGAAAATCCCCAAAGTGTGGAGGACTATCGTCCTATATGCCTAATAGGTTGCATTTACAAAATCATTGCAAAAATCTTGGCTGCTCGGGTTAGGACGTTTTTGGGAAAACTCATTTCGCCATCTCAAACTTCCTTCATCCCAGGGAGGCAACTGTTGGATGGGGTTCTAGTGGCAAATGAATTGGTGGATTTCGCGACTAGGAAGAAGAGAAATTGCATTTTGCTTAAAGCTGATTTCGCAAAGGCTTATGACTGTGTTTATTGGGGTTTCTTGAATAAGATGCTAGTGGCTATGGGATTTGGGCAAAAATGGATGCAATGAATCAAAGGTGGTGTTTATTCTAGCTTCATGTCAGTTCTTGTGAACGGTAGTCCGACGAAGGACTTTGTGGTTAGTAGGGGCCTAAGGCAAGGGGATCCTTTATCCCCGTTTTTATTTGCTATCGTGGCGGAAGGTATGGTCAAGGGTGGGGATTCTCACTGGTTTTAATGTAAATAATGAGGTATCCCATAACTTGTTGCAGTTCGCTGACGATACAATTCTTATTTGTAACGCCTCTTGGAATAATATTTGGGGTCTGAAGACGGTGTTATGTGCATTTGAATTAATATCTGGCTTGAAGATCAATGCTTCCAAGAGTAATTTATATGGTATTCATGTTGAGGAGCCATTTGTGGTTACAGCAGCGAGATTCTTGGCTTGTCAACATCTAACTGTACCGTGCAAGTTCCTTGGCATTACAATTGGAGGGAATCACAGGCGTATCAACTTTTAGAAACCTGTCATATGCAGTTTGAGAACTCGCCTGTCAGTTTGGAAAGGAAAGTTGTTATCTATTTGTAACGCCCTGTATAATATATATCTAGAATAATACCATACAAGTGTTTTATTTGGTACTGACACATCAAAAGTGCCTAATGGCATAGTTCACACACTTGTCCATTTCTAAAACATAAATGCAACATATGGCACAAGCTATGGAAACTAGCCAAAAATAAAAGTCTAAGAATAATATACAATATCCTCAATTATATACAACGAAAAGATACACAGCGGAAAATACTAAAGCCAAGCTTCTCTTGAAACATCCAAGCATCGCTCCACTTATAAATCTAACCTGCAAACCACACCTGAAAAAAGCAACTACAGTGGGGTGAGATACATCAAATCTCAGTGAGTTCCCTATCTTATGGATTCTCTCGGGTTAACAAGGTCCTAACAATCCTAACTCAAGTCCGGGGAAGAGGGGAAAGGACTCTTGAGTTCACATTTCAATTCTCACACTATATGGAAATATGCCATGAGTTTATCAACTCAAAAGTATCACTAATCGATAACCATACCAAGGTACCTCATGTTCCCGTCCGCTTCTATGTCTAGAAGGCGATCCGAGTCATAGATCCTTGTAATCTACTTGACATACGAATGGATTCGGGTTCTACGGGCCTTTTACTGTTATGAACCGTCACTTCACACGGGCCTTTTACCGTCACAAGCATACGCTCCATGGGCGCCATTCGTACAGCACGGGGAATCAAACCTGCCAAGTAGTTGTGCATCCATTTCACAGGAGTCCGAGACTCATGAAACTACACTCAAGATAAACCAGTTACGATTACATGATCACATACAACAGTACGCTTGTATTCGACAATCAGAAGGCTATAATTCCTTAAGTCTTCTCATGCCTTAGTAAACCACAAGGTTAACCACATGTTCCATACTAGTGTTTCACTCTCAACTAGGCCAATACTCGGCAAGGATGTATCTTCCAACAACACGTGCCCGAGCATCGCCATCTAGAGTTGTCTACAATTTCTAGTTCCTTACTTGATTCTCCTATAGTTCAAGTTGAGGTTTCCTCACTCTTCCTATATCATTTTCACATTGGCATGCATTTTCACTTACAATCATGTTAAACAATAATAGGATAGGCAAGATATATCACAATTGCACCATAGAATAATATATGACAAGTAAAACATAAATATACCACTTTAGAAATTCTTCGATTATTTAATCGGGCAGTAAAATTAACATTTTCCACCTCCAATGCATAAAATATTTCCTTAGCTTCGCATTGATATAAAGAACTCTTAGATCGGATAAACGAGTCAAAAGTTACGGATTTTTGAAGAAAAGAAAATATTTGATCCCAGGCAGATTCGCCTGGCGAATCTGGATTTCTCCTGGCGAATACCCCTTCGCCAGTACTTCGCCTGGCGAATCTCCATTCGCCAGCACTTCGCATGGCGAATCCAGTGGCGAATCCCCAATTTTTAGAAAAACAAAAGTTCCAGTAGCTAACACATTTCTGTCTCTTCAAATTCGCCTGGCGAATCCCTTTCGCCAGCACTTCGCCTGGAGAAACTATGGCGAGACCTAATTCACCTGGCGAATTCCCAATTCGCCTGGCGAATCACACCAGAACCAGAATTCTCCCTTTACGGGTTCCATGGTTCCAAAAGCTAGAAAATCCACTTTTATCAACCCAAAACAATTCCAAACAACACAAACAAGCATAATTAATGTTCATAAGCATGGAGTGATCATACAACACAATTTATACCGATTTTTAACCGTTAGATTATCGATTTCCAATAATTCTAACCTAAAATCTGATGTTATTCAAAAGCTCTAAGATAAAGTTTCTAACTAGAACCCACCTTGAGATGAGCAAGATGAAGATGATGAGAAGATTGGACGAAGATTAGATGATGATTTGTTCTTGGGTTTTCTTCGATTTCCTCCTTCTCCATTTCTCTTCTTTCTCTTCTTTCCTTTTCTTCTTCTTCTTACTATCTTTCTTTCTTTCTTTCTCTTTCTTAATATATATATAATACCATTATTATATATTATAAATCCAATAGGGTAAAATATCTCCAATTGATATTTTGTCATCTCAACCCAATTGATCAATTCTTAGAGTTAACTTAAAATACTCCCTTAAACTAATAAATATCACTCTATCTCTTTAATAAAATAATTGATCTCTTCTAATGTCTAATTGAGCACTTAATTAATACGGAGTATTACACTCTCCCCCCCCCCCCTTAAATTGAAATTCGGCCCCGAATTTCCTTCGTTCAACAATAACCACTACTTGCATCATTGTCTTAGTTCCACACTCACTTCACTTCCGTTAACCTTTATGTTCAATTCTCACGTATACCAATTCTAACTTGGTTTCACAGACCAAAATCCTTATTTTCACAATTTAACAACTTCACGTCCTTAATCATACTCTTATTCTAACATCGAGTTAACTTCCAACTTTGCTTCCCCAATTCATCTGTTGTTTCTTACTAAAACACTTGGTCGCATTTACATTGGAAAGAAGGTACCATTCTACATTCCTATATTGAGTCACAACAAAACCGTAACACCTTATCTTGGTTTAAGATAACAAACACTCATCAAATCCTTGCGAGGTAGTTCAATTATTTCTTTCCTTTATACAATTACTGACAACTATCCTTTAGTAAATCCTTTAACCTTTGATCCACTTCATAACTAGTCAAACAACTTCTTTACCAGTTCCAGTTGGTCTGATACTAAATATTGTAACCATTAAATCCGATACTTCCTTTCTTTCGGATCACACCCAAGGGTAACACACCTAGAACAAAACCTCCTTATTTCCATACTTATAAGTAATAATCATTCTAATCCTCATTAGACTGACCGAACTCTTTCATCTATCAACTTCCACCGCGCAATCCAATTCTAATAGTGGAACACCACGATTTCATAAGCATTACCAAGTAGCTAACAGTCCATGGAAACACACTTATCCACTGGGTCCTTACTAACCAACGGCGTAAGAAACTTACTTACGTCTTTTGGTAGAACAATTTCCTCGCCAACACACAATATAATAACATCCGTCCCACACTCTCTAGACGATAAAGATACATGAGTTATACTATTACAACCATAACATATACAACTTCAATTCCATTCTAAATTCGAAATCAATATACCCAAAATAGTTTAACAACTTCCGGTTCTGGTTACCACATTCCAAATCGATTCTTCTTACGGTTCCGACTTACTCAGGGTTTCTTGCTGATTTGAGATCTCAACCAATAACAGCGTAACACCAACATAGAACTTCAATCACACGCGAGATACCACTTATCAAAACTCGAACCATTCAATTCAAAATTGTGAGTTTCCATACCACTCACAAATTCTCATACAACACTCCATACGCACATACTTCATCGCAGTCCATACCATGCTTCTTAGTTGAATCCACCTCTCTTAATCGTTACGTTCCATATACGATTCCAAGTCACATACTTAACTTCGAATCGCCCAAATCTTACTCGTACTTGGAAAGATAACTTTTCAAATTTCCTTCTCTGGGTGAAACACCACTGCACACAACTGGTACCACTCTCACGGTCTAAATCTAATGTCGTGAACTCACGGAAGATAACAATTACTAACTCGAACCAACCGTCCATACCTTACTATTGCCATAATTACACACCGAAATATATTCCTTGCAAGATCAATACTTTGTGAGTATTTTCCTACTTCGTTCTTAAGATTCTCAATGGTAATGATAACAATACTCTTAAGACTTTCTCACAAGGTCACTTCCTTAAAGTTAACTCTCTTGCTGCCTGAACAAATGGCCAACTATGCCACACTTTTCCAAAAGTCACGATTCCAAAACGCAAATCCTTCTTTCCTTTACTCACGACCCCGTTTTCCATTCACACAATACTCTCCAGTCGGAGCAACACAAAGTAAAAAAAATGCAGATGATGGTTCCTAAGGGATTTCACAATTTACACACACGTTAATCGATCAACCACCTGAGCTAATCGGTTAACTTCTCCAAAATTCTACGTAAAGCACCTTTCATGCACGCGTTAAACGGTTAACCCCAGTGTGTTAGTCGGTTAACACTGCTGCAGGACAAAACCCAGTTTCTTCTTAATTCAAAGCCATTCCCACTCAAACCATCGATCCGATTTGTTCTAAATTGGAATATCATTCTCAACTCACGGCTTCTTAACTTGTATTACATTTACCAACCATGATCCACTCAAAGTAAAACCAACAAAGTTGACAACACACTCCAACCAAGTGACGGGCAAAATTCCAAATTCTCTCGCGGTCACCCTACAAATCTTCAGTGGGGTAGTTCATTTTCCTACTCAAACAACTACACTAGTGAAAAGTCAATAATGACGACATTCTAGGGTTGTAGCCACAACTCATACTTGATTCGTCCATAAGCAACACCCAACACCCATCCATCACACGGTACTACAAAAATGATGGACATCTCATGTCAAGCATACCACCTTACCCTCTCACTTAACTCCCTGGGTGAGAAATAAAACAACAACGTTCTTAGTCCAACAAAAGGTAGATTCCGAATATTCCGATTATCCACAAATACAGAAGTTCTCTCTATACTTGAAAATAAATCGGGGTAATGCATCCTCCTGAAGAACCTGTCCATCGCTTCGTACACAGTAACCGAAATTCCTTACCTTTCTCTATCCATTGCACCCCACACTTTCACTGAAGTCGCTTAATGAAATGCTTGCATCCCATAATTTTCATCAACCATTTACAAAACTCTTCCGGTATAAACCGTTCCATAATTTACTCTTAGTCCGTAATAAGTCCTGAATTGCTTCTCGTTGTTTTACCACAATTTTATCTCTTAGGATACAATACTAACTGCTTCACAAGGTACGTCCCGTCACACTTGTCTCAAGATTAAGAATCCCTCACGTACACTTGTGACCATGGTGCTACTACCGCACTCGTTCTTAATACCAAAGTGTAACTTTTCCATTTCACATCATACTTACTAGAGTTCTCACGGGCGAACCATCCCTGGTTACACTTCCTTAACTTAAGCCTCAACAACTACCCAATAGCTCTATTGCACAGTCGTCCAAAAATACATTCCATTGTCATTTCCTCATATATCCTGTTGATACCGTTTCTACATCGTGCTTACTTTCGCTCCCCTTGGTACTCCTCTTAGGTCCAAATATAAAACCCATCTTATTGTGATTCTCTTATATTCCAAGATACTTACTCTATGTCTTAATACAACTTCTTCCGGTCCGTATCACTATGCGTTCTGTTACTAACTGAAGTCCACACTTTCTCCGGCACAAAACCTTATACTGTTCCTTGGGCAAGTTAACAAATTTCAATTTCCAAATTGGTCTCGTACTGAATATCGAAAATCCTGATGTAGCATTTCAAACTTAATCTCTCTACGTAACGGAAGATGCACAATTCATCTCCTACTCTTCGTTCGACGCACACTTGTTTCACTTGAAGTATGTAACACATCCTTGTATTCCTTCTCACACTTCTCTACTACTGTAGGTTCCCAAGAAATCCGAACTTCCTTAACTCTCAACTTTTAACCAGTCGAAAGATATTGTTCCAAACACACTCCTTAAGGTACTCTTGTCCATTCAAGATACCTTAACGACCTTAGAAATTGAAGCACCAAAATTTATCTCACCTCCGGACCTTACGTCACACATTCCACAAAACAACTTTCTTTTTCCACGGAATGAGATTACTTGAAATCCTTATTGGCAGTGGTGGTCAATCCAGCTCTACCAGCAATTTTTACATATTCCCCCATACCTTAGCCAACCGTCCTGTAGTGATCCTTAACTTTCAGAATCCATCCTTTCCAAATGATTGATTAACAACCCAACACTCTTAAATTCCATGTTACACAAGCACAACTTCTACTAAAACCTCACTGAGCTGACCAAAACTCCACACTACTAACTCTTGGCCTGAGCCTACCCTCACAGCACAAGTTCCGAAAACACTACGGAGTCCTCGTGGTCGCTCAACCATGATTCTACTTATCACATACATAGTATTAGGTTGATCAGGCCCAACACTAGATAGTATGATATTAAGTTTCATGACGGCAAGACACACTTAAGAGGCAGGAATAGATTTACTTATGATGTTTCAAGGCTAGGTCGAGGACATGACCTGCTCTGATACCAACTGTAACGCCCTGTATAATATATATCTAGAATAATACCATACAAGTGTTTTATTTGGCACTGACACATCAAAAGTGCCTAATGGCATAGTTCACATACTTGTCCATTTCTAAAACATAAATGCAACATATGGCACAAGCTATGGAAACTAGCCAAAAATAAAAGTCTAAGAATAATATACAATATCCTCAATTATATACAACGAAAAGATACACAGCGGAAAATACTAAAGCCAAGCTTCTCTTGAAACATCCAAGCATCGCTCCACTTGTAAATCAAACCAGCAAACCAAACCTGAAATAAAGCAACTACAGTGGGGTGAGATACATCAAATCTCAGTGAGTTCCCTATCTTATGGATTCTCTCGGGTTAACAAGGTCCTAACAATCCTAACTCAAGTCCGGGGAAGAGGGGAAAGGACTCTTGAGTTCACATTTCAATTCTCACACTATATGGAAACATGCCATGAGTTTATCAACTCAAAAGTATCACTAATCGATAACCATACCAAGGTACCTCCTGTTCCCGTCCGCTTCTACGTCTAGAAGGCGATCCGAGTCATAGATCCTTGTAATCTACTTGACATACGAATGGATCGGGTTCTACGGGCCTTTTACCGTTATGAACTGTCACTTCACACGGGCCTTTTACCGTCACAAGCATACGCTCCATGGGTACCATTCGTACAGCACGGGGAATCAAACCTGCCAAGTAGTTGTGCATCCATTTCAGAGGAGTCCGAGACTCATGAAACTACACTCAAGATAAACTAGTTACGATTACATGATCACATACAACAGTACGATTATATTCGACAATCACAAGGCTATAATTCCTTAAGTCTTCTCATGCCTTACTAAACCACAAGGTTAACCACATGTTCCATACTAGTGTTTTACTCTCAACTAGGCCAATACTCGGCAAGGATGTATCTTCCAACAACACGTGCCCGAGCATCGCCATCTAGAGTTGTCTACAATTTCTAGTTCCTTACTTGATTCTCCTATAGTTCAAGTTGAGGTTTCCTCACTCTTCCTATATCATTTTCACATTGGCATGCATTTTCACTTACAATCATGTTAAACAATAATAGGATAGGCAAGATATATCACAATTGCACCATAAAATAATATATGACAAGTAAAACATAAATATACCACTTTGGAAATTCTTCGATTATTTAATCGGGCAGTAAAATTAACATTTTCCACCTCCAATGCATATAATATTTCCTTAGCTTCGCATTGATATAAAGAACTCTTAGATCGGATAAACGAGTCAAAAGTTACGGATTTTTGAAGAAAATAAAATATTTAATCCCAGGCAGATTCGCCTGGCGAATACCCCTTCGCCAGTACTTCGCCAGCACTTCGCCTGGCGAATCCAGTGGCGAATCCCCAATTTTTAGAAAAACAAAAGTTCCAGTAGCTAACACATTTCTGTCTCTTCAAATTCGCCTGGCGAATCTGGTTTTCGCCTGGCGAATCCCTTTCGCCAGCACTTCGCCTGGAGAAACTGTGGCGAGACCTAATTCGCCTGGCGAATTCCCAATTTGCCTGGCGAATCACACCAGAACCAGAATTCTCCCCTTACGGGTTCCATGGTTCCAAAAGCTAGAAAATCCACTTTTATCAACCCAAAACAATTCCAAACAACACAAATAAGCATAATTAATGTTCATAAGCATGGAGTGATCATACAACACAATTTATACCGATTTTTAACCGTTAGATTATCGATTTCCAATAATTCTAACCTAAAATCTCATGTTATTCAAAAGCTCTAAGATAAGGTTTCTAACTAGAACCCACCTTGAGATGAGCAAGATGAAGATGATGAGAAGATTGGGCGAAGATTGGATGATGATTTGTTCTTGGGTTTTCTTCAATTTCCTCTTTCTCCATTTCTCTTCTTTCTCTTCTTTCCTTTTCTTTTCTTCTCCTTCTTACTATCTTTCTTTCTTTCTTTCTCTTTCTTAATATATATATATATATATATATATATATATATATATATATATATATATAATACCATTATTATATATTATAAATCTAATAGGGTAAAATATCTCCAATTGATATTTTGTCATCTCAACCCAATTGATCAATTGTTAGAGTTAACTTAAAATACTCCCTTAAACTAATAAATATCACTCTATCTCTTTAATAAAATAATTGATCTCTTCTAATGTCCAATTGAGCACTTAATTAATACGGGGTATTACACTATTGGTGGAAGGCTCACTTTGTTGAACTCTGTCTTATCTAACATGCCCATTCATTTCCTGTCATTTTATAAAGCCCCATCTAAGGTTCCGATTCAAATTAAAAGGATTCAGATGAGATTCCTTTGGTCAGGTGTAGTGGATAAGAAATGCCTTGCTCTTGTAAGCTGGAACACAGTGTGCAAACCAAGATCATCAGGCGGCCTGGGTGTTAAAGATGTTAAGGTTTTCAACATATCACTGCTGTCGAAATGGTTATGGAGGTTAATGTCGAAGAAACAAGCGATTTGGAGTAATCTTCTAAAGGCTCGGTATAGGAACTTGATGATCAGGCTGTTGTCTCACCAGGAGAAGACGCCTTATTCGCAAAAATCGACGTGGTGGCGCGATTTGATGGCCATTTGAGATTCGTCTTGTGCAGGCAGTTTTGCTAATAATGTTACTTGCAGATCGGCAACTGGCAGTGATATTCCATTTTGGCATGGTAGATGGATTAGCAGTACTAACTTAAAAACATTATTTCCTTCTATATTTGAGGTTTCTCCAAACAAGAATGGATCAGTTTTGGAGTTTGGCAGTTGGGTGGATAGAAAGTGGAAGTGGGATATCATTGGCAGCAATGTGTCGGTGTCGGAGGAGGCTAATAACGATTTATTAGATATGCTTTTGTTGCTGCAGGAAATTCAACCAATGCAGAATGGTGAGGATTCAGTGTTGTGGTCAATCAGTCCCAACGGAATGTTTTCAGTGAAAACGTGCTATGACTCGATGATCTTTAATCCAGTCACAGATGCTTTGGAGGAGGAGCTCAAAGTGGGCTTAGAATTAGTTTGGCTATCAAAAATCCCATTGAAGGTTCAGATATTCGCATGACGTTTGTTGTTAGATAGGCTGCCGACTAAGCTAGTCTTGGCTCGTAGAGGGATAATTCAGAATGTGCACGACAAGGTTTGCGTTTTCTGTTTTCGATGTGACGAACTTATTTTGTCCCAAGATTAGGGAGGTTTGGAGGAGAATATCTGCCTGTGTAGGAATTCCCTGTTCGTCGGAAGTTCATTTACATAGCCATTTACTTCGTTGGGCGATGTCTTTGTTGAAAGATTCATCGAAAGCCGCGACATGTATCATTTGGTTTGCGATGTGTTTAACCATATGGCGAGCTAGAAATCAAATCATATTCAGTGATGAGGTTGGCGACGTTGAAGTGATCGTTGTTAGAATTTTACTCTCCGCTTGGTGGTGGTTTCCTATTGGAAATAAACATAATTGTAATTGCACCTTCTATGACTGGCTTAAATGTCCGACTGATTTTTTGTAATCTTAATAGTTGGTGATGGAGTGGTGTTTGGTTCAGACTGTGTTTATTGGGTTGGAGTACCCCTAGTACTCCCTTAATATATATTTTCTGATTTGCCTATAAAAAAAACTATCAATAGTTGATTGTGTATTAGAACCAACCCTAACTTTTGCTTATAACATGAATACAATTTGTTAGAATATGAGTAATCAATCAAAATCTTTAACAAAAAGAGGGAGGTATAGACTTCTAAGATTATGCTTTTTCTACTCAAATAGAAAATTAAAGTGAAATACTAATATGACATTACCTTTATAGCTTTTTTCACACCGTTTAGGGAGTGATTTGTTCTGGGTGATTTAAGCATAATTAAAGTTTAAAAGAGGTTTAGTAGCCTCTCTTGTATCATCTCTAATATCTTAGCACCTCTACTTATATGAAAAAACAAATATACACAATATTATATTTATACCACTATACGTCAAGTGAAAAAATATGTTACCTAAACTAGAAATATGAAGTGAAGTCCATGTGTAGATACTAAAAACTAGTAACTAACTCGTGCGTTCGCACGGGCCTGTCTGTTCGAAAATTTTATGTTATGGATGCGTAATTGTTAATCAAATTGAAAATAAAAATGGTAAAATTATAAAAATAGATATGATTGAAATTAAAAATTTGTATTGGTAAGTATAAGAAAATGTTGTGTGTTGTAAAAGAAGGAATTAAATTAATTATTGATATAAATTCAAATAATGCAATGATGATTGAAAATATTAAACAAAAAATATTAATCGCTAGGTAGACCAAAAACAAATGAAACTAAAGAATAATAGTAAATTTAAGAATAATAATATGATTAAAACTTAAGAATAATAATAAAATTAAGTTGAAATAATAATACATGTAGAAGATGAAAGGTGAACAAAAATATCAATAATAATATGATTAAAAAACTATTGAAAAGTAAAGGTGTGCCAGTTTAAAGTTGTGCCCGTCTATAACAATAGTATTTTTATCGTATATAAAAAATAAAACTAGATCAAAATTAAAGGTGTGCCCGTTTATAAAAATATTTTTTTTTTCGTATATAAAAAAATTGAATCAAAATAAAAGTTGTGCCCGTTTATAAGAATAATATTTTTTTCGTATATCAAAAAATTTGAATCAAAAGTAAAGGTGTGTCCGTTTATAACAATAGTATTTTTTTTTCGTATATAAAATAAAATTGAATCAAAATTAAAGTTGTGCCCGTTTATAACAATAGTATTTTTTTTGTATATAAAATCATTTGAATCAAAATTAAAGTTGTGACCATTTATAACAATACTATTTTTTCCGTATATTAAAAAATTTGAATCAAAATTAAAGTTGTGTCCGTTTATAACAATACTGTTTTTTTCGAATATAAAATAATTTGAATCAAGATTAAATTTGTGCCCATTTATAACAATAGTATTTTTATCGTATATAAAAAAATTTGAATCAAAATTAAAGTTGTGCCCGTTTATAACAATAGTATTTTTTGCGTATATTAAAAAATTTGAATCAAAATTAAACTTGTGGTTGTTTATAACAATAGTATTTTTTTCGTATATAAAAAAATTTGAATCACAATTAAAGTTGTGCCCGTTCATAACAACAATATTTTTTTCGTATATAAAAAAATTTGAATAAAAATTAAAGTTGTGGTCGTTTATAACAATAGTATTTTTTCGTATATAAAAAAATTTGAATCAAAATTAAAGTTGTGTCCGTTTATAATAATAGTATTTTTTTCGTATATAAAAAATTTTGAATCAAAATTAAAGTTGTACCCATTTATAACAATAGTATTTTTTTCGTATATAAAAAAATTTGAATTAAAATTAAAGTTGTGTCTGTTTATAACAATAATATTTTTTTTTGTATATAAAATTTTTTGAATCAATAGTAAAGTTGTCCCCGTTTTTAATCAATGTATTTTTTATCATATATAAATATTAATTTTGTTTTAACACTATTTAAAAAAAATATTTGGTGTAATTGTATTAATTCAACTATTTAATCTTAATAAATTATAAATTTAAATTAAAATAATTATTTAATATGGTTGATTAAAATTATTTTAGTACTTTATTATTTTCATTTTTATTAAACCATAAACTTGAGACCCAATGAACTCCAACACACCATTTAATCGAGTTGATATTTCGGCGAATTTGTTCACATACTTTAAAATATTTGTCAATAAATTTTTATTTTTCAATTTTTAAATCAATAGTTTCATTTTTCGTATTTTATATATTTCTCGTTTCAATAAATTTTCATTTTTCAATATTAAAATTGTATTATTATTATTGACTCACTACAACTATTCAATTGACTTTTTAATTTTCAAATTTTATAATGAATAATATTTGAATCAACTATGCAGACAGTGTTATTGCATTTTTTTTACAATGTGATGAATTTTTGCTAGACAATTTAGTGTTGACATGCCATAATCTTTCTTCATATTTATAGAGTCTATATTTCCAAATTCAAACGTGTAACAATATCTTATTCAAAAATATCTCAGGGGTAAGAAAATTAATAAACACAATTGGCCTAAATATAGAAAGTTGGTAGTTTTTTAATTTGATGTCTTATACAACAATAACAATGCTTAAATACGCTGAAAAATAAATGAATCATAAGTTTGCACCAATTGAAAATCGTCCACATTATGCAAACCAGTCGGCAGACACTAAAATAATACTCAGCAATATCCATAATTTGATTCATCAATGTGAAATTGCATCGACATACCGATTATTTGTGAGCAAGAATATAACACTGCTCTTCAAAGGGTTCGGATTGAAACTTATAAGCTTAAAAAGAGACATCAACTTAAAAATATAATTTAAGGAATTTATCCCCAAAATCTTAATAGTGGCTGCAATTAGTAGCTGCTACAATCGTTATCGTTGATCGCGGCTCGCGGATGAATAGTGTCGCACCGAACCCTACCACCACTGCACTATTCCACTATAATGATGTTATAACATGTTATTGACAACATAGCCCATAAAGTATAAAATAAGATAAAGAGAAAATGGCAGACCTGAAATACAAAATTGCAAAAGGATTTTTTTTTTCATGGAACATTGGGTTATAGTTTCGCCCTGCAAGATACATCGAGTAAACAATACAATGTGCTCAATGAAATAAACTGCAGTTACTTTTGGTTGACAAAAGGCATTTATTGTTATAAACAAAAAAAGCCATTTACTGATTTTTAAACAATTATTACCATATTCATATCTCCAATAAGAGTTCCCACTAACATCCATTAATCCAGATTGTCGACTCTGCATATCTAGTTCCAGCTGCTCCAAATAAGTATTTTTCTACATAACCAAACTATAAAATTAAAACTATTTTAAAACAAACATACAAAGACCTGTTACTCATGCAACACAAAATCATTAGAAACTAATAAAACAGTTATTAAAATACCCATGACAGCAAAGTAATTAGAAAAAGTGAAGATTAAATTGTTCGCATTTATCTAAAACACTATAAAGGGTAGGAGAATGAAACAAAGATGTTGGTAAAAAAATGACAAGGTCCTTCCAGATATTCCATATAGAAATATGGACAGTACCAAAAATGAATCTACTATGGAAAAGGTTCTAATTTTTTAAAAACCACACATATTTTACTACCCAAACAGCAGGTATCCACTTCATCATCATTATCATAATGCCAAAAGTATACCTCTTAAGGTTCTAAACATCAAGATGCAATGCAACTTCTGTCTTCTTGCATCCCACTTCTTTCTTTCGCCAACCACCATCCTAAGAACAAAATTGACAAATTTTCTTAACAAAGATGGATGAAAACATAACTGACATCCATTAATCCAGATTGTCGACTCTGCATATCTAGTTCCAGCTGCTCCAAATAAGTATTTTTCTACATAACCAAACTATAAAATTAAAACTATTTTAAAAACAGACATACAAAGACCTGTTACTCATGCAACACAAAATCATTAGAAACTAATAAAACGGTTATTAAAATACCATGACAGCAAAGTAATTAGAAAAAGTGAAGATTAAATTGTTCGCATTTTCTAAAACACTATAAATGGTAGGGGAGTGAAACAAAGATGTTGGTAAAAAAAATGACAAGGTCCTTCCAGATATTCCATATAGAAATATAGACAGTACCAAAAATGAATCTACTATGGAAAAGGTTTTAATTTTTTAAAAACCACACATATTTTACTACCCAAACAGCAGGTATCCACTTCATCATCATTATCATAATGCCAAAAGTATACCTCTTAAGGTCTAAACATCAATATGCAATGCAACTTCTCTCTTCTTGTATCCCACTTCTTTCTTTCGCCAACCACCATCCTAAGAACAAAATTGACAAATTTTCTTAACAAAGATGGATGAAAACATAGCCTCCTGCATAGTAGGATAATCTCAGCACATAAAATGCAACAAAAAAACACCATACATAAAAAAATATCCATAAAGACATTAAATTACTCTCAAGAGAAGCATATTTGGTCTCATGTGACCGAATTCTCTGCCAAAAGATAAAAATGAATCAGACAAACATGTTTCTTGAAATTTAAAACTTTATTTTGATCTAACATTGAGACGACCTTTTGAGATTATTCATCAACAACAACTACTCGAAACCGATATCAGTTATAGTAACTAAATTAGGGCAATTTTCTTCATCTTGATGATTGCATCCTTCTACACTGCATGATGAAAAATAACAACCAACAACATCCTAATTCAAATATTGCTAAACTGCCACTATAGATTTGTATTAATCAAAGCTAATAATGATTTAATCAAATGAATTAAACAATCCAATGCAAATAAACATTAAAAATCAGCCACATCCCAATATATACACAGAGAAAGAATAAATACTGGAATGGAAAGAAGTAAAAACAAACCTTGCAACTGAATCAGGAGAAGGCAAATCAGCGTCGCCGCCACTTGACTTTTGCTAAAATTGAGGAGGTTGTTGTGGTTGTTGTTGAGTTTGAGCAGGTGTCTGTTGAACAACCTGTGGCCGAGGAGTTGGTGGTTTTCTATATCCCATAGCCACTCCATGATGAGATCTCTCATCATCGAAAAAAAACTCTATTCTTGATATTCACCAACAGCCACACCAGATTCTATATGCTCCTCCATTTCTGCAATATCTAAATGATTTTTAATCAAATGAAATTGATGATTAACTGTAACAAAAACCAACTAACAAAATTGGAATGGAAAGTATGCATATATAAAAAGCATTCTTTCTGTTACAGAAAGAGCATAAGGCATTAAAACATAATGTATATAGCAAGCGGCGAAAAAATAAGACATTACCGATGATATTGGCAATACCACAAGTTTTACCTGTCAGCAAGTTGAACAAAGCCGCATCCTTTACCAATTGGAATTTTCACAGAGACAACATCGCCATATAGCAAAAACCAGGTGTTCGTTGTTTGAGATCCTAATCGCAGATTTCAAAATCAAGCTCTCCAACAAATATCTGTAATAAATTTTCGTTACTGAGATATCAAAAAATTTAGATACGAAGATGTCGAAAAATCCAAAATCATACTCACAGTTGTGTTGTTAGAATCCCCTTCAGATTGGGAGCCTTGAGTCACTGCACAATTAGCCAAGTGACCACCACCAACCAACACTGCAGCTAGTGAAGATAGAAAACATTCAACTATTTAAATTTATAATCTGAAGCACGACATGTTATATTACTACGTTACAGTGACAACAAACTCGTGTTATAAATGAAAAAAAAAGGAAATTTAGAAATATATACAATAAACAATTATTTTGTATAATCTAGGTCGTTGTTGCCAACCGACTCCATGTTGAACAGGACGGAGTACCACGAAAAGAATATAGAAATTGAAATAGAATCCACAATACAAAATCAAATCTCCATCTGAAATAGAAATTGAAATCAAATCCACAATTCACAAGCACATTGAATATATTAAAACAAGCACAAATGTAAAAGAAAAATACAGATCGAGAATGAAACAAAAGAGATCTAACAGAGAAAATCCAGATCTACCCATCATTAATGAATAAATGAAGAGGTAATTATTTTTGAACGAATTAAAGACAAAAGAAGTATTGATTCAATCCTTATTGTTTTTGCTAAGCTCAAGAACTGCAACAACAGCGACTAATCCACCAAACACAGCATAGAAGAACAATCCCATTTTTGAAATCTCGGTGTTTGCAGAATAGAGAGAAGTAGGAAAAATAAGAGGAAGAAGACAGAAGTGAGAGAGAGGCAAAGAAAGAAATGACTGAGAGAGAAAGAACAACTCCATTTTCGAAATCTTTGTGTTTGCAGGAGAGAGAAAAAACAAGGAAGAAGAAGAGGTAAAAGACAGAAGTGTGAGAGAGACAAAGAAAGAAACGACTGAGTGAGAGAAAAAGAAAGGACAATATTTTTATGAAGCAAAATCAAAAGTAGATTTGGGATATTGGGAAAAGAGAAAAAGTACAAAAATGTTGAAAATATTTAGTTAGATTTCAACTAATTGGAGGAAACCCATTTAAAAAGGTGGATAATGAGAAACAAAATAGTAACATTATCATTCAAATTGACTAACTATGTTAGTTTGGTTGGAAAAAGTAATATTTGGACTGAAATTACCCTCATTTTGATGAGGTGGCAGAATAAGAAGAAAGGGCAAAAAAGGATTTTTCAGAGCATATTCTTTTCTTATATTATAGATTAACAAGTGAATGGTGAATCTTATATTTCAGTCCAGGGCCGACTCAGTCCAGGTGCAACTTGTGTTGTAGCACTGGGTCCCAAATTTTAAAGGGCCCAATTTTTTTTTAATTTACAAAAAAATATATTTACACCTATTTTTGTTTTAAAAGTGTAAAATTATTGTTTTTAAAATTTATTTTACACCTGTTTTTAAAAAAGAAGTGTGAAATCATATATTTTTTAAATCTATGTATTTTTAAGTTTTTTTTTTTAAAAACTCAATATAAATTAATATTTTAAGGCCTATTTTTTTTAAATATAATAGGGGCTCCGAATTGGTTGGGACGGTCCTGTTTCAGTCCAATAATATAAACAAGGAAATAAAAATTATATTATAAATACCATATAAGAAAAAGAAGAATATGCATGTCATGTCATGCTTACAACAAATAAGAAAACCTCAAATGTATAAAACCTTAATGGTAGGAACATAACATGAGACCATTTAGACCAAATAATCAAAGAACTTACTTGAAAGTTCTTCAATATCATAGTACCTAACCTTCAACATCTACAATTATTGTACATAAAAAGTACTCTAAAAAATTAGTTTCCTTATAAACAACTAACCTTCACAGTATTACTTCAAAAAGCTCTTGAGTTATAATCTTTTCTTAATCAACTTTGTCAAACCTTGAATATATGAGTATGTTTGGTAAGATCTTTTACTTTATAATTTATAGTTTTTCAGCTCATATTAATGAAAAAACTATGTTTGTTAACTGTCTTTTAGCTTTTAGTTTATAATTTTTTAACTAGTTTTTAGTTTTTTTCTCAAAAGCTATTTGAAGTAGCTTTTGAGCTTTTAGCTTATGACTTTTTATTCCAATTATACCCTTATATATATATATATATATATATATATATATATATATATATATATATATATATATATATATATATATATAATATTTACTATTAAAAATTTGATTTACAAAGATTGAATTTATAGAGATTTTAAAGAATGATATAGCAGATTTTTGCTATTTTTCTTTACTTTATTAGCAATTATTTTTATTTATTAAATATAAATTATATAATTAATTTAAAAATAGTGTTGATAAATCTCAAGTTAGTGAAATATCGGAGGGAAATCAATAAAATCAACAAGGTGAAGAAAATTCAAAATATTATTGCAGTTTTATTATAAAATATTAGACAATAAACTTATTCTTATTATTATTTTAGATTAATACCCCTGTATCATGTATGGTTTGCTTATTCTTTTATTCATTGAATTTCGTTGTCAATATATTCATACTAAATAGCAAAACTCATAAAACTTATATACAATTTATATGTTTGGATGATATCTTTAATTTTTCATATATATTAAAATTATTTTACATGTTGTTATTAATACATTTACTTTTATCGAATAAAAATTAGTTTAATAATATAATATAATAAGATAATGGAATCACCAATTTCTTAATTAAAAATGTCCTTTTAGGTTATTTTGTAATTATTAGCTAGTGTAATAGCTAATTTACCAAACACTCAAATTAACTTATCAGCTACCAGTCATCAGCTATAAGCTATCAACTATCAGCTATCAACTAATTTTATCAAAGAGAGCCTATATCTAAAAAATACAAGTTTAAAGTTTAAAAAGATAAAGAATACAATATAAAAGCTAGGATAAAATGTTATGAAACATTATCATGCCTCAAACCTATGCTCTTCCAGCTCTGAGAATGTGAGTCATTCAAGCATTCTTTCACAATAGAGTTTATTATACATATAAAAAAATTGAACAAAGTTAAATATTCATTCAACCGAACCTATAATTTTTTCCACTTAAAAAATTATAATATATATCGACATAGACAAAAAAAAAAAAAAAAAAATATATATATATATATATATATATATATATATATATTCACCATTTTATTAACACAAATATTTACACATAATAACGAGCATTAATCCCAAACTCTATCAACACAAATAGCTACGGATAAAACAAAGTTTTATTTCATTATTTTTTTCAAACAAGTTATTTTAGTTTCTAAGCATCTTAACTCATTGTATTCTATATTAGTATGTAAGTATTGATGGCTTGCCACATTAAAGCTATGAAACCATCCAATCATAGTTGAACATAGACCAACTAAAACAAGGAGTCTAGGACTATTTACCAAGAATAAAGATAAAGGGTTTATCAATAATAGCTCACCTACTTGAACCTTTTAAGATTAAGTTGAATTTGTATTTTAGGAATAATAGCCCAAAGTAAGATGATATTGTTTATGTGGTGGTGAAAAAATAGGACATAACCAGAAGAATAAATCAATGACCATGAATGAACCTATTTGGTTGTGTTTCACTATAATATATAAAATTCATTTTTATTTTCTTTTTTTTTCTTCAAAAAATACTTTGAAAGTAAATAATTAAATAGGTAGAATATAGTATAATACAATTATACAAGTTGAAGATAAGGGATACTGGGAATAGTTTTAACACACATACGAATAGTTGATTTTGTAAATGTACGGTTAAAAATCACATGCAAGTGGAATAGTATCAAAAAATTGAGAATCATACACAAAATTGATTACCGAGAAGTGGATGACAGAGAATGGGATGTTGATCAACTTTCTTTTCATCACAGTCTTTTTGCAATCCATCTCAGCCACAAGAAACAAACACATACTTGCAAAAAAAAAAAATTGAATTTAATCTCGAAAGGATAGGAACAGTACAATAGCAAAGATTCGTTGCAGAAGAGTTTTTAGGTTTTACTACGATTAACACGGCGAGATGGAACATCAGTTCAATTAGAAAAATTGAGATTGAGCCGAGAGAAGAAATCAGAGGAGAATCGAGAGAAATTCAAATTTTTAGAATGTGATTCCAATTACTACAAGAGTTCCCAAAATTTAAGAATGCAAAAGATTTTGATACGAGGGTTTCGTGCTTCAGAATGCGAGAGGAATTTGGTCTGACTGGGCGAGGATAAAACGAAATACTATAAACAATATATATCATACCCATTTTCTTTAAAATTAGGTTTAATTAGTCTCAAAGTCCCTTAATTTAATTTCAAATTTTATTTTAGTCTCTTATTCAATAAACGTTGCATTTTAGTTTTTAAAAACCATTCTGTTAGCCAAATTAATCTTTTCCGTTAAATGTTAAGAAAAACGTTAAGTTTGGAAGATGTGGCATGCCAGCGTGACAAAAATAAAAATAATGAGTCATCAATTTTAGTAAGAGACTAAATTGAAACCTTATGGTTAGTTAAGGGGCCAAATTCGGACAATAACCAAATTGTGAATAAAGTGGCTAGAATAAAATTTTATAACGTTTTATCAGACCATAATATGTTATTTACCATACAAGAATTTCATATCAACATAATTTGAATTTAATTGAATTAAATTAGAATTTTGTTACAATTTTTTATTCAAACCAAAGTCATTAAAATAAAATGACATTAAACATGTTCCTAAATGATATAAGATACACAACTACAAAATGTGTACATAAGCACTATTACAAATTTTAATCTTCTTGACATTTCCGACTTGATAGTATAAACTCAATTTGTTTTAATCTTCTTGACCTCACTCAAGGCAGCCTCATCAATTTGGATAACACCAACATCACCCATTTTAAGGTCTTCTACTTCATCATTGATAACCAAAACAATTTGATAGTAGGTTTCAAATCTGCAAATAAAATTAGATACACATTTGATTATTGTCAATGTTCATGTAAATCTATTGAGAGTTGTCATAAAAATAAGTATTGAAAGTTGTTCATGCAAATAGAATTACTACAAGTATTGAAAGCTATCATAAAAATAAGTAAATCTATTGAAAAGCAAGAAATTAACTGATGCAAGCTTACCTGCAGGTTTTCACTCTATCTCAAGCTCCTAACAACTGAGCAATTACGATACATTTCACTAACTTGCCAGGAAGATACACATTAGATACACATTTGATTATTGTCAATACCTAGATAATTAGCTTTGTTTTGTTCCTAACTTGCCAGGAAGTCCTTTGGTATTTTCTACATCTAAGGGAAATAAGTTGCCTATCAATATTAGATATTTTTTTAACCATTTCTGCATTAGAGTTTTTACAAGTGTTAACACCCATTGCATGGGGAAGAGCAAAGTTCAAATTCAATTTCTTTTACAATGGTCTGTGCATTTTAAATGGGTCTTTTACTACACATGGTGGTGCAGGTCTTTAAAAGATCTGTATGAAAAGCATCTGCCATGCATCAAAATGCACAAATGTAACTTGTTTTCAGGATATTTCACCATAAAAAGCTTCCGGGATTACACATAGAAAAACTAGTGATTCAGCACTGTGTTTGACAGTTTTGAAAATTGATTTCAGTTTTTTAGCTTTTAATCCTGCCTACTTAACCTCAATTTCTGTAAAATTCTTTGAAGTTATTGTTATATATCTTAACCTGCCTGTTACTAGTCAATGCGCTTGTCAAATAACTCGGTGATCCTAGAAAAACCTAGTACTATAAAGATTCTGTAATAGCAAGATCATGAAAGGGCCAGGCCCATTGTGGGTCTATTTTAGACAGCCTTTCTTTTCTTGTATATCGCAAACAGATTCTATAATGTGAAAACAGGGTTGTTATCTCCTTCCTCAATATATTCATATGTGTTAACATCACTCCTACTACTGTCGCTACTCTAACTAGCATCAAACAATTAAATTTAAAAATCACTATTATAGTTGTTGATTACACAGAAAATACAGGATAATATTTACTTGATATACCTTATGAACATACAAAGAAAGTGCTAGTTCATGTTGGTTCATTTTTCCCAACAATATAACCCGCTCTTCGTATAAAGCATCTGACGGAAGAGGTTTCAGCAGAGATTGCATTTGATTGTTGGTTCTGCAACATGTTTTCACCGTGTATTGTTTTTACAAATCACCACAAAAGAAGTTTCTGCTAATAGAGAAGGATAAGATCCGGAGGAGGTGTAACACCCATATATAATATAATACCTCAAAGCATTAATATCATACATGAATTCACGTTTTGGTACTGAAATATCATAAGTCCCTAGTTAAAACATTATACATATAGATGCCCAAAATACCTAATACAAAAAAACTATGGCATTATATATACAAGATGTTCCAACACTAAGAACTAGATCAAACAATGATCTCAAAATCTTCACAACGGAAGCCTTGCCACACAAAAGCTACGATCCGTAAAGAAAATCAAACAACTTTGTCCTTACCCTTCGCCGAACCTGTAGTACCTGTGATGTAAACAACAACATGGGGTGAGATACATCAATCTCAGTGAGTTCCCTATCTTATAGGTCCTCTCGGCTTTACAAGGTTCTAACAATCCTACTCAAGTCCAAGGGGAAGGGGAAAGGACTTCGAGTTCACAATTCCAATTCTCACACTATATGGAAACATGTCATGAGTTCATCAACTCACAATATCACTAATCGATAACCATACCAAGGCATCCCCTTTTCCCGTCCGCTTCTACGTCTAGAAGTCGGCCCGAGTCATGGATCCTTGTAACCTACTTGACATACGAATGGATTCGGGTTCTAAGAGCCATTAACCATTATGAACCGTCACTTCACACGAGTCATTAATCGTCACAAGCATACGCTCCCTGAGCGCCATACGTACTGCACGCGGGAATCAAACCTGCCAAGTAGTCATGCATACGTTTCAGAGGAGCTCGAGACTCATGAAACTGCAACTCGAAACAACTGGTTACGATTACGTGATCACACACACAAATGTGATTGTATTCGACAATCACTAGGTCACAATGCCTCAAGGCTACATTCGCCTTTCACCAAACCACAATGGTTTACACACATGTTCCATACTAGTGTTCACTCTCACCTAGGCCAATCTCGTCACGGACGTACCTTCCTACATCAGGTGCCCGAGCCTTGCCGTCTAGGGTTTTCGATAATTCCTTAGTCATAGAACTAGATTATACTATAGTTCCGCATTGAGATTTCCTCACTCTTCCTATTCCATCTTTATCTTTTAGCATGCATATTTACTCTCAATCAAAATTAAACAACAAGAGAAATAGGAAATAACAAGTCAATAATATAATAGAAACACATAAAACAACATATCACAATTCACACCGATTCTGGTTTACTCCGATTTATTTAATCGGGCATCAAAACTAATATTTCTCACTTCTAACAGGTAGAATATTTTCCTAGCTCTCCATCGATACCAAGAACACTTAAATCGGGTAAACGAGTCGAAAGTTACGGATTTTAAAAATAATCTTTTTTTTCTTTTTGCTCCAGGCCGCGCTAAGCGGGCTCCAACCCGCGCTCAGCGCGCTCCTCTCGGCCTGGAAGGGTTGGAAATTTTCCATACCGCGCTAAGCGGGCATGACCGCACTCAGCGCACTCTGCGTTATGCAGAAAATTTTTTCTTTTGACAACCGACTCCAACCTGCATAACCACCCTCACAAACACATCCAAACAACCAATAGAGGTGTATTATCATGATCCCATCATGGTTGACCAAACAATTTCATAAAAACATAATTTTCTCACAAAACCTAATAATTTCCAAAACCCATTTCATTCCAAACTCATTCCAATCAATACCAACATCATAACAATTCTCTATAGATGTTTCTACAGATACATTGATCATACTACACAATTTATATCGATTTCCAACCGTTAAATTCATGATTTTAGCAAGATTATTCATTTTCTCCCAAAACCAAACCTAACTCTAGAACTTAAGAAATCCTACAGCTAAGCATCTAACTAGAACCTACCTTGAATAGATGATGATGATGAAGATTGGAAGATGATTGATGAATAGGAGATGATGATCCAAGCTTTTCTCTTCAATTCCAAGTTTTCTCTTCTCTTTCTTTCCTTTGCTCTTCATTCTCTCTATTTTCTCTCTCTCTCAAATGTTACTATGTTTGGAAAATGAGAGGAAAAGAAATGATATAGAAACTATCATTAATTTAGTAATACTACTAAATGTCCAAATTATCTCAATTGCATCAATTAATAAAACCTCAGAGTTAAATAATATTAATCTGATCAATTCTGAGTTCGTCAGTTTACTCTAATTATTTTATCCAATAATTTCTCAGAGCAAACCGGAATCCAATTGACCATAATAATATTATCCCGAGTGGAATAATTCACGGGATATTACAGGAGGATAAGAGGAAATCGATGGCTGATTCGTTAATGTGTTTTTGTTAGGAAGATTGGATCCATAAAGCAAAGGATTCTCTTGAGAAGAGAAGAAAGACGGCTAGGGTTTTGGTGAAGGTGAAGAGATGAGAAGAGGAAAAGAGATGATGAATTATAAATAATAAATTATTAATAAAATAATTCCACGTCAACCATAAATGAAACCAGCTGGAGTGCCACATCATCCAAACTTAACAGATTTTGACAAAATTTAACGGAAATGACCAATGTGATTAATGGAACGTAATTTAAGGGACTTAAAACGAACGTTTATTAAATACGGGACGAAAGTGAAACCTAATATTAAGGTAAGGAACCAAATGATGTATTAAGCCTTAACATTAGGTATAAATTTATATTTACAAGTTTGCGATTGCTTCTTTATTTTATCTCTGATTTGTCTATAATTAGGTAATATAATTTTTTTTTCCAAATAATTGTTTTAAAAATTATAAACATTTAACACTTGTTAATTTTGAAAACGGGTTTCCAATGTTTCATACTAAACTTAATTTTTTAATATATTTACAAAATTGCCATCAAATATAAATTTTACAACTTTTTTTTTATAAAATAGATATAATATTAATAATTCTATTGTCATATTTGTACTAGTGTAACTTTATTAATTAATCAGTATAAAATTAATTATTTTTGTTTATAATTATGATCATAGCTAGTATTTTTTTTAGCATTATATATATATATATATATATATATATATATATATATATATATATATATATATATATATATATATATATATATATATATATATATATATATATATATATATATATATATATATATATATATATATATATATATACTTGTGGGAGACCCGTGCATTCGCACGGGTACTGGTATGGTACGCGCATTTTTTCCAAATTAAAATATAAAAAAAATTAAATTTTCAACCAAGAAAGTTATTATTTGTAAAAGATATAATAATTTAGTGGCTATAATCAACAACGAATTTGACCCCGTATATAAATGTTAAATTTGTTTTGACATGACTTATATATTTGAAACTATATAATAATAATTGAATGAACAAAGTATGTTTTCAGTATTTTTTAATAAATATGAATGACACAAAATTGTCCCAAAAAAAATATAAGTAAAATTATGTATTTAACAATAAATTAGTATAATAATTCGATTTCAAAAACATTGCGAGTTGTTTTTTATAATTGAAATGTTTAAGTTTGTGTAACAGATAAGAGAATTATGTTATAAGAGATAATACAATGATCGTAAAATTTATGTTATTCAATATTTGAATTAGTAATAAAGTTGATCCCGTATATAAATATTATTTTTGTTTTGCCATGAAGGCAGAAATATATTAGAGTCAATAGTGAAGTTGCTCCTGTTTATGAAAATATTAAAATGCGTAGTATTATTTTTGTTTTGATAGTATTTATAAAATTTTTTGAATGAATAGTAAAGTTATTTCCGTATCTAACAATAGTATTTTTCCCGATTTATAAACATATAATATACAAAGTATTTTTCCTGTATATAAATAATTAATATCATTTTGCATTATCTATAAAATTATTTGAATGAACAGTAAAGTTATTTGCGTATATTAAAAAAATTGAGTCAATAATAAAATTGTTTTACTCTAGTTTTCTATTTTCTGGTTGACATTTAACTATCATAAAAGAAGATATTATAACATAATTGTGCCAATAAAACTTAGAAGCAAGACCAACTTAATTGAAAGAAATTAAAAAAAAAAATGTAACATTAATAAGATAAATATCATGTATGACACAAGTCTAGAATCATGTGTCATTTAATCATGTGTCAAACTAATCATCTTACTGTTATTATAATTATAATAATGATGATAATTATAAATCAAGTAACTCAAATCCAATTCAACAACTCTATGACATTGTTATCTTTTTATGGTATACTTTTTATTTAATTGTGGAATTTTGGTACCATTGTGATGTAAGTGGGGTATCTAATTTTGTATTACTTTTTTATGAAAAAAATGGATTAGCTCAACTTTTTCTTATGTGAAAACTTGATGTGTTACCTTATATTTTATTTGTGTTGTATTACTTTATAACTTTGGTGCAAGTTTGGGAGTTAAATGGTATTTGTAAAATTAGTATCTAATTTTTAGAAATTATCTGCATGATCGTAATGCTGAGTCTGTGTACTGTCACATCTTTATTTAACATGCAATGTTGTGCTCTCTACACAATATATAACAGAAGTTATATATATTGACAGTGTCATGTATTGACAAAGCCATTTTTTTCTATTGGTCAGTGTCATCCTAAGCTTGTATAAAGATGAAGGTAAAGTTTGAACATAAGAATCTTGCCATAAGTAACATAAGTTAGTTTATACTCTGTTTATGCTACAGTTGTGTATTTAGGACATGGAGCACAAACAATACTTAAACATGGTCATGGAAAATCTTTAAGTAGAACTCTTTGCATCCGTAGCATTTGTCATACATACAATTTACAAATACAAAAACCTTAATAAAAAAGGAACAACAATCAAGGTAATCTTAATTCAAATATTAAAACATTGGCCGGAAAAAGATGCAGTAACTGTCCATTCTTTGCTAAGGTTACCCCGAAACCTCAGAAACCTAGAGATCCTAGTTAATGGAGAATAATACAACTCGGCCTAATGATACAGATTCAGCCTCTCTTCAAATTACGGAGTCAGATGACAAAGTAGAAGATAATGCAAGGGAATTACCTATCTCAGTTTCAGAAGAGCCAAGAGACAGTGATTCTGAAAGGTATTTGTCGTCTGCAGATTTAGTTGGAGTGAAACAGGAATCTACCACCAAACTTGAGAATTTGAAAAAAGAATGCATGGATTCAAATGCATAATCTCATCTAGTCTGTTTGGCTGTAACACCATATTTGATGGAAAAGTTGAGACTTTGGAGGCCAGCTAAGTATTCTAACAACATCTTGCTAGTTTGAAGCCTTTACGTTTGAAATATTATTACTTTCGGTTAGCATAAAACCACTGGATATTCGAATTTTCCAAGTAACTTGCTTCTGTTTTACTGGAATCATATTGTTAAGAACGATGTGGATAAAATCTTGTCACCATTAGATACCAGGCCAAAAAATCTAAGATTTCCATAGTAAAAAAAACTCTATTACAAGCGTACCATGGAACCTCCAGCAGCAGTAGAATAAGCAGTACTTCTCGTAGGAGTGGCAACGATGACTCCATCACCTTGTACCTGAAAGACCCGACATATTGACATTGGTCATATAAAAGGTATAGCACTGCATCATAAAGTCGTTTTACGATGAAATTTTAAAAATTGACTGTTCCATCATTGAATACAAAATATACAAATCACACATTATAAAAATATAAGAACTTACTTTGGTTATAAGTCGATCATGTTCATAGCATTCAATCTTTGAAAGGTATGGATTAGAACCCCGGTCAACAACCACCTCGTTGAGGATATCAAATACTTTCCCTGGCATTACTTTACCTTAACGAAAAATTTCACATCGAAGACGCATTCTAAGAGTAATGTAGACACCATCTCATGATGTGTTTCCATGAATGACTTGCCTTAAATCTTGCTTAAAGTCGTCAAACTACAAACATAGAGTCGAATGAAAGTGAAACAAATGACATTGAATTGAAGCTGCCTTATTATTTAATGATAAAATAAATTATGATTTGAAAAGCTTACCCTATGAGAAGTCAAAAAACCAAGGGAACCAAGGTTGAATGATACAATAGGTGGAACAGCGTCTCTGAAAAGATTTGATGCGTGCAGTATAACACCGTCTCCCGCTAAGCATGCAACAAAATCTACTCTCTCGTGTAGATCACTGAATCAAAGGAGTAGCTTTATAAGGAAACAAAAATGCTTAGAAGTGAAGTGAGTTCACACAAATTTAGAATTTTGAATTCCAGTACCTGGTATCATGGCTGTAGAAGGTTTGCACAAATCCAAAACCTGAAATTCTAGCAAATACATCATGTGCATCCAACAACCAGTGGAAATCAACCCTCCCAAGCTTTGCAAGCACCGTCAAATGAAAATTATGTTTTTCCTCAGGGAAAGTGTGAGCTTGAGACAGAAGAGTTGAAGTCAGTTTCTGTGACAAGTGCGTCACTGAATCCCTAGGAAAGTACATGCCCTGAGTCAGGACTAACAGCATCTCAGGTGGAGTGCGAAACAATTCCAGAAAGCTGCAAATCAAATACCGCAAATTGTTACAACTCTTCAAGACGTACTCAAGATTCTGATTATGCCCAAACTCATGATGAGAGAAACAGGCTGAATTCATCATCTCACCTGGACCATAGAACAAAAAGACCACCTTTTCCATCTCGAATAGCGAAAATGGTCCTCCAAATCCGTCCCAAAATACAACCGCTGTAGTAAGAGCAGTAACAGTAGCTGAATGAGAACACGACATTCCACCATATCCAATCAATTGTTTCGGATCCCATATACTTTCCTTATACCTAAAACAATTCACAAAATTCACAAACCATTAATCAATAACACTCTTCATTTAATCAAACACCAAAAACAAATACAGGAATGTTGTTTTTATCTTTTCCTTTAAAAATATTTATTAAGACAATGAATTTTCAATATAATATTGTGTCATGACCAACCAAGTAAGATATTGTAGTTGGTTTTCATGGTAAGTTGTTCACACAAAATTATGAGTTGTACTTTGGTACATTTCATCTACCCCTACAACATACGAGATCTAAGAACATTTCAATGTAAGCTCTCTAAATAGAGGATGTACCTTGTAGGATAATTAGATACAACCTACAATATTCTTGCCATTGCAGTCTAGAAAAAGAATAGTAAAAGTTTAAAAACTACTACGTGACACAATATAAATAGATTAATCTTGTTTGCAATAATCCATGGAATGTGAAAATGTGTTATAGTAGTATGTTGTGAAGATCTTTTTTTATATAAACACACATATCATATGTAGCAGCATGTTAGCATGTTGTAAAATAAAATATGGTACTATTAGTATTTTTTGGTTTGCTTACTTTATAGCAATGAAATGGTTTGCTTACAATCCTTTACAAAATCGAAAGCACGAAAAGAAATAACAGCATGACACCGAAACCAAATCACCCATTCGATATACCAAAACGACACGCATGATGATATCATAACAGAAAAGAAGATTCAAGAGTTACCGCCGACAGATCATTGCCGTGGCTATTCAATTGCTATGAAAATGCATTGAAATTCTAATCTTCCTGAAGCAACTTCATTGCGCATCCTTAGAATCCTGTCAAACATGAAAACAAAACCGCACAACAAATCGTCGAGAGAAATAGCACCGTCAATATTCAATATTCAACTTCATCTTAGAAATTTAACAAAGTATTTTAGCTTTCCTGCTGAAATTCAGTATGCTCACTGAGTGATTTTAGTAACGGTATCGGTAATGCCGAAAACGGAAATGCAGAATCAAAAACAAAAAACACATCATTTTCAATATTTCAGAACCAATATTCAATTTGGAAACAGTATAGGCAAAACACTAAAGATGCAAGCAATCGAAAGAATGTACAAAGAAATCACTGAAGTATATTCAATTCGAAACGTTACCGAAATCGCGTAATTGACACACATCAATTTACAGCGATGGCATGGCATTTTAATACAAACAATTTCTTTAAACTTCATAACAGCAAGTGAGTAGTCACAAAAACTTATTGAATAAGCTATGCATAATTACAAATCAACATGAGCCACGCGAAACAGAATTCGAAGAAACACCGAAATCGTATTCAAAATATTATCGCAACATCGAATCATTGACACGAATTAAAACCAATAACATAGAATCATTGTTAGGTTTAAAATAAAATAACAACCAAAGCATTATTCTATTAGGTGAGGTCTATCATAAGCATAAAAAAGTCGATAATGTCGTTTTATGAAACATATCCAACTTACTTCAACTTTTAGATTTAATACAATCATTTCTAATCATTGAGAGAGTTATATTAATAGCTCTTCAATGTCTAATTTCCAGCATCATACTTTACTCACAAATCAAGCCAGAGGAGGTTATGCTGTCAATGTAGAATAGATGTTAGCTATAGTATAGATAGTGATTGGATGACAACTGACCTAGTTTATTTATGTGCAGGTTATGGAAAAAGTGATTCCTGTTGCAGCACACGATAATAGAGTATGTCCACACTTCTAGCATCCTTTGCTACCAGCAATTGTTTTCTCTAGCATCTAATACATTTAAAATTAGATTAGATTGTAGGTACCCAACACATTTTCCAAAAATCATCTTAAAAATACTATAGCTCATCACACACATATTGAAATGAAGTAATATATGCATCTTATTAGAGTCATTAGGAATTCTCAAGGTAGCAAGATGACCTGGTTTGATTGGATCATCAATCAAACTGATGGAACCATAATTAAATTCAAATTTATCAAAGAATCAAAGAAATATATAACCTAAGTAGGTAAACATGTATGCCATGAACACACTTAAACGTTCGAAATACCAAGTGCAGTTGAATAATCTGTAGTAGCAACATCTTTTAAATTCAGAATAGACAAATAGACAGTCCCGGTGGTGTGTTCGGTGTCCGTGTTTGTATGTATTCGTGCTTCATATCCTATGATTATATAAATGATAATAAGTTTACCTGCCAAAAGCAGAAGAAAATGATTCGTTTGATGCACAGGAATTTCGCTAGAGGTTTGTGTGGTTCTAGTTCTTTAACAAACAGATGGTAAAAGATCACCAGAGAATACAACGCCAATGAAACAGAAATATTGAGAATGATGGTGAAGATTCAGCTCAACCAATTCGGATGGATCCCAAGTAGCTGAAATGTTATCATCAAAATAGAACACACCGGGCGGGTAAAAACAAATTGCCATGTCCAATATTTCAGAAGCTTCAGATTATGGTGGTTCAGCCGAAGCGAATGAGGCTGTAAAAATCAATTAACAACACTAATATGAATCAATATACCATAACCTCAATAACAGATACCGAATTGTCTTAGGCCTATAATTTCAAGAACTAAATCGTTGATTCACTCATATCATAACCAAACATCAAAGATACATGCAAGTAGAACAAAATCAACACATCCAAAATTGAGAGTACTACAAAAAAGCATGTCATACCTGAAAAAGTGTCATAGGAAAGGAGTGATGAATTTCCCTTCCTTTAATTTCATCGAGCACAATATTCCTACTAATCGATATATTCAAGTAACTATACATCAAAGCCAAGAACTTAGCAAAGACAAGAGCTTCATAGCATTCTTTAACAGACTCCAAAAGCGTGAAAAACTCTCTAGTGCCTCTAATATCCAAGAGACCCACAAAGGATGAAATAGCATAAATAGGAGCCATGAGGATAATAATGATAATAGCCTTTTGTTCTTTTGGATTCTTCCAATAGAAAAGATGCTGAGACAGTAATTGCAGAGGGAAGTGCATAGAAAGCATGACACGGAATGCAGATCCATACACAGTAATCTATGCAGGACTGAGTTGACTTAGATCCATCACAGAAATACACAACTCAATAAACGAAAGCTTGAATCTTTCAACCTGTAAAAGAAAATTCAGTAATGATTATTTCATTGGGATACTCGAACACAACTCCCTTTCTTCCTTGCTTCAACAGAAGATTCTGAAAAGAAGTCTGCGAGATCAACAGTGAAACTTCAAGATAAATGAAAATAAAAAGGATACATTTTGAAAATATTGTAGGTAGTTAAGAAGCTTACCGAGAATGTCGTAGCAAAGAATAGGAGGTTCTCCAAGGATATAAAACCAGCCCCTGTATACACGAAATCGGTCCACAATAGTAGAGTAAGTAAAACTGTCTCAAGAACAAAAAAACATAAAAAACATTGGAAAATATAACTTACAGTGTTGTATGGATCTCCTGATATATTTGGATCATCTACATTGAAAAAGGCGGAGAGATAACATTTAGACAATATAAATCCATGAAATTTAAACAAATTTATAATATGAATGACTCATTACATTTCTCAAGCTCATCGACAGCTTTTGCAGCTCCTTTCTCAATTCTTAACTTGTGCATTATGGCCCTTCTTTCTTCAGATCATTTATTGAACAATGAATTCATGCCATTAGGATCATATATCACTTGCAATATATATCATCGGTGAGAATTGAACCTACCATTTGATCGCTTCATATTCCTGCAGAGGTTAGTGCCGCATTTGCACTCGAACAGTTTGACAGGTTGATCATGGTCATCGAAGTCAATGCCATAATCATGTAGAAACACCATAAACATAAAGCTTCAGTTTATAAAAAATTGATTTAAGTGATATTTCAAGAACCTGTCATAAACACACAATTGTAATAAAAGCTTCAGTTTGACAGTTTAGAAACACCATAATCATGACATTCGATTTAGTGATATGTCAAGAACCTGTCATAAACACACAATTGTGTAGAATAACATCAAAGAACCTTTCAATATATGTTCGTTGCCAATATATGTTCGTTGCCAATATATGTTCCCACAAACAGACAATTTAGTTATACACCCACGAATACAAATGAAATGGTTTGTACAAACTCAAAACCTCTTTTAAAATTGAGCCAGACTGCTTGGCATAGCTGCATAAGTCAGCTGAATACAATACTTAACACCATAAGTACATCTCTTCAGCCATTAGCTAGTCAGTTAGACCACGGAGTGGGATAAATGCACATTCACATAATTGAAAATTACAAATCTATACATTTTTGGCAATATATTGTTTGTATAAGCAGTTAAATATCACAAAATCACTTCAAATCAAGGTTATAAATTCAACTGATATTTAATATATCACAGTACCCGATTATACCTTATCGTTTGGTTCAGATATTGGAAACCAGAAAGAATAAGAAGGCCAACCAATACAGTGCGAGCATCCTAGCAAGTTAAAGTATACAAGTACCAACAAAATCAGATTCAAGAGTAAAAACGTCATCCAACCATTCAACATTTCAAGTCAATTCCAGCCAGAACACATTAATGCTCGGCAATGAATATGGAGCAAATCTCACTGTCTTGTGACCATAGTACGCCCGATAGTATTGTATAGTATTATAAAACACCTGGAATCAAAACAATCGAACTCAATTCCACTTCAATCAATGAACATTATGAACATAAAATCACAGGGAAGAAAAAATGTATAAAGAAGAATTACAGGAAGCATCATTCACTATATTACTTGCCTGTAAGTGCCTATCAAGCAATTCAGTTGCTTTAGAAAACCTCTCTTTATCATAATATATATTATAAATTTTAGTCTCCAGCAAATCATTTATAGAAGAAACCAGTGCAGACAAATGTCAAACAATCACCTCGGTCCACTATTCCGCTCCGACCCTGAAAAACCCCGACAAATAAAAAATCATAAGGCTGTTTCCGACCCTGGAAAACCCCGACATATAAAAAATCAATATGGTCAAAAGCAGAAAAACTCACTGGAAACAGAAATACAAACCTTAAATATGAGGTTGTTTCCGATTTTACCGGCGGGATGATTCGCAACATACTCAGCCTTGGTGAGATTCCGTGCGGCCATATCCCTCCCACCCAAAAGCATTCATTTCAATTGTATGTGTTGGCTTTAGTTTCCACTCCTTAATAGAACCAGTCGTGGAATTTAGCTACAATAAGAAAAAGGATGAAAATTTAGCATACCCATTTGGTTGAATAGGAAAGGGGAAGCAAAATTGAAGTTGTTGAAAAAATGGGTTTGTTTACTACCTGCAGAGGCAGCGTGAGCTTGAAAATTGAGAGAGAAATTGGAAGCAAGTATAATGAGATCATATAAGAGTATACAGTGATTTGTCATGATGAAGAAACTATAGCAAGTTAAGTCTTCTTCTTCTTCTTCTTCAATTGCCACAAACACAAGTGCAAAACACTCTTTGCATATAGAAACTCATTCAATAACTTTCAAAACACATAATAAGGCGAAACCTCACAAACACCTCACAAATATTGAAACAAACCTCCTGAACCCCATTTCAAATTGGCGAAACCGATAAACATAAAAAACACAACGCAGGCATAATGGATGTTGAACAACCTATTCAATTTCATTATAAGAGAAAAAGTTCGAATATTCAACATTTTGTCTTATTATTTCCTACTTCCTGTTTACAACATCAGTAATAACTACATATTCAGGCATTTCAGAGTTGTCAATCACAGAAAATAGTGGTTCACACAAATTCTACTAAGCTACTGTGACATATAAGACTGCAATGGCAATTGTTTGACAAGAATTTATACTACATAGCCTATCAAGGAACAATTATAAGTTGGTCAAATTTCCTACAAGGATGTAACTAAGAAAATAAACCTGATTCCTATAAGGATGAATAAAGTATGAGGTGAGCTCAATGTATTTGCACTTCATGATGCCTGTATGACCAGCCCTAAAACCATACAAGATGCTTCCTTTTGCTGTTTCTCGTAGGTAATCCAAAAGAAAAATCAAAATTCACAGTTCAAAATTTAACTGCATAAATTTCCACAAACATTGATTAATTCTATTGAATTGAAAACTATGTTTACTAACCGAAAATTCCATAAATCACATTGTCACCTCCAGGAGCTTGACCACCAGACAAAACTACACTAATCTTCAACTTTTGATTATGCATCACAATTTCAGAACGACTCGGCACCAGCATCGCTTACGGTTGCCCGAACAGGTTTGGAGACAAGTTTGCAATCTCATCTGCAGAAATGATACAATCAAAAAATGATAGTCAAGTCAAGATTTAGACGAAAATATGAATATTGATGGATGAGAAGGAAAGTGGTTAAGAGATGAATACCTATATTTTCAGCAGCAGAGCTATGAAAACACACATTTGCTGCAACTATCGAAAGCCATTCGATGTTATGAAAATTTGGTATCTGTGACACAGCAATTTGGATAGCCCCGAAAACAAACATGTTATATGTATCATTCACATAACATGTTCCTTCATTCGCTGGAAAAAAATTGTTAATGTCATCCTCAAAAACATTTTATCAAACAGATGGTGTGCATTTGCAATCTATAAAGTTCAAAATATGACAAAAAATCTAAACGGATTCATAACCAACGATTGGGATTTAGGTCAGCAAAACGAAAAACCTGCAGAAATACAGCAACGATTCAAAAAACGACAACCTGCAAAAATACAAAAACAACGATGCAAAAAATGACAACCTGCAAAAATACAAAAACAACGATTCAAAAATATCGCTACAGATTTAGATGAAACCATGAGAGTACCATATCAGCTAATCACAAACGTGATGTGGTTGTCACTCTTATCACTGCAAAACTGATCTATCAATCTTTTCACCATAGATTTATCACTACAAAACCGGACACCACCGTAAAACCACCGGAAACACCACAACCATTGTTGGCTCCCCTATTCCATTCGGTACCCGACCATCTTGTAGTCTCTATTGTAGAAAATGAAGAGAGAATAAAGAAGACAAGGAAAAGAGGGATTATGTTGGTACAGAGAGGAGAAATGAAGAGATGGAATGGAGAAGAAACAAGAAGAGGAAGAGAGAGACGCTGTTGGGAAAAGAGAGAAGTAGAGGCAAGAGGTGAATTTCAAAAATGTAGACGTGGCTGATTGTGGGAGCAGAAGGGCAATAGGGTATTTTCCAGAACCACAAAAGTTTCTATATTATATATATATATATATATATATATATATATAATATTGCTTTTATCTAAAAAATTGTTTATTTAAAAATAATAATAATAATAATAATTTGATTAATTTCTATTAACAATCGAGATTTTAGATTTATATCATCACATAATTTAGTCAACACTTATTTATATTTCGTTTTAGAGAAAGTATATTACTTAAGCTATTGAGTTTTTTTTTTTTGGTAAGATTGGAATAGTTTATTTAACATGCTTTGATACATACTTATTAGTAGCCGTCATTCTAAATAAATGATAAATAGTTTTCAATGTAGTGATTTAGATATATTAAATAAGGGTTATGCTAATGCACATTTATGTAGATGTGCATTAGTAACATACATTTTAGTATATTTTTGTGTGAAACTTATCAATTTTAAATGTGTGTTAGCATTTCCTATTAAACAATGACTAAGTTACAACTTGCCCACTTAATAAGGTGACAGTTATATTAACAATGATGCATGTGAAGAAATGGTAAAATTCCAAAACCCAAACCTAGATTTGATCAAAATTGTCTAAAGTGATTGCTTTTATATAGTTTCCCATCAATTTTTCCTTTATTCTCTTTGCGTCAGGTTGTCTTGCTCTTTCTTTTCCTATTTTTTAACAGTTTTCTCAACACTATCCGTTGAGAAGCCGTTAAGTAAACTATCCTACACATGCTATCACCATTATATATTGACTATACCTAATTATGGTCGATAATGAGTTAATGTCAAAAGAAATTTAATTAATAAAGCTTTTTGCTAGGCCAAATATTAGATAGCCTTGCTAGCTAGGCAAGATTTATAAACGTACTAGCCACCAGAACTCGTGATCAGCTGAGAGAATGAGAGAATAAGAGGTGATAGATCTAAGATTCCCATAAAAGTTAAAAATGGGATCGCATATAAGAATAATTGTCCCTCAAAATATTTATTTTAAACGTTAAGTATGTCAGCCATTCTAAATATTACGAATTTAATTTTTAGTTTTTTAAAAGTTTTAAAAAATAGTTCTCTTAAAATTTTTCGTTCATATTTTTGATTCATATTGTCTATTTAGTTTAACGGAAGCTGACGTGACACGTTACGTCACTTAAAAACAACAACATAATTAATTGGAGAAACACATGTTAGAATGTGGGAGTTTTAAACCTCTATTTTTTAATAAGCAAAGATGTATTAAAGTAAAGTGTTAAAGATACTCTAATTCAATAATAAAGAAAGTCCAGACCATACAAAGTTCAAATAAATTTTTGACAAAGAACATGATTTTTGTACTGAATGTGAAAAAAATACACAAGAATGGGATGAATTGTGTTTTTCATTTCTTTTAATTTTGCATCTGATCAGAGTTTAGAATTTGAACTGGTGTTCAGATTCTGTTTATACTTAGCAGTGGTGTTAATAGAAGCAAATAAATAAAAACAGAAGACATAAAGATTTATATTGGTTCTCCTCCAACTGAGAGTACTCCAGTCTCCTTGCTTTACAAGAGATTTTCACTATAACTAAATCATGATTACAATCGCTTAAGCATTCTGTATAAGACTTTTACACTGCTCATACCTTAGGTCCGAGACTTCCTGCTTAAGTCCTCCACACTCAAGACTTCTGCTCCAAGTCCTATGAAACGAGCCTCCTTGCTTGAACCCCTCAGATTCAAGACTTACTGCTCCCAATTTCATGAACCGAGCCAACCTTCTCAAGCCACGCTGACCCAAGACTTCTTGCTCGCATCCCCTCGATACAAGACTTCTGCTCAATCAATCCACTTGATTAAGTCTTTCATTGCTCAAGCACATAGCACGAGATTTACATGGCTCAAGCATCTTGGCGAGAGACTTCCTTGCTTGTATTCCAATGATACAAGACTTTTGCTCAATCAATACACTTGATTAAGACTTTCAATGCTCAAACACATAGCAAGAGACGTACATGACTCAAGCATCTTGGCGAGAGACTTAATCTAAACTGCTAAACAAGTTCAGCAGAATAGAGAACAAGGTGTACTGGATACTAATATCAGAGGTACGAGAAATCACAATTAACAAAGACCTAAAGCTCTTAAGATTTCTAAGATATTCAATGTGTAAGAAATCTTAAGGCTTTTACAATTACAACCTACAAAAGAAAATCTGCATAAACTATTAAGTTGACAATTGTTGATCTTTTTACACCATCTTTTGGTCAATCCTTGTTAAAGATTCAGTTTTAACCTTCAACCACTTATATAGAAGTTGCAGCATACTAGTCGTTGGATGAGATAACTTGACCAGTGTCTTTGTTTTACTCCATAGTACAAGAGTCGTTGAAGATAGATACACCAAAAGATCTTGATCCATTGTGTAACATGTTTAACCGTTGAGTCTTCAAGAAGATCTTGTACTATAGATCCGTTGGAGAGGATATTCGTAAAGCATGCCAACCTTTCTTGAGCCTTGTGAACTCAGACTCCAGCTGACAAACTGATTTGACAATGCAACTTGTTTAATGCAGTACGGACAACTTCAGCTTTATCACCAAGTGTATAAACAATTACGTTGCTTCTTCTGATGCTGAGACTTTTAGCTTCAAAGTCTACACCAGATATCATTAGCAAGTGTTCTTCAGTCTCTGCATCATCAGAAGCTAGCAATTCAGCTTATCTCAAGTGTGCTTTTGTATATCAGATTCTATATCTAATATTTACAAGTATTAGAACCTGCATAAAAGAAACACACATCAAATAAAACCATTATTCTTTAAATACTTTGTTATCTTCAAAATCCAACGTATATATGTCATGAACAAATCTTGTTCTAACAAGTACCAATCATAAAAATTACTTATTTGATTGGGACTCGGTGGCGGATCTAGTGGGGGCCGGCAGGAGCCGTTGCACCCCTCACTTTTTTAAAATTATTTTTTAATGTAAAACGACATGTTTTGTATAATAAAAGAAACAAAAAAATTGATACAACTTCCTCCAATTTCAATTTTCCCAGCAAATCCTTCTTTAACTCTCACAACTTTTCATCTTCTTCCAATTTTCAAAACAAATTCTTCATTCACCCTCACATTTTTTCATCTTCTTCCAATTTTCAAAATAAATCTTTCGTTCACTCTCACAACACATTAAACTTTTGAACCGCAACGGCGACATTGTTCACGGTTTTGACGACGACGACATTCTTGTTTATGAATTCGACAACGAATTCAACAACGGTTTTGACGGCGACTTTGTTTAAGATTTTGTCGGCGACTTTGTTTACGGTTTCAACGACATCTTTGTTCACAATTTTGACAACGACTTCGACAATAGTTTTGACGACGACTTAGTTTACGTTTCGACGACTACTTTGCTCACAATTTTGACGACGACAGCTACATAAACATAAATCAAAAGGTATGTAATTTTTAAATGTATTTGGTTGGGTGAAAAGTTTCTCTGCTCTGTTTGATGCAACTACTTGCAAGTTATGAAAACACATGTTGTTAGTTAAGTTTATTTATGTTATTGACAGTCACAATTTAAAATTCATCTACTGAAGTCGTAATTGTTAACAAATTATATGTCATTGCTTTATTACTAGTAATTGCTTTAGTAGAAATTATTTTCCATTGCTTAAGCTAATGTTTTGAAGTTATTTTGAATATGTTTCAACTATAATATTTTAGTTAATTTTGTCGCCCCCCTAATATTTTAGGCAAGATCCGCCACTATTGGGACTAAAACCTACACTAAGCCAAAACTAAGATAAGGCTTTGATGTTGAAATTCAACTCAGTCACACTAGCTATTGCATTATTAAATGCTATATCATTTCTTTTGTTCCAAATTTGCCAGCAAAAAGCCATCCATATGATACTCAGCTGCCTGCACTCGACCAACCCAACCCAATACTTCCTCGACCTGAAGAAATGGTCTAAGATAATCATGTCTATATTTATGTAAAAACCACTCCACAAGCAAACATTCAACTACATGTTCTGCACCACTGCATATCTTAGAAATAAATGTTCTAAATCTTCCTCCTGCTGAAAACAAAACATGCATACCACGTCGTGTGGATCATGGATGATGTTCCTAGCATGTAGCTGCAATCTTGTTGAAAGTTTATCTTAGAAGATATGCCAACAAAATACTTTTACTTTATTAGAGACTTTAGTTTCCCACATTAACTTCAATACATTCTTCAGTAATTCATCCTTTTGATTATCCTTATTCCCTACATGATTTTCACAAAATAGTCTTTAACAGAAATTTTTTTTATCGTCTGCACTGATCCAAACCGCAACATCAATCACATTAAAAGTTGGAATAACTTATTCTAACACCTGGCTCAAAACCTCTAGCCCTTCTGCAACTAATTCATCTTGTGAACCCTGCTCGATAATGTTCAAATTAACACGCCACTGCCATACATCTTGACACCACTCACCCATACTTCCTACATCAATATGCTTATTTATTTGAACCTGATATACATGAGGAAACATATATGGCAAAGGATTTTAACTACACCATTTTGCATACCAAAATAAAATGTTCACACCATAACCCAATTTGAAAGACATGTGGTTCAAAAAACCATTGGCAATCTCCTTCCCATTGTTGCTGACTAAGTTCTTCCACCATAATGAACTTTTGGATCTCCTACTTTTCAAATCATTGGAATAGAAACATTATTTGAGATTCTCATACCTATGCTCCGACAACCCTTTCCAAATTGGCTTATCATCTTTTAGAAATCTCCAAATCCATTTTGACATGAAAGCTTTGTTAAAAACCCGTACATATTTTATGCCATGGCCCTCCTCGACTTTAATCTTGCACACTTTAGACCACTTCACCTAGCAAATTCATTTCCTTGATGCAGATCCATGCCAAAGGAAGTTTCTTTAAATTCTTGTTATTTTAGTTATCACCTTAACAGGAACCTTGTAAAAAGAAAAATGGTGCACTGGCATATTGTTGATAATTGAGTTTATGAGAGTGACTCTTCTTGCTATAGATAAGAATCTCCCCTTCCAACTTGCAAGTTTACCTCTCAGCATTGTTAATATAGGTTTCCAACTCTCAAATCTTCTAGGATTTGAACCAATCATGATCCCTAGAAATTTAAATGGAATGCTATCTATTTTACAGCGCAAGAAGTTTGAAGCAGAATGAAGGAAATGATCCTTGACCCCATTACCATAAATTTTACTCTTCCACATGTTAATTCTCAATCCTGAGATCATCTCAAAACCTCTCAGAATTAACTTAATTGCCCATAAATTTGACTGTGAAGCATCTCCCACCTATATTGTATCATCTGCAAACTGGATTAGGCTGTAAGAAACTGTCTTAGTAACTTGAAATCCTTTGAACAAACCAATATTAAGTGCTTGTTTCATGAGACCAGCCAACCCCTCAACAACTATTGCAAATAAGAAAGGTGATAGAGGATCACCTTTCCTAAGGCCTCTACCAACCTCAAAGTCTTTAGTAGGACTGCCATTTATTAAGACAAACATGGAGCTAGAGAAAACCCATACCTCCATCCATTCTAATCACTTTGAACCAAAACCAAGCTTCCTTAACACACCTCTAAGAAATCCCAGTTGACACAGTCATATGCTTGGGCAAAGTCTACCTTAAACATCATGCAGTTCTTATTCTTTCTTTTGGCATAATCAATGATTTCATTTACTGCCAATATTCCATCTAAAATTTGTCTTCCTGGGATAATTTTTTTTTGTATTAGAAATCGCCTTACCAATAGCCTTTCTTAATCTTGAAGCAAGGATCTTGGCAACCACTTTATACATACATCCAATGAGGCAAGTAGGCCTATAATCAACTAAATCCATGGGGTTATCCACTTTTGGAATTAGTTCTAAAAATGATGATGTCATGACTTTAGGGAGTTTAGCAGTGTCGTGAAATTCTTGGAAAAGTTAACCACATTTACCCCAACAATACTCTAACAATTCTTAAGAAAACCCAAGTTGAACCCATCTGGGTCTGGACCTCTATCCCTAGCATTATCCCAAATTTCTTATCTGATTTCAACTTCTGAGAATTTCTTCTAAAGATCTAGACTATCCATAACATCCAGTTTATAGAACTCAATGTTATCCAAACCAGGCCTACACATTTGAGGTTCTACAAATCTTTCTTCAAATAACATTCTAGAAGCGCCTTTAACCTTTACTACTCCATCAACTCTCCCTTGACTAGTTGGCAGTGATATTATTGTATTAAATCTTGATCTATTTTTCATCATTATGTGGAAGAATTTTTAGTTTTTGTCTCCATCTTGAAGACATCTCAATTTGGCCTTCTATTTCAATAAGTTCTCCTTCTGGTTTAAGACTTTCCAAACCATTTCTTGTGTTTTCATCTACACCATCTTGTCTTCTTCAGTAGAATCACGACTTTCAATTAGTAAATTCTCATCTTTAGGGTTGAGATTGGATATAACATCTTCTACTCCAAATCCAACCATCCATATACTTCTCTATTCCACCACCTAAGTCTCTCTCTCTCTCTCTCTCTCTCTCTCTCTCTCTCTCAAGATTTTGAATTTTTATTTAATCATGTAAGCACTCTTTCCAACCACATTGAAGGAATCTCACTCTAATTTCACACTTTCCAGAAATTTGTCATGAGCCATCCACCCTTTAATGACTTTGAAAGGTTTTGGCCCTTGTCGTAACCCAAAATTTGACCTCTCTTTTTGCTTTTGCATGAGCATGTGCATTCACATCGTCGGCATACGCATTCGCACTTTTCTTTGTGTGTTTCTCGTTGCAGGATTTTTTGATTTAAGACTCGCATGGTCCAAAGCAGTGCAATTTGATCAAGTTCAGCAGCGCGGGTTTTCAGGTGGGTGACATCGTGGTAGCCCTTGATGATGCTCATTCTAGTAACCAGATTTCAAGCTTCGTGCGCAGGTGCCCGCCGGGTTTCAAGCTCAACAATTGGACATCTACTGTGATTCCTGTGGTTTTTCCAACAAACATGTAATGCATTTTGCTTTCTCATTCCCTCGTCCTCGCCCGAGACGAGTGGATAGCTTGTGAAGGGCCTCACGTTTTTGTAATATTATGTGATCAATAAATAAAAAGTTTTTTTGCATTCAAAATCATGCTCTAATTTCTTTCTTTATTTTACTTTTTCACAAACAAATGGCAAAAGTTTCTTTTATTTTCACTTTCAAAATAACTCATTCTAAACATATTCATAAACATGCAGAACTAATAAAAGCATTGGTAACAACATGGCAAACATCCATTGTAATTCTGGAATTCCAATTAACCAAGTCGAAGAAGATGGTGAGGAAGATTGTGAATTACCGGTTGAACTAGCAAGGCTCCTTGAGCACGAGCATACAGAGATTCAGCCATATAAAGAGCCAGTAGAAGTTATCAATCTTGGTACTGATGAGGTCAGAAGAGAAGTCAAGGTTGGCGCGTCTCTCGCAGAGCATGTACACTCCGAGTTGGTCAAGTTATTGAAAAAGAATGTTGATATTTTCACCTGGTCTTATCAAGATATGCCTGGGTTGGATACCAACATCGTTGAACATCACTTGCCACTCAAGCCCGGATGTCCTCCTGTCAAGTAGAAACTCAGGAAGACTAGACCCGACATGGAACTCAAAATCAGAGAAGAGGTAAAGAAACAGTTTGATGATGGGTTCCTCGCCACTTCCGAATCTCCTTAATGGGTTGCCAACATCGTCCCAGTTCCAAAGAAAGATGGGAAGGTTAGAATGTGTGTGGATTATCGAGATCTCAACAAGGCAAGCCCGAACGATGATTTCCCTCTTCCTCATATTGACGTCTTGGTGGATAACACAGCACAGTTCTCTGTCTTTTCCTTTATGGACGGTTTTTCAGGATATAATCAGATCAAAATGTCCCCAGTTGATATGGAAAAGACTACTTTCATCACGCCGTGGGGTACATACTGTTAAAAATTCACGCCATTCGGTTTGAAGAATGCAGGGACAACATACCAACGTGCCATGACAACCCTCTTTCACGATATGATCCATAGGGAGATTGAGGTTTACGTGGACGATATGATTGCCAAGTCCAAAACTGAAGATGATCACTTTGTTCATCTGAAGAAACTGTTTGACAGACTCTGGAAGTTTAGACTGTGGTTAAATCCTGCAAAGTGTACATTCGGAGTTCAATCTGGTAAACTGTTGGGCTTTATTGTGAGTCAGAAGGGCATTGAAGTTGATCCTAACAAGGTTAGGGCAATTCAGAATATGCCGCATCCCAAAACCGAAAAAGAAGTCTGTGGCTTTCTGGGCAGACTTAATTACATCTCAAGATTCATTTCCCACTTGACGGCTACCTGTGAACCGATGTTCAAATTGCTAAGAAAAAATCAATCGGTCGAATGGAATAATGATTGTCAAGAAGCTTCTAACAAAATAAAACAATATTTGCAAGAACCACCGATCTTAGTACCGCCGGTTCCTGGTAAGCCTTTAATCATGTATCTCACCGTTCTCGATGAATCAATGGGATGTGTATTGGGTCAACATGATGACACTGGCAGAAAAGAACATGCAATTTACTATCTGAGCAAGAAATTCACTGATTGTGAGACCAGATACTCACTCTTGGAGAAAACTTGTTGTGCTCTGGACTGGGCTGCTCGACGCCTAAGACAATAATGATTTGCCATACTACTTTATTGATATCCAAAATGGATCCGATAACGTACATACTCGAAAAGCCTGCTGTCTTTGAAAGGATTGCTCGGTGGCAGATGCTGTTAACTGAGTATGATATCCAACATGTTACCCAGAAAGCAATAAAAGGGAGTGTCCTGTCTGACTACCTTGGTCATCAACCTGTAGAGGGTTATCAACAAATGAAGTTTGACTTTCCCGATGAGGATGTTCGTTTTATCAGAGACTATTGAAATTTTGGCCTATGCAGACAGCAGATGTCCTAACACATGTCAAGACATTGCGCTACATAATCATTTAAACTTAGAGGCATAACAGCAGACTGATACCTTGAATATTAGAACTGTACACATACATAGATGTCACAACATCTGATCCAACATGTTTATCATAACCCTAACAGAAAACGTAAATCTCCAGAATGATAAATAACACATTAATTGTTAACCCAGTTCGGTGCAAACTCGCCTACATCTAGGGGATACCAATCCAGGAAGAAGACTCCACTATCTGTAGACTGTTACAAAGTTAAACTCCCTCGTTTACAACTTTATACCTAACATCTACCCAATGAATATCTTTACCAAGGTTAAACTCTAAGGTTTAGGACCCTGATATGAGATACCCCACTCACTTCCCTTAATCACCAATTGTGATTTCTACATCATCCCTATCAATACAAAAATCTGTCAAGCTTTCTTGACAAACAAGCTAACTCAGATTTACTTAAAAGCTTCATCCAAGAATAATACACAATCCAATACCTCAAGGCTTATGGATCTGTGTGACACCTATATCTACCACAGTGTATCAACTGATACAAAGGGAGACTTACAACCTAGAAAGCCAACAACTTTCAAAACCCTAAACCCTTGTTTCTTACGCAAGAAAACAAGGTTACAACAGGCGTACTAAGGCATATCAAAACCTAGGTCTAAGTCTTCTATTTATAGTGCCTTCTACTTCCTTGGGCTTCAGTCTTCAGTCCTTGATCCATGCAGCAATTTCTCCTTGAGAGTTGCAGCTGTTTAAAAACTAACTTAAGCCATTCAGTCTAGGATGTCAAGATGCATGTTAAGACAACTTGTTCGACATCATGTCTTTAGCAGAATTATTCAGCTTGATCTCATTGTTGAGTTAACAATTATGTTTTACCAAAATTTGTTCAAAAACTCAGAGCTTTCAATCTCCCCCTTTTTTTGGAAAATTTTGGCTAAAACACATATGCACGATAAGCTCCAGATCGATGGTGCATGCAGTGGCCTATACCTTACCGGTGATGAAGTACATGAGAAAGAAGATGCAAGACGCTCCCCCTCAACCCATAAACCAATACTTGTCACGAAAGGATAAATCTTCCTCTTAAGAGGCATAAGAAAACCATTAGGAAAAAGCAGTAGCAATACCCTTAGCAGTAAAGTACTTCCTTGGGTAACTCAGAACACAGGACATGACTGTGTTCATAACTCAGATCACAAGACACAAAATTCCATTTGAGAGCTGAGACCCAGAATGTTGTAACATCCTGTTGAGAATTTTTGACAAGTTGCTTTATCAGACGTGAGATACTCATGAGAAGATCAGAACATTTCTCCCCTTTTTTAGACACAATTTGAAAAATATTACCAAGGTATATCCAGATCCAAAGAGTGCTTACCCAGAACCTTATATAAGCCATAAAGACAATAGTAAGAGTGATACAGCGATGAGTAAGATGAATTTAGAGATCCCCTTATTTGAATTGTATCAACCACTACCCGGTCTTTATGTCTTTATTCATTTTTGGACAGATTCTTCTTGAAGTACAAGTTCCAACACATGTGAATGTATATTCAAGGACAAGATTTTACACGTCCTTCTGACAAGTATACACCCTAAGCATTTTCCCAAGACGGAATCAATACCTCTGTCATCAGACTGTCAGAGATTCTTTAGACACTTTTTACTGCTATGGCGTCCTCGACCAAGTCACACCCAACAATGTTAAAGAAAATATATGTATTGAATAAAAACTTGACAATTTTGTGATCACAGCCTGCAGAGAAAAATAAATTCCCCCAAACTCAATCAATGATTCTCAAGCATCCAATGGGAACCATTTCACATGCACTGCCAAGTCTCCCCCAACTTGCAACAATACAACAATGTCAAGACATCCTCCTTGACATCTCAGCTTGCTTGACGCACAAATGCAAACTGGAACTTCAACTGCATCATCGCAGTACTTCATCTTAGATCAAGGGGCATCTCCCCATATCTAAGGTAACTAGTGCTCCTCCATAGAATACCCAAGCTAATGAAAGGAAAACATAAGACGCATCTTCATGTCTTCAAGAGCGCACCCTCAGTTCAACTTACCAGCTGAACACAATCACCAACTCTCTTATTGCTCGTTCTGACAAGAAATAATAATCACTCACACATGATCACCATCATGCTACCCGTGATGAAATATATACCAACCATAACAAACTCTTGGCTTGAGATCAAAGTCCCATTGATCACCCCCATCCTGCAACCATCTACACACCACACGAACTCCTCTTGAATTCTCATGTATAGACCTCCAGCTACTTGAGGCACAAACCAATTGAATCAGAATGCTTCACATTCCTCAAAGAGACGCGCAGGGCCCCTTTGTTTGTTATAACGATGTTAGCTATCGTATGCATGCTCCAGAACTTCACAGCTGCTAAACTGATCCACTACTAGCATGACTTGCAGCCAGGGCAACATCCCCTTCGCAATATTTTCCACTGACCTCACTCAGCCAGCAATTGAGATAGACACCCCACAATCCAAGACAGTCATTCCTTATCATTCTCCCGTATGATAACCTAGAATACTTCTGATTTTTGGTGAATATCTACTTCTGAACGCATCAGAAACTAGACCTTCATGCAATCCACATATGATCCACTCCAGCCTTCCAAAACACTTACATCAATCTTCTAAGACAGTTCTTCTACTCCATTTTTCTCTCGTATGACAATGTAGATACTTCTTAGACACGATGCAAGTAGCCAGTTCATCACAGAACCTGAAATCCTTCACCAAGGATAACTAACCCAAAGATGTTATAACAACAGTTATAACATCTTCTACACATCACAGACACCACACACAATGGTTCTTGATATGCTCCACCACTGGACTTACTATCAGTATAGTAATCCACACTGAAGATCTTCATACAACACTACGCCACCAGCTTGAACAAAGAAAACTTCAGAAACCCAGAGAGAAATAAACTCTCATCCACCAAAGAAGGTATGCTTTCATCCTCAACCCAGAACTTTTGCCACAAGCTCCCAGAGAATCATAACCTCCTTACAATTTCATCTAACTACTCTTCTGCACAAGAGCAATCAGTTTTAAGCATCCTGCTTGAATGCACATTGTGAAACCAACAAAATGCCACCTTTTGATTGACCTCACTCATCTTCAGAAATCCCACAAGATACACTGATCCACTAATGAAATCAGACCTTCAAGTCACATGAACTACTTGCCCCATAGCAAGACATCTTGAATCCACCAAGCCTCTTAGTCATGTAACATCTTCCCATCCACAGCTCCTGCAAACTGCATGAGATAGACCTTTTTGAAGCACCCATAACTTCCATTCTCCTGTAGATCACCTTATCTTAAGCTGATATGACACATCACCAGCTGAGACCTCTGATGTTAAGCTAGATGTCAGAACATTCTGATATGACATCCAACTGTTGAATTCAGCTCCTCCTTCTGCCACTTAGAAGAACCTCCTCCCTTCGCAGAACAAGAGTTCCATGCTCTCATAGACTTAATTCAACAACCAAGTTTGAGTAGACAACCTCCATCCTGCTTTGAAACTCCAAAGACTTCAAACCTGCCACGTCCGAATCTTCAGAAAATAAGTAGTCCAAGACTACCCCATAGCCATACTAAAGAATGCCACTTTCCTCAGTATAGCCGTCAGTAGAAAGCCAGAGATAACTTCCACTTATCCTCGGCCTTCACAAACAGAGCAAGATCCATGCTCCAAAGCACTTAGATCAGAAATAAACTGATCCAAGCTGTAACCATCAAGATTATGATGGTTTCATCTTCATCTTCAACAGCATCTAAGTCCAGACTAGTTTCTTGCCAGGAAACTCTCCAGAGAACACATGCTTCCGTCACACCCGATTGAAGCCACTTCTTAGGTCACCACCTAAGACTAAAACAGATGCTAAAACGTATGCAGTACCCCTCCCATGATTCTGCACAAACTCTGATGATGAGATGTTCCAACATCTTGTTGAACATCATCAATCTTGACTTTCAAGGATAATCAATTAAATACTTGTGGATTCCACAAATAGCAATTGATCTTAAATCCTTGTCCAATAACCCTTCTTCACTGTTGTAGCTTGTCATACCCCAAATTTTGACCACTAAGATTTCCCATCATTATGCAAGTCATCATCACAATATGGAGGAACCATCATACTTCATTAGTCTCCCCAAAGATGGGTGAGCATCCACTACAATCAAAATTAGGGTTTCAAGCCCTCTCTGAGTGCTTAGACAAAGGATCGATCAAGGAATGACATGATATTCAACTTGTCTAACCTCTCAAACATCCACAATGGATCAAAAGGGCTCCCACTTCAAGGATTAGGCACAAGGCTGCTCCCTTCTAGGTGGATCAAGTCTCAAGATTGACAGTGTCACCAAATTAGGGTTTTGGTCGACCAGGGCCTCCAGATGGAAAATTTTCATCTGGGCACAAGCCAATGATCCAAAACCTAACCTAATATACTCCATGGAACCTTATGGACCTAATCATCAAGTCAATCTTGCCTCAGGGGATGCATTCATAAAAAATCAGGAATTGGGGTTTCTTGACCTAATTCACCCCTAAGTTGACTTTTAGGGCAAATCATGAGCTAAGACCTCAAGAGAGGGTTTGAGGGTCTCTAATGAACTATATTGATCCATTTGCAACAATGGATTAATCCAAGAGGCTTGAGCAACAAGTCTCAATTTCATCTGCACCACAATTAGGGTTTTAAGGGAATAGTCAACTGTAACTTTGACTTTTGACCAGGACATGCTCCCAAGCCCTATGACATGATTCAATATACCCTATAACACCCATGGAACATGTCCATCAAGTTTGATTTAGGTCAAGGACATGATTTCCTGAAAAATTGCACAGTTTGGAATTCATCTGATAAAAAGTCAACTGTGCACAAAAGTCAACTTTGACTTTTTGAGATTTTTCACCAAAATGGATTTTTAACCCTAAAATGATGTTAATGTATGATTTGAATCATCATTCATCAAGAAAAATCAAGAAAAGTTGGATAACTTGTAAAAGGGGTAACCATAAAACTTAGAAATTTTTCTAAGTCATAAAAAAGTGCCACTAATGCACCAACTTTGGAGGACCATAACTCCTAAACCACAAGGCCATTGTGCCCCATTCAAAGCTTGATTTGTAGATCTCATTGCCCTCTACAAAAGCTTCATACTGACCTATGTCCAAATTCCTCATGGATTTTGAGTTATGGAGTGATCAAAATCAAGAGAAAACACTTTGTTCCAACACTTAGTGAAAATTTCACTAAGTCAGATTTTGCCTTACTTTTTGCCAAATGTAGGGGGATTTTTCACTTGGATTCAAAAGAGATCAAAACCAAACATGTTCAAACAGTTGTTGTATCATGTAAGGGCTTTCCAAAATGGTCAAGAACATTACCAAATTTAACTTACACCATGAGATATGACATTGGCAAGTTACCTTGCTGAAATCTGTCAAAGGCAAGGCAGAATTTGCAATTTTGCTCGATTTGCCAAAATCGGCCAAATTCAAATGCTCCTATCCACTTGGACACATCTGAGGATTGAATCTAAAGGGGACAATCACTGAGCCAAGTCTCCAAAGTCCATGGAACAAGAAATAGCATGTTGAACCTAGAATGGCCAAAATAGGGACAAGACTCCAAATTTGGATTGAAGCATTCAATGGAAGCATCAAGGTGGCATGGACTGAGCCATTCTCATCTGAAATCAGTCAAGACTTATCCAAGACCAAGGGAACCAACGCTCTGTGCCCTAACCTCTAGTCAATGGCTAGAGGAGACTTGGATTTTCATTTGCCAACATTGGTCAAACCTACTTAGCAGTTGCCATTCACTATTCCTTGCAAAACAAACTTGCTCTACTATAAATAGAGCTCAATTGTGTTCAGTTTAAGGACACCAAAGGCCTACAACACTTGCCTTTCTCAAAATCTCTTTCTCTTGGAAAAAATGCCTTTGTTAGCAAGGTAACTATCGGGTTTTGAGCTAGAGGGCAATTCCACTCAAACCAATCACTCACACACCTCATATACATCACATATGAGCTGATCAAACACTTAAACAATAACTGGAACATTGATTTCTCAGAATCACCAGTCAATTGCTCAAGGTTTTAACCAAAGTGCAGTTGAGATGCCATGAAGTGATCCAGCCAATTTCCATCAAGTCCAAGCATTCAAACCCACTCCATAGCACCTAGGGAAGCTGTTCAGATTATCACAACACAACTGTAACACCTCCTACACAAATCACGATCACCAGCTGCAAGTGGTTAATACTTAATTTTTGAAGCATTAATCCAAGATCACAATTTGTTTTTCATATGTTAAACAATTTTGATCATTTTAATTGAATTTTTATTCAATTAAATACATTTTTGAAAACAAATTAGGGTTTTTGGATTAATTCAACCCTCATAAATCATTTTCAAAACACTTTGGGCCTCTATTAGAGTGTAAGACCCAATCCTTTTTTTGACCAAATCATTTTTGGGCCTCACTTATTGTATAAGTCCCTATACCGTAAAAAACAAACGGCGCGATCGTCGCCTTTTAAAAATAACACTGGGTCTCTCCTCGAGCTATAAGACCCATTTAAAACACTTTGGGCCTCTAATAGAGTGTAAGACCCAACCCTCTTTTAACCAAAACCATTTTGGGTCTCACTTACTGTATAAGTCCCTTTGCGTTAAAAGAAAACCTCGGCGAGATCGCCATTTCAAACGGAAAAGTCAATTGGGCTTACCCTCGAGTAGTAAGACCCACTTCCTTTCTTAAAACTTTTTGGGCCTCTTGAGAGAGTGTAAGACCCATCCCTTTGTACAGAAAACAATTTTTGGGCCACAGTCACTTGTATAAGTCCCTCTGTACAAATTCAAAACAACAGTGCGCTCACTGATAAAACCTTAGGCCTCTCCTTGAGCTGTAAGCCCCAAATATTTCTTTTTCAAAGCACTTTCTCCTTTGATTTTGAATATACTATTGTTTTCAATCTTTCTTTGTTGAACAACTAACCAAACAGCATGGAAGCTCTACAACCGAGTAAGTGGTTATTGCTTTCATTTACCGCTTTCATATACATATAACTGTATTGTGGGGCTATTTTGCTGTAAGTCTTCTTTCATAAACTCATATCAACTGTGTAATAATAGTATAGATATTTAGAGTTTCCCCGGCAACTACGTCTAGCATTAAGCCCGTTGATCACTCTTAGAAATAGTCTAAACTAGATCCCCATAGGATTACCAGACACAGTCTTCCCTCCTCTTGGGGTTAAACAATATGGAGACATGAAAGGCATCATTCTCTGTGAACCCTTTCATAGACTATCACTCATAGAAGTTGTCAAAGAAACTCTATTCCCCAGAGATGATCTTTTCTCCGTGAATGGCATCTCTTGAGTTTCTTCCAAATTCTCGGACTTTCCTGGCTTGATCTATTCTCGGCGAATGGCATGTCTTGAACTTCTCGGGGTTTGGGGACCCACAGGCTTCTTAAAAACACTTGTCAAGAAACTCTACTCCCCAGAGATGATCTTTTCTCCGTGAATGGCATCTCTTGAGTTTCTTCCAAATTCTCGAACTTTCTTAACTTGATCTATTCCTTGTGGATAGCTTGCCTTGAATTTCTCGGGGTTTGGGGACCCATCTGCTTCTTAAAAGCATCGGCCTCCTCTTGGGCATTATACAAGGACCCACAGGCTTCCTAAAAGCAACCCTGCCTCCTCTTGGGCTTAGTACAAGGACCCTACAGCTTCTTAGAAGTATTCACAGCCTCCTCTTAGGCTTCGTATAATGATCTCTTCCTCCGGGAATGATAGCCTTCTCTTGGGCTTCGTACAAGGACCCGTCGGCTTCTTAAAAGTTTCCAGCCTCCTCTTAGGCTTCGTACAAATTATCCCGACGACCTCCTAGAGGTATAGGAACAGAACTTAATCATCTGCATAGAACAGTCCTTTCATAGAGTCTACTACTGTTTCTCAAAGCACGGTACAAAAGATGACACTCTAGACTTGGACAGTCTAATTTCCTTGAGTCTCAAAGACATTCTCAAGTGACCCCTTCGTTAAATAGGGAGGAACCCCGCAGACTCGGACAGTCTCAATACCCTTCGAATTTCCCACTTCCTTAAAGAACAGGAATAACCTGGATCCTCGAATCAAATCCTTGAGTACAGTGTTGCTCATATAAGAACTGATTTTCTCTTCAAAATCAGTATACTGGACCTGTCACTTAACTGAAATAGTAACCATAGCCTCCTCTTGGGCTTTATACAATGATTCTCCCCAGTAGAGTCAAACAATGTTTAGCCTCTCTCTCGGGCTTTGTACGAGACACATAAGAGACTCCCTCGTTGAGTCAATTACCCCTTTCGCCTCCATCTCGGGCTTTATACGAGATACAAAAAGGTTCATATTGAGCCAAACAAATGTTAGCCTCCATCTCGGGCTTTGTACGAGATACAAAAACTCTCTTGTTGAGTTAAATCGCCTCCATCTCGGGCTTTATACGAGATACCAAAAGACTCCATCGTTGAGTCAAAACCTTTTAGCCTCTCTCTCGGGCTTTGTATGAGACACATAATAGCCTCCTCTTAGGCTTGGTATAAGAAAACCACTGGTTAATCCAATTAACCTTTTAGCATCAAATTTGTGCCTCGTTCACAGTACACAAACATCAACAACTCCTTCCCTTTCATCTAATCGCCGTAAGCGGCAAGCCTCTGGATCATCTACATCCATGCCACTGTCCCTCTTTTAGCATGAGAAATTCCTAAAGAAATATGGCATTACTCTACACTGAGTTAAAGTCTTCTCCTTTAGGTTAAAATCCCCTTTAAAGGAAATTATGGCATTGCCGGATTCACATATCCCGGTTAAAGTAATTCTCCTTTATAAACAGTCGTAACAGACAACCCCCTCTTTAGAGATGACAAATTCTCTCTAAAGTCAACACCTTTAGCTTCACATCTTGGGCTTTGAACAAGATACAAATTACCTTTTTCGCTTCACGTCTTGGGCTTTGAACAAGACACCAAAAACAACCACTTCCTCCCATAGAATAGGAGGAACTACGAATGCTCTGATTTCCCTGTTTCGGTAAACGGGAATACGTAGGCATAAGATTGAAAGAAAAATCTTAGCAAGCATAATCAACAAAAAACCTAAATCCCATACTCTCATGTATCTATCAAAAGCATCAGTCCTAACATCCTAAATCCTTGTTCCCCGCTATAAAGTCCTAGAAAGAGAAAAGAAAACTGTATTGGCGAAAATACAAATAACCAGTACAAAGCCCCCCCCCCCCACATTGATAGCATTCGCAACCTAACAGACCGCTGTTTAAACTCAGTATGCAAAGCAGGGTTAATTGGAGACATCTATTTCCCTTCCTTCATCAGCTCACAATAGGATAAAAAATGAATCGACCTGTAGTAAGCCCAACCGCAGAGAGCGACCAGCGCTTAAGAACCGCGTCCAAAATCGCTCGCTACATAGCTGAGCTCCACCAGATCATGTCATGAACACTTGTAAATTATTCAATCTTTTTACAAGTATCTTCTTCAAAGGACAATGTTGAGATACCAAGGCTGCCACCCTTGACTCAAGTAACTAAGACTTTCTCTGAACAAATCTTATTTACCTCAACGATTCTTCAATCAGATTGGATCCACTCTTAGGGTCAAGAGAGATGAATCCTTCCTTGCTGTTTTTAGACGGTGAAAATAAATCACCTCCACTTTCTTCAGATTGTGTTTCAAAGAAACACCTTCTAGTCAGAAGAGTAACTAGAAGACTCCAGATACACGACATAGATGCCTTTTTTAGTGGACTTAAGAGAATTCTCAAGTATCTTTGACAACCAAGCCGACCAATAATTTATCAAACTCTGTAATACCCCATAATTTTTCTAACGTTTTGGATAATATTATTATGATCAACTGGGTCCGGTGTACTCTGAGCAATTATTGGATAAAATAATTAGAGTAAATTGACGGACTCGGAATTGATTAGATTAATATTATTTAACTTGGAGTTTTATTAAATTGGTGCAGTTGAGATAATTTGGACAATTAGTAGTATTACTAATTAATGTTTCTCTATATCTTTTCCTTTTCCATTATTTGAAAGTTAGCAACTTTGGAGAGAGAAAGTGAAGATAAAGAAAAAGGAAGGAAAAGGAAGGAAAAAGAGAGGAAATTCTCAAGAGCTCAAGGGATTGAATCATCAACCCATCTCCAATCTTTTCATCTCAGCTTCATCATCCTCATCTTGTAATTCAGGTGGGTTCTAGTTAAATGCTTTAGAGTAGAGTTTTATTGAGTTTAGAGATAGTTTTGACGTTGTGAGAAATGAGAAATTTTGCACTAAAATCATGTTTTAATGTTCCTTATGATTGATACATCTTAAATGTGTGTTGTCGTGTATCCAATTGGTATTTTTCTGGTGTTTGGAAGTGAATTGGAAGGGAAAATGGAGCATTTTCGCAGAACCCATTATGCAGGAAAAATTCTGGTTTTCACGCTGCCCATACGCGTATCACCCAAGGCAATACGCGTATTGGTTAAGGAAATACGCGTATGGCCATGAAGGAATGTGAGCAATACGCGTATGGGGTTCCATTTTCTCGGCCATATGCCCATTTGCGTATTGGTACGCGTACGGTTTTGGGCAATACGCGTATGAGGTAGGGTAGTATGCGTATTGGAGTTTTAAATGGAATTTTTAAGGAAAAACAGCCTCTGCCCATACGCATATCACTTTGGGCAATACGTGTATGGCTGGCAGAGCTAGCTGGGAAATACGCGTACGTCCAGTGAGAGTGCAGAATTGTGTTTTTTCGCGATACCATTTCTTGTTATTTTCCATAACTCGTGTTCCGATTATCCGTTTTTAACATTCTTGATATCGTTGGAAAGCTAATAAAACGTACTTTCCTATTAAAATGGTTTTAAGATTGTTGGCCGATTTAATTATGTCGGGATTTTGGAATATTTCCGTTTTGTCGATTTTTATCGTTTAATGGTGGGTAATTGTTGTTGAATATGTATGCATGTTAAAATACAAAATAGGTAGAGTGAGGAACATTACCATAAACAAGTGTTGGAAAGGGTGGAATGACATAGTGACAACGCTCGTGCATGAGAGGCCGAGACGTGTGTATAGTAATCATAACCAGTTTATCTTACAGCGTAGTTTCATGAGACTCGAGCTCCTCCTCTGAAACGTATGCACAATTACTTAGTAGGTTTGATTCCCTACGTGTAGTACGATTGGAACCTATGCTATGGGTAGAGACTTGTGATGGTTAACAGGCCATGAGAAGTGACGGTTCACGGTTAACAGGCCGATGATCCCGAATCCAATTCGTATGCCAAGTAACTACAAGGATCCATGACTCGGGTCGTCTTTTAGACGTAGAAGAGGACGGGAAAAGGGGGTGCCTTGGTATGGTTATGGATTAGCGAGATTCTTGAGTTAACAGGCTCAGGACTCACTTTTGTATTAGTGTGAGTTAACAGGCTTACGAGTGTGGATCCAGTTATGGTGTGTGTACTCAAAGTCATTCCCCTTCCCTTTTGACTTGAGTTAGATTGATAGAACCTTGTAAAACCGAGAGGACTTATAAGATAGCGAACTCACTGGGATTTGATGTATCTCACCCCACTGTTGTTGTTTACATCACAGGTTCTGCAGGTTCGGCGAAGGGTAAGGACAAGGTTGTTTGACTTTCCTTACGGATCGTAGCTTTTGTGTGGCAAGGCTTCCGTTGTGAAGATTTTTGAGATCATTATTTGATCTAGTTCTTAGTATTTGTCTTTGGAACATCTTGTAGATATACTACGCCGTAGTTTTGTATTTAGGCTTTTTGGGCATGTATATGTATAATGTGTTTACTAGGAACTTATTGTATATTTCAGTACCAAAAGTGGAATTCATGTATAATATATACTTTGATGTATGTATTTATATATGGGCGTTAGAGTTGGTATCAGAGCAGGTCGTATCCTCGACCTAGCCATGAAATAGAATAAGTTTTTCTTTCCGTTTCCTATGCGTAGTGTCACCTTTGGTCTTATGTGTTATATTTATGGTATTGAGCCTGATCAACTTAATCCTATCTGTATGACATCCAGGAACATGGCTGATAGGCGCAGAAACAACCGTGGTAGGCCCCGAACTACTCTAGCTGGGACAAATCCGCAGGTCGACGATGGGAATGCTCCTCTGTATCAGTTTATGCAACAGATGCAGCAACAACAGAATTAATTTATGCAGCAAATGGTTCAACAATTTAATGAGGGTCTGCATCCTCAGGTGGTTGTTCCGGAAGTGGTAGGTGGGACTTTCTGGGATTTCTCCTGCATGAATCCTTCGGAATTTCATGGCGAATTAGATCCTGTAAAGGCTCACGAATGGATTTCAGGTATGGAAAGGATTTTCTTGATAGTGCCATGTACCGAGGAGAATAAAGTGGTTTTTGCTTCGCATTCCTTGAAGGGTCCTGCCATGAGACGGTGGGAGAGTGCGTCGGCTCTTATGACTATTCAGGGTGTGCCCAAGGTCTGGGAACAATTCAAGGTAACTTTTATGGAGAAATATTTTCCTAGCTCCTTGCGGACTCAGAAAGAGTTTGAATTTCAATAGTTAAGACAGGGTAATATGTCTGTGGCCAGTTATGCTGAAAAGTTCGAGAATATGGCTGCTTATTCTAGGCAGGCTATGTATGCTCCGGATGAACGGTGGAAAATAGATTAGTTTCTTTTTGGACTAAAAGCGGAAATATCTCATAGTGTCTCTCAGAGGGAATTTACTACTTATGCAGAAGTTCTAAGACAATGTTATGTGGCGGAGCATAGTTTGATGAAAGTACAAGATGAAAGTGTTGAAAGTAGGGTAAATCAGGGTGATCGTGGAAGAGCAAATCAACAATTTAGACCGAGACAACAATCTTTCAAAGGGAAGCAAGTTCAGAGCTCCAGGGCTAGTGCGCCTCCGGTATGCCGTACTTGTGGTAAGAATCATCATGGTAGGTGCAGTTTGGAAGGAATAAGGTGTTATCAGTGTAATAAGGTGGGCCATTTAGAGAGGGTTTGTCCTCAAGGTAGGGACCAGATACAAGGGAGGAACATCGGCCGAGTGTATACCTTGGATGCAAGGAAGACAAAGGGTGATAACTCCTTGATTGCTGGTACGTGTTTTGTGAATGGAAATCCTTGTTTTGTTTTATTTGATTGTGGATCTACACACTATTTTGTATCGATGCAATGTGTAAAGTGGCTTGGGTTGCAAGCGGTTCCGTTGTCTCCACCCATGGTGGTTACTACTGCCATGGATGAGATGGTTGAAACACCTTTAATGTGTGAAAATTGTGTTTTATCAGTGGATAGAAGGGTTTTCCAGATTGATTTGATTTGCTTACCGCTTAAGAAAGTGGATGTTGTTCTGGGAATAGATTGGCTTTCAACTAATTTGGTATTTATCGAGTGTGAAGAAAAACTAATCATTATTCCATCTACCGAGGCTACTCCGAAGGATGTGTTGACTACTATTTTAGAAGGTACGGCTGGAATGATTAATTTCTTATTTGAAAAGGAGAAGTCTGTTCTGTTGGTTCTTACTAAGGAAGAGAGTAGCAACCTTCAAGTTTTGAGTATTCCGGTAGTTTGTGAGTTTCCTGAAGTTTTTCCGGAGGATGTCACTTCTCTTCCTCCGGAGAGGGAAGTGGAATTCTCTATTGACCTGATACCGGGAACGGCTCCAATATCCGTTTCTCCGTATCGGATGACGCCACTTGAACTAAGAGAACTAAAGGATCAATTGGAAGAATTGATGGCTAAGCATTTTGTTCGACCAAGTGTTTCGTCCTGGGGAGCTCCAGTGTTATTGGTAAAGAAAAAGGATGGTGGAATGCGATTGTGTATTGATTACCGTCAGTTGAATAAGGTCACCATCAAGAATAGATACCCATTACCAAGGATAGATGATCTGTTAGATCAATTGAAAGGAGCCCGTGTGCTCTCGAAGATTGATTTATGGTCGGGTTATCATCAGATTCGTGTGAAGAGTTCAGATGTACCAAAGACTGCGTTTAGAACCCGTTATGGTCATTACGAGTTTTTGGTGATGCCTTTTGGTGTGACGAATGCTCCGGCAGTTTTCATGGATTATATGAACCGGATATTTCAACCTTATCTGGACCAATTTGTGGTGATTTTCATTAATGACATTCTTATCTATTCTCGTGATCCTCAAGAGCACAGAGAACACCTAAGAATTGTTTTATTTATCTTACAAGAGAAGCAACTTTTTGCTAAGTTAAGTAAGTGTGAGTTTTGGATGTCTGAGGTTAATTTTCTGGGTCATGTCATATCTCAGGGAGGTGTAGCGGTCGATCCATCAAAATTTGAAGCAGTGATTAATTGGGAGAGACCGAAGAATGCTTCTGAAGTTAGAAGTTTCTTGGGATTGGCAGGGTATTACAGAAGGTTTATCAAGGGTTTTTCTCAACTGGCCTTAACAATGACGAGACTTACTCGAAAGGATTGTTTGTAGGAGTGGGATTCGGCTTGTGAAATAAGTTTTATGAGTTTTAAAGAAAGATTGACGACCGCTCATGTTTTGGTTATTCCAGATCCTAGCAAGTCGTATGAAGTGCATTGTGATGCATCGAAGATGGGATTAAGAGGTGTGTTAATGCAAGATGGACATGTTGTGGCTTATGCTTCTCGACAGTTGAAAGTATATGAAGAGAACTATCCAACACATGATTTAGAATTGGCAGCAGTTGTATTTACTTTGAAAGTGTGGCGTCACTATTTGTATGGTGTACGTTTTGAGATGTTTAGTGACCACAAGAGCTTAAAGTACCACTTTCATCAGAAAGAGTTGAACATGCGTCAAAGGAGGTGGATGGAGTATTTGAAAGATTATGACTTGGAGATAAAATACCATTCGGGTAAAGCCAATAAAGTGGCGGATGCATTGAGTAGAAAGGTGTTGCATAATGCCGAGTTGATGATGCTAGAGTATACTTTATTGGAAAAATTTCGAGATCTAAATCTTCAATTTGTTTGGACTCCTAATGGGGTGATGATGGAAAATTTGAATATCCATTCTACTCTTAGGAAAGAAATCCAACAAGAACAAGGAGTAGATGAGAAGTTGCAAGAAGTGTTAGTACAGCCGGGTTTTGTGCGAGCTACCGACGGAATTATTTTGTTTAACCAAAGGATTTGTGTTCCGGATAACACGGAGTTAAAAAGAAGGATTTTGGAAGAAGTGCATAAGGGTGCTTTTACTATACATCCGGGGTCTTCAAAGATGTATCAAGACTTAAAGAGGGATTATTGGTGGTCCGGGATGAAGAGGGATATTGTAGTGTATGTGTCGGAATGTGCGGTGTGCCAACAAGTGAAGATTGAGCACCAAAGGCCGGGTGGCTTGTTGCAACCTTTAGAAATTCCGGTATGGAAATGGAATAGTATTTCTATGGACTTCGCCGTTGGACTACCCCGTACTCAGGGTGGTTATGATTCGATTTGGGTGATTATGGATCAGTTAATAAAATCAGCGCATTCCTTAGCTGTGAAGATTACCTACAAGGCGAGTCATCTCGCAAGGTTGTTCATTTCGGAGATAGTGAGATTGCATGGTATTCCCACTAGTATCGTTTCGGATAGAGATCCAAAGTTTACTTCCATATTCTGGAGAGCTTTTCAACAAGCTATGGGAACGAAGTTGTGTTTGAGTACGTCGAATCATCCGCAAACGGATGGTCAGACAGAACGGATAATACAAACCATGGAGGATATGTTGAGAGCTTGCGTACTTGAAAGTAGAGAAAATTGGATAGAACTTTTGTCGTTGATCGAGTTCTCTTATAATAACAGTTATCATGCGAGTATTGGTATGGCACCTTATGAGGCATTATATGGAAGGAAGTGTAGGACACCTTTGTGTTGGGAAGAAGTTGGTGAAGATAGGATGTTGGGACCCGAGATCATTCAAGAAACTACGGAGAAGATTAGGATGATCCGTGATAAGGTCAAACAAGCACAAGATCGTCAGAAGAGTTATGCGGATAACCGTAGAAGACCTTTAGAATTTGAAGAAGGCGATCACATGTTTTTGAAAGTTACTCCGAGATTGCGGTTGAAAGGACCGTTTCGATCGCGGAAATTAAGTCCGAGATACGTGGGACCGTATCAGATTTTGGAAAGAATTGGTGAAGTAGCTTACAGATTGGCCTTACCGCCTTCTCTATCAGAGATGCACGACGTATTTCATGTGTCTCAGCTTCGAAAATTTGTCCCAGATCCTCTTCAGCTTGTTTTACCAGATACAATTGAAATAGAAGCAGACTTAACTTTTGAACCACAACCGAGTCGTATTGTGGGAAGAGAAACGAAGGTGTTAAGGAACAAAGACATTCCTCTTGTGAAGGTGCAATGGGATGTGACGCATCTGGGTGATGCTACTTGGGAACTAGAATCGGAGATGCGGGATGCTTACCCTCATCTATTCAGGTAATCTTTTAATTCGAGGGCGAATTTCTATTTAAGGGGGGGAAGATGTAATACCCCATAATTTTTCGAACGTTTTGGATAATATTATTATGATCAACTGGGTTCCGATGTACTCTGAACAATTATTGGATAAAATAATTAGAGTAAATTGACGAACTCGGAATTGATTAGATTAATATTATTTAACTTGGAGTTTTATTAAATTGGTGCAGTTGAGATAATTTGGACAATTAGTAGTATTACTAATTAATGTTTCTCTATATCTTTTCCTTTTCCATTATTTGAAAGTTAGCAACTTTGGAGAGAGAAAGTGAAGAGAAAGAAAAAGGAAGGAAAAGGAAGGAAAAAGAGAGGAAATTCTCAAGAGCTCAAGGGATTGAATAATCAACCCATCTCCAATCTTTTCATCTCAGCTTCATCATCCTCATCTTGTAATTCAGGTGGGTTCTAGTTAGATGCTTTAGAGTAGAGTTTTTATTGAGTTTAGAGATAGTTTTGACGTTGTGAGAAATGAGAAATTTTGCACTAAAATCATGTTTTAATGTTCCTTATGATTGATACATGTTAAATGTGTGTTGTTGTGTATCCAATTGGTATTTTCCTGGTGTTTGGAAGTGAATTGGAAGGGAAAATGAAGCATTTTCGCAGAACCCATTATGCAGGAAAACTTCTGGTTTTCACGCTGCCCATACGCGTATCACCCAAGGCAATACACATATTGATTAAGGCAATACGCGTATGGCCATGAAGGAATGTGGACAATACGCGTATGGGGTTCCACTTTCTCGGCCATCTGCCCATTTGCGTATTGGTACGCGTACGGTTTTGGGCAATATGCGTATGAGGTAGGGTAGTACGCGTATTGGAGTTTTAAATGGAATTTTTAAGGGAAAACAGCCTCTGCCCATACATGTATCACTTTGGGCAATACGCGTATGGCTGGGCGAGCCAGCTGGGCAATACGCGTATGGCACAAGGCAATACGCGTACGGCCAGTGAGAGTGCAGAATTGTGTTTTTTCGCGATACCATTTCTTGTTATTTTCCAAAACTCGTGTTCCGATTATCCGTTTTTAACATTCTTGATATCGTTGGAAAGCTAATAAAACGTACTTTCTTATTAAAATGGTTTTAAGATTGTTGGCCGATTTAATTATGTCAGGATTTTGGAATAGTGTCGTTTTGTCGATTTTTATCGTTTAATGGTGGGTAATTGTTGTTGAATATGTATGCATGTTAAAATACAAAATAGGTAGAGTGAGGAACATTACCATAAACAAGTGTTGGAAAGGGTGGAATGACATAGTGACAACGCTCGTGCATAAGAGGCCGAGACGTGTGTATAGTAATCATAACCAGTTTATCTTACAACGTAGTTTCATGAGACTCGAGCTCCTCCTCTGAAACGTATGCACAATGACTTGGTAGGTTTGATTCCCTACGTGTAGTACAATTGGAACCTATGCTATGGGTAGAGACTTGTGATGGTTAACAGGCCATGAGAAGTGACAGTTCACGGTTAACAGGCCGATGATCCCGAATCCAATTCGTATGCCAAGTAACTACAAGGATCCATGACTCGGGTCGTCTTCTAGACGTAGAAGAGGACGGGAAAAGGGGATGCCTTGGTATGGTTATGGATTAGCGAGATTCTTGAGTTAACAGGCTCAGGACTCACTTTTGTATTAGCGTGAGTTAACAGGCTCACGAGTGTGGATCCAGTTATGGTGTGTGTACTCAAAGTCATTCCCCTTCCCTTTTGACTTGAGTTATATTTATAGAACCCTGTAAAGCCGAGAGGACTTATAAGATAGCGAACTCATTGAGATTTGATGTATCTCACCCCACTGCTGTTGTTTACATCATAGGTTCTGCAGGTTCGGCGAAGGGTAAGGACAAGGTTGTTTGACTTTCCTTACGGATCGTAGCTTTTGTGTGGCAAGGCTTCCGTTGTGAAGATTTTTGAGATCATTATTTGATCTAGTTCTTAGTATTTGTCTTTGGAACATCTTGTAGATATACTACGCCGTAGTTTTGTATTTAGGCTTTTTGGGCATGTATATGTATAATGTGTTTACTAGGAACTTATTGTATATTTCAGTACCAAAAGTGGAATTCATGTATAATATATGCATTGATGTATGTATTTATATATGGGCGTTACAAACTCATAGAGCAAGAACCTGATAAACTTTAAACTCAACTCCTCTCCTCTTCAACTGACTTCAACTACACCAAGAAACCAAGCTTCCAGGTACCAAGTCACCATACCAGATATCTAACCACAACTCCTTTCACTCCATCGCTCCCAAATTTGGAATAAAAGAATGCAGATATCTTTAAATAAAGAGGCTGACGATTGAGACCTTCCATCAACAGTTTTCAGTAACAACTCCAGAATCCCATAATTCTAGAGCTCTTCCATTAGAAACACATGCAGCGGAACCACCAAGGAATAAATCTTGCTTGCCCTAATAAGATGTCACAACATCTTATAAGATACACCAACAAGAGAACTAGACACTTCTCCTGTAGTTGTTGTAGAATCTCCTCATCAACATGAACAACCTCTGGGTTGCTCCCTTTGATCTAGAACATCCATCTCATCCATTAATACCCTTGGGTATGTCTGAGTTGATTGATCTGGTCTTCAAAACTCCTCCTTGTTTAAACGCCAGAAAGTATCTCCCAAAGATCTCATCCAGAACCAGACAGGATGCCTGCTCTGATACCAATTGAAATTCTGGCCTATGCAGACAACAGATGTCCTAACACATGTCAAGACATTGTGCTACATAATCATTTAAACTCAGAGGCACAACAACAGACTGATACCTTGAATATCAAAACTGCACACACATAGATGTCACGACATCTGATCCAACATGTTTATCATAACCATAACAAAAAACGTAAATCTGTAAAATGATAAAGAACACAGTAATTATTAACCCAGTTCGGTGCAAACTCATCTACGTCTGGGGGATACCAATCCAGGAAGAAGACTCCACTATCTGTAGACTGTTACAAAGTTAAACTCCCCCGTTTACAACTTCATACCTAACATCTACCCAATAAAGATCTTTACCAAGGTTAAACTCTTAACATTTAGAACCCTGATATGAGATACCCCATTCACTTCCCTTAATCACCAACTGTGATTTCTACATCATCCCTATCAATACAGAAATCTGTCAAGCTTTCTTGACAAACAAGCTAACTCGGATTTGCTTAAAAGCTTCATCCAAAAACAATACACAGTACAATACCTCAAGGCTTATGAATATGTACGACACCTATATCTACCACAGTGTATCAACTGATACAAAGGGAGACTTACAACCTAGAAAGCCAACGACTCTCAAAACCCTAAACCCTTGTTTCTTACGCAAGAAAACAAGGTTACAACAGGCGTACTAAGGCATATCAAAACCTAGGTCTAAGTCTTCTATTTGTAGTGTCTTCTGCTTCCTTGGGCTTCAGTCTTCAGCCCTTGATCCATGCAGCGATTTCGCCTTGAGAGTTGCAGCAGTTTAAAAACTAACTTAAACCATTTAGTCCAGGATGTCAAGATGTATGTTAAGACATCTTGTTCGACATCACGTCTTTAGCAGAATTATTCATCTTGATCTCATTGTTGAGTTAAAAATTATGTTTTACCAAAATTTGTTCAAAAACTCAGAGCTAGACCCTGACATAGGACCCAAACCAGGGGCGCGATGGACGCTCGTGTTCGATGGTGCCTCCAATTCTAAAGGCCGTGGAATCGGTGCTATCCTCATCTCTCCAATAGGTTTTCATCTTCCCTTCACTGCCAGATTATGCTTTGCATGCACCAACAATATGGCTGAATACGAAGCATGTATCTACGGTATTGAAGCGGAAATTGACATGAGAATCAAGATTCTTGAGGTCTATGGAGATTCTGCTTTGGTTATTGGCCAAGTCAGAGGGAACTTTGTGACTCGGGATTCCAAGTTGGTTTCGTACCAAAAACACATAGCAAAATTAATTCCTTACTTTGATGAGATCTCTTTTCATCATATCTCCAAATAGGAAAATCAATTAGCTGATGCTCTTGCCACTTTAGCATCCATGTTCAAGGTCAAGTGGAAGAATGAAGCTCCTTCTATCCGCATTGGTCATTTGAACGAACCAACACACTATTTAGCAATTGAGGATGAGTCTGATGACAAGCCTTGGTTCTACGATATCAAGAGATATCTGGAAAAACAAGAATATCCCGAGGGTATTACTATCACTGACAAGAAGGCTCTTAGACAGCTCTGTGCCAAATTCTTCTTAAGTGGTGGTGTACTATACAAGAGGAATTATGATTCCGTGTTGCTCAGATGCGTGGATAGACACGAAGCAAACAGGATTATAAGGTCCATACATGAGGGTTGCGAGGGTGTGCATGCTAAAGGTCCTACTATGGCCAAGAAGATCCTTCGAGCTGGGTATTATTGGACAACAATGGAGGTAGATTGTTACAACTTTGCCAAAAGGTGTCACAAGTGTCAAATCTACAGAGACAAGATCCATGTGCCTCCAACTCCATTGAATGTTTTGACTTCACCTTGGCCATTCTCTATGTGGGGTATAAATATGATTGGAATGATCGAGCCGAAGGCTTTCAACGGTCATCGATTCATTTTGGTTGCTATCGACTACTTTACCAAGTGGGTTGAAGCTGCTTCTTACCCCAATGTTACGCGTCAAGTGGTTGCCAGATTTATCAAGAAGGAGATAATCTGTCGTTATGGCGTTCCTAGCAACATTATCACTGACAATGCGAGTAACCTTAACAACAAAATGATGAAAGAGTTGTGTCAAGAATTCAAGATCGAGCACCATAACTCTTCACCATATCGGCCCAAGATGAATGGCGTCGTTGAAGCAGCAAATAAAAACTTCAAGAGGATTGTCCAGAAAATGGTCAAGACATATAAGAATTGGCATAAAATGCATCCATTTGCACTGCATGGCTATAGAACTTCAGTTCGTACTTCTACTGGGGCAACTCCGTATTCGCTTGTGTATGGTATGGAGGCAGTTCTACCCATTGAAGTCGAAATTCCTTCGCTTAGAGTCATCATGGAAGCAGGTCTTAATGAAGCTGAATGGGTTCAATCCAGATATGACCAGCTGAATCTCATCGAAGAGAAGCGCCTTACAGCCGTTTCTCATGGTTAATTGTATCAGAGACGCCTCAAGCGACCTTTTGACAAGAAGGTTCTCCCTCGAACGTTCCGTGAAGGCGAACTCGTGCTCAAGAGATATTCACTTGTTCACGCGGATCCACGCAGCAAGTGGACTCCTAATTATGAAGGACCTTTCGTTGTCAAGAAGGCCTTCTCAGGCAGAGCCCTGATCCAGGAGTTGCCATCTCCCGTGAACTCCGATACAGTAAAAAAATATTATGCCTAAAAAAATGGATAAAGAGCCTTCTAGATTGACATCCGCAAGGACCATCTAGGCAAAAATGGGTGTCTCGGTGGACCAAAAAAAAGAGAAAAGAGAAATGTCCATGCAAAAGTTAGGGACAATGAAAAAAAATAATAATAGCCTGCTAAGTTAAAAAGCCGAAAGGGCGACTTAGGAAAAAAAATGGGTATCCCGGTGGACGAAAGAGATGGAAATATGTCCAGGCAAAAAGTAGGGATAAAGGCATTTGACTGTGAACATTTGAGCCTCTCTTCGTCATAGCTAGACCTAAGACGGTAACAGAGCATTCAAGTCGTCATCAACTGGTGCAAGGCATTGGAGCCTAGACTTACAGTGGATGGTAGCCAATGTTGTAATCAATGCAAAACATGATTTCCCTTTGCCATTTACATTTGTTTTTCAATTTTTATTGCAAATTTCCTTATCAAGGATTTTTGCATTCTTGTACACATCTTATGTACATATTTTCACATTCAATAAAATGCATTATTCGATTTCTCAATTGTTTTCTTTTCAGTATTTTGTTTGCAAAATAAACGATTATTTGTGATCACATAATACTATAAAGTGTTGAGAAAAATAAAAAGCTAAAATCAATGGAGAAAGCATTATGCATTGCATATTTTGCTGGTGACTCATGCAGGATAATCGGTAATAGCCATTGGCAAGCCTAACGCCCGACCAATACCGTGATGGTTCTATGATGAATATGTTGTTTCCTTAGTGGGGCCATCATTTCCCCAGCGTTCGCCATTATGGTTCTCTAGAAGGATTGGTTAACTTCCAATCACCAACAGATCCATAAGGTTCCCAACAAAGTTGTCACAATGTACCCCGAAAGGAGATGATTGTTCTCCCCCCCCCCCTGCACGGGTCGTGCATCATTTTGCAGTATGTCAAAACTATCACGCTTCAGCAGTGGTACGACTTGGTTTCTCATCTTTCCCAAACAAAAGAGATTCTCTGGACCTTGGTAAACTCCCTGCAGCGGAGTCAATGGTAGTTTTCTGGGTCCATTCTCACGACACAGGCAGTCATAATGAAGAGATGGATTTGATCCTCTCATCCCCAGCAGTGTCAACGGTGATAATCTAAAAATCTGACATTTCTCGGTTTCTTCTCAGCAAGAGTTGTCACCCTTCGTGGAATTTTTCTCCAGCGGTCCGTCTTCATCTGCGGGTCCTCTCCCCAGCCGAGGATGTCGAGTTCGTTTTGCTACAATTTCCGCTTAACCACCGCGCAATACCTTAACTTGCATCCTTTGCATGACATGGTATCAAGCATCATGTAGATCACATACATATCATATGCATCAAGCATACTCCCTTTCTTTTGGCCTGATTCATCTCCCAGCAGATTTTCAGCCTAACTTCGCACTTATCAACCCTCTAAACATTCAACCCTTCTTTTTGTCGCCATCGGCCAAATTTTTGAGCTATTCTTTTATTTAATCCCCTTTTACCTTGAATCATCGAAAAGCTAGCACAATTCGCACATTCAGGTCAACGAGGATTAAATAGGGGCAGCTGTCGTAACCCAAAATTTGACCTCTCTTTTTACTTTTGCATGAGCATGTGCATTCACATCGTTGGCATACGCATTCGCACTTTTCTTTATGTGTTTCTCGTTGCAGGATTTTCAGGTTTAAGACTCGATTAATCGCATCCTTCACAAGATCGTCTCATCAACAAAACAAGCATAAAACAAGGGTTTCCATACCTATTCATCAAAACAAGAGGTGGAAAATTGAAACCGGGACCTCAACACTTGTTTTTGAGTGATCTGGGCAAATTTTTCCTAGAGTAACCGGTTACTCAATATAGGGTAACCGGTTACTCAGTGTAAAGTTGTAGTTTCTGCTGCATTTTTTGAGGCAGCACCTGTGCACACTCTTTGGTCATTGATCCTACACAGTTCTAGCAGCATGTGTAACATTCTAGACAATTCAAGACTATTAAAGACACTCCACTTACATTTATTCCCATGCATCACTTTAAATTAAGTGCACCATATTCCTTGATTTCCAAGCATGTCAACCTTTGATTTGAAGCTTACATTGGGATTGTTACCGAGTTAACTTCCTAACTAACCGAGTTAACTGCTTGACTCTGAGAGTCAAGTGTAATAAACTCCTAGCCTAATTCCAAACCACCCAAAGCTAATCCCTAGCCTAATTCCAAACCTATCACACTCCAAACCAAAACTCTATATAAACAAAGCTCTACCATTTCACAAACCCTCCATAATCATTCTCACAAATTCTCACTCTTTGCACTCTCAATTCTCTCATTTCTCTCTACATTTTTGTGCAAGCTCTTTACATATTACTTCACCTTCTTCACCAAATCACACAAAAGCTCTTAATTCACCATTGAGGAAAAGCTACTTTCACCTTGAAAGTGCTTTTTCTTGAGCTTAACCTTCATCATCATTTTATTCTACTGGATTTTGTGGAGCTTCAGTAGCTTTTGGATTCATCTCAAGTGATTATTTCAAGCTTCTTCGGTGATAATTCTCATTTCGGAGCTTTCGTCGAAATTGGCTCGGTTTCGCTACGGTTCAAAGTGCAAGTGTAGGATTCTCTGGTTTTGTCTGGTTTTCTTCACTTATCTTCATCACATTTCACTTGCAACAATCACCAAGCCAAACCTCCGGCTTGTAGCTTGGTCCATTCTTACTTAACTTATCATTTCGTTCACTTTTTGCGCGTTTAAGATGTAGTTTCGACAGTTTTTTTGTTTTGATTAATCATGTGATCGTTTGATCTTTGATCTACATGTTCATGCTTTCAATTGATGATTAATTATTCCTAATTCCTTTAATTTTCGTGCACAAGTTCATACCATAGCATGTGGTAGTTCAAATAAGTGATTTAAGGGCTGGAAGTGCTTTTTCAGCAGCTGTTTTTGCCACTGTCACAGTGGTAACCGGTTACTCTATATAGAGTAACCGGTTACTTAGTGTATTTTTCACCAAAAACTATAATTTTCAAGCAAGTAACCGGTTACCCTATTTGCAGTAACCGGTTACCACTGTACATAATGGCCATTTTTGAGTTTTCTCAAGCATGTTTGACATTCTTTCTTCCTCTAACTTCCATGGATTGGCGTACTTGATATTTATGGATGTTTTAAGTGTTGTTAACCTCTGTTTAAATCATATTTACAATAATTCAATGGTTGATTTATCACTTCTTGCAATTATGTGTGTTCTTGATATTTGTTTGAATATGCTCATTCTTGCACAATTCTTGAACACTTGATACATGATTTGTGATACATGCTAATGTTTGTTTGGCACTGTTTTGCACTTTCATTTCTTGATCACATTAAGTTTTCTCTTTATTGAGCAAATTTAATCTTGTACAATCAATAATACACCTTTTGTTTTAATAATTTTTCATTCATTTGAAAAATTATTAGCATGTGCCCCCTTTGGTTAATTAATCGAAACTTCGTTTTGATTATTAATCCTCCCTTTGGAGTTTCTCTTTAGGCCTCCTTTAGAGCTTTCTCTCTCTTTTCTTCCCCCGGGGAGTCGGAGCTTTCACGCGACATGGGAGCACTGTACAACTTGGAGCTATTACGTTGTCCGTTTCAACTTCTGCACTACACCCTGTGTGTTAGAGAAGGAATGAGAATGGAGAATTCCTACTCTCATTCTGACCACTTCAGGTAGGGGACGAATGACCCTGTGTCTGGCTTAGTCACCTCTATCCTCAGGTGGTAGTGTATCTCCTTCCCCAGTCGAGTCGATCCTTGATCACTCTTATCTCCTTCAATCAGTCTTTTGATCTATCACCATTCCCTTGGTTAACGATCATTAGCAATCTTCAGAGAGTCAATCTTTTGGCTCTTGTGCAATGCCTTTCCTGCTTCTCTTCAAGTGAGTTTCAATTACCTTTTCTTGTGGCTAGTCATTTCTTTTGGTTGATTCCCCTTGAGAGTTGTAATCATTCTTCCTTTGGTTGATCACAGTCATACTGTTAAAACCAATGCTCTTTTCCCTCAACAATTCCCTTTTCTTCGGTTAAACACAGTCTTTCTGTTAAAAAACCGTAACGCTCAGAGTTCGCAACCTTCTCTCGGTTCTTCTCCCTTTGTTTGGTTAACTACTGCCTGTCAGTTAAAACACCAATTTGCACTCCTTCTCAGTTAAACACAGTCTATCTGTTAACACACTGAGTTCCTCTTGGGTTAATCACCTTCTCTTGGTTAATCACCCATTTTTTCCAGTTAACCACAGCCTGCCTGTTAAAATACTGAGCCTTTTCGAGTTAATCACCTTCTCTTGGTTAATCATTCATTTTCTCTTTAGTTAATCACAGTTTCTCTGTTAATACTAAATCCTCGGTGGTTAGCAACCTCTACTTAGTTCCACACCCTTTTCTTTGGTTAACCACGGTTTATCAGTTAATATACCCAAACCCCTTCTGAGTCAAACACCTTCTCTTGGTTCAGTACTCTCTCTTCTGGTTAATCACAGTTTATCTGTTAAAACCTTTATCCCACCAGAATCCTTATCTCTTTTCCTTCGGTTAACCACTGCCAGTCAGTTAATATACCGAACTTCTTTTCTCTTAGTTTCGACACCTTCCTTTTGCTTATTCCCCAATAGGGTCACTACCTTCTGGTCCCTAACACTTTCCTTTGTTCTCTTACCCCGAGTGGAGTCTCTTCTATTCCTTTTGCTATGTATCTTTTTGGTTTCTACACCACTTTTGCACGATATCCTCAGTACAGTCTCTTTTCTTTTCCTTTGCACTTCTTTCTTGGTTTCGACGCCAATTCTCTTTGTTATCCCAAGCGGTGTTTCCTTCTTTTTTCTGCTCTTGGTTTTAACACCACTTCTCACTTCCCTTTTCCTTTTCCGTCTTGGTTCCCCGAACTACGGAAGCTCTGATTCTGCATTCGTTCGAATGCATGATACGTAGGCACGAGATTGCGATGATCTTGGCGAGCATACTTCCACCTTCTTCCATTTCCTTTCTCTGTCCCTGGTTCCATGAACTACGGCGCTCTGATTTCCTCATTGCACTATGAGGGTACGTAGGCACGAGGGCCCCAATCCTCAGTGAGCACTTTCTTTCTTTCTTTCTTTCCTTTCTTTTCTCTTCTCTCTCTCTCTCCTTTCTTTTAGCTAGAAGCCTTTAGATAGATAACCCATCCAAGCCTAGAAGCAAGCGAAATGGATCCCGTCGAGTACGACGGATGCGTTAGGTACTAGTACCTTCCTTTCACATAACCGGCCCCCATTCCCGTTTCTCTTCCCCTTGGGTTTTATCGATATTTTCCCTGTCCTTTAGGACTAAATAAAGTTCGGTGGAGCCTCCGTGTTATCTTTGAGTGTGTGATTCACTCAGGTATAAACCAACCATCTTCAGCCCTCAGTCTAGATTACTTGATTTTATCCAAATTAATATATGATTAAAGATATGTCTACTTCTGATTTCTTGCCCCACAATCTTCCAAGGCTCAATGGCTCCTTTTGATATTAGGAATATATTTAACCTGCTTGCCACTCCACCAACAACATTAGACCAGGAGAATTTGTTTCCCATAGTTGGTAAATCTATAAGTTCCATTTGATATATAAAGTTACCAAAACCCATTATCTCCCTACTCTTTCTATAAACATAAATCAATTTTTCCTTTTAGAATACATAAAGATTAATAAACTTTTGTTATTACCCTATTAATAAGTAATTACTCCCATTAAAGTGGTAAGAATAAACGATTATTAATCTTTATGTGTTTTTGTACAATTGCAAAAGAAAAGGAATTTAGGGAGGTTTAAACCTCCGCAATCTAACGTATTTTTATGCAGTCAATTATGATGTTGACTTTAAGTGATGTGGCGTGCCATGTCAGCTTTGTTGTGAATCGGATACCTTAGAAACAAAGTATAATTGGTTCCTTGATCAGTCAAGAAACCCACAAGGGTTAGGGTTAACAAAGAAAACAAGAGTAAAAAACAACAAGGATTGGTTATAAAACTGTTATTCTTTCCTTTCTCCTAAAAACAAGGATTACAAGTATACAAGAATAACAAACTAACCACTCTCACTCTTTCTAGGTTTTGTCACACTTAGAATGAGAGACTAGTATGCTATTTATAATAAAACCTAGCACACTAAACTAATGGGCTTTTAATAAAATACCCATTACAAGCTAACTTAGGGTACAAGCTAACTTAAACAATTGGATCCTTAACACAAGGCCCAATTCAATATGCTAACAACCCTAGCAATATTAACTAATACATGTTAGAACAACCTTTGACTACAACATGTATTATTTTTCGACGGCAGCATGTGAACCAACTTCGACGGCATGCTTCTTCTAGAGTTCGATCCAAATTCCACAAATCTCCACCTTGGATCTAACTCTAACAACAAGAAAACAAACTAGCTTTCTTCATGCAGCTTTGTCAACTGCATACAGTGGAAAAACTTGCAACTTGGCAATGTCTTGGTGATCATATCAGCAGCATTATGATCTGTCGAAACCTTCAGCACTTGGACTTCTCCACGCTCGATTACCCCTCTGACGAAATGCAGCCTCACATCAATGTGCTTGGTTCGCTCATGATAGGCTGAGTTCTTCGACAGATGTATTGCACTTTGACTATCACATTTAACAGTGATACTTCGACCTTGAAGTTTCAGCTCCTTTGCAAAACCTTTAAGCCACAATGCTTCCTTCACAGCTTCAGTGAGGGCAATATATTCAGCTTCAGTGGTTGATAAGGTAACAACTTTATGGAGCGTCGCTTTCCAACTGATTGTTGTGCCAAACATTGTGAAAACATATCCAGAAATAGACTTTCTGGAATCCATGCAACCTGCATAATCAGAGTCAACAAATCCTTCGACTGCTGCTTTCCTATCTTCACCCAAGGCTCCACCATAAATTAGGACTCTATTCAGAGACCCATTTATGTACCTTAAAATCCACTTCAATGCTTGCCAGTGTGCCTTTCCAGGATTCGACATGTACCTGCTCACAAGACTCACTGCATATGCTATGTCAGGTCTTGTACAGACCATAGCATACATCAAAGAACCAACTATATTAGCATATGGTATGCTATTCATATAAGTTCTTTCGACATCAGTACTGGGACACTGATCTATACTCAGCTTGAATTGAGGGTTTGTCGGAGTTACAACAGGCTTTGAATTCGACATACCATACTTTTCGAGAATCTTCCGTAGGTATGCCTCTTGAGATAAGCATAATTTCGACTGCTTTCTATCTCTTCGGATGTCAATCCCAAGAATCCTGGACGCAGCTCCCAAATCCTTCATTTCGAACTCCTTACTGAGTTCAGCCTTCACCCTCATTACCTCTTCGACATTGTTGCTTGCTATTAGAATATCATCCACATAAAGCAACAAAATAACAAATGAATTACCCGGTCGAAATCTGAAGTAAACACAGTGGTCGAACTGACTTCTGATGAAACTTATGCGTGCCATGAACTTGTCAAATCTCCTATTCCACTGTCGAGGAGATTGTTTTAGTCCATATAAAGATCTCTTCAGCTTGCACACATAATCTTCCTTCCGCTTTTCGACATACCCTTCAGGTTGCCTCATCAGGATTATTTCATCTAGATCACCATACAAGAACGCATTCTTCACATCCATCTGTTCCAGTTCAAGGTCGAACTGTGCCACCATGGCTAACAACATTCGAATGGATCTATGCTTTACAACAGGCGAGAATACATCATTGAAATCGACACCTTCTTTCTGAGTGAACCCCCTAGCAACCAACCTTGCCTTGTATCTTTTCGACGCCACTCCTTCGATTCCTTCCTTGACTTTGAAAATCCATTTACAGCTGACTAACTTGGATCCAGCAGGTTTCTTTATCAGTTCCCATGTGTCGTTATCATGAAGAGATTTCATCTCGTCATCCATGGCTTTCAGCCATTCAGTCTTCTTTCGACTCCTCATAACTTCCTTATAGTCTCTAGGTTCTTCGTCGAGAACCTCACTTGCAGAGATTAAGGCATAAGCTATAAGATCTGCATACCCAAGTCTCTGAGGTGGCTTGATGACTCTTCTCGACCTGTCTCTTGCTAACAGGTAGTCATTATCAGTTTCCTCATCTTCGACAACATCTCCTGTTTCGTCTTCGACTTCATCTGGGGTACGCACTTCAGCATCAATATGCTCCACCTCAACAGGAATCTCTCCCTGTTCCTGCTCTTTGTCAGCAACATCAGTTTTCTTGAAAGCCATCTCAGCTTCATTGAAAACTACATCTCGACTGGTGATACACCTCCTGTGACCTGGCTCTAGGCACCATAGCCTATAAGCTTTGACTCCTTCAGGGTATCCCATGAACATGCACTTCAGAGCTCTAGGTTCGACCTTGTCTTGCCTAATGTGAGCATAGGCCACACAGCCAAATACTCTCAGTCTGTCGAGACTAGGTGGATTTCCCAACCAAACTTCTTCAGGTGTCTTCATATCTAATGCAGTCGAAGGACATCTATTTATCAGATATGCAGCTGTCGACACAGCTTCAGCCCAAAATGCCTTCTTCAATCCAGCACTAACCAACATGCATCTAACCCTTTCAAGGATTGTTCGATTGAATCTCTCAGCTAAGCCATTTTGTTGAGGAGTACCTGCTACAGTCTTATGCCTTGCGATCCCAGACTCAACACAGTAACTGTCGAACGCTTTGTTGCAGAATTCAAGGCCATTGTCAGTTCTTAACCTCTTAACCTTTCTGCCAGTTTGAGTTTCGACCAGAACCTTCCAACTTTTGAAATTCTCAAAAGTTTCATCCTTCGTCTTCTGAATGAATACCCATAGCTTTCTGGAATAGTCATCAACAATGGATAGAAAATACCTTGCACCTGAGTGTGAAGGATTCCTTGCAGGCCCCCAAAGATCAGCATGAATGTAATAAAGGGATCCATGTGTTCTTTGCTTGCCTTTGTTGAACTTCGCCCTACAGGATTTACCAAATACACAAGATTCACAAAACTCCAACTTTTCGACTTTGTCACCACCTAGCAGGTTCTGCTTCCCCAATTCGACCAGGCCTCTTTCGCTGACATGGCCCAATCTCATGTGCCATAACTCTGTCTTCGACATAGGTTTCGTGGATACAACATTTGTCGAACCACTTACAACCTCAGCCTCCAGGATATACAAGCCTTGGTTTTTCACGCCTCTCAAGACTTCCTTCGACCCTTTCATGACTCTCAGGGTACCTTGCTCTCCTTTGAAAACATATCCCTTTCTGTCAAATTCCCCAAGAGAAATTAAATTTCTCTTCAAGTCAGGTACATACCTAACTTCAGTCAATAATCTTATTGACTCATCATGGAGCTTGAATCTCACGGATCCAATACCTGCAATTTTGCAAGCTTTGTTGTTTCCCAGCAGCACTGATCCTCCATCTTGATCACATAATTCTTCAAACACATTCTTGTTTGGAGTCATGTGCCAAGTACATCCAGAATCCATAATCCACTCTTTTCTTGAGTCGCCGCTTGAAACTACAAGAGCATCAGATGAGTCGAAGTCATCTTGAACAATGGTTGCGTTGCCATTATCCTTACCTCCATGATCTTTCAGGCGTTCAGGGCACACTTTTCTTGTGTGACCCTCCTTCTTACAGTGATAACATCGAAAACCAGATGTTTCGCCACTAGAAGACTTCTGCTGACTTTTACCTTTCTTCTTGTCGAACCTACCATCCTTTCGCAAGAATTTTCCCTTAACTGCCAAACCTTCACCAACCGTCGAAGGTTTATGCTCCTTTCGTTCGTTCAGGTCCTTAGAGTACAAGGCTGATTGAACATCTTCAAAGGTCAGGGACTCTCTTCCATACAAGAGAGTTTCTTTGAAGTGAGCATGCGATTTGGGCAAAGCACACAACAACAACAATGCTTGATCTTCATCATCAATCTTCACATCAATGTTTTCAAGATCAAGAATCAGTTTGTTGAAAGAATCCAACTGCTCAGCCAAAGCCTTTTCTTCATTCATCTTGAACGAATACAAGGCTTGCTTCAGGTAAAGACGATTCACCAAGGATTTGGTCATATACAAACTTTCCAGCTTCGTCCATAATCCCGCCGCCGTCGTCTCTTTTGATACCTGTCGAAGAACCTTATCACCAAGGCTCAACAATATTGCACTATGTGCTTTCTCTATCATGGTAGTCTTTTCTCTTTCAGTTAACGCAGCGTCCATGGCTGCCATTCCCTTCAACGCTTCCAAACAACCCTGCTGAACCAGTAGGGCTTTCATCTTCAAGCGCCACAGACCGAAGTCGTTCACTCCGGTGAACTTCTCGATCTCATACTTTGTTGAAGGCATCTTCTCCACGCTCACCGCACTAATTTGTTGTGAATCGGATACCTTAGAAACAAAGTATAATTGGTTCCTTGATCAGTCAAGAAACCCACAAGGGTTAGGGTTAACAAAGAAAACAAGAGTAAAAAACAACAAGGATTGGTTATAAAACTGTTATTCTTTCCTTTCTCCTTAAAACAAGGATTATAGGTATACAAGAATAACAAACTAACCACTCTCACTCTTTCTAGGTTTTGTCACACTTAGAATGAGAGACTAGTATGCTATTTATAATAAAACCTAGCACACTAAACTAATGGGCTTTTAATAAAATACCCATTACAAGCTAACTTAGGGTACAAGCTAACTTAAACAATTGGATCCTTAACACAAGGCCCAATTCAATATGCTAACAACCCTAGCAATATTAACTAATACATGTTAGAACAACCTTCGACTACAACATGTATTATTTTTCGACGGCAGCATGTGAACCAACTTCGACGGCATGCTTCTTCTAGAGTTCGATCCAAATTCCACAAGCTTCCGTTAGACCAAATATATGGCATAAATCAAAAGTGTGGACACAAACCTTTAGGAGGACCATTCTTTAAATAAATCTTTTTTAGGGACTAAAAACGAAATTTGCAATATTTAGAAGGATCACTGACATATTTAACCCTTATTTAAATATAGGAGTAATTGCAACATATATCATAGAACATTAATTCTAATCATAATCCCGATTCATACTACTTCTTAGGGCTCTGATTATTTTTTATTGGCAATTATAAAATAAAAACTTATGGCTATTAGTAAGGGTGTATAAGAATAGGGAAGGGATATTTTGGTCAACTTGGTGGAAAGACATACAATCTATTAAGAGAAAGGCATGCGGATTCAAGGTGGATGGGTTTTCAGAAAAATTAAGAAGAGAGGTCGAGAATAGAGAAGACACATTATTTTGGTTGATCCATGGATAAAAGAGATACCACTTAAAAGCGTGGGGATTGTTTTTTATCTTGGAAGACAAAAATACAATTGTTACAGATATTTTTAGCGAGAAGGTGATGAGTGGGGGTGGAGTTTAAGATGGAAAGGGAGACCAACTGGAGGAGATTTTGAGTTAGTATAGGATATTAAAGAAAAAAACCAGAGAATACAAAGTCAAGGAGATAATATGGATAAATGGACATGGTTAAAAAAATCTTATTAAATTAAAGTAGCCTACGCATTGCTAACAAATGAAGTGGTGAACAAAGATTCAAGGAAGTCAGCAGCAGTGTTGTCAAGTATTTGCAAAAAAGAGACTTTGGTTTTGAATAGATGAGAAAATGACATGGTGAAATTAAGATGCCAAATGGAAATAATTTCTATTGTTCTCAAGTATTTAATCAATTAATCAATCAAAATAATTAGTTAAATGACTAAACAAAAATGTAGAAGAGTTAACTAAATGGAAATAATTCACATCGAATTGGTTAAGGTTTTTTGAGTTTTTGAGAAAAAGGAGTTTTTGTTTTATTAGACATGTGAGAAAATTAAATTCTTAATGGTGCACAAAAAATAAAATCGAAATCAGAATTAAAATCGGGTAAAGAATGAATTGCTAATGAAGAAAAGAAGAAAAAAAGTAAAAAGCAAAACTGGGCCATTTTGGGGGCGCAAATAACAATTAAAATAAGGCTCAATGGCCAAAAAGGCTCATGTGATCAGTTTCATCTTATTCTTATTTTGTCTTTAGCAATTTGTCTTTAGTGCCGAGACAGCAAACCTTAAATCGCCACATGGCAAGGAAAAAAAGAAATAGAGCAGGACATGTGTCGCTGTCTGGTGCATTCTGGGTTGTAAATTCAATGTTCATCATTTTCTCATACATTTTTTAATTTAATTCGCCAAAATTACCAAATCAAATAAAAAATGTATATTATATATCACTGGACTCAATTTTTCATAAAGAAACCAAATATGCGATCGAATTTTACAAGCAAGCCACGAATTTTGTATAATCGGACAAAAAAGTGGAGAACTAAGTGTGTAGAGAACAAATTGATTCACATTCGTTATAACGATTCGTGAAAACATAATTGTATATTTGGAATCGTGACAAAAAATCGCTTCTATTGATGTATTCACATGTTATTAACAGTTAAGAGTTAAAAAATCGTCATTTTCAAATTTATGTGTTTTGTATCAAAGTTGGGTTTTTGGCTCAAATAAGTGATTATTCTCATAATCCATTTCATGCTCTATGTCTAAACTATACACTAATGTAATGCCTAATTCAATTATATGCTAAACTATGTTAGAAATTTTACTATGTTAATTTTTATGCTATTTGAATTTGGTTTTCTTGGTTTAAAGAAAAAAGTGCTTATTAAATAATCTATTTCATAACATTGGCTTAAATTAATCAACAAGAAGCATTCAACAATTCATGCCAATGGTATGGAAGAAAAGATATGAATAATTACCGACAGTGCAGAGATTTGTTCCGGTTAAGGATTGCTAACGGAGTGCCGAAGAGAAACCCGAAAAACTTCAAAAGTCCTTTTTGCTATGCTTCCAATAATTTTCAAGTTTGATGATTATTTTTTATGATGAATGAATATAGAAGATGAATCTTGAATGAAGAATATTGATGAATATGCTTGAATTTTTATGAACTTTGGATGATGATTGTTGATGTGAATCGTTGAAACTTGATTAATGATTTGTTGAAATTGGATTGTGGATAAGTTCCACCAAATTTAGAACTTAAATGTGATGTTTTAGATGGTGATGAATATGAACTTTGGTGATGGTGAGTGAGTGAAGAAAAGAGATAATTATGAGAGAAATTGAGAAAAAAAATGGTGGAAAAAATGGTTAAAAAGTTAACATGAGTTAAGCCCAAAATTTTGAAAAATGACATGTTTATATAGGTTTTGTAAATGAATGAACACCCTTGAATTGTGATCCAAGTAAGAGGTTTAGCAATGGTTGTAAATTAATTAAGCCTTAGTTGCGAATCACTAATATCAACCCTTGGATTGATTGTTATGAATGGTTAGGATTGAATGGAAATTTGATTGAAAATGGAAAATGGAATTTGTGTTAGTTTGGTAGGATTTGTGTTAGTTTAGTAGTTATCGTAGTTAAGGGTTAGTTGTGTAATTGAATGATAGTGGATGCATAGATAGTTAGAGACAACCGGTGCTTGATTTTTGCAAAAGTATCAAGTTGAAATGTAAGATAGAAGCTCATTGGTGATTATGCATGAAACTTAGAATTTTTGAATTCTTTTGCCTTTGATTTTTTTATCGCTTTTGCCTTTAATTTTTGGTGAATTATCCCATTTATTTAAGTGCTTTTGAGAAGTGATTTTGTGTTGAAAAGAAGTACTTTTGAATGGTGTAAACTCAAGGATCAAATTCTGATTTTTTTTAGCATGAATCAAAATTGGAAAGTTTTGAAAGACGAGTCTTGAAATCACTACATAGTGCATAATTTTTCTATGTTTTATTGAGTTTTTTCATGAATTTTTTATTTTTCTTTTATGACTTACGCTTATGATTCATGAAAGCTAACTTGATCCCAATTTTCTTTGTAGCAAAGTGAGCATTTTAGTGGAAGAATGAACTAAAAGAAACATTGGAAAGTGAAGAACAAGCCATGGAAGTGAAGCTTGATGGAAATAGAATTTGTTGGAAATTAGCATTTATACATAATCATGAAATAAGTCATTTTGATGAATAATGATGAATCCTTTGATCAAATGCTTGTAGAATAGGTCTAGGAAAATTCAGGAGTCAAAATCGAGTCAATGGTCAACAGTTGACCAAAAAGCCAATTGTACCTAAAAAATGTAGTTTTTTACCCTCTTTCCTTGTAATTCATTATTTTGATTTGTATCTCAAGCAATATTCATTGTACCATGAATTTTCAATAAATGAATGAAATCTTATGTTTATTCCAATTTTGCCATTTTCTTTAAATTCAAGCAATCTTTTGAATTATGTAACAATCATTCCAATCCCCCTGCTAACCATGAATCTCGGATAAAGAGATGATTCACACCACAAGTAATACGGGAAATAGACCCGAATAATCACCAAATAATATCCTCCTCGAAAATCCACTTAATTTAGTTAAACCCATTATTGCCGAGCCTTTGGCCCACTGACGAATTATGTGAAATGTGATGAATGAAATGCTAAAATGAATGACCTAATTGGATAACTCGATAACCATGCATGCAGATGATTTAAGCATGAGCCAGATGGAAATGAAAATAGGTAGTACAAATTTTGGGGTATGACAGCTACCCCTATTTAATCTTCTTAAACCTGAAGGTGTGAATAACAACGTCTTTCAGGCATTCGAGGTAGAAGAGGATTAAATACAAAGACCCAAAAATTTGCACTCCGAACAAAAAATATAAGTATAAGTGCTTAAGTATTATGATATTCCTTGAGTATATTCTGAAAGGGTTTGCGACGAGCAAACAATGTGGTAAACTGGTGGATACTTGCGTAGCTCCGATTTTGTGACGCGACCACTACTGCATTTAATGCTACTTTCTAATTTCTAATATTTATCCTATGATGCTTAAAAGGAAGGGGAAGATACCTTAAACTAACCTTGCTCGCAAATGTTTTCCTTACAAATGGTAAGAGATCTGGAATTGGGGGTTGATTATACTGAGGGAAGCTATTAACACCCTAAGTATCTATAGTAATCTATAGGAACCTTTATTTGTATATATTTCTATTATTGAATCACTTGGTTGCTTAAGTTTGTTTACTGCTAAATATGGAAAGTTTCTCCTTTGTAAAAGTTGAGAAAACTGTTTTTTTTTTGTTTTATGGTTTTTCTATTGTTTTTGGGAAGGTACTTGACCTAAGGTTTTTTTTATTAGAGTGCTCGCTAAGATTTCGCAATCTTATGCCTACGTATTCCCCATAAAAAAACTCGGGGAAATCAGAGCATTCGTAGTTCCTCCTATTCTATAGAAGGAAAAAGTTTGTTTTGTATCTTGTTCAAAGCCCAAGATAATGAAGCTAAAAGAGTGTTTGAAAGATTTGACAGATTGTCATCTTTAAGGGAGATATCTCGCATATTCACTACAATCATTTGAGAGTGATGTCATAAGGGAAAGAGCTTTAAACTTATTGTGTTAAACAATGCCATTTTTTCCTTTATGGATTCTTTAAAAACTAAAAGAGGGACCTTAACTTGGATATAGAATCAACAAGTGTGCCACTTACAACAGTTAGATGAAAGAAAAGCTTTTGGACCATGATAAAGGAGGAACTCCAGCTTGAATCTTGAATCAACAAGTGTGCCACTTACAACAATTATCTGGAAAACAGTTTTTGATTGTTTGATTTGAATTATAGTGATTAGAAGATATATCTTCCTACAGAGATGGCTCAAGGTCTCATATGTGAGAAGATGGATTTATTTTGGTATCTTGATTGAAGCCCAAGATATGAAGCTAAAAGAGATTGACTCAACTGGGGAGTTTTAACTGTCTTGTACAAAGCCCAAGATTGAGGCTGGCTGACTAGAGAATTTATTTGTATAAAAGCCTGAGAGAAGGCTAATGACTGTTGATGAAATTTGAATAGACTGGCTCAATACTGAGGATTTGATTGACTCTTTTGGTGATTTTTATTTGTATCCTGTATAAAGCCCAGGATGAATGAGGCTAAAAGATTTTGTTGTATCTTGTACAAAGCCCTGAATGGTGAGGCTAAAAGAGTTTATTTGTGCTTTTAAGAAGCCTGGGGGTCCTTGTATAAAGCCCAAGAGGAAGCTATGATGCTTGGATAAAGCCCAATAGGAGGGTGTGGGGAATTGAATGAGACTTTCCAAGTCTCCTTTTATGAAGCCCAAGAGGAGGCTAACTTGCTGGGGAGATTCTTTGTATGATGCCCAAGAGGAGGCAATGATGCTTGTATAAGGCCCAAGAGGAGGCCAGGGAACTAGTTGTTTGAACTAAGTTGTGATTGAAGGGATCCTATTGTTGACTTAGGTCTAAACTAAGGATGATGTAAATGTCAAGAGAAACTTAACAAAATATGTACAAACATGATTGAAGATTAACAAGTATAGATATTGATATGACATGTTTGAATTCATGGAAGATTTTGCATTTTTATGGGTTTTTTGAATGTGTTATTTATGTGTTTTATTCTATTTACAAAGGTGTTGGGTCTTATACTCTAAGCAGAAGTCCAATATTTATTGAAAAGAAAAGGTGGTGGGTCTTACACTCTTGACAGAGGCCCAAAGAGTTATTCTATGTACAAAGGTGTTGGGTCTTACACTCTAAGCAGAGGCCCAAGATTTATTGAAAAGAAAATGTGGTGGGTCTTACACTCTTGACAGAGGCCCAAGATTTATTCTATATATAAAAGGTGTTGGGTCTTAGACTCTAAGCAGAGGCCCAAAGAGTTATTGAAAAGATGCTACTAGAGTTGGGTTTGACAGGAGTTGAAGATTGATGTTTGGATAGACGAAAATATTTTGAGAAATTGAAGAAATTTTTTAGGAAGAGGATAGGTACTTACACTCGAATAGAGGCCCAAATTTTTCTTGTTTGAAAATAGGAGATGATTTTGATGAAAATAAGTGTTGACTGTATTGATGAGACTCAATGAAATAAATGTTTAAACCGGTATGATTTTACAAAATACTCACATGAGCAAATAATTAATCATGGTGTGAGTTTGAAAAAGGGAAAAGAGGGACTTATACCAAGTGGAGGCCCAAAAATTTGAATTTGAAAAGTTTAATCGGGAGAAAAACCCTAATTTTGAAAGAACTAATCAAAGGTGTTTTTCAAATGAGTTTAAACATGATATAAGTGATGTGTAAGTCAAAATAAACATGTTGTGATCTTAAAACAAAGTTTGAAACATTAGGTTTTATCCATATGAGAATTAAAATGAATTAGGTTTAAAAACAATTAAGAAGCAAAATCGACTTTTTCAAAGTTTTTAAACATAAAAATCAATTATTTTCAACTTATTAAAAAGTGATTAAATTAAAAAAAAAAATTGAATTTTTTTGTGGATTAAAATAGTAGAGTGTGTGAATGACATGTGTGCAAAAAATCATTTAAAAATAATTAATTTTGAGTATAAAAATAATTATTTGAAAATAATATATGAAAAATATGAAAAATGTGAAAAGTGGTAAAATTTTGGCATGGGTGGGATTTGAACCTACGACCTCTCACTCACACACAAGCAAAACACACCCTTGCCAACTGAGCCAGCGTGTGCTCGTGATAATGAAACACAACCAACACATAATATATGATAACTACGTGGCAAATTCAAATTTTTCGCGCGAAGAACTTCATCTTCAACCTTCCGCCAGATTTTGCAAAAACTATGTTATCTCATGAAATACGTAATGAAATGGGATGATGTAAACATGAAAGTTGTTCGTTTTTAAACAAGGAATTCAATGGTTCTTTTTAATTTCATTTATTTTTAAGTGTATCACAAGATATCATGTTATAATCAAATGAACCCTAAAAAATGCAAAAACTAAATGAAATCTCATACAAGCAAGATAAATAGCAATTGATTCAGGGTAAATGATCTATGAACTACCAGAAGCACGTTGGTAACTTGAAACAACATTTATGATGCATGATTCATGGAGTTTGAAAAGGTTCAGGATTACCTTGCAAGAGAGGATCGAACTCTCAGTTGTAGGTGTTACAAAAGTGAAATGATGATTTAGACAACTTCCCTACACCTCAAGGAATGTGTTGGTATGCTTGGAATGGTTGGAAACCTTCTAGATTGGAGAGCTCAAATCCAACTGCAGCTTGGCTGGGATGAACTATGATCTTGATGCAATTGATGTTACAAATGGTGTTTAAGTGTTTGGATCACTCATACATGATGTATATGATGTGTTTGAACCAAAAGTTTGAGCCAAGAAGCTCTGGTTTTGAAAACATGATTCTCACTTTTGAAAATTTTGAAACTTGGAGTGATAGAAAGAAATGAGAGAAAACAAGTGTTGTGTTGTTTTGGGGTGGTTTGAATGATCAGAAATGAATTCTATTTATAGGTGAATGAGTTTGTCTTGGCTGAATAGTGATAGCTTGAAGGATAAGAGCTCATTCAATGTTTTTGGCAAGATACCATTACTTTCATGCCAAGGTACATTATTACTTCTAAGTAGCATAGCTAACTTTTGAACAATTCCATATTCCTCAGATGTTTTTATAGTTGTTTATGCATGAATCTTGATTGAGGAGAGTGTCTTTGTTGAATGTGCACTATTGCACATAAATGCACTTTGAATTCAAGGCATATGTGACAAAACTTCATCATTCCAAGTGTTATTCTTCTTGACTCAATACTTGATCTTTCAGGTTTGTGGTGATTCATTCTGATCCATGTTGAATTGGTATGATCATGATCATTGCACTTGACTTCAAAATCGTGTAGTGCAAGAAATGGCCAAAACTGATTTTGCAAAACAGTTTGCAGCAAGGTGTAATGCACCCTTCATAACTCTTTTCTCAAGTGGAATTGGATGTAGTTCTTGGACATTTTGGAAAGATGGTATATCATACTTGAACTTTGATGTTTGCCTTTGGTCTTGAATCTTCTTGGATCATGGTGAAAAATGTCCTCAAAGTTGGCCAAAACACAAAACAGGTACTGCCTAAAAATTTCTAAGTGTCAAAGTTCAAAAGTGCGGAAACCCTAACTTTATGACTTCATATATAAAAATTTATGTATTTTTTGGGGATGATTTAGCCCAGCAATCTTGTAGTATGGAAGAAGATCTATCATTTGAGCTTTGGATCCAAGAAAATGGTTGCTTGGATCACAAGTTTGCTTCTTTTGCAAGTAACCATGATTTCTTGATCAATCCCTGATCAAATGCAACTATGGATCACATTTCCTTGAATAATAGCCTTTGTGATCCATTTCTCCCAAAAAGTCAAACTTTGACTTTGCGTATCAGATTAATTTTGTGCAGAGAAACCCTAATTCTTGATTTTCAATGAATGAATGTCTCAAGGTGATTTTAAACTTATGAATGGACTTCAAGGGTATATTTGAGTGCCTTGAATCAAGGTTTGAGATCATGTATTGGCCAAAAGTCTAAGACATGGTTGACTTTTTCGTCAAAACCCTAGTTTGTAGCTCAGATGGATTTGAATCTTTGCACTGCTTGTGAATCAAGTTCTTTGAATCAATCCAATCATATGAATAGACTAATATGATGTATTTGAGGTCCTTGAAACATATCTTTAGGTCTTGGATCATGCCTTTCTCCACAAGTCATCCTAGGGATTGAATTAGGTCAAAACCCTAATTTTAGTGCACTGGGGGTCTTGAGGCTTGATGAGCTTGTCATGATGCAATTTTGCACTTGACTATTGATTAGTGGAAGTTCTTGATCTTCATGGATGATATAAAGACTTGTAGTGTTGAATATGATACTTATCCCTTGATAATTCATCTGCTTGAGCCTTAGGAGGATCACCTAACCTGTGAAGCAAGTAAGTACACATATCTTGTACTTGTGATGGGTTAGTAATGCATGAAAGTATGTTCATATGATATGCAAATGATATGGAATCTTAGGGTCAAATTTTAGGGTATGACAACATATAACATGGAAATGGTGCGAATACAAGATATATGATCTTTTTAGGAGAGAGGTCATCTTCGACTCGGCGGTTGGTAAAAATGTATGTTTGAGGAGAAATGAATAACGCCAGTACGATGACTGGACTACCATTAATTCGAGATTAGAAAGCAAACATCAATACGAACGAGTATTGGAGGGTAGGATCAACACGACCGAGTTGGAAATATAAGGTCAACACGGACGAGCGTTGGAAATCAATACGGTCGAGTATTAAAAGATGAAACCTACACGGATGAATTCTAGGGATCAAAATCATTCAAAAATAGACGAGTGATAAGGAAACAAGGTTAACACAGACATGTATTAGCAAGCTAAGATCAAGTGGCCGAGTATTAAAATGGTAAGATCAACACAGACGACTGTTGGAAATCAATGCATACGACTATTGAAAAGGTAAGATCAACATGTATGAGTGTTAGAAATTAATACGGACGAGTATTTGAAAGGTAAGATTAACACAAATGAGTGTCGGAAATAAATAAGGAAGAGTGTTATAAAGATTAGGATCAACACAAATAAGTGTTAGAAAAATACGGTCAACACGGACAAGTGTTGGAAAATAGCGGTCAACACGGACGAGTGTTGAAAAAAATACGATCAACACGGACGTGTGTTGGAAAAAATACAGTCAACACAAACAAGTGTTAGGAAAAATATGGTCAACACGAACGAGTGTTAAAAAAATACGATCAACGCGGACAGGCGTTGAAAAATTGATCAACACAAACGAGTGCTGGAAAAAAATGATCAAAACGAACGAGTGTTGGAAAAGTATGGTCAACACAGATGAGTGTTGGAAAAATATGGTCAACACAGACGAGTGTTGAAAAAAACGGTCAACACATACGAGTGTTAGAAAAATGCGATCAACACAGAAGAGTGTTGAAAAAATACAATTAACACAGACGAGTGTTGGAGAAAAATGATTAACGCAGACGAGTGTTTGAAAAATGCGTTCAACATAGACAATTGTTGGAAAAATACGGTCAAAACGAATGAGTGTTAGAAAATTACGGTCAACAGAGACGAGTGTTGAAAAAAGGTCAACACGAATGAGTGTTGGAAATCAATACAGACGAGTATTGAAAAGGTAAGATTAACAAGGATGAATGTTGGAAATCTAAGATCAACACGGACGAGTGTTGGAAAAATATATATCAACACGGAAGAGTGTTGGAAATCAATACGGACGAGTATTGAAAAGGTAAGGTAAACATGAACGAGTGTAGGAAATTAATATGGACGAATATTGAAAAGGTAAGATCAACACGTATGAGTGTTGGAAATCAATACGACCGAGTACTTAAGAGGGAAGATCAACATGAACGAGTGTTTGAAATCAATACAGACGAGTATTGAAAAGGTAATATTAACACGGACGAGTGTTGGAAATCAAATATTAACACGCACAAGCGTTGAAAATCAATACAAACGAGTATTGGAAAGATTAGGATCAACAAGGACAGGTGTTAGAAAAATACGGTCAAAACAGATGAGAGTTGGAACAAAATAATCAACAGGACGAGTGTTGGAAAAATACGATCAACATGGATGAATGTTGGGAAATACAGTCAACACGGACGAGTGTTGAAGCAATACAGTCAACACGAACTAGTGTTGGAAAAATGGGATCAACACGGACGAGTGTTGAAAAAATGATCAACACGGACAAGTGTTGGGAAAAAGTGGTCGACACGGACGAGTGTTGGGAAAAAACGGTCGACACGGATGAGTGTTGGAAAAATACAATCAACACAAATAAGTGCTGGAAAAATATGATCAACACAGATGAGTGTTAAAAAAACTATCAACACGGACGAGTGTTGAAAAAAAAATGGTCAACACGGACGACTGTTAGAAAAAATACGGTCAACACGAACGAGTGTTGGAAAAATACGTCAACACAAACGAGTGTTGGAAAAAAGCGGTCAACACGGACGGATGTTGGGAAAAAAATGCTCAACACAGACGATTGTTGGAAAAATACGGTCAATGCGGGCGAGTGTTGGAAAAATATAATTAACAGAGATGAGTGTTAAAAAAATGATCAACACGGGCGAGTGTTGAAAAAAAAGGTCAACATGGACGAGTGTTGGAAAAAATATGGATAACACGGACGAGTTTTGGAAAGATAGGTCAACACAGACGAATATTGGAAAAGAAAAAGTCAACACAGACGAGTGTTAGAAAAATACGATCAACACGGACTAGTGTTGGAGAAATACGGTCAACACGGATGAGTGTTGGAAAAGATATATCAATACGACGACTGGAAAGTAAGCAATGACATTAGCACGGTGGCTGGAGAAAAAGTAAAATTCTGGCACACAGATACAAGATGTCAAGACAGATGTCAGGACACTGGGATCAAGACAGCTAACAACACTTAATAGTATTAGTTCAAAGCCACAACAAACACCCACAGGTTTACAAGCATATCACCAAATCACTACCCATGCTAACTTCTACCTAGGAACTCCTAGATATGAGACTCCTCTCACTTCCCACCAGTCACATAACTGTGACAAACTCAACAATAAGGAATACTGGAAGTCACACTTCCAAAGACACAAAAAATACACTCTTTGATTAAAAGCTTATGAGTGATTACAACTCAAAATTTAGTCCAATTCAAGTACCTAAGGGATACATGAATGGATCACAAATGCACAAATAAAACACTCCAACTCAGATGTCAAAAGACATAAGAGAGGATCACAAATAACAAATAACACAAAACTCTCTAAACCCTAAAACCCTTTTCTTTCAATACGCAGTTTCACCTCTTCATTAGGTTTAAAACTCCTCTTTAAATAGCCTTCAGATCAGCATGGGCTTGGGCTCTTCAATTTAAATAAAACGCAAATCACAAATCAACAGCTTCAAATCTTTTGCGTGATCTTCTGCACATAAATAGGAACTTAATATAAAGTTTCCTAAAAAGGCTCCAAGACCCTTTTTAAGGAACACAAGCAAATTTGTCAAGACAGAAGTTCCTAAAATATCCCTCCTTGGATTGAGACGCCGTGTGAATAAAAATACTATCAAATCTCACACTTTAAATACCAAATCATCCCAGCCCTAAACTTCTGGTATAAGATGTCATGGCTTTATGTCCCAACATCACACTGATCATGATGTCTGACTGACCTGTCAAGACATCTGTCTCAACATCTTGCTGTGAACTTATTTTAAGAAAATTGCTGCCAAACCAAAAACCACAGAAGTTACAATCTTCCCCTTTGGAAAATTTTGGCTAAAACAACCTTTGCATGGTATACTGGAGAACATTTAGATCTAACAGCAATCCAATAGAATAAATCAACTCAGAGGCACACACAGCGAAAATAAAAAATCAGAATCACACATAGAGAAATAAACTCTCTCACAGCAAGACACAAAAAACTTCAAAAAAATACTTCATCACAAAAGATGTCACACAACTCCCAGACACGTGATGAAATGATGTCATAACATACATAACGACATCCCAGCACCACCAGCAAAGACCTCCCAACAACACAAAAGAAAATATAGAAAAGTAAGGATCGTCATTATTCCCATGCTCTACACTACCATCACCACTACTCCCCCTTTTTAGGCATAAATTTGACACCAACTTTCTCCTTTGCCTAGTAACCTCCATAATCAAGACTAATTGCTATAATTCTTCAAAAATGCAAACTCTTATTTCACCCCTTAGCTTCTCAAATGATTTGCATCCAAAGCCTTAGTAAAGATATCAGCTAGTTGCTTCTCAGTGGCTACATGTTCCAGAATGACTAATTTGTCTTCAACAAGCTCATTGATAAAATGATAACGAATTTCAATATGTTTTTTCCTGCTATGTTGGACATGATTCTTGGAGATGTTGGTAGCACTCAAGTTGTCATATTATAATGTCATGACATCCTGCTTGGCATTGTACTCCTTCAGGATCTGCTTCATCCAAAGTAGCTGAGAACAGTTGCTTCCTGCTGCAATATACTCACCCTCAGCAGTGGATATGGACACACAATTTTGTTTCTTACTGAACCAAGAAATAAGGTTGTTTCCCAAAAAAAAGCATCCACCATAAGTGCTTTTTCTATCATCAGCACTCCATGCCCAATCAACATCACAATATCCAACAAGCATGGCATTAGATCCATGTGAATACAGCATACCATAGTCATTTGTACCATTAACATACTTCAGAATCCTTTTTACTTGATTGGTGTGACTAATTTTGGGTTCAGCTTGATACCTAGCACAAACCCCAACAGCAAATGTGATAGCAGGTCTGCTAATTGTCGATACAATAGACTGCCTATCATGCTTCTATAAAAACTTTGATCCACACTCACCCCATTTTCATCTTTGGATAGCTTCAAATGAGTAGGTGCAGGAGTCTTCTTGTGGCTGGCTTTCTCCATACCAAACTTCTTCATTATGTTCTTGGCATACTTACTTTGAGATATGAAGATAGAATCTTTCATCTGTCTTACTTAAAGTCCAAGAAAATATGTCAATTCTCCTACTAGACTCATCTCAAATTTAGATTGCATCTGTTTGACAAAATGTTGGACAATCTGGTCTGACATCCCATAAAAGACAATATCATCCACATATATCTGAGCAATCATGAGCTTGCCATCTATCACTTTAACAAACAAGGTCTTGTCTATTCCTCCTTTTCTATAGCCATTGCTGACCAAAAAATTTGTCATCCTTTCATACCAAGCCCTAGGGGCTTTCTTTATACCATAAAGAGCCTTCTTCAGTTTGTACACATGATTTGGAAAAGTGGGATCAACAAACCCTTTTTGTTGTTCAACATACACCTCTTCTTGTAAAAACCCATTCAAGAAGGCACTTTTCACATCCATCTGAAATAGATTGAATCTCAGTAAACATGCAACTCCTAGTAATAGTCTTATGGATTCAAGACGAGCAACTGGAGCAAAGGTCTCATAAAAATCAATACCCTCAATTTGGGTGTACCCTTGAGCCACAAGTTTGGCCTTGTTTCTGGTAACCACTCCATTTTCATTAGATTTATTCTTATAAACCCACTTTGTGCCAATTATATTTGTTCCCTCGGGTCTAGGAACCAAATCCCACTATTCATTCCTCTTGAACTGCTTCAATTCTTCTTGCATGACATTAATCCGAAATTCATCAGTTAGAGCATCTTTTACATTTTTTGGTTCAATCTTAGAGACAAAATAAGCATTGGATATCACCTTTCTTGATCTAGTAATAATCCCTCCATTAGGATTTCCTATTATGAGTTCCTTGGGGTGATCCTTCTGAATTATGATAGAGGGTCCTTTATTTGCCTGATTTTCATCATCCTTCACAGCAGCAGGTTCATTGTTGTTGTTATTATCAACACCATTATCTGCAGTGACAGTCAACTGTGGTGATGTTTCAACATCATCTTCGACATATGTGTGCTTCTCTATAGTTGAGTCATCTGTCACTACATTAATAGACTCCATCATTACCTTGGTTCTTGTGTTGAACACTCTATAGGCTTTGCTATTTTTGGAGTAGCCTAAGAATATCCCTTCATCACTTTTGGGATCCATCTTCCTCTTTTGTTCACGATCAGCCAGAATATAACACTTGCTCCCAAAAACATGGAAGTACTTGACAGTAGGGTTTCTTCCCTTCCACAATTCATAAAGAGTAGTTGAGGTACCAGTTGTCAAGGTAACCTTATTATGAATATAGCATGCAGTATTCATTGCTTCAGCCCAAAAATGATAAGACAAATGTTTAGCATAAAGCCTGACTCTAGCGGACTCTTGAAGAGTTCTATTTTTTTCTTTCAACCACTCCATTTTGCTGAGGAGTGATGGGAGAAGAAAATTCATGGCTAATACCTTCTGAGGAACATAAATCAACAAACTTGTTATTCTCAAACTCTTTTCCATGATCACTCCTAATCCTTACAATTTTGCTTTCCTTTTCTCTTTGAAGCCTTTGACATAATTCTTCAAAAACATCAAACACATATGACTTTTCTTTGATAAAGTGCACCCAGGTGAATATTGAGAAATCATCAACTACTACATAGGCATACCTCTTACTCCCAAGGCTTTCAACTTGCATAGGACCCATCAAATCCATGTGAAGAAGTTCCAACACTTTTGAAGTAGTCAGATGTTGGACCTTTGGATGAGACATCTTGGTTTTCTTTCCAATTTGACACTCACCACAAATTCTTCCTTCCTCTATCCTGAGCTTGGGAATTCCCCTAATAGCTTTTGTAGACACAATCTTCTTCATACCTTTCATATGTAAATGTCCAAGCCTTTGGTGCCACAGTTGAACTTCATCTTCTTTAGACATCAAACATGTAGAAGAACATTTTGTTGATTGAGGTGTCCATAAATAACAGTTATCCTTGGATCTTACTCCCCTCATCAGAACTTCATTCTTCTCATTAGTAACCCCACATTCAGACTTAGTGAAATTGACTTTCAACCCTTGATCACACAACTAACTTATGCTTATCAAGTTGGCAGTCAATCCTTTTACAAGTAGCACATTCTCAAGACTAGGGAACCCTGAACAAACTAGTCTTCCAACCCCTTATATCTCTCCCTTGGAACCATCCCCAAAGGTAACATAGCCATTAGAATGTGACCTAATGTTGACCAGGAAGTCCTCAACACCAGTCATGTGTCTAGAACACTCACTTTCAAAATACCAATCTTCTCTAGCTGAAGCTCTAAGAGAAGTATGAGCAATAAGTGAAGTGATAAATTCTTTGGGAATCCATTTATTTTTAATCTTAATCACTATATAATTAACCTTGGGCTATATAGAAGACCTTTGATATCCATACAGTATGAAACAGAAGGGCTTGATATTCCCAAATCTACCACAGTAATGGCATCTCCAATGCAAGGCTTTGCTTCTTGCTAGTGAATTCTGATGTCTAACACGATGTTGAAACATTTGTTTTGAAATCATTGGCTCTTGCTTCTTTCTAGTGGGATAAATTTTGGAACCTTAGGATCTCCTTTCAGAGTTTGATTATCAAATCCTATGCCTTTTAAGTCACCAACCCTTTTCCAGCTTGAAGAATTTCGTCTAACATGTTAGAACGATTATTCAATATTCTCAGAGACTTGGTTATATTTTCAAGTTTGGAGGTAAACATGGTTACTTCATCCTGCAGACTATGGATGTTTGACAAATATTCTTTCTTCTCACTCTGAAGCTAAGAGATAATTTCATATTGCTTGTCACTTCTGATACATAGATCTTTGTAAGAAGCTAGCCAGTTTAGTATAAGAGTTTTCTTCATCACATGAATCTACATCAAATGCCCATCTTCCATTTAAAGCAGTAACATGTTTGGCAGATTTATCCTTAGTTTCACTTTCATCATCAGACCAGGAAATAGTCATCCCTTTATGTTGTTTCTTAAGATAGGTATGGCATTCTGCTCTAATGTGTCCAAATTTATCGCATTCAAGACATTGAACCCCTTTATTCTGATTGGAATTTTCTTCTGTTTTTGCTTTTCTTTGAGATTCATAATTTCTGCCATTGTCAGGATTGATGTTCTGGATATTTGGTCTTGACTTCCCCTTCATTCTCTTTAGCACTTGGTTGAATTGTCTTCCAAGTAGAAGAATGGCATTTAACATACCTTCCTCAATGTCCAAATCACGTTCTCTCACTTCATCTTTTGTGTTAGATACAAATCAGTGTCTAGATCATATTCTCTCACTCCATCTTTTGTGTTGGAGACAAAAGCTATGCTTTTATTCTTCTTTTCAGTTCTCTCATTAATGGTCAATTCAAAAGTTTGGAGTGACCCCACAAGTTCATCAACTCTCATACTGCTGATGTTTTAGGCTTCTTCTATGGTTGTTACCTTCATATCAAACCTCTTGGGAAGAGACCTGAGAATCTTCCTAACCAGCTTTTCTTCTGATATTTTCTCTCCTAGAGCACTAAAGGCATTATCTATTTCAAAAATATTCATGTGAAAGGCATAGATACTCTCATCCTACATCATCTTTAGATTTTCAAATTTGGTAGTGAGCAACTGAAGCCTAGACATCTTCACCTTAGATGTACCTTCATGAGTTGTATTGAGAATTTCCCAAGCATCCTTTACTACAGTGCATGTGTTTATTAACCTAAACATGTTTTTGCCAATTCCATTGAATAGGGCATTCAAGGCTTTGGAGTTTCCAAAAGCAGTCTCATCTTCTTCCTTGGTCCAATCCTCTTCAGGCTTCAGAGTTTCCTTCCCATCTTCATCTTCAATCACAGGATGTTCCCAACCCTTGATGATAGCTTTCCAAGCTTTGCTATCCATGGATATTAAGAAGGCCAACATGCGTGCCTTCCAATAGTCATAGTTGGTTTCATCCAAGATGGGAGGTATGTTCACATTCCCTCCTACTTCCTTGTCCATTATGCCAGAAAGAATATCTCCCTGGAGCTCACCCAAAATAGAACAGGGTGAACTGCTCTGATGCCAATTGAAATTCTGGCACACAGATACCAGATGTCAAGATAGATGTCAAGACACTAGGATCAAAAGAGCTAACAACACTTAAACAAAAAAACTAAGTGCTTGAAAATAAACAATAACACAGTCAATTGTTAACCCAGTTCAGTGCAACATCACCTACGTATGGGGGCATCCAAGCCATGAAGGAAATCCACTACAATAGTATTATTTCAAAGCCACAGCAAACACCCACAAGTTTACAAGCTTCCCACCTAATCATTACCCGTGCTAACTTCTACCTAGGAACTCCTAGATATGAGACCCCTCTCACGTCCCCCACTCACACAACTGTGACAATCTCAACAATAAGGAATACTGGAAGTCACACTTCCAAAGACACACAAAAAATACACTCTTTGCTTAAAAGCTTAAGAGTGATTAGAACTTAAAATTCAGTTCAATTCAAGTACCTAAGGGATACATGAATGGCTCACAAATGCACAAACATCACAATCTAACTCAGATGTCAAAAGACATAAGAGAGGATCACAAATTACAAATAACAAATAACAAATAACAAATAACACAAAACTCTCTAAACCGTAAAACCATTTCTTTCAATACACGAATTCACCTTTTCATTAGGTTTAGAACTACTCTTTAAATAGCCTTCAGATCAACATGGGATTGGGCTCTTCAATTTAAATAAAATGCAAATCACAAATCAATAGCTTCAAATCTTCTGTACATAATAGGAGTTGAATATAAATTTTCCTAAAAATTCTCCAAGACCCTTTTTAAGAAATATAAGCAAATCTGTCAAGACAGAAGTTCCTAAAATATCCCTTCTTGGATTGCGACACTGTGTGAATAAAAATAATATCAAATCTCACACTATAAATACCAAATCATCCTAGCACTAAAATTCTGATATAAGATGTTTTGGCCACATGTCCCAACATCACACTAATCATGATGTCTGACTGACCTGTCAAGACATTTGGCTCAATATCTTGTTGTGAACTTGTTTTAACAAAATTGCTGTCAAACCAAAAACCACAGAACTTACAAAAAGAATATCAGCATGGTGACTGGACAACAAAATGAAGTATTTCAAAGGAAATTTACTGGGAATATCAACTGAGAGATTTATGGGGATAATATTTTCTTATGAGGTATATCATTGTTCTAACCGGTGATTGATTTGGGTCTTTCATACAAGGTACCAAGTCTTGCTTATGCTTCATATGCATATTTGAATTTGTATGGCATAATGCTTCATATTGATGGATATGCTACACGTTTGAGAATGTAATGCTTTATGGGATGATGATTATTATATGCAAACAACCAACATAGTTGGGATTTAGGTTATGTTTGGGCTATGCAGGGCCGGATGCTTTTTGTCAAAAGGGATGAAGGTGGAAAATTTAAAGTAACAATGACCATTGGGTTTACCAATCGAAATCAAGGTTTTGAGTTGCATTTGAACTGGGTTTTTAACTATGCCAATGATGATTGGGCTTTACAGGGTGTCAGCCGAGGTTGGACTTTGATTTTTCTTGGAGGTACCAATAAAGACTGGGCTTTGGCTTTTCTTGTTTGTTTTACAAGGCTTTATACTATGTCATATGAATGATATACATGAGTGAAGTGACATAATTAATTCATGGTGATTATTTATGTAATGATTTTGAAGGTTCAACAAGTACCCCTGAGGCGGGCCATCTATGGTTGAAACTGGGAAGTGTCTTACTTGGATACAAGACTTCTTGTTGAAGAGTTATGGAATGTGCTTAGCATGACCTCCCAACATTCGCCTTGAACTTAGAGGTTTCTTATGCATGACATTATTTTCTTGAGCATCTTTAGAGGTATGGAGAAGAAATTCCCCTCTATAGCCAATCTTGCCTCAGTCTGTATGGTCTTTGAAGGAATTTGCCTTAAAAGGAAATTTGGGACATTTTTACCACAGTTACTTGAGATGTTTGCCCCAATACTTTGAACCTTGGATAAGTGCCCCTGATTAATCAATTCTTGGAGAGATTTGCCTAATCTCTACGTAATTTCCCCAGATTGATTGAATCTTGAGGCGGCTTTCCCTTTTTGGTCAACAGAGTCTTCGGGTGTTTTGCCCCTTAGTATGATCAAACTGCTCAATTGGTGCTCATTATGGAAACTTTCTTGATGTCAAGTACTTATTTTCCAATAAAACTGTTCATTTTGAAAATGATAATTCTAATGCAATTCTTACGCTAGTTTTCAAAATTAAAGTTTTTATTAAAATGATGTTGTGACATTCAGTGAAAGAATCACATGTTAGAATTCCATATTGATACCAACACAAATGATAACCAAATCTTTAGGAGTCAGTTTTAACATGATCTTGTCATAGTATATGTTCGAAATAAACCCTATTTCAATTAGGTCTTTTGAGGGTTGTAACTTAGCATGGTTCACGATTGTAGAATAAAAGGATCTAGGGCTTAAAATTTTATTTTAACCCACCCATTCTCCTTGATGTTCTCCAGTCCTATATTCAGCTAATTCGACTCAAATGTTTACTTTTCAAAAAGATTTTGAATAGTAGAAGTGATGGTTAATGAACCAATGAGGTTTTCAAAGTGGCAGTCACCCAATTTTTTTGTAGTCACACGAATTTGTTCTTGTTGAGGATATTTTTTTACTTTTTCTTGTTCTTTTTGTTTTCCCTAATTTTTTCCTGGACTGAATTTTTGAGTTTGCACTCCTCTGGGATGCCCTAATTATTGCCTAAGTCACTCGTTTTCAAGTTATCGACTTAGCGGGCTTTCTATTTTTTTATTTTGAATTTGTCAATTTTTTTGTTGGAATAAATCGTATGACATTTATTCGTCTGACTTGTTGAAGGGTTGTGACTCATTTTTTCCTGGTAAGTGAGGAATAACCATTGTGGATTTGTGATTTTTGACCTCTTTGATATCGTATGATATTTATGGGGGATAAGATGTGTTCGATCCTCAAATGGGACATTCCATTTTTAAATTTGAATGTATGGTCAAATTAATTGAAGTCTACCCTGTCCCTGGTTAAGATTGAGGGTTTTTTTCTAATAGAAAGAACTCCTACTTCTAGGCTTAAAGGGGTTGACTAGGGATTATCTTCCTTATACCTCCAGTGTTTGGGGATTTGGAACAATGCCTTGCATCGTCATCAAGGTTTTATTCAAAAGCATACAACCAATAGTTTCTTGTATTTTGATTTCATCATTCTCCTTTTAATTTTATCTTAAACAAGAGTTTGATACTGATGAATAAAATATGAGTGAACACAAAAACATGCATATTCATTCCATTATTATTATCATTCGAAAACAAACAAGTTTTATAGGTGAATAATACTTAATAAACAAAAAGATTACAAATGAAAATGATTGAACAGTCTAATGATCGCCAGTGTGATTAGCCTTTGTATCCACCCAAAGGTTGGGGTCATCATTCTTGTAGAAGTTGATGTGATAGTCCATAAGAAGGTCCCCCTTCAGACTCTTCCAACGGATGCAAGCTCTTCGGATCTATCCTTGCTTCCACTTGCACTAGTTATGGAATTGCAGTTTGGCCTGCGTGTGGGGCATGTGATTGTTCAATATGTTCGGGTTGTTTGGTGTGAATGTGTTAGCCTTTTAATCGATCAGGTCTTGTACTTTGTGCTTCAGGGATCTGCAATTATCGATTGTGTGCCTGGGTGCCCCTGAGTGGAACTCATATCTAGCATTCACGTCATAGCTTGGAGGAAGAGGTGTTGGAGGAGGCCCAAGTTCCCTTATTGAACCAATGAGCTATTGAGCAAATGAGGGAGTAGTCGACTATAAGGCATAGTGAAATTCTGGTATCAGATATGTGATGTCAAGTGCGATGTCACAACATCAATATCTGTTGTATGAACAAGGCAATAATAGTAATCAGAAAATGCACACAGAATTTGTTCACCCAGTTCGGTCTAACAACCTACATCTGGGGGCATACCAAGCCAGGAAGGAAGTCCACTATTAGCAGTATCAAATTACAGACTCAACAAACCAGTTGACATCTACCTAACTTAATCACTACCCAATGACCCTTCTATCTAAGTCCTCCCTAGATAAGAGACTCCATCTCACTCCCAATCATCGCAGTGATGTCTAGCAGTCAACATCTCAGTCACTACATCAACAGCTTGATTTCCAAAAACTCTTCAATCACAGAAAAGTAGAAGACACACTTCCATGACAGTACCTAGACATGACACACATGACTAAGAACAATACTTAGAGTTGCTTAACAGCTTCCTCCAAGAACAATACATCTCTTACCTACAGGCTTCGAGATAAACACGATGACCATCCCACAAACCGGGTGGTTCATCAACCAACACAGCCCTTATAATCTACATGATGGCTGGCCTCCTTAAACTAGGTTACAATGCTTCTATTTATAACCTATACCCAACTGGATTCGGGCCTTCAAATCACAACCAATCTTCTGCTACAAATCTGCAAAAGATTCTGCTACTAAATAGATCTTCAATTAAATCTTCAATCAAATCTTCATAATTAAATCTAATTATTCTCCATATCTTTTTGCATGAAAATAGCAACAAGATCTGCTCCAAATATGATTGCACCAGAATATATCTTCACCAAGATATTCGCCTGCAATCTCTCCACCAGATCTCTCAAAACACACTTAAACAAATGCAGCCCTAACAAAACACATCAGTCTGATGTTCTGATGTTCTGTCAACTGATGTCAAGACATCAGGTCTAACATCAGCATACAAAATTACAACCCTTCTGAACTTAATATCAACTCAATGTTAAGAAATCATGTTAAGACATCAGACATATGACATCATTAACAACACCTACTATACCAGACTAAGATGTCATGACATCTCCTTCAACATCTGTCACACCATTACAGCCATGCACTCATACTAGTTAGGTGCAGCACAACATGTCAAGACATCTCACTTGACATTTCCACAACCTGCTGTACTGGACCCAGATGTCATGACATCTGTTGTAACACATGACAACAATACTGTCATGATAGTTGAAGATGTTTCAACATCAGGTTCAGCATCTGTAGTGATGTCTGAGCAACCATGTCAGGACTTCTGATCTGACATCTTGTACCACTTGCTATAGATCATCATCTGTTCTGACATTAACACATCCTGTAGTGATGTTCTACTCTTATGTCAAGACATTCTTCATAACATTTTCTTGAGCAACATGTTTTGCAAAAAATGCTGCCAACTCAGAACTTACAATTTCCCCCTTTGGCAAATTTTTGGCCAAAACATAATTTGATCATACACACTTGACCATCACCAGAATTTCTTGGAGAATTAAAGGAAAATGCAGCAGTAGAAAACAGAAGTCAGAACATCTTTTTAGGCATATATCAATCACAATCAGTTTTACCAAAATTAATGCCAACACCAAAAGCTGCAGAACTATCAATCTCCCCCTTTGGCATATTTTGGCTAAAACCTTCTTCTTTGAACACCTATCCAGCTCCTCCTCAACCAAGGGACACCTGATGTTTCTCAATTCTCCCCCTTTTTAGCCATAATATGAGCAAACTAAACAAACGACATGCACCAGCTAGAACACCAATAAGAACACTGCTCCCCCTTAACACCACAGGTCCAGCTGCACAAAATTGTAACACTATCCCCCTATCAAGGATAACATGTGCTTCTTTGCAAGAAGAAAACCTTAAATGAATGGAAAACATAAGACTCATCTTCATGTCTTCAAGAGCGCACCCTCTGTTCAACACACCTGCTGAACGCATTCACATAATGCTTAATCCTCAAACAATCCAAGTACCACACTAGTACAGACATAAGTTCTCCCATTATATTTCACAAATGGTGCTCCTTGACCAGTATATCATAATATTTGGAAAATCCAGACATAATCTTCATTCATCCAGTCAGGAATGCTTCACACAATCATCCACAAGTTCTGAAGCACACACATAATACCTTTCACTGAACTCTAAATAAACTCCTCTTACACACACCAAGACAAGTGTGACATCTCCCATTAACAAGGACCCTCACAAAGCTCTTCCAAAATCTGCAGAGAAAAATAAATTCTCCCATACACAACCAAAGTTGTCCTTCAGACTTCTCCTCAGAAGCATGTGCGCATATGATTCAAACAATTAGCTTCACATGGCTAGAACCATTCATGTCCACACCAACATGTCATCCAACAACCTAATGTCATAACATGTTATCTGACATTATATCCTCATAAGATTCAACCAATCTTCACAATCTTGATCAGCATGTAATCTTCACAATATATGTACCTTTGCAGCAAAATCCATAGACAAGTACTCCCCCAGTCATGGTTAACTAATGCTCTAGATGAAGATGAACATTTGAGCACACTTGCTGAGCACATGCATTTTGGTACCATTGTCCCTTTCTCCAAAGGCAGTCATTCCATATCATACTCTTCATCTTCAGACTTCCAATCAATCAATACCTGATCTACTTCAGTCTTCTCTACATTCTCCATCCCAGGCAGACCTTCTACTTCATCATTCTCCCGTATGACTATGTAGACGCTCCTTAGGCATAATGTATGCACCAAGCTTCAGAACCAGAACAAAATCATCCTTCACCAAGGATATTCAACCAGATAATGTCCTAACACAAGTTAGGACATTTGCCACACACAAAGATATCATCACCATGTTTCTTGATATGCTCCATCTACTAGACTTACTATTGCATAGTAATCCAAAGAACTAGAGAATTAAACTCTCATCCACCTTCAAGAAGAATAATCTCCTTGAGTCTTCAACACATCACCCTTCTGCCCAAGAGTAACTTGTTCCAAGACAATCCTCAATAATAACCAGCTGCCACACTCTAATTATCTTGATTCTTTGAATCCACTTCTGAGATCAAACAAATGCCAAATTTTGACCTTTTTCATGTTTTTCAGAACTCTCACAAAGATATCTTGATCCACCAAGGAAACTTGATCTTCAAGTCACATGTTCCACTTGCTCAAAAGCAAACACACTTAGACTCCCTAAGCCATGGTCATGTAACATCTTCTCCTTCCTGCAGCTCCCGCAAACTGCCATGAGAACAATCTTTTTGAAGCATCCTATTGTTCATTCCTGTAGATCACCCTATCATTAGCTGATGTGCCACATCACCAGCTGAGACTCCTGATGTTAAGCTAGATGTCAGAACATTATGTCATCCAACTGTTGAATTCAGCTCTACCTTCTGCCACTCAGAAGAACCTCCTCCCTTTGCAGAAACAGATTTCCATGCTCTCATAGACTTGATTCAACAATCAAGTTTGAGTAGACAACCTCCATCATGCTTAGAAACTCTAAAGACTTCAAACCTACCACAACTGAATCTTCAGAAAATAAGTAGTTCAAGACTACCCCATAGCTATACCAAAGAATGCCACTTCCCTTAGTAGAGTCGTCAGTAGAAAGCCAGAGATAACATCCACATATCCTCGACTTTCACACAACAAAACCCATGCTCCAAAGCACCTAGATCAGAAATAAACTAATCCAACCATCAAGACTATGATGTCTTCATAGTCTTCCATCTCCATCTTCCACATCAACAATATCTAGACCAGCTTCTTGCCAGGAAACTTTCCAGAAATACACAACTCCTGTCACACAAGACTGAAGCAAATTCTCAGGCTAACTCCCAAGAAACAACAGATGCTAAAGCTTATGCAGTACCCCTCCCATGATTCTGCACAAACTCTGATGATGAGATGTTCCAAACACCGTGTTGAACATCACCAATCTTGAATCACAAGGATAATCAATCAAATATTTGTGAACTCCCCAAACAACAATTGATCTTAAATCCTTGTATAATAACCCTACCAGATACCAGCATCAAGTAAACACCACCAAGGTATCCTATCCATGCCAGTTTCTTCTTTTACAAATGTTTGAGATATCAAGGGTGCTACACTTGGCTCGAGTAAGTAAGACCTTCTCTGAACAGATCCTATTTCCCTCAGCAAATCTGAAACCTCCTTCCAAATTGAATTCATCCTTAGGGTTGAGAAAGATGAATTCTACCTTGCACTTATGGATGGTGAAGTTAAATCACCTTATCACAATAACATCCCTCTTCTCCCAACTTTGGAATGCCATGTGTCTTCAAACAAGCTGACTTCGACAAGAATAAAATTAGGTAAGGACATCTACAATCTTCCTTCAATCATTACTCCAGTATCCCATACTACAGGAATACTTCCATCAGAAACATCTGCAGCGGAAACACTAAAGAACACCTCCTCAACAACCTTCAGGCATGACTCAATAAACCTTGCACACCATCACCATAATCCAAGTGCCAACACAATAGGTTTGAAAATAAATCAAACTCACACAGCAGCTCACCACCAAAGCTACAAGCCTAATAACAATAGACAGGTCCAATACACACCATATCATGAACAGTTCATCCTCCACTTCAAGGGATCATACAAAAATATCTATGAACTGGCCAAGTCCAAACACCATCTCAGCAAAACTATCTTCCTTGCTCATGAACCAGAAAGTATCTTCCCTAGATCTCATCCAGAAACAGACAGGATGCCTGCTCTGATACCAATGGAAATTCTGGTATCAGATATGTGATGTCAAGTGCGATGTCACAACAACACAATCTGCTATAAACAAGGCAATAAACAACAGTAAATAAACACAGTGAAATTGTTCACCCAGTTCGGTCTAACAACCTACATCTGGGGGCATACCAAGCCAGGAAGGAAGTCCACTATTAGCAGTATCAAATTACAGACTCAACAAACCAGTTGACATCTACCTAACTTAATCACTACCCAATGACCCTTCTATCTAAGTCCTCCCTAGATAAGAGACTCCATCTCACTCCCAATCATCGCAGTGATGTCTAGCAGTCAACATCTCAGTCACTACATCAACAGCTTGATTTCCAAAAACTCTTCAATCACAGAAAAGTAGAAGACACACTTCCATGACAGTACCTAGACATGACACACATGACTAAGAACAATACTTAGAGTTGCTTAACAGCTTCCTCCAAGAACAATACATCTCTTACCTACAGGCTTCGAGATAAACACGATGACCATCCCACAAACCGGGTGGTTCATCAACCAACACAGCCCTTATAATCTACATGATGGCTGGCCCCCTTAAACTAGGTTACAATGCTTCTATTTATAACCTATACCCAACTGGATTTGGGCCTTCAAATCACAACCAATCTTCTGCTACAAATCTGCAAAAGATTCTGCTACTAAATAGATCTTCAATTAAATCTTCAATCAAATCTTCAATCAAATCTTCATAATTAAATCTAATTATTCTCCATATCTTTTTGCATGAAAATAGCAACAAGATCTGCTCCAAATATGATTGCACCAGAATATATCTTCACCAAGATATTCGCCTGCAATCTCTCCACCAGATCTCTCAAAACACACTTAAACAAATGCAGCCCTAACAAAACACATCAGACTGATGTTCTGGTGTTATGTCAACTGATGTCAAGACATCAGGTCTAACATCAGCATACAAAACTGCAACCCTTCTGAAATTAATATCAACTCAATGTTAAGAACTCATGTTAAGACATCAGACATATGACATCATTAACAACACCTGTTATACCAGACTAGGATGTCATGACATCTCCTTCAACATCTGTCACACCATTACAGCCATGCACTCATACTAGTTAGGTGCAGCACAACATGTCAAGACATCTCACTTGACATTTCCACAACCTGTTGTACTGGACCCAGATGTCATGACATCTGTTGTAACACATGACAGCAATACTGTCATGACAGTTAAAGATGTTTCAACATCAGGTTCAGCATCTGTAGTGATGTCTGAGCAACCATGTCAGGACTTCTGATCTGACATCTTGTATCACTTGCTATAGATCATCATCTGTTCTGACATTAACACATCCTGCAGTGAAGTTCTACTCTTATGTCAAGACATTCTTCATAACATTTTCCTGAGCAACATGTTTTGCAAAAAATGCTGCCAACTCAGAACTTACACATAGGAACCGGGTATATCCTTCTTTCTAGTTTCCTTTGTCTCTACTATCCTTACTGCTTATAATTTTATTACTAAGGAATGTACGGTTGTTGATATTGAACTAGCTGTTATGGAGCCATTATCCAGGGTTTTTGATTGGCAAGGATTGCATATGCTTGTTGTGGATACTCATTTGACGTTACCGCCACTACTTGGTAGTAAGGCACTTGATAAGCCTCAGCCTTCCTCTTGGCTACGGTGGCAGCGTTAGTTTCCCCTTCATTCTTCTTTGGAAAACCAGGATAGGGCTTCTTCGCTTCACTAGGAGCAGTGGTAGCGCCTTGAATTTTTCCGTTCTTGAGACAATTCTCAATTCTTTCTCCCACGACAACTAGATCTAAAAATTCAGAGGAGGCACTTCCAACCATACTGTCAAAATAGGGGCCTTTGAGGGTAATCATAAATATGTCTGCAAGTTCCCTTTCCAGCAAGGGAGGTTGAACTCTGGAAGCTAGTTTCATCCACTTATGTGCATACCCTTTAAAGGAGTCATCATTCTTCTGAGTTAAGCTTTGAATTTGAGTCATATTGGGAGCCATATCACTATTATATTGGTAGTGCTTGAGAAAAGCCTCTGCCAGCTCTCTCCATGTTCTGATGTACGTACGCTTGGGTTTCATGTACCATTTAAGAGACGCCCCACTGAGGCTATCTTAAAAGAAATGCATAAGTAACTTCTCATTGTCTGAATAGGCATTCATTTTCCTACAGTATGATCTGATGTGAGTTCTAGGATAACAAACTCCATTGTATTTCTCAAAGTTAGGGACTCTAAATTTTGCAGGGATTTTAACGCCCAGAACTAGGCACATGCTAGCAACATATAGACCAAAGGAATTGGAACCTTCCATGGAGTTCATATTTTCTTCCAAGACACGGAATTTTTTCTCCACTTCAGCAGTTGGGGGCCCAAAGGCGTCAAATGTTGAATCAACTCTTGGGATGAAGAAGGTATCATGAAAATCGTCTAATTCAAGTTGATTTCCTGTTCCATTTACAGGAATTTTAAATGTAGTCTCAATATTTTGATTCAGAGGACCTCCTTCAGGAGGTGGATAGGTACCAAGTGGTGGATTCACCAGGGGTGGCACAGGAGGATTCACAATAACGGGCCTTAGGGTGGCCTGTCTTAGCTCTTTTTGGCCTCTAGCCATTGCTTAGATGGTCTCCATGAGCTAACCTATTTGAGCGCTCATGGTGATCATGTCTTCTCTCATCACATCCTAATTTTGTTCTAGTTGATCCATTAGCAGCCTTTAATTATTGTGAGTATCGTAGCAATGTCGGGAATTCAACTTTGCGATCGAAAGATCTAGGCAAAAGGCCCGATGATATTGAGTTTTCTTTGTTTTGTTTTTATGGAAGGCATGATGATGCACAGATGTATAAAAAAATGCTCTTTTATGTTCTCTAGGGAATGGTATGCATATGCTAAATCAATTTTTTGATGATATGATTTAGTGAGATGTGTTGAAACAAATTTGTTGTATACCATGTATCCTCTAAGGTTTTGATGATAACAAATTATTTGAAGAACAATTAGGATTTCTAACTAGCTGGTTCATGTGTACAAAATCCAATTTACTTGATGGAACAGGTTCTGTCACGGAAGAAGCTATGGTTCAGTTCAGATCAGGTTCTTGTGAGAGAGTTTGACCCTAAAGATATCTTTTGCATATTTCAGAATCAGAAGCGTGCTAACCATACCTTTGAAACTGATGGATGACAACTCAAGCTCAGAAATAACAGGACTCAAGAGTAGTTAACATTATCTCTAAAAGATTATGTTGTACTTGTTTTGTAGAAGAGTTCTCTGGACAAAGGCCTTGTTCAGTGGGTAATTCCTTGGCTACGAGTTCCTACACCTGCTTTATTGGAAAAGAAGATGGGCAAAAAGATTTGATTTAAAAGTAATCGTTAGGTTTCTTCAACGACTATATTTCTTCAGATATAAAAGGAGAAGAAGAATAGAAGATCAACCAAGAGAATAACACTGCAACTACAACTGAAATATACATGCACTCCATACCATTTGTATCAGCTCAAGAGAAGCTAATCCTTTAGGAGTTCTTATTCTTGTATAGCTTAAGAATATTAAGTGTTAAAGTGTGACGTATTATATCTAAACACATCTGATTGTTAATCAAGTGTTATTGTAAGTTATTCCTTCTATAAACAGTCAGTTTAGATAAAGTATCTTGCTGTGTGCTTGAGAATTGAAGTCTTAGATTCGAGGAATATGAGCAAGGAAGTCTTGGACTGTAGGTCTAAACAAGGGAGTGTTGAAATTGAGGGGTTTAAGCAAGGAAGTATTGGATTCATGGAATCTAAGTAAGCAAGACTTAGGTTGTAAGTCTGAGCAGGAGAAAGTCATATACTTGAGGGTATAAGCAGTTGTAATCAGTTTGATTATAGTGGAAATCTCTTGTGCTGCAAGGGGACTGGACTACTCTCAGTTGGAGAGGAACCAAGATAACTTCTATGTGTTATTTGCCTATTTATTTTCTTCTATTATTTTATCTGTTGCAACTTGTTAATCAGATTCTGAACTTCTCTTTAGATTTCGAACTCTGGTTCAGAAATAAAAACGATTTGGCATACACAATTCAACCCCCTTCTTGTTATTTTTCTCACCTTTAGTTGGCATTAGGACAAGGTTTGTGCGTAACACTTAATAGTGGTACATATAAAGATCCAAAGAGAAAAATATGTCTTTTGAAGATCCTACTACTAGTACCTCAGGAAGAAGAAATGGGATTTCTTATGATTACAGTGCTTTTGAGAAAAATAATTATTCTGCTAAACCTCATGTATTCAGTGGCGATTCCACTGAGTTCGAATGGTGGAAAAGCAATATATACACTTATATCATTGGACTTGATGATGATTTGTGGTATATACTTGAAGATGGTATTGAGATCACCATTGATAGTGTTGGTATGGTATCTGACAGAAAAACTTTGACTCCGGCTCAAAAGAAAATTATAGAAAACATCATAGAGTTAGAGGTTTCTGGTCGATGCTCTACCACATGCTGAGTATCTGAAAAATTATTGATAAGTTTCTTGATAAGACTATCTTTGAATCATTGTGTTCTACCTATGAAGGGAATCAGCAAGTTAAATAAGCAAATACTAACTTATTGGTACAAAAGTGTGAGTTGTTCAAAATGAAGAATGATGAGGATTTGGAACCATGTTCTTCGAGTTTTAGATTTTTGTATCAAGACTTCAAGTGTTAAGTAAGAGTTAATCTGCATCAGATCATGTTAAAAAGATTCTGAGAAGTCTCCCTTTAAATTTTAGGCCTAAAATAACAGCTATTCAGGAAGCTAAAGACCTGGATATGCTATCTCTTGAAAGTCTAATCAGCAACCTTCAGAAGCATGAGATGGAACTGAATGGAGATGAGTCTTTAAAGAAATTTAAATCTCTTACCTTGAGATCTGCTTCTGAAAAATCTGGTGAAAAATCCAAAAGGCTTTCAAAGATCAATAAACCTGATGAAACTTCTGAAGAAGATTCTAATGGTAGATCTGATGACGATGATATGGCATGCTTTATCAGAGGATTTCAGCAAATGGCCAAAAGGAACAAAATATTTTCTAAAAGAAATGGCTTTAGAAGATCTAACTCTAAAGAGAAAGATGAAGATAAAATCTGCTACAACTGCAACAAACTTGGTCACTTCAGAGTTGACTGTCCTAATCTTCAGAAAGATACTAAAAAAAAAGGAAGTCATCAAAAGGATAACTTCGGGAATATATTTTAAAAGAATCTTATGGCAACATGGGAAGAGCTAGATGATGAAGATTCATAAAAAGAAGATGAAGCCAATCTGGTGTTGATAGCTCACACATCTGAAGAAGAAGAACTTTTGTCTGAAACACAGTCTGAAGACGAAGATGAGGTATTCTCTTATTTCTCTTATTCTGAATTTATTTTTTTCATGCATGATCTCATGAATCGTTGCAATGATCAAGCCAGTCGCATCAAAATTTTAAAAAGAGACAACTTTATTTTGAAAGAAAAATTAAAAGAATTCAGCATATCTCAAAATGAATATTATACTTTGGGTAAGTATGATATAGCATTTCATAATTGCATCACATCTGGAATTGATATAACTAAACTTGCATCTATAATTTATGGAATTGGCAAAAGAAATAGAGAAGGTTTGGGGTACAATGAGAACTGTTCAAGTTCTGATATGTCATTGTGTATAGTGTCCCCATATCCTTCTTCCTCTAGCATTTCTTAGACAGTGTTAAGCAACTATTTTTCCTGTTGCTGATAATGTAAAAGTTATGAATATAAAATAACCTATTGATCACAAGTTGAAAGGTATTGTAATATCAGAACCTGATAGTCCAAAAGTTTTGATTACATCAGTATCCAAAACATTTGAATCAAAGGCTAATAAAAATTCAGAAACCAAGGTTGAAAATCACTCGAGACAAAGTTTTTGGAAACAGAAAACTTGGAGTGAAGCTAAACCTTTTTACATGGTAAAAGCACATGATAGGAAAGAGCCTGTCAATACTAACATGAAAGGACTCATATGTGTATGTGTGCCTAAATCTCAAATTATCTTTACTGGAGATTTGACTAAAGGAATAGATGGTAAACCAATCGTGGTATCTGGACAGTGGCTGCTCACGTCATATGAAGGGAGAGAGGCATATGCTTCAAACCCTGAATCTGAAAGAGGAAGGAAATGTGGTTTTTAGAGGAGGCCAAAAAGGGAAAATCATTGGTACAGGTACCATTTGTAATTTTCTAACCCTTATCAATAAAGTTTGGCTGGTAGATGGCTTAAAGCATAATCTACTAAGCATAAGTCAATTGTGTGATAGTGGTTGTGAAGTGATGTTTAATAAAAAAAATAGTTCAGTTATTAATGCTGACAAAACCATTGTGTTCAAAGGGAAAAGGAAGGGAATGTTTATTAAATCAATCTTTCAGAGTTGCTGAACAGAAGGTCGTTTGCCTAATGACAATGAGTGATGAGAAATGGATTTGGCACATAAGGTTAGGTTACGCTAACTAAATATTAATCTCCAAACTTAGCAAGTAAAAACTTGTTAAATGGCTGCCAGATCTTGACTATCACTCAGATGCTCTCTGTGGAGCATGTCAAGTTGGAAAGATTGTGAAAACCTCTTTTAAAACTAAAAACATTGTCTCTACCTCTAGTCCCTTAGAATTACTTCACATTGATTTGTTTGGTCCTATTGGGATTGCTTCGATTAATGGGAAGAAATATGGTTTGGTCATTGTTGATGATTCATCAGATGGACTTGGGTAAAATTTCTCCGACCTAAAGGTGAAACGTACAAAGTATTTAGCATATTTTGCATTCAAGTACAATCTGAAAGGGAAGTAAAGATCTTAAAAGTTAGAAGTGATCATGGTTGAGAGTTTGAAAATGAGCCATTTGAATCTTTTTTTTTTGTTGTGAAAAATATGGAATTATACACGAGTTCTCTTCTCTTAGAACTCCACAGCAAAATGGGGTTGTAGAAAGAAAGAAAAGATCTTTACAAGAAATGGCAAGAACCATGATACATGAAAACAAACTTTCAAAGTACTTGTGGGCAGAAGCTGTTGATCTGTATTGTTACATTCATAACATAATCTATATTAGACCGATTTTGAATAAAACATCGTATGAATCATTTAAAGTTAGGAGACCAAGCATCTCTTATTTTCATCAATTTGGATGTACTTGTTACATTTTGAACAATAAAGTCTACCTAAAGAAATTTGATGCTAAAGCTCAAAAGGGTATCTTTTTGGGATACTCTAAACGCTCAAAAGCATACAGAGTGTACAACTGAGAAACCAGAATGGTTGAAGAGTATATGCACATTAAATTTGATGACAAAATGCTTAATTGTGAAAAGTCAGAGTCTATGGACCCGGATGACAATCTTGCAGCAATTCAGAATTCTAAAGAACAGTTTGTGGTATGTATTCCAAAAGAAAAGAGTTCAGATGATGGTATATCAAAGTCTAATACTATACCTGAGGAAACACCAGAAGCTGCAAAAATTGAAGTAATTCCAAATGATCCTACTGCTACAGATTCAGTATTTATTCAAGGTAGTTCTGAAGCCTCTGTTCTACCTAAGAGATCATTTTAATATAAAGTTTCTCATCTAGAAGGTCAAGTTATTGGGGATAAAGACGAACCATTGAGAACAAGATCAACTTTCATCAATGATCAATCAATGCTTGGACTTATCTCATTAACATAGCCTACCTCTATTGATGATACCTTATCAGGTGATGGGTGGATCATGGCTATGCAAGATAAATTGAATTGGTTTCAAAAAATGATGTGTGTGATCTTGTTCCAAGACCATAATTGAAGAACATCATTGGTACTGCTAAACAAACAAGGAGAAGTTGTGAGGAATAAAGCTAGACTTGTAGCTCACAGCTACAGTCAGCAAGAAGGAATTGATTTCTCTGAAACCTTTGCTCATGTGGCAATGGTAGAGGCAATAAGACTTCTTCTCTCTTATGCTATTAATCACAATATTGTGCTTTATTAGATGGACGTCAAAAGTGCTTTTCTGAATGGAGTTATTACAGAAGAAGTGTATGTTAAACAACGTCTTGGATTTGAAGATTCAAACCATCCGGACTTTGTCTACTAGCTTAAGAAATATTTATATGAAATCAAACAAGCTCCAAGGACTTGGTATGAGAGACTGAGTAATTTTCTGCTTGAAAATGGTTTTTATAAAGGTAAAGTTGGCACTACACTATTTAAGAAAACTCTAAAGGAAGAAATTTTTATTGTTCAAATCTATGTTGATGACATAATTTTTGGTTCCACTAATGCATCTCTTTGCCAAGAATTTTCTAAGACCATGCAGGCTGAATTTGAGATGAGTATGATGGGTGAATTAAAATACTTTCTTGGAATTCAAATCAATCAAGGAAAAGAAGGTACATACATTCATCGTCAAAGTAAACAAGAGAACTTTTGAAGAAGTTCAATTTTGATGATCGCAAAGTCATGTCAACCCCTATTCATCCTACCTGCAACCTAAATAGTGAAGAATGCAGTGCCAAAGTAGGTCAAACTAAATAACAAGGTATGATAGGTTCTTTACTCTATCTCACTGCTTCTAGACCATATATTTTATTTAGTGTATGTTTGTGTGCAAGATTCCAATCAGATCCTAGAGAAACTCATTTAACAACCGTTAAGAGGATCTTTAAATATTTGAAAGGAACGACTAATCTTGGACTTCTTAATAAGAAATATTCAGATTATAAGCTAGTTGGATTTTGTGATGCTGACTATGCCAGGGATATAATTGATAGGAAATCCACAAGTGGAAGCTCTCAATTCTTAGGTGAAAACCGTTGAAAGCATGTAAGGTGGTGCAGTTGTTTTATCACCTCCACAGGGATTGTTCTGATATCACTTGTCATTCTATAGTTCAAAGAGTTTTAAGTAGGGTTTTCAAAGGTGTTTTGTTTGGTATCATAAGTTTTCACAAGTTTTAGTAGCAAAGAGTAAAGTTGAAAGATGTTTGTTTAACAAAGCATATCAAGAATAGATTTCAACAACCTAACTTGCATATATTCGATTAATCAAGAATGTGAATTTGTTTCCGATTAATATAATCACGTACCCTCTCAATACAGTTTATGTCTAAAGCGGTTTTGTGAGTATTATTATATCCATCACTAGATGATGTCTCATGCTAACAATCAATACAATAATCTTTAAGATTGATACGAAGCAAATATCAACTAACAAATCTATGTCTAGAGTTTGTTTATTGATAGATGAATATCATAGATCAAGTTTTGCAAAATTTATGTCTAGAGTGATTCAAAACAAATATATATCATAAAGAACAAAGATATTCACCATAAATTAAGCATCAACTTTTTCACATACAAAAGATTAAAGAAAATACATACAAGATCAAAGAAGACTACATCTACCCTTGATACAAAGGATTTAGCTACCCATCACCATGGTAGCTTGCTTCACAGGGAATGGTAGAAAATGAATGTGCATCCACGATGAATAATCGATAATGGATGCGAATCCAGCTTCTATTTGTTAAAGATCACTTCTTGATGAAGAAATTAAGAACTTAGGATTTTTGTGCTCCAAGGAAATATTTTGTCTAATAGTTTCTAGGAATTTGAAAAGAATGTAGTTCAAAAAGTAAAAAAAAAGTACATAAATATCTCCCAAATTCTGCATTAGCTCGCACAGAGAGCTTCATTTTTAGGCACTTCAAGTGCCTCTAGAACAGTTAAACCGCCCATCAGAAATATCTGAGCTCGCACTGCGTCCACTGAGGCCAAAAGCTATTGCCATCTTTTTTTTGGCTCACTTTCAATTTGTCTTTGTGCTCACACTGCGAGCTCGCCTTCACTTCGCTGGCAGCTCGCACAGTAACCCCTGACATCAACTTCTTTTCTTTCGCTTTCTTTTCCATTTTTTTGTGTCTTTTTCCAATATGGTCAAGCCTAATTCCTACACAATAACACACAAATCAAGAAATCTAAAGGTGTATGCAATTATATATTGAAGGTTCACACAATTTCATGAAATAATTTAATTAAAACACAATTAAAGAGTTGAAAAATGCCAAGAAAGATGATCCAAATTAAATCATATTTGGCATTCAACAAACTCTCCCCAACTAGATCTTTGCTTGTCCTCAAGCAAAGTATGCCTCTCATGAAAATAAAAGGATTTGCTTAAGCATAAAAATTCAACCACGAAAGGATTAACGGTTCAAATTCAACATACGAATGTGCACAAGCAATGTTCACTACTTCCTAGAATAAAAAATGAGAAAGATTTTAGTTCTTAAAACAAATATCATGCAATGCATTCAAATAACAACTAAATTCTCATACTTGAATCATTCTAACACTCCTCTTCAAAATAAGGATGAAGAAATTTACGCGTTTGCAACCGCTGGACAATTTACACTCATTTGAAAAACAATGCTAACAACAATTAAACTCATACATTCATCTAACAATTCATAAATGAATCATGGAAGCAAAAGATCACTAAGGGCTTGTAAGGTTGTAGCTTGGTCGGGTTTCACAACAAAGGGTCATTTCTTAGGCTATTGAATCGAAGTTGCCTTGCAAAAGAAACATTCACTATACAAGGTATTTACAAATCATAACTTCATTTCACCAATTTCTTTTCTCTATTGCTCACCCTTTCAAACTTCATTTGCACATTTATTTTTCATCTTCTATTTTTCTCTCTCGAACAAGCATTTTTTTCCTTTTCTTTTTCAAATTCATATTCACAATTTTCCATGTTTGTTCAAAAAATTTCAAATTTTATAGAAACCTATCATTTTCTTTTCATTCTCCCCAACTTGAATACAATCAAACCTTAAGTGAATGCTCCTTTCTTATTATGGCAAGGAAAACAGTTTACAACAACGATCAAAGTTTAAAGGTTTCAAGAACAAAAAAAAATTACCATCCCACAAAAATTCAATGATGAACTTAACTTTCAAGTTTCTATATGTACATAAACCAAGTTCATCACCAAAATTGGATCTAATATTTTAAGGCTCAAAGGGGGTTAACGGATACTCACTACTCACCGGGTAAGTTTTTTTTTTTTATATGGTTGTGCTCAATATAAACAAATTGTCATGATCATTTCTAAAGCTTCCACAAAATCACAATAATCAAAAGATTATGCATGAATAAAATGAGTTAAACAAAGTTATTAGTCGTCCAATCATTTAGTGCACAATGGAGGTTTCTCACAATCAAATAAGTTGCAAAACGAAACAAGAATATACATTTGTACAAAGCACAAAATTCTTAGTCATTCTAAAATTCTAGAAAGTTGTAACCATGTACCTTGCTTGCATCCATCATATTCAAAATCCTATCATTTCCATCCAAACTTTGTAGAATCTTCATTGGATACTTTTTATGCAAAAGAGCAACCAATGTATGAAGTTCTCCTCAACACATTCAATGTATAAGCAAAAATTCAAACAATTTAACAAGCATAAAAAACTAATTGAACATTCAACTGAAACATTCAATTCATTAAACATAATGTAATGGTGTATACCAACAAAATTAGTAGTATAAATCCAAAATAAACCCATTAACTGGATAGAGTATAACATGAAAATCAAAGAAATAAAATACAAAAATATCAAAATATAGCAATGATCATAAAGCTTAACAAGAAACTTCACTTTGTCAAAACACAAGGAAGTAAGCTTTTAAGATCATGCTAAAAAAACATCAGAAACTAATCCTCATCAGACTCAGACTCAGTCTTCTTAGCACCATCATCATCATCATCATCGTCACCCTCATCCTCAGCATCCTCAATGTCAGCTACACCCACCTCCTCTATAGAAAATGGTCTGGCCTCAGGTCAACCTGCATGAGCTAGGAACTGCTCCCTAGTCATGATAGAGTGATCTACTGTAGGCTCACGGTACGGTAACTGCATCAGCTGCATAGAATCATGTATGGAAATCATAGCCCACTGAGTCGCTTACATCCAACCCAATTGTAGTTGCAGACTTCCCTCTGATTAGGGTCAAAACTCTGGAAGTTAGCTACTCCAGAGCTTGAACCCTCTCCTGCACCTGCAGCCTCTCTAGCTCTACCTCCAGCTCCAACTCTCCTCTTCGGCTTGCAAAACCTAGAAACATAGGCATCATCTATAACAATGGTTAGGGTGACATGGCGGCGGGATGGTAACTTTACATGCTCGTGAACACATAATGACATGACCAAGCATGGGAAAACCAAAGTGCAATTAGCTCTGGCCCTTGGTTTTACACCCCTCTCTACCACCACCCACATCTCATCAGCAATGATGCGTGCCACATCCATCTGCGTATACAAGAGGATACTATGCACCAAGTGTGCCATGTCAATCAAAACTGTAGAGGAATAAGTCCTTGGATTGATGTTATGCAACACCAAGAGTAAGACAATTTGTGCCATAAGACACATGTCCTTTCTTTTGTACCTAACCGGAACCCCAGATGGGTTCAACTCCACACTCTTTCCTTCCCTTAGAAAATCATTAGTCATGTCAACAATGTTCCTATGTAATCTCAAGTCTCTATGATACACATCCACCTCATTATGCCCAAGAGCCAAAGGGTTCCCTAATACCTCATTAAAAGTATCACGGTCAAACTGCACATCCCTTTCGTTCACCCTCGTGGTCCATGTGAAGACTTCATCATCATCATCAGGGAGGGCGTTCACATAGAACTCCGTCATAATTTAAACATTAAAACTCTCACAAGGGTGAATTAGCTTATCCCACTTCTTGTTTTCAAAAACCGCAACGGCTACTCGGAAGGGTCCTTCAGAATGAATATTGAATACCTTCTCAACAAAGATACTCCTATTCTATAGGTTAAGATACCTGTCATCCTTGTTGGGACCTTTGAAACGTACGTTGTCATATGGTCTTAGTTGAGCTTGAAGAGAGGAGCTTCTGGCTGTCTTTTGCTTTTTCGACGCATTTGTTTTTGGAGGTGCCATCTGCACAACACAAAACAAAACCAGCACCAACATAACAACACATTAGACAAGCAAGTCGTAAGAGAACAGAAGTTAATAATTAAGCATAAAAGAAAAAGAACACAACTGTTGTTGTCCTGGTTGCCTAAGCTCGTACTGTGAGCTCAAGGCGAACCTGCAAAAATTCTATTTTCAAGTTCTGCAGCAGTAGCTCAACACAATTTCTTTCCAACCACTTCACATGTTTTTAAAAAAAAAATATTAAAGCATAAAAACATCACCAACAACTTCAACACACCACAAATGATTAATGAACATGCAATTCAAAGCTTCTACAAGAAAAATCTCATAATGCCAACTTTAAACCTAAACAAGAAATTGACATGCAATTCATGGTTATTTCAAAATCAGTGTCAATACGCAATCCAAACACATACCAACAAAAGTTTAAAACCTTAAAGCTAATTTTTTCACAAAGTTCACTAACCCTAACCACATGTGATTTTCTAAAAGCAAAAGAGCAATGGAAAGGACTAACATCAAACCTAGATTTTTCAAAAGTAAAGAGAGTAGGGAATGAAACTATGAAACTAAAAAAGTCACTTCTTCTCTTGGAATGGTTGAAAGAGACAAAGAGAGAATGTGTTTTTGCTTTTGTTTGAGAGTGAGAATGAAAGTGAGAGTGGAAAAGTCAATAGTGAGGGGGAAAGGTGGGATAACCCTACAAATCAGACTGAAACAAGTGGGCCCACAAAAATAGCCCACACTTAAATAACCCTAAAAAATGATGTGGCCAAACTTACAACACTCAGCTAGGTTCGCGCAAGCTCGCACTGCGAGCGCAAGGCGACCTTGCCCAAGCTTGCACAGCGAGCTGAGGGCGAAGGTGACAGAATTTTCAAAAATTATGGTTTTTCAAACTTGTTCCACCACAACACTTTTGTAAACTTACATAACACTTATAGAAATGCAATAAATATGAAAGAGTACTTACAATGTTGGGGTGCCTCCCAACAAGCGCTTTGCTTAACGTTGTTCGAGCTTGACGGTTGATCCGGTGTCGCACACGGATCAAAAACGAGTATTTTTGAAAAAGTATAGTAACGGTAACGACAACTTGAGTATCGTATCACAATGATTCTTATATTATTATTAACCAACAATTGGAACAATAGGGGGTTTGAATTTTGATTAAAGGAAAAATAATGAAAAAAAGTGATTATAAAAAAAAGTGATTATCAAATAAGCTGAAAAGTTAATCTGCTAATTTGGTTCCTACCTATCATCGGTTATTATAATTTCAATCTCCGAACGGATTATCTATTCCTATTTGATTACAAACTCATTGACAAGCGCAATTTGTATTATGTGATGTAGGTTCCTATTATTCGAATTAAGCAAACGAAATTAAGCTCTCGTGAATTAAGCAAACACGATTTGATCAATCATGATAACGAATTAAGCAAACGCTAATGTGATTACGGTTAAGGATCATACAACAATCGAATTAAATCAACTTACCCTATGAAAATTGGATTAAGCAAGCAAGAATCATATAATAAGATTGAAAGAAATAAAAACTGAATTGAAATTATTATAACCTCAAGGTGTCGGAACCGAATACAGCAAATCAACAATTGAAATTAGTTCTCCATGAATTTCCCGTACAAAGCTTCCGAGAAAATTCGTGAATAGTGTGAAAAAAAACATGAAAAGAAGGTAATGAACAGTAGCACGGCTGCTACTAGGTATAGGGAAGCACACAAAATCCGGTTCTAACCCAACTGGGTCGAAAAACATAAAAAACCCGGCCCAAAACTAAATATTCCTAAAGGCAGAATTCGGATCCTGACTTCAACGAGTTATTTGAGTCTGCGATACTCCGAATCAGATTCTGCGTAAAACATGAAAGTTGTAGATCTTTGTCTCAGCTTTCCAACGATTGGTAGAACACACAAATCCGATTCTCGAAGCTCTAGTTATGATCCGAATAGTGGACAGGTATCAATAAACCGCTAAAGCTGAAAATAAGTTGCGAAAATAGATTAACGACAAACAAAGACTTAATTATAAAAACATAATAAGACACTAAAATAAACAAATCAAACTAAGGAAATGCCTAAGTACAAACATAAGAGAATGTGCATTAAAATGCACTGATCAAATTCCCCCACACTTGAACTTTTGCACTCCGAGCGAAATAGTATCAAGACTCATGGAAAACAATAGTATCCGGAAACTTATTCTAGGCCGCAAACTCTTCTTCGGTCAAGATTGTATCGATAGGTACTAATTTTGCACACTAAGGATATCGTAAGAACACAAATCCGCAATTGTGCGGTCATAAACCTCCCTCCTATACAAACCAATCTGAATCATGTTATTATACTTAAGCCTAACTTACTCATCCTTCTTTTTGCTCTCTTTCATTCTAATGCAATCACATTAAACCTGTTATCTATTCACACACATGGTAAATAAGCTTGTTAGTGACTATGATCCATATCTTTTCAACAATTCAAAATTAACCTCTTTTTTTCTTTTTTGAAGGTTTCACAACCGTTAGCCTAAGTGACCAGGTAAGAGTCACCTAACTTAAAAGGCGGATTCCTATTTAGATTTCTTATTAAGCACGGGATCATTCACTTATTTGCATCAGCTTAATTACTTAGTGTGTACTTTTTAGATGGTACTAACTGTTAAGATAAACTACTCAAGAGCTATTAAAAGATGAGAACTCAAGGCTATGTCATAACAAGTATTCAAAATGATTTCCATATTCAGGAGACTTAAGGTGTTAAAACGGTACCGATCTTATGAACTTTTCCCAAGTCTCCACAATCTAACCTCAAACTAATCTATAGCCTAAAAATTTCAAAAAATGCATTGCTTCTAAGTCTAACTTTTTTTTTTGAAAAAAAAAACAAACACAAAAACGAAGAAAACTAAAAGAAAACAAAACAAAGAAAGGACATAACTAAAACTAAAAGGTTCCCTCCCCCACACTTAAAACATACATTGTCCTCAATGAAAGGACATAACTATTAAATAAGAGTGAAAGAAAGGAAAGAACACACCCGAGTATTCAAGGTGGATATGTGATCACATAAGCAGTCTTTCCTAAAGAGAGATCTTTTACGCTTTCCTCTTCCATCAATGTGGGGCTCTCTTTTATGCGGTGAATTTTGAAGTTATTATCAGAACTCTCGCTTTCGCTTTGTATTCCGGGATCAAAAAATGATCCTAGAAAAGTGGAAGTGTGGTCCATCCAATTAAATCGCTTTTGGGGCTGCCTAAACTCAAGAATGCTAACTAAGGTCCATCCAATGCACTTCTTAAGTTCCTGCAATGATTTATCTTCATGCACAAATTCAAATAAATTATTAGGAAGTGGTTTCAGCTCTAAGGAGGATGGTTTTTCGATGGATGGTTTGTTACAGGAAGTCGGGGTGTCGAGAGCTTCATCTACATGAACAACTTCATTTGTAACCTCATCTGCAGTAAAACTATCAACTTGCAAGGCAACCTCAATTTCAGCACAAACAGAGCAAATTTCAGTGTCAGTACAAACATCACAAGAGTAAACATCATCAAAATCAGATAATGATGGAAAATTAGCTGCAAACAAATCAGTACAAGTATCATCAACAGTTTCAGAAGACAACTCTATTTGAAAAACAGAATGCTCTTACAAGGGTTGTTGGTTTGATCCTTGAGCTTGTTGCATGGCATTCATTGATGTGGCAAGTTGTCCAATCTGTATTTCCAAAGTCTGAAAATTAGAATCTATTTGTTGTTGAAACTTGATATTATTTGTAGCCATTTGGTTGACAAGGTCCTCTAGTGAAGGTTCGGAAGGTACAGAGCACACAACTTCTAATTCCTTCATATACTTATGTGGATCCTCACCTGCAAGACCATTAAACCTTGGCAACAAGTGTATTAAACCGTATTTGAATTCAAAAGGTACAACAACATCAGGATATTCAATACATAAAGTATTATAATTCACAAGTGCAGCCACTTCTCTCAGAGTTCTTTGATCAACCATGATAAACTTAAAATAAGAATCACCCAAAGAATGCGAAAACACAAGATCAAGATTAATATCAAAATCAAACAAGCAATGTAGTAACAACTAAGAAAATACCGACAATGTCCCTAAACAACAAAATAGACGGGAAACACTAAACAAAATGATTAAAATAAAATTAAAAAAAAATATAAAAATATGAAATCTAATCTAATTAAGTCAATTAAAAATTTTGAGATTTTTTTCGGATTTTTCTGAAACTATGAAAATAGTAAAAAATTCATAAAAAATAGAAAAATGATGAATTTTGGATTTTTAGGCTGACGTCCACTATTTAGTCTATAAATAAAGGCTTTTGATACCTAATTTTTTTTAATGAATAAAAAAAGAATCAGACTAATCTGAGACGAGTTTTCTAAAACAGATTTTTTTACTAGGTCGGACACGGGACAGGGCGTCTTGACGCAAAAACAGCAAAACAGTAAAACAGCAAAACGAAACTTCAAAATGTACTAATCGACACCTATGACTCAATTAACGGTTAAAAACGACAAGAATCCCCGACAACGACGCCAATTTGATCTGCTGTCACGTACAGATAAAAAACGAGTATTTTTGAAAAAGTATAGTAACGGTAACGACAACTCGAGTATCGTATCGCAAGGATTCTTGTATTCTTATTAACAAACAATTGGAACAATGGAGGGTTTGAATTTCGATTAAAGGAAAAATAATGGAAAAAAAGTGATTATAAAAAAAAGTGATTATCAAATAAGCTGAAAAGTTAATCTGCTGATTTGGTTCCTACCTATCATCGGTTATTATAATTCCAATCTCCGAACGGATTATCTATTCCTATTCGATTACAAACTCATTGACAAACGCAATATGTATTATGTGATGTAGGTTCCTATTACTCGAATTAAGCAAACGGAATTAAGCTCTCGTGAATTAAGCAAACACGATTTGATCAATCATGATAACGAATTAAGCAAACGCTAATGTGATTACAGTTAAGGATCATACAACAATCAAATTAATCAACTTACCCCATGGAAATTGGATTAAGCAAACAAGAATCATAGAATAAGATTGAGAGAAATAAAAACTGAATTAAAATTATTATAACCTCAAGGTGTCGGAACCGAATACAGCAAATCAACAATTGAAATTAGTTCTCCACGAATTTCCCGTACAAAGCTTCCGAGAAAATTCGTGAATAGTGTGAAAAGAAACATGAAAAGAAGGTAATGAAGAGTAGCACAGCTGCTACTAGGTATAGGGAAGCACACAAAATCCAGTTCTAACCCAACTGGGTCGAAAAACATAAAAAACCCGACCCAAAACTAAATATTCCTAAAGGCAGAATTTGGATCCTGACTTCAACGAGTTATTTGAGTCTACGATACTCCGAATCAGATTCTGCGTAAAACATGAAAGTAGTAGCTCTTTGTCTCAGCTTCCCAATGATTGGTAGAACGCACAAATCCGATTCTCGAAGCTCTAGTTATGATCCGAACAGTGGACAGGTATCAATAAACCGCTAAAGCTGAAAATAAGTTGCGAAAATAGATTAACGACAAACAAAGACTTAATTATAAAAACATAATAAGACACTAAAATAAACAAATCAAACTAATGAAATGCCTAAGTATAAACATAAGAGAATGTGCATTAAAATGCACTGATAAAATTCCCCCACACTTGAACTTTTGCACTCCGAGCGAAATAGTATCAAGACTCATGGAAAACAATAGCATCCAGAAACTCATTCTAGGCCGCAAACTCTTCTTCGGTCAAGATTGTATCGATAGGTACTAATTTTGCACACTAAGGATATTGTAAGAACACCAATCCGCAATTGTGCGATCATAAACCTCCCTCCTATACAAACCAATCTGAATCATATTATTATGCTTAAGCCTAACTTACTCATCCTTCTTTTTGCTCTCTTTCATTCTAATACAATCACATTAAACCCGTTATCTATTCACACATATGGTAAATAAGCTTGTTAGTGATTATGATCCATATCTTTTCAACAATTCAAAATTAACCTCTTTTTTTCTTTTTTGAAGGTTTCACAACCGTTAGCCTAAGTGACCGGGTGAGGGTCACCTAACTTAAAAGGCGGATTCCAATTTAGATTTCTTATTAAACACAGGATCATTCACTTATTTGCACCAGCTTAATTACTTAGTGTGTATTTTTTAGATGGTGCTGACTGTTAAGATAAACTACTCAAGAGCTATTAAAAAATGAGAACTCAAGGTTATGTCATAACAAGTATTCAAAATGATTTCCATATTCAGGAGACTTAAGGTGTTAAAATGGTACCGATCTTATGAACTTTTCCCAAGTCTCCACAATCTAACCTCAAACTAATCTATAGCCTAAAAATTTCAAAAAATGCATTGCTTCTAAGTCTAACTTTTTTTTTGAAAAAAGAAACAAACACAAAAACGAAGAAAACTAAAAGAAAACAAAACAAAGAAAGGACATAACTAAAACTAAAAGGTTCCCTCCCCCACACTTAAAACATACATTATCCTTAATGAAAGGACATAACTATTAAATAAGAGTGAGAGAAAGGAAAGAACACACCCGAGTATTCAAGGTGGATAGGTGATCACATAAGCAGTCTTTCCTAAAGAGAGATCTTTTACGCTTTCCTTTTCCATCAATGTAGGGATCTCTTTTATGCGGTGAATTTTAAAGTTATTATCAGAACTCTCGCTTTCGCTTTGTATTCTGGGATCAAAAAATGATCCTAGAAAAGTGGAAGTGTGGTCCATCCAATTAAATCGCTTTTGGGGCTGCCTAAACTCAAGAATGCTAACTAAGGTCCATCCAATGCGCTTCTTATGTTCCTGCAATGATTTCTCTTCATGCACAAATTCAAATAAATTATTAGGAAGTGGTTTCAGCTCTAAGGAGGATGGTTTTTCGATGGATGGTTTGTTCCAGGCAGCCGGGGTGTCGAGAGCTTCATCTACATGAACAACTTCATTTGCAACCTCATCTGCAGTAAGAATATCAACTTGCAAGGCAACCTCAATTACAGCACAAACAGAGCAAATTTCAGTGTCAGTACAAACATCACAAGAGTAAACATCATCAAAATCAGATAATGATGGAAAATCATTTGCAAACAAATCAGTACAAGTATCATCAACAGTTTCAAAAGACAACTCTATTTGAAAAACAGAATGCTTTTACAAGGGTTGTTGGTTTGATCCTTGAGCTTGTTGCATGGCATTCATTGAAGTGACAAGTTGTCCAATCTGTATTTCCAAAGTCTGAAAATTATAATCTATTTGTTGTTGAAACTTGATATTATTTGTAGCCATTTGGTTGACAAGGTCCTCTAGTGAAGGTTCGGAAGGTGAAGAGCACACAACTTCTAATTCCTTCATATGCTTATGTGGATCCTCACCTGCAAGACCATTAAACCTTGGCAACAAGTGTATTAAACCGTATTTGAATTCAAAAAGTACAACAACATCAGGATATTTAATACATAAAGTATTATAATCACAAGTGCAGCGACTTCTCTCAGAGTTCTTTGATCAACCATGATAAACTTAAAATAAGAATCACCCAAAGAATGAGAAAACACAAGATCAAGATTAATATCAAAATCAAACAAGCAATGTAGTAACAACTAAGAAAATACCGAAAATGTCCCTAAACAACAAAATAGACGGGAAACACTAAACAAAATGATTAAAATAAAATTAAAAAAAATACAAAAATACGAAATCTAATCTAATTAAGTTGATTAAAAATTTTGAGAATTTTTTTTGGATTTTTCTGAAACTATGAAAACAGTAAAAAATTCATAAAAAATAGAAAAATGATGAATTTGGATTTTTAGGCTGACGTCCACTATTTAGCTTCTAAATAAAGGCTTTTGATACCTAATTTTTTTCTAATGAATTGAAAAAGAATCAGACTAATCTGAGACGAATTTTCTAAAACAGATTTGTTTTACTAGGTCGGACGCGGGACAGGGTGTTTGGACGCGAAAACAGCAAAACAGCTAAACAAAACTTTAAAATGTACTAATCGACACCTATGACTCAATTAACGGTTAAAAACGACAAGAATCCCCGGCAACGGCGCCAATTTGATCCGCTGTCGCGCACAGATAAAAAACGAGTATTTTTGAAAAAGTATATTAACGGTAACGGCAACTCGAGTATCGTATCGCAAGGATTCTTGTATTATTATTAACAAACAATTGGAACAATGAAGGGTTTGAATTTCGATTAAAGGAAAAATAATGGAAAAAAAGTGATTATAAAAAAAAGTGATTATCAAATAAGTTGAAAAGTTAATCTGCTGATTTGGTTCCTACCTATCATCGGTTATTATAATTCCAATCTCCGAACGGATTATCTAGTCCTATTCGATTACAAACTCATTGACAAGCGCAATTTGTATTGTGTGATGTAGGTTCCTATTATCCGAATTAAGCAAACGGAATTAAGCTCTCGTGAATTAAGCAAACACGATTTGATTAATCATAATAACGAATTAAGCAAACACTAACGTGATTATGGTTAAGGATCATACAACAATCGAATTAAATCAACTTACCCTATGAAAATTGGATTAAGCAAGCAAGAATCATAGAATAAGATTGAAAGAAATAAAAACTGAATTGAAATTATTATAACCTCAAGGTGTCGGAATCGAATACATCAAATCAACAATTGAAATTAGTTCTCCATGAATTTCCCGTACAAAGCTTCCGAGAAAATTCATGAATAGTGTGAAAAAAATGTGAAAAGAAGGTAATGAACAGTAGCACGGCGGCTACTAGGTTTAGGGAAGCACACAAAATCCGGTTCTAACCCAACTGGGTCGAAAAACATAAAAAACTTGGCCCAAAACTAAATATTCCTAAAGGAAGAATTCGTGTCCTGACTTCAACAAGTTATTTGAGTCTGCTATACTTAGAATCAGCTTCTGTGTAAAGCATGAAAGTTGTAGCTCTTTGTTTCAGCTTTCCAAGGATTGGTGGAACGTACAAATCCGATTCTCGAAGCTCCAGTTATAATCCGAACAGTGGACAGGTATCAAAAAACCGCTAAAGCTAAAAATAAGTTGCGAAAATAGATTAACGACAAACAAAGAATTAATTATAAAAACATAATAAAACACTAAAATAAACAAAACAAACTAAGGAAATGCCTAAGTACAAACATAAGAGAATGTGCATTAAAATGCACTGATCAACGGTCAAATGCGACCGCACGGATCGGAAAACAGAATTATTGTTATATTTCGATCAACCTCACCACCAAGATATATCTTGAGTCTTTGACAGTTTACTGTCCAACTTTCATTTGTTAAGGGATCCTCGAGAACAGTTGCTCTGTAATGCTTGACTTTCTTAATCCGGAATGAACTGGACCATTTGGACTTCAACTTACCCAGAAACAATTTTAATCTTGAATTAAACATTAAGACTAATTGCCCTTCTTTGAAATTTTTGTTGACAATCTTCTGATCATGAAATTTTTTTACCTTTTCCTTGTAGATTTTATTGGAGTCATGAGCTTAAAGTCGCAGCTCATCCATCTCTTGAAGTTGCACTTTCCTATTTTCTCCATTTAACATAGGGTCAAAATTCAAGAATTTTAAGCCCCAAAAAGCCTTATGCTCCAACTCAACCAGCAAGTGACAAGCTTTCCCGTAGATCATTTTAAAAGGTGTGAGACCGATCGGAACCTTGAATGCAGCCCGATAAGCCCACGATGGGTCATCAAGCTTGTTAGACCAATATTTTCTAGAAGAAGAAACAGTTTATTCAAGAATTCTTTTAATTTCACGATTTGATGCCTCCGCTTAACCATTGGCTTGTGGATGGTATGGTGTTGTAACTTTGTGTTTCACACCAAAATGCTCCAAAGCTTTCTCTAACTGAGAGTTGCAAAAGTGGGATCCTCCATCACTTATCAACACTCTCGGAGTACCAAAACGTGAAAAAATGTTCTTCTTCAGAAATTTAATTACGGTTTTCTTGCCAGCTTTTGCACATGTTATTGCTTCCACCCATTTGGACACATAGTCCACAACCACCAAAATGTATTCACAAGAAAATGAGGGGGGCAACAAATTTTATTCCCCAACAATCAAATACTTCCACTTCTAACATATTATTTGCATCTTTAAACAAAGAAGGCCAATAAAAGCCCGATTGAAGAACTTTTGTTGCCGTTCTTAACCCATTAAAGTGGCCACCATAAGGTGATTTGTGATAATGCCAAAGAATGCTTTGTGACTCTTCCTTCGTAACACATCTTCTCAAAATGTTATCAGCACCAAGTTTAAATAAATAAGGTTCATCCCACACAAAATACTTGGCATCAGACAACAATTTCTTTTTTTGATTCCAAGTTAGACCTTCCGGTATCAATCTGGTGGCTTTGTGAGTTGCAAAGTCGGAAAACCACGGTCTAACTTGGATCATCAACAACTTCTCATCCAGGAACTCCTCCTTAACCTCAATTTCACGTTTGGTCACCTCTACTTTGACAAGACGGGAAAAGTGATCCCTAACCACATTTTTGGAGCCCTTTTTGTTACGAATATCAAGATCAAATTCTTGCAACAAAAGGACCCATCAAATAAGTCTTTGTTTAGAATCAGGTTTGGTTAGCAGATACTTTATCGCCGAATGGTCCGTGTAGACAACCACTTTTGACCCTGTAACACCCATATATAAAACTCATACATCAAAGCATAAATAATATATATAGATCCAAGTGTTTGGTACTAAAACACATAAGCTCCTAGTTAACACATTGTATATAAACAAATGCCCTAAAGTACAACGTACAAAAACCTAAGGCATATTATACACAAGATGTTCAAAAGATAAAAACTAAGAACTAGATCAACAATGATCTCAAAAAAACTCCGCTACGGAAGCTAGCCGTCAACACACAAGGAAAAGATCACACGACGTTATCCTTACCCTTCTCAGAACCTGAAGTACCTGAAATACATCAACAACGTGGGGTGAGATACATCAAATCTCAGTGAGTTTCCTATCTTATAGATTCTCTCGGATTAACAAGGTTCTAATAATCCTAACTCAAGCCCGGGGAAAAGGGGAAAGGACCCTTGAGTTCACACTTTAATTCTCACACTATATGGAAACATGACATGAGTTCATTAACTCACCACATCACTAATCGATAACCATACCAAGACATCTCATCTTCTCGTCCGCTTCTACGTCTAGAAGGCGACCCGAGTCATAGATCCTTGTAGTTACTTGGCATACGAATTAGATTCGGGATCATCGACCTGTTAACCGTGAACCGTCACTTCTCATAGCCTGTTAACCATCACAAGTCTCTACCCATAGCATAGGCTCTAATCGTACTACACGTAGGGAATCAAACCTACAAAGTAATTGTGTACCCGTTTCAGAGGAGCTCGAGACCCATGAAACTACACTCAAAATATTCCGGTTACGATTACATGATTACATACAACAAAATACGATTGTATTCGACAATCACAAGACTACACCGCCTTAAGGCCTCACTTGCCTTTTACAACCACAAAGGTTAACCACATGTTCCATACTAGTGTTCACTCTCAACTAGGCCAATACTCGACAAGGGTGTATCTTTCAACAACACGTGCCCGAGCATCGCCATCTAGAGTTGTCTACAATTTCTAGTTCCTTACTAGATTCTCCTATAGTTCAAGTTTGAGGTTTCCTCACTCTTCCTATATCGTTTTCATATTTGTATGCATATTCACTTACAATCATGTTAAACAATAATAGGATAGCCAAGACATGTCATAATTGCATAGCAGAATAATATATAACAATTAAAACATAAATATATCACTTTTGGAACTTTTTTGATTATTTAATCGGTCAGTAAAATCGACATATTTCATCTCCATTGCATAGAATATTTCCTCGGCTTTACATCGATATAAAGAATGATCGAATCCGATAAACGAGTCGAAATTTATGAATTTTCTCGATTATTTAATAAAATTCCAAGTCCCAGTTCGCGCTGAGCGCGCCCCTTTCCGCACTGAGCGCGGTTTTCTCTGACTCGAGGGGTTACAGAATTTCTTGACCGCGCTGAGCGGGCTCTGCGATTTCCAGAAAAATGCCTCAGCAAAAACAGAAATTCCCCACACATCCAAACCTCTTCTCAACCATAAATTACAACCAACAGAGGTGCTACAACCTAGTTCTAGCAAGGTTTGATCAACAACATTAAAAAAACATATATTTCTCAAGACCACAAATTTCCACAAAACCTAACATTTCCAATCAAAACAAAACATCAAAACAATCATCAATACATGTTTCTATAAGCACATTGAGCATTCATTTCGATTTATATCAATTTCCAACTGTTAAAACATCGATTCCCACATTTTAACCTAAAACTCATATTATCCAAAACTAAAAAAAAAAAGAGGTTTCTAACTAGAACCCACCTTGAAATGAGCAAGATGAAGATGATGAGAAGATTGGGTGATGATTTGATGAATGGATGATGATGATTCTTGAAGTTCTTGAACTTTTCTTTTTTTCCTCTTATTCTCCTTCTTTCCTTTCCTTCAATGTTACTAACTTTCTCTTTTTCTTTTGGAAGTGGGAGGAAAAGGAAACATATAGTAAACTATCATTAATAAATAATACTACTAAATACCCAAAAAGTCTCTTAAGTCCAAATTAGTAAAATACCTTAGAGTCAGATAATATTAGTTGGATTTATTCTAAGTTCCTCAGTTACTCTAATTATTTTGTCAAATAATTTCTCAGAGTACACTGGGCTCAGTCGATCACAATATAATATTATTCGGAGTAATAAAATACGGGGTATTACATCCTCCCCCCCCCCCCCCCTTAAATAGAAATTCGCCCTCGAATTTAAAGATTACCTGAACAGATGAGGGTAAGCATCTCGCATTTCCGATTCAAGTTCCCAAGTTGCATCACCCGGATGCTTTACATCCCACTGCACCTTAACGATTGAAATGTCCTTGTTCCTTAATACTTTTGTTTCTCTTCCCACAATGCGGCTCGGTTGAGGTTCAAACGTTAAGTCTGCTTCTATTTCAATAGTATCCGGTAGAATCGGTTGAAAAGGATCTGGAACAAACCTCCGAAGCTGAGATACATGGAAGACATCGTGCATTTCCGACAGAGAAGGAGGTAAGGCCAACCTATATGCTACTTCTCCAATCCTTTCTAAAACTTGATACTGTCCCACGTATCTCGGACTTAACTTCCGTGACTTAAACGGTCCTTTCAGTCTTAATCTCAGAGTAACTTTCAAAAACACATGGTCACCTTCTTCAAATTCCAAAGGTCTCCTTCGATTGTCCGCATAACTCTTTTGTCGATCTTGTGCTTGCTTAATTTTCTCGCGGATTATTCAAATCTTTTTCGTAGTCTCTTGGATGATTTCGGGTCCTAAGATTCTATCTTCCCCAACTTCCGCCCAACACAAAGGGGTCTTACACTTTCTTCCATACAATGCTTCATACGGAGCCATACCGATGCTCGCATGATAACTATTATTATAAGAGAACTCAATCAATGGTAGAAGTTCCTTCCAATTCCCTTTACTCTCTAACACACAAGCTCTCAACATATCCTCCATTGTTTGTATTGTTCGTTCTGTTTGACCATCCGTCTATGGATGATTAGACGTGCTCAAATGCAACTCCGTCCCCATAGCTTTTTGAAAAACTTTCCAAAACCTTGAAGTAAACTTCGGATCTCTATCCGACACAATATTAGAGGGAATACCGTGTAATTTTACAATTTCCGCAATAAACAACCTCGCAAGATGACTTTCCTTGAAAGTAGTCTTCACGGCCAAGAAATGCGCCGACTTTGTCAACCGGTCTACTATTACCCAAATCGAATCATAACCACCTTGCGTACGAGGTAAACCTACTGCAAAATCCATAGAAATACTATCCCATTTCCAAACTGGGATCTCTAATGGTTGTAATAATCCACCCGGTCTTTGATGTTCAATCTTAACTTGTTAGTATACCGCACATTCCGACACAAAGACCGCAACATCTCTTTTCATACCGGACCACCAATAGTCTTTCTTTAAATCTTGATACATCTTTGAAGAACCCGGATGTATAGTAAAAGCACCCTTATGCGCTTCTTCTAAAATCTTTCTTTTCAAAGTCGCATCGTTCGGAACGCAAATTCTTTGGTTAAACATAATCATTCCATCGCTAGCGTGCACAAAACCCGGTTGACTTAGCATCTCTTGTAACTTCTCATCCAATAATTGTCCTTGTTGAATTTCAACTCTTAACGTAGAATTGACATTCAAATTCCCCATAATCACTCCATTGGGAGTCCACACAAATTGAAGATTTAAATCTCTAAACTTTTCCAACAACAAATATTCTAACATCATCAATTCGGCCTTTCTCAAAACTTTCCTACTCAAGGCATCAGCCACTTTATTCGCTTTACCCGGATGGTATTTTAGCTCTAGATCATAATCCTTTAAATATTCCATCCACCTCCTTTGACGCATATTCAACTTTTTTTGGTCAAAGAGGTACTTTAAACTCTTGTGGTCACTAAACATTTCAAAATGTACTCCATATAAATAGTGACGCCACACTTTCAAAGTAAACACCACCGCCGCTAATTCCAAATCGTGGGTTGGATAATTCTTCTCGTGAATTTTCAATTGTCGAGAAGCATAAGCCACCACGTGACTTTCTTGCATTAAAACGCCTCCTAGTCCCATCTTAGACGCATCACAAAATACCTCATACAACTTGCTAAGATCGGGAATAATCAGAACGGGAGTTGTAGTCAATCTTTCCTTTAAACTCATAAAACTTTGTTCACACACCGAATCCCACTCAAAGGGGCAATCCTTCCGAGTAAGCTTAGTCATAGGTAATGCTAATTGCGAAAAGCCTTTGATAAACCTTCTGTAGTAGCCTGCTAGACCCAAGAAACTTCTAATTTTCGCTACATTCTTCGGTCTCTCCCAATTAATCACAGCTTCAACCTTTGACGGGTCCACCGCTACACCACCCTGTGATATAATGTGACCAAGAAAACTAACTTCAGACATCCAGAACTCGCACTTGCTTAACTTGGCAAAAAGTTGCTTCTCTTGTAAGATCGATAAGACGATTCTCAAATGTCCTTCGTACTCTTGCGGAGTACGGGAAAAGATAAGAATGTCATCAATGAAGATCACAACAAATTGATCCAAGTAAGGTTGAAATAACCGATTCATATAATCCATAAAAATAGCTGGAGCATTAGTCACACAGAAAGGCATCACTAAGAATTCGTAATGACCATAACGGGTCCTAAATGCAGTCTTAGGTACATCGGAACTCTTCACTCGGATTTGGTGATAACCCGACCTCAAATCAATCTTCGAGAACATACAGGCTCCTTTCAATTGATCTAATAGGTCGTCTATCCTTGGCAAAGGATACTTGTTCTTAATGGTGACTTTATTCAGCTGACGATAGTCAATACACAACCGCATCCCGCCGTCTTTCTTCTTTACTAACAAAACTGGGACTCCCCATGGTGAGACACTAGGTCTAACAAAATGCTTAGCCAAAAGCTCTTCTAATTGTTCCTTCAGTTCTCTCAATTCAAGCGGTGTCATCCGATACGGAGAAACAGGAAATAGGAGTCGTTACCGGTACCAGGTCAATAGAAAATTCCACTTCCCTCTTCGGAGGAAGAGAAGTGACATCTTCGGGGAAAACTTCGGAAAACTCACAAACTACCGGAATATTCATAACTTGAAGGTCCCTACTCCCTTCCTTAGTGAGAACCAAAAGAACAGATTTCTCTTCTTCGAACAATAAATTTATCATTCCAACCGTACCTTCTAGAATAGTTGTTAAGACATCTTTCGGGGTAGCATCAACAGATGGAATGATGATGAGCTTTTCTTCACACCCAATAAACACCGAATTAGCAGAAAGCCAATCCATTCCCAAAACGACATCAACTTTCTTAAGCGGTAGACAAATAAGATCAATCTGAAAAACTCTACCGTCCACAGACAAAACACAGTTTTCACACAACAACGGTGTCTCAACTATTTCATCCATGGCGGTAGTGACCACCATAGGAGGAGACAAAGGAACGGACTGCAACCCAAGTCGCTTCATACATTGCATCGATACAAAAGAGTGTGTAGCTCCGCAATCAAATAGAACAAAACAGGGAAATCCATTAACGAAGCACGTACCAGCAATTAAGGAATTGTCACTCTTCTTCTTCCTTGCATCTAAGGTATAAACCCTTCCTTGTGTCTGAGTCCTATTCTGAGGATAATCTCTTTTCAGATGACCCACCTTCTGACATTGGAAACACTTTATCCCTTCAAAACCACACCTTCCAGAATGATTCTTGCCACAAGTGCGACACACAGGAGATGTACTCGCCCTTGAATCCTGAACTTGTTTCCCTTTGAAGGATTTTTGCCTAGGCCTGAATTGTTGGTTGGATCTTCCGTGATCCCCTTGATTTACTCTACTTGCAACACCCTAATTTTGGACTTTCTTCAAACTATGCTCGGCCACATAGCATTTCCTTAAAACTGCAGCATATGTAGTGAACTCTCTCTGAGATACACTATGAAATATTTCAGCTTTTAGTCCAAACAGAAACTGGTCTATTTTCCACCTTTCATCAGGAGCATACATAGCTTGCCTAGAATAAGCAGCCATGTCCTCAAACTTCTCAGCATAACTGGCCACAGTCATACTACCTTGTCTTAATTGTTGAAATTCAAATTCTTTCTGAGTCCTCAATGAGCTCGGAAAATACTTTTCCATGAAAATAACTTTGAACTGTTCCCAAACCTTAGGCACTTCCTGAATAGCCATCAAAGCCGAAGCGCTCTCCCACCATCTCATAGCGGGACCCTTCAGTGAATGAGAAGCGAACAACACCTTGTTCTCTTCGCTGCATTGGACTATCAAGAAAATCCTCTCCATACCAGAAATCCATTCGTGAGCCTTCACGGGGTCTAATCCACCATGAAATTCTGGGGGATTCATGCGGATAAAATCCCGGAATTTACCACCTTCAGCTTTTGGAGCAACCACCGTAGGATGCAAACCTCCATTCATTTGTTGCACCATTTGCTGCATGAATAGATTATGTTGCTGTTGCATCTGTTGCATAAACTGGTACAGAGGAGCATTGCCGTCGCCGCCCGGCGGATTCGTCCCTTGAGGAGTGGTGTGGGGTCTACCACGAGTGTTTCTACGTCCATCAGCCATGTTCCTAAAGGTCATACAAATAGGATTAAGTTGATCAGGCTCATTGCCATAAATATAACACTTAAGACCAATGGCGACACAACGTATATGAAACGGAAAGAAATACTTATACTATTTCATGGCTAGGTCGAGGATACGACCTGCTCTGATACCAACTGTAACACCCATATATAAAACTCATACATCAAAGCATAAATAATATATATAGATCCAAGTGTTTGGTACTGAAACACATAAGCTCCTAGTTAACACATTGTATACAAACAAATGCCCTAAAGTACAATGTATAAAAAACTAAGGCATGTTATACACAAGATGTTCAAAAGATAAAAACTAAGAACTAGATCAACAATGATCTCAAAAAAACTCCGCTACGGAAGCTAGCCGTCAACACACAAGGAAAAGATCACACGACCTTATCCTTACCCTTCTCAGAACCTGAAGTACCTGAAATACATCAACAACGTGGGGTGAGATACATCAAATCTCAGTGAGTTCCCTATCTTATGGATTCTCTCGGATTAACAAGGTTCTAATAATCCTAACTCAAGCCTGGGGAAAAGGGGAAAGGACCCTTGAGTTCACACTTTAATTCTCACACTATATGGAAACATGACATGAGTTCATTAACTCACCACATCACTAATCGATAACCATACCAAGACATCTCATCTTCCCGTCCGCTTCTACATCTAGAAGGCGACCCGAGTCATAGATCCTTGTAGTTACTTGGCATACAAATTGGATTCGGGGTCATCGGCCTGTTAACCGTGAACCGTCACTTCTCATGGCCTGTTAACCATCACAAGTCTCTACCCATAGCATAGGCTCCAATCGTACTACACGTAGGGAATCAAACCTACCAAGTAATTGTGTACCCGTTTCAGAGGAGCTCGAGACCCATGAAACTACACTCAAAATATTCCGGTTACGATTACATGATTACATACAACAAAATACGATTGTATTCGACAATCACAAGACTACACCGCCTTAAGGCCTCTCTTGCCTTTTCACAACCACAAAGGTTAACCACATGTTCCATACTAGTGTTCATTCTCAACTAGGCCAATACTCGACAAGGGTGTATCTTTCAACAACACGTGCCCGAGCATCGCCATCTAGAGTTGTCTACAATTTCTAGTTCCTTACTAGATTCTCCTATAGTTCAAGTTTGAGGTTTCCTCACTCTTCCTATATTGTTTTCATATTTGCATGCATATTCACTTACAATCATGTTAAACAATAATAGGATAGCCAAGACATGTCATAATTGCATAGCAGAATAATATATAATAATTAAAACATAAATATATCACTTTTAGAGCTTTATCGATTATTTAATCGGTCGGTAAAATCGACATATTTCATCTCCATTGCACAGAATATTTCCTCGGCTTTACATCGATATAAAGAATGATCGAATCCGATAAACGAGTCGAAAGTTATGAATTTTCTCGATTATTTAATAAAATTCCAAGTCCCAGTTCGCGCTGAGCGCGCCCCTTTCTGCGCTGAGCGCGGTTTTCTCTGACTCGAGGGGTTGCAGAATTTCTTGACCGCGCTGAGCGGGCTCTGCGATTTCCAGAAAAATGCCTCAGCAAAAACAGAAATTCCCCACACATCCAAACCTCTTCTCAACCATAAATTACAACCAACAGAGGTGCTACAACCTAGTTCTAGCAAGGTTTGATCAACAACATTAAAAAAACATATATTTCTCAAGAACACAAAGGTCCACAAAACCTAACATTTCCAATCAAAACAAAACATCAAAACAATCATCAATACATGTTTCTATAAGCACATTGAGCATTCATTTCGATTTATATCAATTTCCAACCGTTAAAACATCAATTCCCACATTTTAACCTAGAACTCATATTATCCAAAACTAAAAAAAAAAAAAGGTTTCTAACTAGAACCCACCTTGAAATGAGCAAGATGAAGATGATGAGAAGATTGGGTGATGATTTGATGAATGGATGATGATGATCCTTGAAGTTCTTGAACTTTTCTTCTTTTCCTCTTATTCTCCTTCTTTCCTTTCCTTCAATGTTACTAACTTTCTCTGTTTCTTTTGGAAGTGGGAGGAAAAGGAAACATATAGTAAACTATCATTAATAAATAATACTACTAAATGCCCAAAAAGTCTCTTAAGTCCAAATTAGTAAAATACCTCAGAGTCAAATAATATTAGTTGGATTTATTCTAAGTTCCTCAGTTACTCTAATTATTTTGTCAATTAATTTCTCAGAGTACACTGGGCTCAGTCGATCACAATATAATATTATTCGGAGTAATAAAATACGAGGTATTACATACCCAATGAGGTAGGATCGTAATTTTTACAACGCATACACTATTGTAAGAAGCTCTTTTTCGGTTGTGGCATAATTGATTTGATCTTTGTTCAAAAATTTACTTACATATTGTATTGCACGAAACAATTTTGTCCTTCTTTGACCAAGTACCGTACCAACGGCATAATCACTCGCGTCACACAATAGTTCAAAATCTAATTTCTAATTGGGCACAATGATTATGGGTTCGGTATGTTAGAACAAGAGTGATTCTACATCTAGCCTTAAGTTTTGACGATAACTGCACATGTTATCTTAGAGAATAATTCGGTACTCTATGGTTTCTATCTAGTGTGTAGCTTTTGCTAAACAGGATCTGACTCTGAAAGAAATGCGTGTGACATCATCAGACTCTGATCTAAACACTCTGGAAGAAAACATATGTTGTGTACAAGATTAAGTCAATTCAGGAATGCTTTTAATACAACGGTTCTGAAGAACGTTTGTCTAAAGCTTCTGATTATGACTTTGTAATTAAGCCTTGAAGGCTTTCTAAGAGATATGCTTCTATCGCTACAAATTCTGAAGACTCTAAAGAAAAGAATATGTTGCACAAGTTCTAAAGTTTCTAAAGACAAGGTTCTGTTGAACAAAGTTCTGAAGACTCCGAAGAAAAGAATATGTTGTACAAGTTCTGAAGTTTCTAAAGACAAGGTTCTGTTGAATGAAGTTCTGAAGACAAGAATGTGCTGAATAAGTTCTGAAGATTCTAAAAGACGAGGTTCTGTTGAACAAGCTCGGAAGTTTCTGAATACATCACTTCTAAAGACCAAGTGCTTAAGACTCTTAAGATAGTTCTGCTGAATGAAGATCTGAGATTCTGAATACTTAGGTTCTGAAATTACAAGTATTGATCTCTCTGCACATGCTTCCTCAAATACACATTTCAAGCCTCTGAAGATTAGAAGATAGAAGATCAAGAATGGTTTGCGTGTTTCAATGAATATAAAAATACAAAGTATTATGTGACCTCTACCTAGAATAGGTGGCGCAAGGATATCTCTTCTGTATTATGATGTTGACCATTCCTTTTAATTGAACGTTGGGATATTACAGTTGGAATATGTTTCTTATTATACCCTCCAACGGATCTATTCTCAAGCGCTATATATTGAAGAAGTGCAGCTGATGTAAGCCAAGTGCAGAAGTGCCTTAGTGCAAAAATCCAAAGCAAAAAAGAGAATACACAAAGAGCTGAAGAAAACACGAGAGTATGTGTGCAAGGAGGAAGCAAGCACCAAGTTGTAAGCTCAAAAAGAAGATGCTTGAAGCTCAACCAATATAGAGCGCTGCTCTACAAGAAAATGAGAGAAGCATTAAAAGAAGCTTTTAAGCTCAACAAAACTCATGGTGTTACCCTGTAAATCTCTAGGAGATTATTATTAAGATAGTTTTGTAAATTAGCAAGGAGTTATTGTTCATATCTTGCTAGGAACACTTTTGTGTTATTGAACTTCAACTTGTGTCATCTGCTTGTTTAGAAGTAATTATTGTACACACATTTATAAAATTTTTCAAAGTGGAGATTCCTCAAGTGACTAAGTCGTTAGTCTGGATACTTGAGAGGGCTAAGTTGTTTTCTAACACTTAGAGGTTGTAATCTTTCTAGATTATTGAATTAAGTCCTTGTCTAAGGCGAAATCACCTTGGTGGGTGGATGGGAGTAACTTTGTTAATAGTGAACCAGGATAAAAATAATTGTGTCTATTTATTTGTATTCTCTTGTTAGCATTGAAATTTGAATTCCGCATAAAAGTTCACATTTGGTGAAACCCAATTCAAACCCCCATTTTCTTGTGTTTCTCGCCCCTTTAATTAGTATCAGAGCTCTGGTTCTGGTATTGATGTTTATCAAACACTTAACCGTGTCAGATAAAGATTTAGACGAGCTTTGAGAAACACCTTGATGGTTTCCACTCCACCACCTGTTGTTCCAGTCTCGAATGTTCTTAGTTCTATCTTCCACCATTATTGGTGAAAAGGTTGAGTACTAGAAAGATGAACTAGAAAGTTCCTCCTAAACGGCGATATTGATCATTGGAATATGGTAGTTGATAACTACACATCTCCCTCTGGTGAAGCTGGTAAAAGGCTGAAAGCAAATCTTATTAATCAGTTGGAAAAGGATGAGTCATCAGAAAGCAAAAACTTCCTTGTTTACTGAAAGTTAATTCTTACTGAGTATGGGATGTTTTCAAAACCATACTGCTAAGTCTATTTAACTTTCTCATAATAACTCATTAAGAACTCTTTTTAGTCAAGGAAATAAATACTCGTGTTTTGATTTAGAAGTATGGAGATCTCAAGATGAAGAATGCTGAAACTGTTTGCGATGTTATTCTAACATTTTTTAAAACTATGGTTGCAGAACTCTGGGTTCTGAACCAAGGCTACTCTTTGTCAGATCACTTGAAGAGAATTATCATAAGCTCACTGTCCAGATGAAGACTTTTGGTAACTACTCTCAAGATCACAGAAGATCTAAACAACACCTCTGTCAGAAAATCCGAGAAGAAAATGTATTGTCACTTTTACTCAGATGAGTTGATCGCTATTAAAGAAGATCTCATGGAAATAGATCTAAAATGCCTAGACAATCGGTAGGCAACATGGAATAATTCTGAGTTCTCAGAAGATGATGAAGATGTAGAACGAGCTAACATAGCACTATTGGCTAGCGTTAGAAAGTATGATGAATAAGATCTCTCCAGAAGACGAAGTAGTTTCTAATTCAGCTGAAACTATCTCTGTTGCAGAAGTTCTCAGTAGGGCAGTTAAAGCATTGGTGTTTCCAGGATTCTGACTGCTTGCACAGTTTCTGTACACTGACATATCTGAACCAGTGAAATACCATGGTATGAAGTATTGTTTCAGTTACTGTTAGTATCTATAGAATAGACATGGGTGAAGGATCTTGACACAAGAATGAATCCTTCTATGTTCTCTATCCTCTAAAGAGCAAAAGTGATTATCTGAAGATGTTCAAGGTTAGAAATAATCTTGGTCGAAAGAATGAGAACAAACAGCTTGAGAAGCTATTTGATGAAATCTTCATGTCCTAATTCTTTACAATCAGATACAAATGTAATAGGAAGGATAGGATCTTGAAAAGAAATGGCTAGTATCATGATGTATGAGACTATCATGACAAAGCATTTCTAAGGAATTGTAGCATGTTATTCAGAACATAATTCTTTTTAGACCTTTTCTCATGCATCATAATTAAAGTGCTCAAAAGGTTACAAAGCACTTGTAGTTGAAGTACTTCTGCAGATGAATCAAAATGATGTCAGATTTGATAATAAGCTTGGCAGTTAAAAGCTAAAGCTTATTAGAAGATCGCAAATCTGGAGATTACCTTTTCAGATGCTGAAGGTAATAGAGCTGCTAAAGAAGTACAAGATGAAGAAATCAGAAGATGCTCAATCAGAAGCCGTCGTAGTTCTTACTCCTCTGAGAAAGCTTGGACAGAAGTCTTTACTTTCTGAAGTATTGATTCTAGGTGATAAGACTAAGCCAGTAAGAACAAGATCAACATTCAAACCCTCTGAAGAAATGTTTTGTAGTTTGATGTTCATGATGATATCTACATTTATTGAAGAAGAGTGTGTGGTCAAAGATTGAACTCTGGCAATGCAAGAAGAATTCAACATAAATCTCTCAGCATATGGTGCCTGGTTTTCTATATTCTGAATTAGAAATTAGTTGATTGAATCAATTGGATTTCTGAAAAATAAAGCATAGTGAAGACAGAAGCAGTTGATCAAAAGCAGAAGACTAAAGGGATAACTCAATTCCCTCTGATGATCTAGATACAACAAACATCAAGAGAGATGTTTCATCCATCAGAATGAGAAGACCAAAGAAGCCGGCAAGACGATCTTGTCTCAGTAAAAGATTCAAGGACTCTTATGCATCTCATTCAAGATTTGAAGAAAGGAAAAATTTATTGAGATGTCAGTTTCTGAGGAGAATCTGATCTAGCGGTCCGGCTAGAGACATTCATCAACAACGGCCTCAACTGCAACAACTAATTGCGTGTTGACTATGAAGAAGCACCTACATCGTCAAGATACAAAGCAAGCTAGAAGTCTACCAAATAATTTAAAGTAACGCTTTTCTAACTCTTACTACATTTTGCTTATTTGTCTAAGAATCTATTTTTATATTCTAGGATTAAAATTTTGAGATTATGATTCAGAAAGGAATTATTCTTTTGAAAACCCTTTGATACAATCTTTTCTTATGGCTGTTATCTATTTCAAATTCCTTACTAAAATTAAACTTGTTCTCATTCTTACATGTGAGCTCTGTTCTATGACCAGAATGAAAAGAAGTATCTCAGAATATATATGTCCTCTGGAATAGAAAAATTAGTTTCTAATGCTTCATTCATAGCATTTTACTTCTGAGATGTGAGACTTCTGACAAGTGAATTTCTCATGTATCTGATGTATCCAGGTCAGAATGCTCTATTAAGTTTGTTTTTTACCGTTGGAAACTGAAGAGTTTACTTCATTAACACGTTGTTAGGAAAGTGAAGAGTTTGTGAATCATTATAAGTCAGCTATCTTTTGAACATTGCTTCGTGCTTAACGTGACACATTGGGTGACAAGACTCTTGAATTTAGGTTGATAAATCTTCACGCCTTATCTCTTGTCAGAATTAACTTCCTTTACTGTTACCTATTTCCTATATATTTGTCAGTTACCTAATACCTTACACCTTTTGGCATCCTTTTCGTCTATTCCTTTATTGAAAATTCATAAGTCTTTAATACAACCTTCCCTATTTCGTTTATTTTTGTCTCAAGCGTTTAAGTTTCCGATGTGACTCTCTCTTTGGAAATGATGATAGTCCATATTTTTGGTTAACCATTTATTGCTTTGCGTATCTCGAGATGTATGTCTTAAATTATTTTGCCTTTATTGCCTTGTTTCATCTCATCATTTTCTCTATTTATATTCTTCTTTTCATCTTCAAACAGTCATTCCTTACTTTTCCATCCTCTTAAAACCTCCTTTATTTTTTATCTTCATCTCCTTCTTTTTCAACCAACCATGTATGTCAAAACCTTTTGTGGTAATGAAGACCTTCTAGAAGTTATTTGTGAAAAACGACCCAACTTTCCTCGTCTTAAAGGAACTAATCGTGACATTGTCCTAAGCAGCAATTACAGGGTCCGTCCAAATACTATGCATTGTTGCATGGACCCATTTATCCAAACCTTGTGAAGGCCTTCTGGAAATATGCCTTAGTAAGTGTGGATGGTGACTCTATCTGCTCCTATGTTTATGGCACTCCCATCACTATCACTCCTACCTCCATTGCTCAGGCTATTGGTTGTCCTCAAACAGGTATCACTGTGGACGAGTTTCATTTTACCTACACCCTTGCTGATAAGCTCATTAGCATCCATATCACCTCTTTCCCCAGACTTGAACCCACCAATCCCGAAAGGCTTCTTCCCACAGCTAAATCTTGGTTTAACCTCCTGTTAACAAACTCTCGTCCTCGGGGAATATACCAAAATGTTATATCTCATGTTGACATACTTTTCATCTAATTTGTAATAAATAATATTTGTGTCAACTTGCCCCAAACCATCTTCAATCATCTGAAAGAATTAGTCACTATCTCAAGAGATCAGTATAAGTCCTTCATTCCTTATGGAAGGGTCTTACCTGAACCGTTTTATAAGGCTGAAATCAGTGGTTTGGCTAAGAGGCTTGGACTTGATGTTGCGGTTGCTGAAGAAAGATGTGAAGTTGTTACAAGCTTGTTGGATTGGTAGTCTCTTCTAATGAATGGATATGAGGTGTTTGGGTGCTTCTGGGTCTTGTGGCTTCTGTGTCTGTATGGTGTCTGTGGTCGTTTGGTTTTTCTGATGTTTTGTTTCATGTGGTCTTGTTGTTATCTTGTTATGGTTGTATTGCCTTTTTCCCTTTATATTCCTCTACAATGTCTGGCATGTACTCCTTCTATAATATTAATGAAGTTTTATATTATATTCTTTATTCTACTATTAATTAGTCATTTATCCTTTATCAGCAATTCTGTTAATAATCTCGCCATATTTTTTACCTTTTTGATTTTTGACAAAGGGGGAGAAAGTGAAATGATTTTGATATACCTATTCTCAGAATCTTGATCCTAAATACATATTTCAATATGCTTTTACTACTAACCTATGTTTAATACTTGACCAGGAATTTTGTAAAAGTTCACTATCTTTTAGAACAAGTTATCAGAGGATATGATCAAGAAGCAAGAAGAATGCTCTAAATGAGTTTGCTCCGATGCAATACATTATTCAATGAAGAATTGTTTTTGCCCACTCATTAACCAGAAGCAAAAGAACAATATAATAGAATGTCTATGAGTGCTCTGATACCTCAGGCTTGTCAGAAGTTGTGAACTTTATGAAAGTGTGGTGGCTAGACTCTAATGCTTCAAAGGTTGTGGATCTTGTGGATACAAAATCAAGAAATGGTCATTCAGGAAATGTTCAAGTTTTGAACCTTCTAATGACATGTTGATTACTGCACCTTCTGGTGACATGTTTAAGATATTGAAAGAACCTAGCTCTGATACATGATGCGAAGCATCAAGAAAGTTACTAATCGGGTTCTAATTACGTCAATCATGTTCAGATAGCAACTTAAGTTCTGAGATAAAGACCAGACAGTTCTAGTCAGATTCTAATGAGATGTCTCTGAGAAGTATTCCTTCTCTGTTCGTATGCTCTATACTTTAAAATTATTTTGTGAGTCTTGGGATTATGGGGAGACTCTAAACAAGCACAAATGAATTTTGAGTGTAACAGATTCAAGGGGAGCTGGATAACTTAACTCTGACTCTGTGGTTTATGGTTGTTACCCTGTACGAATTGCTTTATCAAAATACATTGTTTGTCATCATCAAAAAGGGAGAGATTGTAAGAACAATAGTGGTTTTGCATCTGGCCTTAAGTGTTGATGATAACTGCACATGTTATCTTATAGAACAATTCAGTACTCTATGGTTTCTGTCTAGTGTGTAGCTTTTGCTAAATAGGATCTAACTCTGATAGAAAGGTGTGTGATGTCATCAAACTCTGATCTAAACACTCTAGAAGAAAACATATGCCGTGCACAAGATTAAGTCAATTCAAGAATGCTTTTAATACAATGATTCTGAAGTACGTTTGTCTAAAGCTTCTGATTATGACTTTGTAATTAAGCTTTGAAGGCTTTCTAAGAGATATGCTTCTATCGGTACAAGTTCTGAAGACTCTGAAGAAAAAAATATGATGCACAAGCTCTAAAGTTTCTAAAGACATGGTTCTGTTGAACGAAGTTCTGAAGACACTGAGGAAAAGAATATGCTATGCAAGTTTTGAAGTTTCTGAAGAGAAGGTTCTGTTAAACGAAGTTCTGAAGACTCTGAAGACAAGAATGTGCTGAACAAGTTTTGAAGATTCTAAAAGACGGGGTTTTGCTGAACAAGCTCTGAAGTTTCTGAAGACCTCACTTCTAAAGACCAAGTGCTGAAGACTCTTAAGATAGTTCTGCTGAATGAAGATCTGGGATTCTGAAGACTTAGGTTCTGAAGTTACAAGTATTGATCTCTCTACACATGCTTCATCAAATACACATTTGAAGCCTCTGAATATTAGACGGCAGAAGATCAAGAACAGATTGCGTGTTTCAATGAATATAAAAATACAAAGTAGTATGTGACCTCTACCTAGAATAGGTGGCGCAAGGACATCTCTTTTGTATTATGATATTGACCATTCCTTTTAAGTGGATGTTGGGATATTACAGTTGGAATATGTTTCCTATTATACCCTCTAACGGATCTATTCTCAAGCTCTATATATTGAAGATGTGATTTCTTGAAGAAGTGCAGTTGTTGTAAGCCAAGTGCCAAAGTTCCTTAGTTCAAAAATCCAAATCAACAAAGAGAATACACAAAGAGTTGAAGAAAACACGAGAGTGTGTATGCAAGGTGGAAGCAAGCACCAAGTTGTAAGCTCAAAAAGAATATGCTTGAAGCTCAACCAAAACAGAGCGCTGCTCTACAAGAAAATGAGAGAAGCATTAAAAGAAGCTTTTAAGCTCAACAAAATTCATGTTGATATGCTGCAAATCTCTAGTAGATTATTCTTAAGATAGTTTTGTAATTTAGCAAGGAGTTGTTGTTCATATCTTTCTAGAAACACTTTTGTGTTATTGAACTTCAACTTGTGTCATCTACTTGTTTAGAAGTAATTATTATACACATATTTGTAACACTTTTCAAAGTGGAGATTCCTCAAGTGATTAAGTCGTTAGTCTGGATAATTGAGAGGGCTAAGTTGTTTTTGAACACTTAGAGGTTGTAATCTTTCTAGATTATTGGATTAAGTCCTTGTCTAAGACAAAATCACCTTGGTGGGTAGACTGGAGTAACTTTGTTAACAGTGAACCAGGATAAAAATAATTGTGTCTATTTATTTTTATTCTCTTGTTAGCATTGAAATTTGAATTCCGCAGAAAAGTTCACATTTGGTGAAACCCAATTCAAACCCCCCTTTCTTGTGTTTCTCGACCCTTCATGATAGTTAAACTTTCTTTCAAAGAATTAAAAGCAATCAAGCAAGAATCATCAAATTTGAAAGACTTATCTTTGTTGAGCAAGTTGCTCAATGGCTTTGCAATTTTGGCAAAGTCTTTTATGAACCTTCGATAGAATCCCGCATGACCAAGAAAACTTTTTATTCCTTTCACGTTCAAAGGTGATGGTAACTTCTCGATGACGTCCACTCTGGCTTGATCATCTTCTAGGCCCTTTGAGGAAACTTTATGGCCAAGCACAATTTGCATTTCTCCCAATTAAGCACCAAATATTTTTTCCACACACCTTCTCAACACAACATCCAAAGTCTTTAAACAAAGATCAAATGACAGTCCAAAAACTGAAAAATCATCCATAAAACTTCAATAGACTTCTCAATCAAGTTAGAGAAGATCGCTTGCATACACCAATAAAAAGTAGTCGCTGCATTACACAAACCAAAGGGCATCCTTCGATAAGCAAAGACTCCAAATGGGCATGTAAAAGCGATTTTCTCATGATCCTCTGGGTTAACAATGAATTGGTTGTAACCTGAATAACCATCTAGAAAACAATAAAATTCTTGACCGGATAATCTTTCAAGCATTTGGTCCATGAAAGGTAGAGGAAAGTGATCTTTCGGTGTATCTTGATTTAGCCTACTATAATCGATACACATCCTCCACCTGATCACAGTTCTAGTCAGTATTAACTCATTCTTCTCATTTTGAATGATCGTCATTCCACCTTTCTTTGGCACCACTTGCACCGGACTAACCCAAGGACTATTGGAGATAGGATATATCATCCCGACATCCAACATCTTTACCACCTCTTTCCCGTAGGATTCAAGCGACGTTGAGGTTGAGCTACCGGTTTGAAGTCATCCTCCATTATTATCCTATGCATACAATAGGATGAATTTATTCCTTTTAAGTCAGAAAGAGTCCAACCCATAGCACTTTGATTCTGTTTCAACATAACAATCAAATTTTCTTCCTCATTCTTGGTTAGCACATTGCTTATGATAACCAGTTTGTTTCCTCCCTCATCAAGAAACACATATTTTAAGTGAGAGGGAAACAACTTCAACTCAATTTTAGATTCTTCATTTTTTTCTTTTTTCAAAAATTCCACTCGTTCATCCAATGAAGAAATTTCTTCCAACTCCTCAAGTTCTCACAAACACTTCTCAATTTCTTTTTCTTCATTCTCATTGAGACTTTGGAGAGCATTAGTAAGAACTTTTTCTAAGGGGTTAGAAACATGCACTTGAACTTTTACCTATTCAATCACCTCATTCATTGCATCAAGTCAAAAATAATCACTCTTGTCTTTAGAATGCTTCACGACTTTAAATAGATTAAAGAAAACCACTTCATCTTGCACTCTTACTTTCATGAGCCCATCATCCATATCTATGGTCATTCTCGCGGTCTTCATGAAAGGCCGACCGAGAATAAAAGGAGCATCATCGTCTTCCTCCATGTCAATTACGACAAAGTCAATGGGGAACAAAAATTTATCAACTTTTTCCAAAACATCTTTCGCTACACTGTGAGGATGGGTAGTAGATTTATCGGCTAATTGCAAAGTCATTCTTGTTGCCTTTAACTCCATGTGTCCCAACCTTTTCATAATGGATAACGGTATCAAATTAATACTAGAGCCTAAATCAATCAACCCATTACCAACATAAACATTTCCAATTTTCACCAGTAAGGTAACTCTTCCCGGATCACTTCCTTTCCGCAGAAGAGTCCGTTGAATAATCGCGCTACAACTAGCATCGACCATTATTGTTTCTTGACCCGTGTACCGTTTCTTTTTGTGAGAATATCCTTCATGAATTTAGCATATGTAGGCATTTGCTCTAATGCTTCGGAGAATGGAATATTGATTTGCAAATGACTAAAAATATGTAAAAACTGAGCATAATGCCTCGCATTATCCTTTTTGGTTGAACTATGCGAATAAGGTAGATTTTGAATTGGTATATTCCTCACTTGTTCCTTCCTCTTTTTATTCTTTTTCTTCTTCTCTTATCTTAATTTTTTTCTACTTCTTCCATATCTCTTTTCTCCTTTTCAACTAAGTCTCCCTCCACATTTTTTTCTACTTCACTCTCATCAATCTCTTTTTCTTTTTCTTTTTTCAACTAGTTCCTCCTCTTCCACAACTTCCTCACTAATGCCCATATCAATTGTTCTTCCACTTCGAGTAAGAATAGCTTTGTAATGCTATTTTGGATTCACATGAGTATTCGCCAGAAAAATCCCTTTGTGTTGGTCGGCTAATTGTTTAGACAATTGCCTGACTTGCGTCTCAAGATTCTTTATAGCTTCATTGATATTCTTTTGATTGGACATCGACATTTGCATAAATTGAGTGAGTGGGTCTTCTATTTTTGAGGTTCCACCTTGAGGTTGTGGAGGTTGAATGTAGTTTTGATATTGATTTTGATAATTTAAAGTGCCAGCATCTTGCCTCCATCCTTGTTGATAACCTTGGTTATTACCTCTTGGTTGGAAACCTTGGTTGCCTTGTTGATACGGATGTTGTCTAGATTGATAGCCTTGATTTTGGTTTTGGTTTCCCATGTAATTTGCTTCCTCAACAACCGGAGGACAATACTCGGTAGGATGGTCTCCCTTGCATAACTCACAACATGCAACTTGTTGATTTTTGTTGGGAAATTTTGGTATCTCCTTTATTTGTTGTGGAAGTTTTGACATTTGTTGTGTTAACAAATCTACTTGTTATGAAAGCAAGTTGTTTTGTACAAGAATAGAGTCATTAGTACCCAATTCAAGCACTCCTGGCTTCCTTTGAGGTGTACCACGGTTATGTTAACCTTGATGGTCATTTAGTGCCATCCTATCAATGATGGCAATTGCGTCCTCCACACTCTTTGACATTAAAGATCCACCCTAGGTAGCATCTAAGAGAGTTTTGTGAACCGGTTGGAGTCCATTCCGAAATATATGCACTTATGTAAGATCATTAAACCCGTGGCCTTTACATTTTCGCAACATAGATTTAAACCTCTCCCATGCTTCATTGAGAGATTCATTACCACCTTGAGAAAATACGAAAATTGTCGTCTTAGCCTCCATGAATCTATTGTGAGGAAAGAATCTTTCAATAAACTTCTCCTCTAACATATTCTAATCTGTCATCACAAGAGTTGATTGTTCAAGATACCATTCCTTAGCCTTCCCTATCAAGGAGTGAGGGAATAGCCTCTTGAACAATGATTCCTCTTCCGCTTCTGGAGCTCCCGTTGCCCCCGCAATTTCATAGAACTTCGTAAGATTAGTGAACGAGTCTTCATGATTTAGACCGGTAAAGGGATTTGAATATAAGAGTTGAAGAATTCACGTTTTCATCTATACGTGCCTTCCATTGTTTGCATTGCGAGCAAACTGAACATTATGTCGCGAACTATTGGTGCATGGACCTCTGGGAGGTGGTACTTCTACCATGATTAGCATAACAATGGGGGTAGTTGGTGGATTACTTGAAGAAGTTCCTTTGCGCTCCCTTCTTTCTTTAGCTAGTTGCCTTCGTCTTCTAGTTTTGCTATTAATTCTTCGCACAGTTTTAGCAATCTATGGATCAAATAGAAGTTGGTCTGCTGGCACACTTCCTCGCATAAACAGATATCTGAAACACTAACCAAACAAATTAACAAGCACAAGGAATATGAAGTGAGGTAAGAGATAACAATACAAAGCTTAAAACAATATAAATTATTGCAATGCTTGCAATATCAATCAACAATCCCCGACAGGGGCGCCATTTTGTTGAAATCGTATAAGGTGGTGAAATTTGATATATGATCTCCACAGGGATTGTTCTGATATCACTTGTCGTTCTATAGTTCAAAGATTTTTAAGTAGGGTTTTCAAAGGTGTTTTGTTTGGTATCATAAGTTTTCACAAGTTTTAGTAGCAAAGAGTAAAGTTGAAAGATGTTCGTTTAACAAAGCATATCAAGAATAGATTTCATCAACCTAAGTTACATATATTCGATTACTCAAGCATGTGAATTTGTTTCCGATTAATATAATCACGTACCCTCTCAATACCGTTCATGTCTAAAGCGGTTTCGTGAGTATTATTGTATCCATCACTAGATGATGTCTCATGCTAACAATCAATACAATAATCTTTAAGATTGATACAAAGCAAATATCAACTCACAAATCTATGTCTAGATTTTGTTCATTGATAGATGAATATCTTAGATCAAGTTTTGCAAAATCTATGTCTAGAGTGATTTAAAACAAAGATATATCATAAAGAACAAAGATATTCACCATATATTAATCATCAACTTGTTCACATACAAAAGATTAAAGAAAATACATACAAAAGACTAAAGAAAATACATACAAGATCAAGGAAGACTACATCTACCCTTGATACAAAGGATTTAGCTACCCATCACCATGGTAGCTTGCTTCACAAGGAATGATAGAAGATGAATGTGCATCCACGATGAAGAATCGATAATGGATGCGAATCCAACTTCTATTTTATAAAGATCCCTTCTTGATTAAGAAATGAAGAACTTAGGGTTTTTGTGCTCCAAAGAAATATTTTGTCTAAGAGTTTCTAAGAATGTGAAAAGAATGTAGTTCAAAAAGTAATAAAAGTACATAAATATCTCCCAAATTCTGCACTAGCTCGTACAGTGAGCTTTAGCTCGCACAACGAGCTCCCCTTTTAGGCACTTCAAGTGCCTCTGAAACAGTTAAACCGCCCCTAAAAAAGATCTGACTCACACTACGAGCTATCTCGCCTAGTCCTCACACTGCGTCCACTGAGGCCAAAAGCTACTGCCATCTTTTTTCCTGGCTCGCTTTCAATTTGTCTTTGTTCTCACATTGCGAGCTCACCTTCACTTCACTGGCAGCTCGCACAATGACCCCTTACATCAACTTATTTTCTTTGGCTTCCTTTTCCATTATTTTGTGTCTTTTTCCAATATGATCAAGCCTAATTCCTACATAGTAACCCACAAATCAAGGAATCCAAAGGTATATGCAATTATAGTGAAGATTCACGCAATTTCATGAAATAATTCAAATGAAACACAATTAAAGAGTTGAAAAATGCCAAGAAAGATGATCCAAATTAAGTCATATTTGGCATTCAACAAAAACCTTATATCTTGGGATAGCAAAAGACAAGCAACTATTGCTTTGTCCACAGCAGAAACAGAATACTTCTTAGCTGCTAAGTGTTGTACTCAACTACTATGGATGAAGTTTCAGCTAGAAGATTATTAGATTTTTGTAAACAGTATTCCTATCTATTGTGATAACATTGTTGTTTTTTGTCTAACGAAAAATTCAATTCAACATTCTAGAACTAAGCATATTGAAATCAAACACCATTTTATTAGGGACTATGTTCAAAAGGCAAAAATAGATATTCAGTTTATTGATATTGATCATCAGTGGGTTGATATATTTACCCTTAGCTTTCGCAAGATTTAATTTCATAAAGAAAAATCTGAACATGGTTTTTGTTGATGAATAATGCTTAAAGTCTGAATGGAGTGTCAAAATTTGTTGGTAATCAGAAGTAGTCATAATTAGAATTTGATAAACCATATTCTAATGATATATGGGTTCTAAGGGAGATCAATTTTTGAAACTCTAAAGGAAACTTGGATTCTTATAGCACTCAGTTAGAATATAGTATATCATTAAGTCTGAATATAATTTCAATGTGTTCTATAAGCTTTGATTGTAGAGTTTGTTGAATCTCTTTCATTCTTGTTGCTTTAATATTTAAGCAGACAATAATTATTTAATTCTACGCTTTGTGCTTTGAATTAACAATTGGACTAATTTTGAGTTATGATAAAATACGAATCTTTGTCTTATATTTCCTCTGAAATTGAGTTGTTAAAGAACAAGTTTTGTAAAATATTGACTTGATGGTGGAAAGTAGTCTCAGAAACTCTTTTTCTAATGAAATTTTTAAATACATTCAACAAGGCAAACTCAGAATTCATTTGAAGAAAAGGAAAAATACAGAAAAACTATGGAATGATTTAGTTGAAGTATGATGTACTTGCTTTTATAAGAAAAAGTATCTTAAGTAATCAACCTTGGTTGTTGTGTTTTCTCAAAAATAGATGTTTTCGAGACTGAAGTGACATTTCTACCACTCTTGCCTATGTTCAAAAACTCTCTTGAAATTTGGTTCTTAAAAGTAGTGTATTGACAAAGATTCTGTTTCGTTTTTAATCAGACTCATTACCGTCCAAACATTTAATGCATGCTTGCTTATTTATCATAAATTACCATCCTATGTGTTATGTGACTATATCTAAGTTTGACCTTATTCTTATGTATTATCTTCTATATAAGATAGTATTGTAAAATCATTGTTTCTACTTAAATTTATTTCTCTTTCAATATGTCTTCAAAGACCATTAAAGGAGAAATCTATGATCTAGATATTTTGAAGGAATATACTGTTGACCTTAATGAATTGATGACTGTTAACTTTTCTCGGATAGTCTCAAATATTCATTTTTAGAAATGGGATGGATATTTTGCAATGCTTAATGGACCAATCTATCTAGGTATTGTGAAAGAATTTTGGGAAAATGCTCATGTTCATCAGAGTGAGTTAGATGTTTGTCAGATTCTATCTATTGTCTATGATTTTCCTATTGTGATCAACTATAAACTTATTTCTCAAGAAATAAATTATGAAGAGGGTGGAGTTACTATTGAAGAATACATACATGACAATAAGTTTCTGAATCTCATTAATAAAATATATGGCAGTGAAGGCCCTGCTACAAGTTCTTATACTCCTACTCCTATGGCAAAAGTATGGTACCAAATTATAAGAACCAATATAAGGCCTAGAGAAAAAGGATTAGGATGACTTTCTTTTGAGGATAAACATTTCATTATGTTCATAGTCTCAAAGATGAAAATCAACTTACCTCAAACCATGTTCAACTATCTGAAAGAAGAGATATTAGAATCTCATGAGGAATTATCGTTTCTCATTCCTTTTGGTAGGATCCTTTCTATGATTCTTGTTCAACAGGGTGTTGTTGCTTATGTGCAACAAGTTGGGTTGATAGACAAACTTGTTCTTGATTGGTGTCTTGAAATTAATTGTTCAGAAACCATTATTAATCGCTAGAGTCTACTTGTCTATATTTTTGTGTTTTGTTATCTTTTTGTTGGTGACAAAGGGGGAGAAATGAATTAAGTATTCTACAAGATTGATCTTGGAGTGGACATGATTATTCTATATAGGTGGAGCTTACAAACCTTACCTCTTAGACTTTACATATAGGACTCAGGGGGAGCATACAAACTCACCTTTAAGACTGTTTGATACGCGGTGAGCATACAAACCTCAGACCCTGAAAGTTGTTGAGTAGTTAATCTGCAACTGACTGTTTTGAAATACTTAAGGTTGTCATCATCAAAAAGTGGGAGATTGTTGAAACAAATTTGGTCTATACCATGTATCCTCTAAGGTTTTGATGATAATAAAGTATTTGAAGAACAATTAGGATTTATAACAAGTTGGTTCATGTGTACATAATCTAATTTACTTGATGGAACAAATTATGTCACAGAAGAAGTTATGGTTCGGTTCAGATCAGGTTCTTGTGAGAGAGTTTGACCCTAAAGATATATTTTGCATATTTCAGAATCAGAAGTATGTTAACCCTACCTTTGAAACTGATGGATGACAGCTCAAGCTCAAAAATCACGGGACTCGAGAGTAGTTGACATTATCTCCAAAAGATTATGTTGTACTTATTTTATAGAAGAGTTTTATGGAAAATGCCTTGTTCAGTGGGTAATTACTTGGCTACGAGTTCCAACATTTGCTTTATTGGAAAAGAAGACTTCCAAAAAGATTTGATTTGAAAGTAGTTGTTAGGTTGCTTCAACGACTCTATTTCTTCAACTATAAAAGGAGTAGAAGAATAGAAGATCAACCAAAAGAATAACACTGTAACTACAACTGAAATATACACGCACTCCACACCATTTGTATCACATCAAGAGAAGATAATCCTTTGAGTTTTCTTATTCTTGTATAGCTTAAGAATCTTAAGTTTTAAACTGTGTTGTATTATATTTGAACACCTCTGATTGTTAATCAAGTGTTGTTGTAAGTTATTCCTTCTCTAAACAGTCAGTTTAGATAAAGTCTCTTGATGTGTGCTTGAGCATTGAAGTATTAGATTCAAGAAATCTATGCAAGGAAGTATTTGACTGTAGGTCTAAGCAAGGAAGTCTTGAATAAGAGGGGTTTAAGCAAGGAAGTCCTAGATTCGTGGAATCTAAGAAAACAAGACTTAGGTCGTAGGTATGAGCAGGAGAAAGTCTTATACTTGAGGGTATAAGCATTTGTAATCAGTTTGATTATAGTGGAAATCTCTTGTGCTGCAAGGGGACTAGACTACTCTCAGTTTGAGAGGAACCAGGATAAATTCTATGGGTTCTTTGCCTATTTATTTGCTTCTGTTATTTTATCTGCTGCAACTTGTTAATCAGATTCTGAACTTTTGTTTAGATTCTAAACTCTGGTTCAAAAGTAAAAACAATTTGGCATACAGAATTCAACCCCCTTCTTGTGTATTTTTCTCACCTTCAAAATGCACCATCACAGGTTCAAAGGTTCAAAATATTCTGGATAATCTATACATGATTCTCAATGTAGGTTTAAAGGTTCAACGTATTCATGATAATCAAGGTATGTAAAGTTTTTGGTATCCTGTAAAACCTATATCCCCCTCACAGGTAGGTATTATTCTTCAAAGAATGATGTTCTTAAAAAGTTCCCTAAAGTCATGGACCTATCTTGAGATACCATTGTTTGGAACGAATGACTCATAAAACAGTGATGCTCCCAAAAGGATCTACTTTAGGTGTGGTGTCTCGTGTTGACCATAATCGGGACATAACGTCAAGGACGTCAACACGACTCTACCAATTACTATCCTGTGTGTGTTCTCAAGCTCAGGTGTAGAGCTTTTCTCTCATATAACATCACAAATCCTAGCCCACAATAGAGAATACAATAGATATCCATAATATAATGAATATATAAAATCAATAAAAACGCGATAAAATAAATCAAGTATAACAATAAAGATAAACACCCAAACATGCAAAGAAACAAACAAAACTAGGCTTGACTTGCTTAGGGAGAATTGTCCCCAGCAGAGTTGTGAGCTGTCGTGCCGCGAAAAATATATAGTCACCACTGAACTTTAGTTATTCCAAAGGAAAGGGAAAATATCGATAAAACCCCTCAAAGGTAAACAAAATGGTCGTCGCAACCAAATTCGGGTTCAGAAGTCAGTTATGCAAGGGCAAGGTATTAACACCTCTCACATCCGTTGTACTCAATTAGGGTGTTATTATCTAAAGGTTAATTGCAATTGGTTTAAATTAAGGGAAAAATAATTCTTTAATTAGTGTGCTCGCCAAGATTTTGAAATCACGTGCCTACGTATTCTCATAGTGCAAAGAGAAAACCAGAGCTTCGTAGTTTGTGGAGTAGAAAATAAGTAGTTGTTGGTTGTTTTAATTTACAATGTTAACATTCATGTTCCAGCAATTAAATGTTTCTTATATACTCGCGCGTGAGAGACTTGGGTGTTTGTTTGTATTGCGGTATACTGGATGCGCTTGGATCACACTCTAGCAGTTAAACATAACTTGTATGCTCACGCATGGGAGGTTTAAGCGTTATTGTATTGTGGTAGAGCAAAAATAACATGTCCTTTTGTCATACCCTAAATTTGTCCTACCTGTATATTTTCATCTGTATGATCCACCCACTAACTGTCATTCAAAAAATTTTAAAAAAATATTGTCTTTGGTTGTTATAGTGATTGAGGTTAATGGTCAGGCAAAGTGTGTTTCAAGGTCAAGGTTTGAGTGCGATTGTTTCAAGTGGTTGTGCTTGAGGTTTCAGCTAGGGTTTATGGGCCATTTCATGTTACTGATGTATGGATCAAGTTATCAAGCTGTGCCAAGTTATCGAATATCATTAAGAATCAATGCAGGGACTTGGGACCAAGCTGTTTATATCAGGTCATGATCTATTGATTATTTCAAGGATCCAGATTATTTCATGATTCATTTTCTTAGGATTAATTCAAAGATTATTAGAAATTGGTTTTTAGTGCAATTTATGGATTCGATTCAAATGTTAATGTGGACAATCCAATCAAGGTTTTAAACATAGTCCAAGTTCACTACAAATTCAAGTCAAAATGGAGGTGCAAGAATCAAAAGTCCAGATTAAAAAAGTTTTTTTACAAAATACCATAAGGCCCCTACAATAATTTCAAAGAGAAAAATCACAAGGAATTTGGCCACAAAAAAGGAAAGAGTGACCATATTCTAACAAATGACCCAAGTTGCTACATGCCATGTCTCTTGCGCACAAACAACCTTCAATTTCTACACACCAGACCAAAACCAGCTGAAACCATACATGTTCCAGCCACCAATACTCGTACCGTGTAATAGCCTACTGCTTCACCAACTAACAATGTGACTACACTCCAAAATAAACCGTACGACACTCACCAAAACATTCCACATAATGCCTCCTATTGCAATTTCATCCAGCCTCCACACAAGTCGTACACAAAACTCTACTACAACAGAAACCTGCCACACCATTCCAAACAATTACCACGCCGGACCAAAACCTTGTCACGCCAGACAACATCTGTAACAACATCATGGTGGCAACAGAAAAATTCAAACGAGGAAGAGAGGAAATTGGGAATACAACAACATAAAGAACCTGATTTCTTTCTGTCATATGGATATATAAAAACAAAAGAGCCAACAGAGCATAAGAAAAGGGGAGGATATCTTTGCGCTTCTTGGGAACCCTTCTCCCACCCTGTAAAAAAACTTGTTCTGCTCTTCATTTCACATACAGCACAACCAAGTCGCACGAACCGTACAAAACGAGTCCCAAAACCGTATCTTGTACGACACAAAAACAATCCCAATTTCACAATACAACATATTCAGCAGCCAATTTTCACGCGTAGCAACAAACCATCACTCACAATACGCGCACCAAATAATAACCTGCACAATCTTCTCGTATGACCTCCACACCACTGGTACGATCAATTCACAATTCCACCACGTCACGACCTCAAAACTGCAACGCTTCAGAATCATTCCTCACTCAACTCACTCTATAAAACACACACTTCACTCTGCTAAAAAAGGACCCCAACCTTCATCAACCAAGTCACTCATACACGAACCAAAAATCATGAACCTTCACAGACCTTTGTTCATAAACCATTAAAAACCTCAGATCTTCTCCAGAAACCCTCTTTTTCTTCCTCAACCCAACAAACAAATCATAACCTCAAACCTCCTCTAAACTTTCACTGCAAACGTAACCCAACACCAAAGCCAACAAATCTTCATCGAATACACTTTCCTCACACCAAAATCAACACAAACCCAAAAACAGGGAGAGAAACGAGATGAAGGGAACCAAATCGCAAACCCAAACAAAACAAACCGGAAAGACGGAGAGAGACGGATTCATTCGAATCTGAGACCAAACAAACCTGAGCAAAAGCAAGCCGACCCGAAACGAGAAATTGATCAAATCGAAAGGGATTGAAAGATGTTGATAGAGACGGACGTGTAGGAAAGAAAGAAGGTTGGGTCGAATACGCTTCCATGACCATCTTTTTTTCTTTCACTTTGTTCTTAAAAAATGAAGATTCATATGTTGAGATGTTGGATCTGATGCTGTTTGGTGTTTGTTTATTCGACATAAATTGTTTTTATTTTTTATAGTTTTATTTGCTTTTAAAAAGTGGAATAAGAAGCGTGCCCATGGCTATTTGGATTCAGTTTTTTTTTTAAACAAATCATGCTTTGTGTTAACTGTTCGCGGGTCTAGGATGATGGGCTTTAGGCCCGTGTGATTCCTAAGTTTTGTTTCATTATACACCCTCAAATCTGTTTCTATACACCCACTCCATTTTTCTTTATGATATTTGTTCCTTTCTTTCAATTTTTTTTCCTTAAACTTGCTTAAACAAAGTTTCTAGTTTTTTTAATCTTTTATGATTTTCACTAATTTTATCCATGTTAATCCATTTATTCATCTCATTATTCATTTGCTATTTTTATTTTGGGCCAATGATATGACAACAATCTTGATTTAGTTGATTTTCTCAAATCGATTCAAAATATTGATGAATATGAGGCCACTTTTATTTTCTTTTATTTTTCTTTCAACTTTTTGGTCAATGAAAACCAAATATTAAGGATTTATCGATTTTCGATTTTAAATCTTGATAAAGGTGAGACCTTTATTCTTTTTTCTTATCATTTTCCGATTTTATTTCATTTCTATTATTTTTCATTATTTTTATTCATTTTTGGGTCAATGAAAATCAAATACTAAAGATTATCGATTTTTCGATTTAAAATCTTAGTAAAGATGAGACCTTTCTATATTTTCGATTTAATTTCTATCTCCATTTAATTTCCATTTTCGTATACTCTTTTATTTGGTCAATGAAAGTCAAATATTAAAGATTATCGATTTCTCGATTAAATCTTGATTAAGACGAGACCGATTTTGTTTCAAGTTCGATTTTATTTTTCATTATCTTGTGTCTTTTCATTTTTGGTCCATGAAAGTAAAAAATCGTTGATTATCGATTTGTCAATTAAATCGTGATTAAGACGAGACCAACTTTATTTTATGTTAACTTTAATTACTTGTCAATATTATTCCTATTCATATTGTCCATACCATATTCATATTTATTCATCTAACCATTTCATTTGTTCACCATTAATCAAAAACACTAAAAATATCGAAACCCTAAAACAATAATTGATGGACTGTTGGTTACTTGGCGACTTTCGATCAAGGCTTAGTTTAGGACACCTTGCACACACACGGCTTTCTCTTAGGCTACCTTACAATGAGACCCTTTATTTCATGTCATCCCTTGTAATTTACATGTACCCCGCTCCCCATTCCGATGTACGCATTTAGTTTTATTTTGATTGCGGTTTGTTTACTAGGAGCACCCCTAGGGACTAGCATAGGCAACCCATTTTCAAACTAATTCTCGATTCGTCGTCGAGCCATTTTCAAACAAACCCATTTTTAACCAAACCCTCGACTCGTCGTCGAGCCATTTTCAAGTCAACCTCTAACCAAATCCTTTTTTTCAAACCAAACTCTTTTCATACAAATAAACCCTTGATCCAACGTCAAGCGGATTTTCATAATCAAACTTCAAAAACAACTAACAACTATCACAACTCTTTTAAGGTGAAAAATAGGGGTTCAAGTCTTTGATCTTCCTTCGATTGTTTGGGTGCGAGTTCTCTTACTCGTGTGTGAGCAATTGACGTCTCTTTTTTTAACAAATCAAACCATTTTCAAAATAACCTCTTCGCATACAAATAAACCCTTGATCCAACGTCAAGCGTATTTTCATAATCAAACTTCAAAAACAACTAACAACTATCGCAACTCTTTCAAGGTGAAAAATGGGGGTTCAAGTGTTTGATCTTCCTTCGATTGTTTGGGTGCGAGTTCTCTTACTCGTGTGTGAGCAATTGACGCCTCTTCTTTTAACAAATCAAACCATTTTCAAAATAACCTCTTCGCATACAAATAAACCCTTGATCTAACGTCAAGCGGATTTTCATAATAAAACTCAAAAACGACTAATAACTATCGTAATTCTTCTTTAAGGTGAAAAATGGGGGTTTAAGTCTTTGATCTTCCTTCGATTGTTTGGGTGCGAGTTCTCTTACTCGTGTGTGAGCAATTGACGCCTCTTTTAAAACAAATCACCACTCCCTTGTTTCGTGGGTGTACCACAAACTACGACTGCTCTGATTCTTTATTCTCGTCAGAATAAAGATACGTAGGCACAAGATTGCGATGATCTTGGCGAGCACACTTTTTCTTTTTCCCCCGTTTGCGTCCACACTTTTTCTTTTTTCCACACTACCATCTTTTTCCGTCAAACCCCGTAGTCGAACTACGATTGCTCTGATTCCTCATTCTCGTCCGAATGAGCATACGTAGGCCCGAGGTCGCGATGATCTTGCCGAGCACCCTATCCTAAAACCACCCCATTTTCCCTTAGCATCTTTTCCCTTTTATCTTACCGCTTTGCATTTATTTTTGAGAAGAAAACAAACAAACTTAGCTAACGAGTATTGTGATTCGAATTAAGAGGTTCACGTTGAGTACAACGGACGTGAGGGGGTGCACGTACCTTCCCCTCATGTAACCGACTCCCGAACCCAGAATGTGGTTGCAACGACCATGTTCTTATCTCCCCCTTAAAGGTTTTCTCGATATTTTCCTTTCCCTCTTTTGGGCTAAATAAAGTTCGGTGGCGACTCTGTCGAACCGTTTTCCGCGCCTTTCGCGCAAGGGTCGTGTCTTTGATTAAGCGATTTTTTTCGAGGTGCAACAGCTGGCGACTCTGCTGGGGACCATTTGCTCCATGCATGAGAGAGTCGAGCCTATCTTGATTCGAATCGTTAGCTCGTTAGTTTTGTTTGCATGTTTTCTTTTCTCTTGTTTGCTTACTTACTTGCTTTCCTATTTTCTTATCCGTGTTACCTTTTGTGGCATTGTTGGGTTGTTCTGATATTGGGAACTTTGTGAGATGGCTCTACACCCGAGTCGAGAAAAACCCTAGGATTAGGATGGTGGTTGTGTAGTGTAGGCTTGCGTGGTCTCTTTCGCGTGAGTTGAAGCGAAAACCACCGCTTGGAGTAGATTCCCTTGGAGATATTATTGTTGTGGTGAATCTTTGCCATGGTGGTAATACTTTTGAGGTGGGTCGTTGATCCCAAGGACCATTAACCCAATTTACCCATGGTGGTTGGTAGCGTTAATTCTATGTGAGTTAATGCAAACGCCCCAATCAGATGAGATCCCTCAAACATATTACTTCCTGACAGTAATATTTTCGACCTCGATCTAGGATTCTGAGAACCCTATTTAGAACCCGTGTGTCGATGGTTGTGTAGTGGGTGCCTCCGAGGAATCTTTCTCGTGGGGAAGAAACGAAGACCTCACCTAGACGAGATTATTTCGAGGATATTATAGTCGGATGTCTCTTCGTTATGGTTATAATGTTTTCGAAATATATCCATAACTCTAGGCACCTATCCGTCTTAAAAACGTACCCATGGGTTTTATTGATCCTAGTTGTGGTTCTTGACCCGTTCATCCGGCCAACCTCAGAACTGTTTGAAGCTGTTTGATCCTGCGATCCTGGATCTTACATCTTGCATTGCATCTAATGTCATTGCATTGCATTGCATCTGTTATGCATCTTGCATTGCATTTTTGACCTCAGAATCTCACTTCAACTTCCTTCCTTCTCCAAAAAATCAAGTAGTTTCCTCGACACTGATATGCTACTCGAACCAATAGTAGATAAGACTATGCTGCCATATGTCAGTCTAGGCCATCAGTCATTGAAGGGGTTGCCGAAGACAAGCAGACAGTCTCCACCTCTGATCAAGAAAATTCAAGCACCAATCAAGTCAAAACAGGAAGTTCAATTCCTCGAAGAAGGCATTCGTCATGCCATCCCATCACTTTGCATCCTTGTATTTTGTCTTTGTTTGTTTAAGTATCGTTTGCTTTAAACATTGTCGTTTGTATTTGGTTTTTTTAATGTATTGATTATGCATGTTTTGAATCAGTTATGTCGTATTCACTCATTTCTTCCATTAACTGCAAATCACTGACACACTTCTCCACTTCACTCTCTTTATCAACTGTCGCTTAGCAATGATTGGAGGGAGGATAATGAAAACGAAATACCCATAATTGTAAAATGTATGCTTTCGGATAGAATCTCGTCGATGATGTACAGACATTGTTTTCAACCCCCAAACACTGGAGAGACAAGGAGCTAATCCCTAGCTAACCACTTAGAGCCAAGAAGTAGCAGTTTCCTTCGGATCTATAAACCCTTACACTCAACCTGGGGAAGGGTAGTGTTCAGTTAATCCTAACTACACACCGAAATCACAAAGCAAAATTCCACAAGACGTGATGGTTGTTCATCAATAACCATGACTTGGCAGTCACAATCATCCAACAAAAACCAAAAAAACAAAAAAATCAAAAGCCTGCTAAGTCGAGCACCTCAAAGGTGACTTAGGCAAAAATCAAGGCTACCCTGATGGACTTGAAAAGCAAAATCGTCCATGCAAAAGATAGGGATTAAAAGCAAAAACAAAAGAGGCCCTCGAATCCTCAACAAAAACAAAATAAAGTCCAGTGATCACCAAATCAAAACCAAAGGGTCACTGATATCCATCAAAAACAAAATAAAGGTGACTACCATTTCAAGCATACCTTGAACCGTCAACCCTTTTGGAAGACAAACATGTGCAGAATTAACTGGACATAGGACTGGAGAATATCACGAAGAAGGGGTGGGTACAAATTAAACTTTGAGTCTAATATCCTTTGTTTCATAAACCGTAAACCAGACCACGTTACAACCCTCGAAAGACCTAATTGAGGCGAGGTTTATTCTAAAAGCATACTATCGCAAGGTTGCGTAAACTGACTCCCCATATTTGCTAATCTTCAGCATTGGTGTCATTCTCCTTGCTATATCTTTCACACCATCAAAATCATCACACATTTGGGCTAACGGTCCATTCATCTCACTATCACGACACTCCAATAAACGACTCTTTTTAAAAAAAAAAACTTGCATGAGCATTGTATTAAGATTACCATTTGTAAATGAGCAATTTTAATTGCAAATCAGTGCTAAACATCCAAAATTCAAACAAGGGGCAAGCGAAGAGGAATTTGAACTTTCAGTGGTGCCGACCCAAATCAAGACTCCCTCAAAACCCACAAGCTGGGGCAAATCCTTCAATAGCTTATCAGGGGCAAGTCATTTCATCAAAGATCAACGTTTGTGGATCAAATCATCTCAGAACTGGTTAATCAGGGGCAGACCATTACCATGTTCAGCCTGGGGAAAAATCCATTGCAGTAGGCAAATCCCTTCTGTACCTTCAACTTGGACAAGCATACCTTTCCAGACATTATCAATCATCAAATTCAGAGCAAAACACACTCTTCAAGAGCTGATCATGTCGCTACGCTCATTTTCAAGCAATCCTGACCCTCAAGCACAGAGTCATGGTCTTCTCAGAAACGACTTATCATCAAGTGACCAAACTTGAGGCATCAAGAGTATCTTCGTCTGCTTCGATCATAGGCGTCTTCAACAAACTGAGTGTCGAGGAAATCAAATCCTTCCCACCGCACAAAAGTCAAATCCTCATTGGCAACTACCAAAAATCCACCACGCTGACACCTTCACAAACATATCCAATCACCCGTCTGTAATCATACGCATCATATGCATCATGTGCATCCCATTAAACCAATCATACTTCCCCAACACTTGCATCTCCGCGCGTCAGCATTTGCATTGCACATCATTACAAAATCAAACATTCATATATGCGTGATCAAGATCCAGGATCGATTTCAAGATTTTCCAGACGATCTTCAGCCTAGCCAGGGGCATCTCCTTCAGATCTGTGGGAGTTCCCCACGAAGTTGTCCAACCTTTTGTTGATCAAGACAAGACTGCAAGCAATCTCGAGCCCAGTCAGGGGCATCTTTTTTTCAAGTTCATGGGCGTTCCTCATGAAATCTTCAACCTCTTGTTGACGAAGTTGTGATCTCCAAGCAAGTCAGTGGGCTTTCCTCATTGAATTGTCTCTTCAACCTTTTGTTGATGTCTCAAAAAAATCTCACTCATCATATCCCCATTAAATTTGACCTTTTGTCAATTGCCTTACTATCATCCTTTTGGTGGTAGGCACAAGATTGCGATGATCTTAGCGAGCACACTTTTTCTTTTTCCCTCGTTTGCGTCCACACTTTTTCTTTTTTCCACACTACCACCTTTTTCCGTCAAACCCCGTAGTCGAACTACGATTGCTCTGATTCCTTATTCTCGTTCGAATGAGCATACGTAGGCCCGAGGTCGCGATGATCTTGCCGAGCACCCTATCCTAAAACCACCCCATTTTCCCTTAGCATCTTTTCCCTTTTATCTTACCGCTTCGCATTTATTTTTTAGAAGAAAACAAACAAACTTAGCTAACGAGTATTGCGATTCGAATTAAGAGGTTCCCATTGAGTACAGCGGACGCGAGGGAGTGCGCGTACCTTCCCCTCACGTAACCGACTCCCGAACCCAGAATTTGGTTGCGATGACCATGTTCTTATCTCCCCCTTAAATGTTTTCTTGATATTTTCCTTTCCCTCTTTTGGGATAAATAAAGTTCGGTGGCGACTCTGTTGAACTATTTTCCGCGCCTTTCGCACGAGGGTCGTGTCTTCGATTAAGCGATTTTTTTGAGGTGCGACACCTTTATGAAAATATTTTGAATGCCCTAACACGGAAGAATGAATTTTATTGATTGTGATTGATTTTAAGTCTGAAGACGAATATTCAGACATGAAGCTATACAATAATATCTAAACATTCGGGGAGACATAGTCTACATCATCCTCCTTTTTCTTCCTTTAATTGTGAACTTTTGGCTTGATTTGAATTGCAATAAAGTCTATGAATGGAGGTGAATATTTTGAATAGCTGAGTCATACGTCTCATATGCAAAGGTATTCAGAACAAGGATAGGAATACTCCCTCTCATTCTTCTCCATTTCTTAAGGCTCGTGGCATACAATTCATATCATATTTTTAAAGTGTTTTGAATTTATTTGCATAAAAGAGACTTTGGTTTTGGATAGATGAGAAAATGACATGGTGAAATTACGGTGTTAAATGGAAATAATTCCTAGTGTTGTTGAGTATTTAATCAATCAAAATAATTAATTAAATGGCTAAACAAAAATATTGAAGAATTATTTAAATGGAAATAATTCACATCGTATTGGTTAAATTTTTTTGAGAAAAAAAAGAGTTTTTGTTTTATTAGACGTGTGAGAAAATCAAATTCTAAATGGTGCACAAAAAATAAAATCAAAATTAAAATTAAAATTGGGTAAAGAATAAATTGGTAATGAAGAAAAGAAGAAAAAAAGTAAAAATAAAAATTGGGTCATTTTGGGAGTGCAAATAACATTTAAAATAAGGCCCAATGGCCAAAAAGGCTCACATGATCAGTTTCGTCTTATTCTTATTTTTTCTTTAGCGATTTGTATTTAGTGTCGATACAACCAACAAGAAAGTGTCATGTGGTGCTGATTAAATAAAGGAAAAAAAGAAATAGAGCAGGACATGTATCGTTGTCTGGTGCATTTTGGGTTTCAACTTCAATGTTCATCATTTTCTCATGTATTCTTGAATTTAATTTGTCAAAATTATAAAATCAAATAAACAATATGCAAATTATATATCACTGGACTCAATTTTTCACAAGGAGTCCAGATATGCAATCGAATTTTACAAACAAGCCATGAATTTAGAAGAATCAGGCGAAAAAGTGAAGAACAAAGTGTGTAAAGAATCAATCAATTTGCATTCGTTATAATGATTCATGAAAAAATAATCGCATATTCGAAATCGTAACAAAAAATCGCTTTTATTGATGTATTCACATGTTATTAACAATTAAGAATTAAATAACCACCATTTTCAAATTTATGTGTTCTATGTCAAAGTTGGATTTTTGACTTAAATAAGTGATTATTCTCATAAGCTATTTCACGCTCTATGTCTAAACTATACACTAATGCAATGCCTAATTCAATGATATGCTAACCTATGTTAAAAATTATGCTATGTTGATTTTTATGCTACTTGAATTTGGTTTTCTTGATTTAAAGAAAAAAGTGCTTATTAAATAATCTATTTCATAACAATGGCTTAAATTAATAAACAAGAAGCATACAACAATTCATGGCAATGGTATGGAAGAAAATAGATGAAGAATTACCGACAGAGCGGAGATTTGTCCCGGTTAAGGATTGCTAACGGAGGGCCGAAGAGAAACCCGAAAAACTTCAAAAGTAAGTCTTTTTTCTGTGCTTCCAATAATTTCCAAGCTTGGTGATTATTTTTGATGATGAATGAATATAGAAGATGAATCTTGAATGTAGAATATTGATGAATACGCTTGAATTTTGATGAACTTTGGTTGATGATTGTTGATGTGAATTGTTGAAACTTGATTGATGATTTGTTGGATTTGGATTGTGGATAAGTTCCACCAAATTCAGAACTTCAATGTAAAGTTCTAGATGGTGATGAATATGAACTTTGGTGATGGTGAGGGAGTGAAGAAAAGATAGAATTATGAGAGAACTTGAGAAAAAAATGGTGAAAAATGGTTAAAAGGTTAATATGAGTTAAGGCCAAATTTGTGAAAAATGACATGTTTATATAGGTTTTGTAAATGAATGAACACCCTTGAATTGTGATCCAAGTAAGAGGTTTATCAATGATTGAAAATTAATTAAGCCTTAGTTGCGGATAACTAATCTCAACCCTTGGATTGATTGTTATGAATGGTTATGATTGAATGAAAATTTGATTGAAAATGGAAAATGGAATTTGTGTAAGTTTAGTAGTTATGGTAGTTAAGGGTTAATTGTGTAATTGAATGATTGTGGATGCATAGGTAGTTAGAGACAAATGGTCCTTGGTTTTTGCAAAATTACCAAGTTGATATGTAAGATAGAAGGTCATTGGTGATGATGCATGAAACTTGGAATTTTTTAATGTTTTTGCCTTTGATTTTTATCACTTTTGCCTTGAATTTTTGGTAAATCATGCCACGTCTTTAAGTGCTTTTGAGAAGTGGTTTTTCTAATTCATTCTTTTGATTTGTATCTCAAGCAATATGCATTGTACCATGAATTTTCAATAAATGAATGAAATCTTCTTTTTATTCCAACTTTGTGAAGGGGTGAGACACACAAGAAATGGGGGTTTGAATTGGGTTTCACCAAATGTGATATTTTTTCAAAGTTCAAACTTCAATGCTAACAAGAGAATAAAAATAAATAAATAAAAAATATTTGTATCCTGGTTCACTGTTAACAAAGTTACTCCAGTCCACCCACCAAGGTGATTTCGCCTTAGAAAATGACTTAATCCAATAATCTTGAAAGATTACAATCAACACAACCTCTAAGTGTTAGAAAACAACTTAGCCCTCTAAAGTATACAGACTAACAACTTAGTCACTTGAGAAATAATCACTTTGAAAAGGATTATAAATGTGTGTACAAAGAGATGCTTCTAAACAAGCAGATTACATAAATCTAAGTACAATAACACAAAAGTGTTTCCTAGAAAGATATGAACAGAAGTTCCTTGCTAATATACAAATCTATCTTAAGAATAATCTCCAAGAGATTTGCAGTGTATCGGCATGAGTTTTGTTGAGCTTAAAAGCTTCTTTTAATGCTTCTCTCTTTTTCTTGTAGAGCAGCGTTCTATCTTTTATTTGAGCAACAAGCATCTTCTTTTTTAGCATCTTTTAATGCTTCCGCTTTTTGTTCTCTTATATCTCTTTTTTTCAAGCATTCAGATCTTCAATATATAGAGCTTGAGAATAGATCCGTTGGAGGGTATAATAGGAAACAAATTCCAACTATAGTTTCCCAACGGGCACTTGAAGGAATGGTCAATATCAATACAAAGGAGTTGTCCTTGCGCCACATTTTCTAGGTAGAGGTCACAAAGTACTTTTGTACTTTTATATTCATCAATACAACCAAACCATTCTCGATCTTCTGTCTTCTAGTTCTTCAGAGGCTTCAGATATATATTTGATGAAGCATGTGGTAGAAGGATCAATACTTGTAACTTCAGAACCAAAGTCTTTAGAGTCTCCAGAACTCGTTCAGCAGAACCTTGTCTTTGGAGTCTTCAGCACTTAGTCTTAGAAATGATGTCTTCAGAAACTTCAGAACTTGTTCAACAGAACTTTGTCTTCAGAAACTTCAGAACTTAGAGCAATAGAAATGATATCTTCAGAATCTTCATAACTCGGTTCGCAGAACCTTGTCTTTAGAAACTTCAGAACTTGGAGCATTTGAAGTACATCTTTAGAGAGTCTTTCAAGATTTACACACTAAGTCATGATCAGAAACTTTAGTACGACGTTCTTCAGAACCATTGCATTAGAGGCATTACTGAATCATAACATGTAACCAACAAACATTTTCTTCTAGAGTGTTGAGTCTAGAGTCTGATGACATCACACGCCTTTCCTTCAGAGTCAGAACCTATTTAGCCAAAGCTACACACTAGATAGAAATCATTAGAGTACATAATTGTTCTCTAAAATATCATGTTCAATTATGATCAAAACTTCAAGATCAGATGTAAAACAAATAGTGTTCTTACAATCTCTCCCTTTTTAATGATGACAAACTATGTATTTTGATAGAACAATTTATACAGGGTAATAACCATAAACCACATAATCAGAGTTAAGCTAACCAGCTCCCCCTGAATCTGTTACTCTCAAAATTCATTTATGCTTGTTTAGAGTCTCCCTCTGATCCCAAAACTCACAAAATAATTTTGAAGTACTTAGCATAAGAACAGAGAAGGAATACTTCTCAGTGACGTCTCATCAGAGTCTGACTAGAACTACCTGGTCTTCATCTCAGAGCCTGGATTGCTATCAAAACACGATTGATGTAATAGAACCTGATTAGTAACTTACTTGATGCCTCGCATCATGTATCAGAACTAGGTTTTTTCAATATCTTAAACATGTCACCAGAAGGTGCATAAATATCATGTCATCAGGAGGTACAGAACTTGAACAATTCCTGAATGACCATTTCTTGATTGGATATCCAAAAGGTCCACGATCTTTGAAGCAGTAGAGTCTAGTTATTATGCTTTCAGATAGTTCACAACTTTGAAAAGCTTGAGGTATTAGAGCATATATAGACATTCTTTTAGATAGACTTATACTTCTGATTAATGAGTGGTCAGAACCAAATCTTCATGAATAATGTATTACATATTATCAAACTCATTAGAGTACACTTCTTATTCCTTGAACGTTTCTTCTAATAGTCTATTCTAAAAAGCCGTGAACTCTTACAAAGTTCCTGATCAAATATCAAACATGGGTTAGAGGTAAAAGCATATTAGAACAGTATTGGGTTATAAGATTCTGAGACTAAGTATATCAAAATCATATATCACTTTGTCCCCCTTTGTCAGAAATTAAAAGGTATATAAAATAATAACTAGAAGATAGTAGAATAAAGAAAAGAAAACGAAAACTTCATTCAAAATTAAACAAAAAAAACAAAAGAGAGGAACATAAGAAAAGAATCGAAGAAAAACAGGGGTAATCCTAAGGTGCCTAAGGTAGGGAAGAAGGAGGCATTCTTTGAATGAGCTAAGTAAGCAAGTTCTGAATGCTCTTGTTGAATTCATCTTGCTTGTCAAGTCTGGTTCTGAGTAGCTTCTGTTCCTTCTGAATGTCTTCTAATATGTTCACCAAATGAGGAAGAAGATCAGCTTCAGAACATCGAGACTGGTTAGAGATATCTGTACGACCCAAGGAGGTTTCTGCAGTTTCGAACATTGCAGTAGTTTTCCTAATAGCTTCTCCTTTTTTTCCTTAGACATCACTGGCATTACAGCCTCTCTCTTTCTCTTTCTGCTTGAAGTTGTTTCCTGATTCCGTTCTTCTGGTGTCTTAATCACATCAGTAATTAAAGACATGTCTAGCAAATCTTCACCATTGAAGGATTTTCCAAACATAATTTTTGGTGCTGCTCGAGGATTCAACAAATCCATAATCTTGCAATCAATCAGGATTGCAGAGATTAATCTTCCATAGGGAATCCAGGTTCTTTGATTCTTAGATATTTTCTTAGAAAAGTTGATAGAGAAATAAAGATAGTAGAAGAGACAAGCAGGCAAGTTGATTCTATCTCCTTTGGCCAGATGATACAGCATATACTTGGAGTTAATATCCAAAATCTTGGAAGGATTTGTTATGGCCCTATGATAAATGCTTCCAGTGATAATCCTAAACCAAACCCTTAGATTATTAAAGATATTTGTTGCTGAGGTTAAATCCTTTCCATTTTTGAATATGGTAGGGGTGATCATTTGAATAAGCTTTAAATAGTTCATCGTTGATTTAAGCAATATAGCATCCTTTCTGTTGTAGCATTGCTGAGGCGGTAAAGCGGCAAGCAAAAATTTATTAAGTACCCACTTTTTGTCGTCTCCACAGAGATCGATTTGAGGGAAAGAATTTCGTTCAACAATCTCTAGATATCTAAGCTTAATTTTAAATGGGTTGAGAGTAAAGAGCCAAAAGAAAAACATATGAACAAGAAAATAAATACATTCTTTAGATAAGAGAAAACTCAACACGAGTTGTATTTCCTTTTACCCATCAAATATACAATCTACCAATCAGTTGTACGTAACCTAAAACACTCGTCAATATCATCATGTATTCTCCCAATATCGTCTATGTCTAGAGCGGTGTCATGAGAAATACGGTATCCATCACTCAACGATTTCTACATATACCAATCGATACAATAAGCTTTAAGTTCAACACAAAGCAAATATCAACCATAAATCAATTTCTCCAATTTGTGTATTGATAAATGAATATCCTAGATCTGGTATTGAAGAGGATATGTTTATCGTAACTCAAATCTAAACATAAAGTGAGTAAAACAAGGATAACACCGATAAAGATTTGTAAAATATCTCGTATACAACGCCATGATCAATACACATACATAAAATCATAGTAAACTTACATACAAACCCCACAAATGGAAACTACAAAGGGAATAAAGGAGAAGAATCAAAATCTCTCACGGTGTCAATCACAATTAAAGAAGCTCAATCTCGGATCATCGAGTTGCAACCTCTATTGATGTTATTAAAGCTCTCTAAACTCCAAAAATGTGTTTGATGAAGTTGGGGTTAAAAGATCCCAAAAACATAAACTAAAAAAATCTAAAAATTGACTTTATAGGCAAATTTGGGATCCTGTGTTCTCTCAACGAAGATATGCCGCCTTAGCTACTACCAAAATAGTGTTTTCCACGCTTTTGAGCACTTTTTGTTCGCCTAGCGAACATGACAGCAAACCAGCACTTGTTTCGACCATAACTTTTAAACCGTAACTCTGTTTTACGCGCGGTCGGAAGCGTTGGAAAGCTTATTCAATGCTATATAAGAAAATAAAAAAATATCATTGCTTGTATACCTAAAAAAATGAGAGAAAAATAATTAAAATCCATGATATTTACACAATACACAATATATACACTATAACGTAAACTATACAATATATGCACAAAAGTTTAGGTTTATTGGTTGAATTAAGCCAATAAGTGTCAATTATTCACACTTAATATCACTCCAATTTAGCACTTATCAAGCACTGAATACCAGAGTTGTTAAGAAGAAACAGTCTAACAATGTCAGCTTCACTTATACAGATATTATGTCCCTTGATATTTGAGTGAACCATGCTGTCATCCGAGACATATGCAATTTCCCAAAAAAATTTAACTAGCTCCGTGTAAGTTGGCCCTTTTAGGAGATTAAAGTAGCTTTTCCAACCTTGAGTTTCCAACATCTCCGAGAAATCAAAACCATTAATAGTCAGATCATTGAAATCTACTGTTAATTCAGATAGAACAGTCAAGTGTTATATTGGAATGGCTAAAGTGATTTGAGGTGCATCATTGTTTTAAAGATTTCTTAATCATTGTTGTTGTAGAGCCATACATTGATCACCATACATGTAGCTGGCCATTTGACAAAGATGAAAAGGAACACACACACTGGGTTTTTAGGGTTTAGAGAGCAAAAGGATTTTAAAGATTAAAAGTGTGGGAAAGTTGTAGTGTAAGTGTGTGATGTGAAGTGAGTGAGTATAAATAAGCGATTTTGCAATAATTATAATAACTAGAGAAGAGAAAACGACTCAACAAAGAGAAGGTTGAAAAGATTTATCACATAATTCCAAGAAAATCTTGTATCCTAATGTATCACATCTAGTACTAAGCGTGGTTCATCAAAAGACAGTTGTCTTATAATGAATAAAAAACTTTTCACTTTTCTGACTACGTGTTAATGAAGTAAACTCTTCAGTTTCCAACGGACAAAAAGCAATCACAATAGAGATCATTCGACCTTGGATACTTCAGATATATGAGATCTTCACTTGTCAGAAGCCTCGCATCTCAAAAGTAAAACGCTACGATTCAAGCATTAGAAACTTTTTTTTTATTTATTATAGAGGACATATATTTTGAGATACTCCTTTTCATTCAGGACATAGAACAGAGTTCATATGTTGGAATGAGAAAAAGTTTATTTTCAGCAAGAAATTTTGAAATTGATAACAACCATAAGAAAGGTCTTTATCAAAAAGTTTTTAAAAGAATAGTTCCTTCTAAATTATAATCTCAAAATTTTAATCCTATAATATAAAAATAGATTTTTAGACAATTAAGTAAAAAATAGTAAGAGTTAGAAAAGCATTACTCTCAATTATTTGGTAGACTTCTAGCTTGCTTTGTATCTCGAAGATGTAGGTGCTTCTTCAAAATCAATACGCAATTAGCTTATGCAATTGAGGACGTTGTTGATGATTGTCTTTAGCTGGACCGCTAAATCAAATTCTCCTCAGAAACTGACATTACAATAACTTTTTCCTTTCTTCAGATCTCGAAAGAGATGCATAGGAGTCTCCGAATCTTGTACTGAGACAAGATCATTTTCATAGCTTCTTTGGTCTTCTCATTCTGATGGATGAAATGTTTCTTCTGATGTTTGTTGTATCTAGATCATCAAAGGGAACATGAGTTATTCCCTAAATCTTCTGCTATAGATCAACTATTTATGTCTTCATGATGGCTTGTTTCCAGAAAGCCACATGATTCAATCAACTAATTCCCAAATTTGGATAAAGAAAATGATACGCCATATATTGAGAGAATTGGTTGAATTCTTCTTGTATTTCCATAGTTCAAATTTTAACCAGACTCTCTTCTTTAACAGATGCAGATATCATCATGAACATCAAACCATAAAACATTTCTTCTGAGGGTTTGAATGTTGATTTTGTTCTTACTATATTAGTCTTATCACCCAGAGTCAATACTTCAGAAAGTAAAGATTTCGGTCTAAGCTTTCTCAAAAGGGTAAGAATTGAGACAACTTCTGATTGAGCATCTTCTAATTTATTCATCTTATACTTCTTCGGTAGCTTTCATTACCTTCAGTATCTAAAAAGGTAATCTCCAGATATGCACTCTTGTTAAGATTCTCCAGAAAGATCTTGTAGAGATTCAGTTCTGAATATAGCGTGTTGCCTTAGCTTAGAAATGCTTTGTCATGATAGTCTCATATATCATGATTCTAGCCATTTCTTTTCAAGATCTTTTTCTTCCTTTTACAACTGCATCTTGTTGTAAAGAACTAGGACATGAAGAACTCATTCTCATCAAATAGCTTCTCAAGCTGTTTGTTATAAGACTATTGACCAAGATTAATTCTAACCTTGAACATTCTCAGACAATCACTTTTGCACTTAGAGGATAGAGAGCACAAAAGGATTCATCCTTGTGTCAAGATCTTTCACCCATGTCTATCCTGTAGTTACTAAAAGTAAATGATTCAATACTTCATATTATGGTATTTCAACGGATCAAACATGTCAGTGTATAGAAACTCCAAAGGGTAACTATTCTGAAGCCAATGATTCTTTTTCTTCTGATCACCTCTGAAAATCATTGTCTGTAGGCTTAAGTTTCAGGCTTTGGAACATGTACCTTCAATCATTGCAAGTAGTCAGAATCCTAGAAACAAGACCACTATTTTAACTCCACTACTGAGAGCTCCTGCAACAGAGATAGTTTCAGCTGAATCAGAAACTACTTCATCTTCTAGAGGGATCTTTTTCATTAGACATTCTAACGCTAGCCAACAGTGCTACGTTAGCTTGTTCTTCATCTCCGTCATCTTCTGAGAACTCAGAATCATCCCGTGTTACCTTCAACCTTTTCTTCCTGCTTATCAAAGCCTTTTACTTGGCTTAAGGTAAACTTGAAACAAATGGCAGAACATCTAGTTCCTTCTAGTCTGTTGCAATGATTCTTCTTCTAGAAACGATTAGTCCTTCTGGATAGAAGTGACACTCTATCTTCATCTTCATCTAAAACTTCTTCTGTAATTCTCGATCACTTAAACTTGAAGCCGCTTTTATCTTCTCGGATCTTCTGACAGAGGTGCTGATCAGATCTTCTGCAAACATGAGAGTAGTACCAAAAGTCTTCATTTGGACAATGAGCTTCTGATAACTTTCTTCAAGTGATCTGACGAAGAGTAGCCTTAGTTCAGAACCCAGAGTTCTGTAACCAAAGTCTTAAAAATTTGAGAACAACATCTCAACGGTTACAATGTTCTTCATCTTGAAGTTTTCATTCTTCTGAATCAAGACATGAGCATTTGTCTCCTTGGTTTGAAAGAATTATTAATGAGTCGTTATGAGAAAGTAAAATGTGGACTTGGCATATTCTTTATTTTAAAACATCTCATACTCAATAAGAATTGACTTTCGGCAAACAAGGAATCTTGATTTCTGATGATTCTTATAATCCTTCTTGGTCATTCAGCTTTTCTTTCAGCCTTTTACCAGCATCACCTGAGGGAGATATGTAGTTATCAGCTACCATATTCTGAAGATCAGCATCCCTAACTAGAAAAAACTTTCTAGTTCAACTTTCCAGTACTTAACCTTTTCACCATCAACGATGGAGGATTAAACATTGTAACATTTGAGACTGGAACGACAGGTGGTGGTGACCAATCACCAAAGTGTTTCTCAAAGCTCGTTTGGATCTTTATGTGACACAGTTGAGTGTTTGATAACTATCAATACCAGAACCGGAGCTCTGATACTAATTGAAGGGGTGAGAAACATAAGAAATTGGGGCTTGAATTGGGCTTCACCAAATGTGATATTTTCTTAAAGTTTAAACTTCAATGCTAACAAGAGAATAAAATTAAATAGACAAAATTATTTTTATCCTGGTTCACTATTAACAAAGTTACTCCAGTCCACTCACCAAGGTGATTTCGCCTTAGCAAAGGACTTAATTCAATAATCTTGAAAGATTACAATTAACACAACCTCTAAGTGTTAGAAAACAACTTAGCCCTCTAAAGTATACAGACTAACGGCTTAGTCACTTGAGGAATAATCACTTTGAAAAGGATTATAAATGTGTGTACAAAGAGATGCTTCTAAACAAACAGATTACACAAGTTTTAAGTACAATAACACAAAAGTGTTTCCTAGCAAGATATGAACAGCAGTTCCTTGCTAATATACAAAACTATCTTAAGAATGATCTCCAAGAGATTTGCAGCGTATCAGCATGAGTTTTGTTGAGCTTAAAAGCTTCTTTTAATGTTTCTCTCTTTTTCTTATATAGCAGCATTCTATCTTTTGTTTGAGCAACAAGCATCTTCTTTTTGAGCTTACAGCTTGGTGCTTTGCTTCCGCTTTGCACACATACTCTCGTGTTTCCTTCAGCTCTCTCTTTTCTTCTTTTACCTTGTTCTCTTATATCTCTTTTTTTTCAAGCATTCAAATCTTCAATATATAGAGCTTGAGAATAGATCTGTTGGAGGGTATAATAGAAAACAAATTCCAACTATATTTTCCCAACGGTCACTTGAAGGAATGGTCAACATCAATACAAAGGAGTTGTCCTTACACCACCTTTTCTAGGTAAAGGTCACAGAGTATTTTTGTGCTTTTATATTCATCAATACACGTAAACCATTCTTGATCTTCCGTCTTCTAGTTCTTCAGAGGCTTCATATATATATTTGATGAAGCATGTGGTAGAAGGATCAATACTTGTAACTTCAAAACCAAAGCTTTAGAGTCTCTAGAACTCGTTCAGCAGAACCTTGTCTTTGGAGTCTTCAGCACTTGGTCTTTAGAAATGATGTCTTCAGAAACTTCATAACTTTTTCAGCAGAACTTTGTCTTCAGAAACTTCAGAACTTAGAGCAATAGAAATGATATCTTCGGAATCTTTAGAACTCGTTCAGCAGAACCCTGTCTTCAGAAACTTCAGAACTTAGAGCATTTGAAGTACATATTTAGGGAGTCTTTCAAGCTTTACACACTAAGTCATGATCAGAAACTTTAGTACGAAGTTCTTCAGAACCGTTGCATTAGAGGCATTCCTGAATCATAACATGTAACCAACAAACGTTTTCTTTTATAGTGTTGAGTTCAGAGTCTAATGACGTCACACGCCTTTCCTTCAGAGTCATAACATGTTTAGAAAAAGCTACACACTAGATAGAAATCATTATAGTACATAATTATTCTCTAAAATATCATGTACAGTTATCATAAAAACTTCAAGATCAGATGTAAAACAACTCTTGTTCTTACACTTTGCCCTTTTCTTTGAATTTAAGCAATTTTCTTAATTACATAACAATCATTCAAATCCCCCTACTAACCATGAATTTCGGATAAAGAGATAATATGTACCACAAGTAATACAGGAAATAAACCCAAATAATATCTGCCTCAAAAATCCACTTAATATGATTATACTCATTATTACCGAACCTTTGCCCCACTGACGAATTATGCAAAATGTGATGAATGAAACACTTAAACAAATGACCTAATTGGATAACTTAATAACCATGCATGCAGATGATTTAAGCATGAGCCAGATGGAAATGAAAATAGATAGGGTAAATTTTGGGGTATGACACAACTTCTATGTTCACAAACAAAATATTCATTATGAGAATGTCATTCAGGTTCTCAACACCAATGGTAAACATGTAACACGTAACGTCCACATAAAAAGTAGTGTTACTTGACATAAACAAAGTTCATAATATTATCTAAGGGTTCATAATATTTCCCGGGGTTTTGTTTGGATATTGAAATCTTAAGTTACCCATTTGTTATCACATACACACATCAACCAAGGTAATTATGTCCAGAGGTTTTTCTAGAGATTGAAATCCGGATTCACTCATTTGTTATCATATACACACATAGGTAATACTTGTAATTATGTCTAGGGGTTTACCTAGAGATTAAAATACATATTCACCCTTTTATTATCACATACACATATGGACAATACATGTAACTATGTCCAAAGGTTTGCCCGGAGATTGAAATTTAGATTTACCCATTTTTTATGACATACACATACACATGTTGTAACACCCTGGATTTAATTAACTTATTTAATTGAATTTTCCTTGTTTTTTTATTTAATTATTTGGGGGATTTAAAATAATTTTAATTATTTATTTTGGTATAGCATGTGTTAAGTGATTATTTGGCATTTGTTGGAGTTTGTTGGAATTTAGTAGAGTTTTATTTCATTTAAATAATATGATAATAATTAAATAATAATACAATAAGAAAAATAGTAGAATAATGAGATTAGGGGTAGAAAATAGAATTTTGGTGAAGTGTGAGTGGTAAGGAGAGAGGGCACAAGATTTGAGGGGTGAAAGTGCAATAAATAACTTAAATATAATTTTAGGTTAAAATAAATAGTGGAGTGAATGGAAAAAGAGGAACACCATAGGCAAAGATTTTGATTGTTTTGCTGTTGAAAATTTAGGTAAAGGGGGACTACTTGAATATAGGTGTATTGCATGAAGGGTAAAGATGAATCCTCACCCTCCTATAGGTTTTCTTCACCATTGTTATGCTTCATATTTTTTATGATGATTGTGTAAAATCCATGCTAATTGTCATGTTTAATGTGAAATTTTATGTTCTGTATATTGTTAGAAACTATGCACGACAGAAGGATATGAACCTGGATATTATGAATGCCATTGTTGTATAATTGATGTTATGAACATTACCTTGAAATTATGATTAATTGATGAAATTGGATGATAATTGATGCATATGTGATGGTTTGATTCTTGTATAATATGTATCTATTATTTTCTGTGCAAATTGGGGTGTTGGGGTCTAAATCGGAGATTTGAATGAGCTTCCATAGCGAAAACGTAGTTGATGCCTTCTATAACAGCGTGAGTCACTGCTCGTCATGCTTCTGGGTCAACTGACGCTCGTCGGCAGGGTGACAGGGAGACCTTCATGGTCTCCAGGCGGGATTTCTCTTGGCGAGCGACACAGGGGTGACTGGTTATAAAGGGAAGCAGTGACGGGCTAGGTGACGACCTGGTCGTCATGACCACCAAGGATTGGTTTTGAGTGATAGGCCTGAATTTTAATGTTGTTTTTTCATGTGGTCAATGGTTAACTGTTGTTTTGATGTATTTCATGAATTTAATTTATTAAGGTGAATTATTATGATGATTAAATAATAATTGAAACAATTTGCATGATTATAAGTGGTAAATTATTATTATGTTTATGAGTTATGATGTTATGAATATAATTATGCGTAGTGAACTTAATTATGGCTATTGAGTTGAGGTAAGTAGTTCATAAGTGGGGACTACTATGAATCCTTTATTACATTGTGTTTATGGTTAGAAGTGGAACTATAAGCTTTGTTGTTGTTTCATTAATTTGTATGTCATGCATCATTTTGTGTTAGTATGTTGAAAGAGGCGAGTCATGGTTGAGAAGTGGAGACCGATGATCGTTCGAGGTTCAGAAGTGGGGACTCGGTTTGACTGAGGAGTCACTATTGAGTGGACGAGATCAGTAACAAACTTCAGATGTCCAAATTAGTGCAACGTGCATAGTGAAATTCTAGCACACATATACCAGATGTCGAGGCAGTTGTCACAATACTCTAATCAAAACAGCTTGATCACACAAATAAAAATGCAGAAATTTAAATGACAGAAGAAGTAAAATGACACCAGTAGTTGTTAACCTAGTTCGGTGCAACTCACCTACATATGGGGGCTACCAAGCCAGGAAGGAAATTCACTATGATAGTATTAGTTCAAAGCTAAACTCCCCCATTTATAACTTCTCGCCTAATCCCTACATTGTACAACTTCTACCTAGAAACCCTCTAGATACGAGATCCCCCTCTCACTTCTTAATCAATCACAATCCCAGTGACAATTCAACAACTACCCAAAATAGAAGTACCAACCCTTCCAAGTTCAATACTTAGTTTTTCTTAAAAGATCCAACCAAGAATAATATACTCTTGCTTAAAAGCTTTAGAGTAGACAATTTACAATGAACAATCAGTCTACCTCAATGCATCAGAAGATATATGAGTGGCATACAAATAACACGCACTAAACCCTAAAGAACAACCAAGACATGACTAATCCTTATACTTCAATCTTCACGTGATATCCACATTTAAATAAGGTTAGGTCTTCTCTTTAAATAGCTTTATGTCCACTTGGGCTTGGGCTCTTGAAGCGCAAAATCACCAGGAATCAACTTTAAATCATAAGCATAATCTCATGCACAATAATAGGAACAATATACAAAGTTTCCTAAAGAGGCTCAACAATCTTTTTTAAGAAAAACCAACAAATCTGTCACAACAGAAGTTCCCACAATATCCTCCCTTGGATAACGCAAACATGTGAATTAAAATATACTAAAAATACCAAAACAATCATGCCCTAACTTTCTGGTATAACATGTCCTGGAACATGTCACAACATCATGTTGAACATGATGTCTGACTGTCATGGCAGAACATCTAGTTTAACATCTTGCTATAGCATGTTGTTTTACCAAAATGTTGCCAATCCAAAAATCACAGAACTTACACATAGAATTGAGTTTTGAGTCCCATTGCATACATAAAGGCTATGTGAATTGAATGGTTGTGTTGTTGCTTAAATTGAATGTGTATGTTGATGATTGTGTGATTTAAGCTACCCTTGCATTCTTTTATACCGTTAATATATTTGAGTATATTCTCACATCTTTCTTATTTGTTTTGGGTTACTATGTTTATTGTTATACAGATACTCATGAGAAGTAAGTGATGTTGTGAGTTGGTAGATGACCTTGGAGCTTTTCTTTGTTTTATTTTATCGTTTATCACTGTTTAGTTAGTTTAATGATCTGATCTGTAACATCGGGAAATAGAGGGCTTATTTGTTTTAAGTTAATCATTGGATTATGGTAATTTCATTAAGTATTTTAGTTTTGATGAGATAGATTAAGTTTATGTTATTTATTTTGTATTTGGCTGCGAGTTTTGAAGTTAATTGAATACTATGCATGTTATGATTGAGTAGCATCCTAAAATCATGATTTTATTCTTTAAATTAAGAGTCGGGATTTAGGATGTTACACATGCAATACGAGTAATTTTATGTTTGGGTGAGGTGCATCCGGAGATTGAAATCCAGATTCCAATATGGTGTATTCATGTATTGAAATTCAAATATATTCTTTTACTTGGATGGATGTGTGTTTTTAATGAAAAGAGTTATTGTATTAGGGTACATTTGGATTTCAATTTTTGAACGGTACGAAAAGATAATTTTGGATTTCTATAGGGTTTGAGAGTACCATTTAAGAATGGATAGGATGTAGGGGCGCCTTAGATAAAAAAGGTCATTACTTTTCGCACCCTTAGGGTGTGTTTGTTTCAAAGTTTAAAAAAAATATTCCTGGAAATATGGTCATGGGAATGCAATATTTCCATGTTTGGTTCAAGTTTTAAAAAATAATTCCAAGATGTATTTTATTCCAATGAATCTTATTTACACATGGTTATCTTATTTTTATTCCAAGACTTAAAGGGTAAGAATATATCATTCCCATGAGAATAACTAACTAATTATAACTTCTCACTACCACTCACATTTACTATTATTTTTATAGTTTTAAATTAAATAAATTTTATAATTATTTATGGGAATTTAAATTTCTACCAAACACATAAGTTGGAATAATATTCTTATGAATGATAATCTTAGGAATATCATTTCAAAGAATACAATTTTAAACCGTGAAACAAACATATCCTTATGCTTTGTTTGGGAGTTTGGAGATGAGTGGAAGAGAGAGTTTTGAAAAACAATTTTTAAAATCATATAGAGAAATCTTTAACATTTTTTAAAATAAGGATTTTGTATAGAAAGATAAATGAGTGCTTATCATTAACATATTTTTAACTTTTGGAATATTATAACAACATAAATTATATCTGAATAATTTGTCTGAGCCCTAAAAAACCCTCATCCAATACAAATTTTTTAGTTCCTCCAAATTATAGATATTTTGGTTCTTGAAAAATGAATCCCTCAAAATCCTCCCCACCTAAATCCTTCTAGTCTTTTCACTCAATCCTTCACTTTTTCCAAAGTCATTCTCTCCCTTCCCCTCCAAACTCTCAACAAAGCATTAGTCGTGCTCAAGCACCCTTGTGAAAAACCAAAAATACCCCTAGAATTCGGAAATGGATTTTCGAACACACCCCATTCCAGACTCCATTTATTCGTAAGTGAGTCACACCCTCATTTTTCCAAAAACTAGTACGAAAATGCATCTCCGTATAACTTACGAAAATATACCTTCGGACGGGGTTTGAGTGAAATACGCGTCAGACCTTCCGCCTTCCTCATTTCCAATAAAATCACATCTCAAGCTTCTCTAAACCCGAAGTGATTTATCAATCCAAGTGCTTTTTCTACCCCATCTAAGTGGTTTATCAATTATTTCTCAACATCCACTAAATCTAAGTGCTTCAACTTCAACTACACATTTGATAAAAAATTTAATCAAAGTGTTTTTTTCTTTCTCTTCATGCATTATGAAATAGGTAGATTAAGTCGTGTAAGAAACATTATTATATAGGTTGTTACACTCATTGTTATGTAGTTTATTGAGCCATGTGTTTTGTTCCCTTTTTCGTTTTCCATGCGTGTCTGCTATTTATGTGTTTTCTGTGTTTCAGGAAACTACGTAAGTACAGTTCCGTATTTTTTATGAATTTGATTTTCAAGAAATACGAAAGTGCACTTCAGTATTATGTCTCTCAGTATTGTTTGGTTTGATTTTGTATGTCTTTCATATGGCTTGATTTTTTTTTCTTTTTTATTTAGTTTGTCTAAACTAATTATGTGTAATATGTCTGACAACCAAGAACGGTTGAGGCACGACATAATATCCTAACATGCATATGTTCGCAGGGAAAGAGCCTGATCCATACGACCATTGATTGGTTATAGTTCTTTTGATGCCGAAGCGTCAACTTCCAAGGTTCAAGTGTCTCCAGCTTCGTCTTCACGAAAACATGTGTCACCTTTTACTGCCCATGAAGCCCCACTAGTCTAGATTGATGCACCTGTTGTCAATGTTGTTGTTCCTCAGGAATGCGGAGGAGGCCCATATGACATTTCACTATTGTTTATGTATGCAAACCATATTGCTAGGCACATGTTGCACAAAGAGGTAAAATTTATCTATATTTATTATTTGAAACACATGTATTATAATATTCAAACTTTCTCACGATGGTGTACTATTTGTAGTGCTGTGATGCTTTAAAATATTATGAGGCTGCAACTGTTTAAGGAGCAATGTTTTCATGATGCCATGCAACTATCTGGGCAAGATTTATGCATGAAGGATTACACTATTATTAACCTTGGTATGTTATCAACTTTCGTTGAGCAATGACACATAGATACATCATATTTTCTTATATTGTATGGTGAGTTATCCATCATACTTGATGATGTGTCATCTTTGCTACATCTTCCGACCAGGGGAAGAGTATTAGACCACTTCGGAATGACTAAACTTGATGCAATAGATATTGATAGTGACCAATTTGGGAGCTAACCCAATGTATGCCCTAAAGGAGCTAGAAGACACCAGATAGTGTCATGCTAGATTTCATTCTTGGATAAGCTATATACACACCACCTAAATACGACAATGGATACATATGGTGATGATGCACAAGTTATACATCATATAACGTGTGCATTGAGGTCTTACCTCATGTATTTGGTTGACATGTGCATATTTATGAACAAAAGTTCTTATTATGTTGATGTGGTTTACCTTAGATACTTCATTGGCTTCAACTAGATTCACGAGTACAACTGAGGGGCTACTTGTTTAGTATGCATGTAATCAAAGTTAGCTGAAGGTTGTCTTTGGAAGACCGGATAGATGACAACAAGTTGCACGCTGTTTACGGTAATATATTTGCATCTTTACAGCTATTATACCATTTTCATAACACTTGTGCTACTCCATTACTAATATGTCATCTATACCATTTTCAAGCATGGATCCTCCAACACTTTCCATGTATTTCCGGATGGTCATGTATTGATGACTACACTGAGGATCACCCACGTAATTATACATTCGTCCCGTCAAGAGGAAATCAGATGACAAGCCCTTTAGAGTGTTTCTTGATCGTACTACAACAAATTATATAAGCTACACATGGTATGACAACCAACGTCATACGCGTCCCTAGGATGATATAGCCTTCTACTATAGATTGTTGGCTTGTGGGTCATGTTTGATGTATCCATATCTACCTTAGCGATTCATGCACCAACTCGAGTATCTACATGTTATTCCAAGAGACCTCTTAGTATCTGATTCTCCCACTATGATCCGCAGAGATGTAGATGTGATGTATGATAATTTCTATAATCAATTGATACTAGATTAAGCACAAAGTGTGTCAGATCCTCGCCAATGGAGTAGTGCATTCAACTACATCCAATGGTATTTCACAGTGTGACATCCTTACATGACACTAGATGCTCATGAAGATCCACTTAGGCCAACTCATAAGTATATATTAGAGGAGGAGCAGGATAGGGCAGATCATGTCGTCAATGTATTACCTGCATGTTGTCGTATAGATGTCATTACGCGAGCAAGTAGAGAGAAAAGAGACTTTCCGGAAGGCACTTTTGGAAGGGCCACTATAGATGTCATTATATCTGAGGCATGAACAACGTTCTAATACAGGAGGCAGAGAAGGAACGTGGGGGAAATATATCCAATAGTATTTGATAGTATTTGTATTATGGATTATGAATAGTAGTATGCTTTATAATTTTTCATTTTGACAATAATGTGGATTCTGGATTGATTCTAATCTTATTACATAAATGTATGATTTAATTGATAAAAAATTATTATGATAGTATAAATGGTCTATTACATTAGTATACTTATTACATAAGTGTATTTCTTAAAAAAAATATTAAATTTTACTGTCTAAAGGGTGATTACGAAAGTATATTTTCGTATTTTATTACGAAGATGCATCTCCTAACTAATTTATGATCAAATGATAGTGTGATTCGCTTGCGAATAGATAAAATGTAAAATAAATTGCGTACAAAAATATACTTTCAAAATTTTGAATAATAAATTTGGATTTTTATAGAGTGACTCTTCACGACTTAGGGTGGGTTGAGCAACCCTAAAAAAAGGAGAATTTTTTAATCCACCCCTTGATACTCTTAGGCACCTAGCGCATTTCCTTTTATGCCCCTGCTTCCGGAGATACATATTCGGACGCACCTTTTTTTTGTGCCAAAATTTGGTTTTTTCCGGAGCTACATCTACAGAATAATTTTAAACTGGTAAGCGCTAGATTGTTCCATAGATACAGCTCCGGAACGTCTAAGCATCATATTGTCTCGTAGATACAGCTCCGGAAGGACGTTTAAACTCATGGATCTCACCCCCTCGCCGATATCATAGACGAGATCCAATATCGCCTACCTTACAATGACAAACGAAAGGTTGTGAAGCTTGAGTATCGTTCACCTTCAGTTGACAACGAAGGGAACATTGTTTACAACAAGTTTGAGCTCAAGAATCAAGACGATGTTAGGGTGATGTGCGAACGTATTTCGGTTTCGAAGAGAAAATTTTGCTCGAGTTGGAGGCGAGAATCCGAAGAACGGTCGATGACATCTTAGAGATGTGCAAGCGTTCACTGGGCTATTAAAATGTAATATTTAAATTTCTGTCGAAATCATCAATGTAATGCCGATTTTATTTTATGAATGTTGATTTTATCGTTGCAATGTTGATTTTCTGGTATTCTTTTTCCGGTTTTCTTTCGTAAATACGCATACGGAAATATTTCGTGAAATTAATTAAAAAGAGCTGAAAAAAGATGCGTTCGAAGATATATCTCCGAAATCAAAGAGATATTTTAGGCAGAGCGTATGGTGCCTAAGAAAAACAAGGGGTGGGATAAAAAATTCTTAAAAACAAAACTAAAACAAGTGTCCATCAAAAGCCATATAAGTGGGCCTAACCGCTAGAACTCAAATGTGAAATGTGAACGAATCAAAGAAAGCAAGACGACGAAAACCGACCAGAGAAATCCAACACCGCCTCTCGTTTCTTACACTAATAACACTAACAATGCAAACTCTTCTACCGCCGGCATCATGCGCCGGCAGGTTCACGGCGGTTCCACTCTCAGTCTCATCCATTTCCGTCCCACGTCTTCCCCGAAGACTTCACATCCCGAATTCCTCGCCCTCACTCCCTATCAAGCTTACCGCTTCTTCTCCCTTTTTCAGTTCCTTCATTTCTCACCGACCATGGAAGCTTCCCTTCACCGTAACCGCTTCTTCCCAAACCTCTCCACCTTTCAGTCCCTCCAACGAAGAATCAGACAAAGCAAAACTCGATCAGGTACATACTCTCTCTTTAACCTATCACTGAATGTGAATTTTCTGAATTCCCGATGCTTTTTCATTTACTTGTTTGTTAAATTGAATTCAATTTCTAGGGTTTGAGTTAGTGCAATTTACAATGTAGCGTTACAATTGAGGTTTTGTTGCTGTGCAGGTTTCTAAGAGATTGGAGAAAACGGCAAGGCATTTTAAGCGTTTAGGTAGCTTAGGGTTTTGGGGTCAGCTAGTGTGCACCATTGTATCAGCTGTCATACTGTCGTTTTCAGTTATTGTTACCGGAAAAGTCACTTCGCCGGCAACGTTTTATGCGACAGCAGGTGGAATAGCAGCTGCATTCATTTCAGTGTTTTGGTCCTTTGGCTATATCCGGCTCTCCGAGAGGCTTCGCAGGACTGCTAACGATCCTACCAAGGTTTTTTTTATTTGGTTCTTCGTTTAAATTCGAATAATTGAATTTGCTTACGAATGTGAATGGTGTTAATTGTTATAACTTATAACTGTTTCAATCAAATTTATATGAATTCACTTCACGTATATAACATTGAATACTAATTTAGAGATGTTTAGATTGATGTATTTGAGCTTATCTGATGATATAATAAGCAATTGTGAGACTGTTTGAGATAAGTTTTGTAAATAAGTTATGGCATGCCTTTAAGCTTTTGTCATCTTATTTGCATAAAATCTCTAAGATAGTTTAAGAAAATAACCTATAGCTTATATTAAGTGTGTGTTTGGTTGTGCGGCGACAAGAATTGATTCTGAGTGAATTGATTTTGGTTATAAGTTAGTTGATATAAAGTGATTTATGTTTGAATACATATATGTAAAAGTGAGTTGAAAACAAAATTCAGTGTAAAAATCACGTTTAAGCTCTAAAGTTACAAATTCTAGTTTCAGGTAGAATCAATTATGGAGGCAGAATCTATTCTTTATAAGAACCAAGTACCTCAAAATCATTCCAAAATCAATTCTACACTTCTAAAATTGCTTTTGGCTCTTCAAAAAGCTAATCCAAACATACACTAAAGCAATTTGAGTTTGTTTTATCTTTTGTTATAGAAATAACTTATTTGTAAACACTTATATGATTAGAAGTGTTAAATTATATTGTTTATCTAAATAGGACCTTAGTGATTATTAATGGTGTGAATGTAGGTATGTAGGTTGAGCTTTTAGTTGTTGTTTCAGGCACCCCCTCGATCTGATGTAGTGAAAAGCTTACAAAATGGTATAGTATTGAACCTTTTGGGGATGGGTGCTGCCATTCTCGGTATGCAAGCCACGGTTGGTTTCTTGGTTGCAAAGGCTCTAACTTCCTCTGCCAACCCATATTATCAGGGGATCGCTCCTGGTTCAAGCCCGGTACTCGCGTTGGATGTCTTTTTGGTGCAGGTAACACTTATTGGTTGTTCAGTATAAAGTAACGTTGCCTCCTAAATAGGAAATTTAAGTTATTTATCAACATTGCTTTCAACTTCTCTTTCCTGTGTTTTGCAAGCTTTGGCCTTCTTTGATAATAACGCAATTAAAAATGTTTTCATTCTCCGGTAGAAAAACTTTGTATGAAGTAATCATTTTGCCATTATGGATAACGACTCTATCTATATGGTTTTGTGGCATTAGCCATTGTCGATGTTCTTCACTTAAAGTTATAAAATAATAAATTAGGGGAATGATTAGACTATTGTTATTTGGGGGTGAAGTTGGGATTGATGAAGCCGAATTTGACAATTGCAATGAAAGCACAAATAACTGAATTCCCTTAATGCAAATAACTTCTCACTTAGCTATGTAGTATTAGATACATATTACTCTATTTAAGGTATGAATGAAATGCAAATGATTTCCATCAATAGAAAAAAACTGGTGTTTGGTTTATTTTAAGTTTTCAGTTGATGATAAGTTTTCACATAATAAGAAAAATTCTATCTACTTTTATTTTTACTACTGTGTTCAAGATTTTCTAATGGTGAGAATGACAGAATCTTGTTTCCAATGCTTTTCTCAAATCACAAAACAAGGAAATAGAACACAAAGTGATATTTTTGTAGTTATTAGTGAGAACATATTAAATTGAAAGTGAAAACTTCATCAATGACAAACTAATGTGAGTAACACTAACTGTGTTGGATACAATATCTATGGTGCCAGGCTTCAAGTATTAACTTTAGTATAATTCTTTGTTTTACAGGCTTCGGCCAACACAATTCTCTCTCATTTCCTTGGACTTCTTTTCTCACTGGAATTGTTGAGATCAGTCACATTGCCGCCTTCAGAAGCTCTTCCATTTCTCAAGTTTGCATAAGGTGTGCCTCAAGTCTGGTAGAATGATTTTACGCACATAAAAATTTGTTTCTAGTGGTTGTTTTCTAAATGAATTGTGTTGAGTCTTGATGCCAGCATTTTAAGGCCCTCTTTGTTGGTGGTTAACATCTTATATTTCCAAATTGAAAAGAACCCGTTCAATGTTGTTAATAAGCATGAAACATGATAGCTCCTCAACAATTCAAGATCCATCATCCATGATCAGATTATCACAGTAGCGGGGGTTCACCGCACTGTCGAAAGTTTGGGAATGTTTGAGTTTTTACCTTGTCACCCTTCATAACTGGTTGGTCCACAGTAAGTGTAAGAATGGAGAACTTTCAAATTGCAACTTTGAAACTTTTGTATATTAGACCTGTCATGCAATATTATAGTTTTTTAAACTCAAAATTACATGTCTGTCTGTTTAATAAGAGATTGTGCAGGATTGGTTTTGGTTCTCTGGCAGGATTCATAGGCTAATTGGTTTATAAGCAGATATTTAATCATCTTTGCAAAACTCAGGATTAGAAGCTATTTTTAATAATGTATTTAAAAGTTGCACAACTGCAATACGTAGAAAGTATGGATTTAAAAATTGTTGGAAATTTAGGTGTAAAAAGAGTGTACATGTTTCTAATTTAACTAAAAGCATGTCTGATTGTGAAGCAATAAGCTCATTCAATGGAAATTTGTACTTTTATAGTAATCAAAAATATTTTGGAGGGACTACCAGTGCTTGACATTATCAAACAGAGGAGTTACGTGGGGAAATGAAATTCGAGTAAAAAAAAACGTGTAAGTTGTAGCCATAAGTGCAAATCACAAATTTGTATGTTTGATTTGTGTGACAAACGGATATTCAACAAATTTACTCATATTTCTAGTTTAACGAAAATTAACTTTGTTTGATTTATTACTAAATCAATTCTGACTTCAAATTTCAATTGATATAAAAGTAAAATACCCACTCTGATAAAAACGGGAAAAGATTTGTATAAAAGAAAATAATAATTAAGCCATTGTTGTAGTTGAGAGAAGCATTTAGAGCCAAACAAAAGAAAAATAGATCAAAAGAGAAATTAATTATTTGAAATTGATGGAATAAGAAAAAGTTGGTTACAATAATACTATAATAGTATCGTGGTGATTTATAAGTACATCTTTTTTCTCTCAACAAAAGAGAGAGAGGAGAAGAAAGAGAAAAGAAGATATGATTTTTATTAGAATAATAAATAATAAAAATGTGTAGAGTATGCATTACAATAGAATAAAAATATTACTGTATATATTAGAAAAGATCATACTGGGATACAATAAATATAATAACATCAAAATAATATTATCCAACATCTTCCTTCAAACTCACGACGCATTAACAAAAAGTAATGTGTGTTTGTCAATGAAGCAAAAAATATTTATTGAAATGTGTCTTCGTAAATAAATCAACTATTTTTAAGGAGAGGATCTAAACAAAAGAGTAATTGTTCTATACTGATGGTGATGAGTGAATTAACAATCAAGAATTAACAATCAATTTCAATTTGCTTGGCACTGATAGTGACGAGTGAATTAACAATCAATTTCAATTTGTTTGGCACGTTCATGAAATACTAAATTGTGATAAATTTGAATGAAACTCTTTGATCGTACCTGGATCAGACAGTTAGATAGTGGCCAACAGCGTCGTGAAACCTTAAGCTCCGGCGATGGTGAGACGGCAGGGGGGGTGTACCTGCAAGGTACTCCGACGCTCAAGTCAGGAAAGGTCAGAAAAAAGCTGGTAAAGAAAGTAGGTGAGTTTAGAATATGAAGTAACCTGACCCTCTCACGGGAGAGGGTATTTATAGAGAGCCCCCAGCGCGGGGCCAACGGTTACTTGCACTGGGCTGGATAGCAAGGCCTAATCCAAGCAACTGTCAGGGCTTACGTGGCGTAGTGAAGACCAGCACGTGGTCTTCGCCCTGGGGTAACGGTCCCGAGATCTCCGGAAGTAGAGCAGACTGATTCCTTCGGGAGTGGGAAGCTACAAGAGAACGTGTCCTCACAGGGAGGAGCACGTGGAGGTCGAGGATAACGAGGTTCTCCTCGACCATAAGCTTCTGCCCGACATAGGCGTTTGCTATGTGACTACCGAGTAGAGGACATGCAGGGTCCCCGGCGCTGCGAAGCTGTGCTCGTCACTGGCCATTGGAAGGATCACGCTGGGCCGACCCATTACTGAATTGGGCCTGCTCGACGGTTGGACAGACCGAGGCCCAGTCCAGAACAGGAGCCCCCCAAGTCGTTGCTCTGAGATGTCGGAGTAATGACTTAAGGATCGACTCGACGCAAAGCTCCTCGTTTGAATCTCCTCGACACCTTTTGCCGTACGTGTGTCGACGATGAAGAGTCTTCGAGCTAAAAGGCAGCGAGGAGGCCGCGAAGACGGTTGACTCGTGAAGACGGTGACACGTGGAAGACGAAGGGTTGTGAGGCCGAGGAGCAAGGCAGGTGAAGGGGTTAACGCGGGAACGCGTGTGCCACGTGTCGCCTGTCATTAATGCCTAGGGGCGGCTAGGCCTAGGGCACTCAAAAGCCTAGGGACTCCTCGAGTCCCGTGAGGGGCCTATAAAAGGGGTTTGAGTTCGTGTCATTTACACGTCCCCCTTTCTCGCTCCGATCCCTTCTTCCTATCTTCTCCGTCGCTTAACCCCCGATCACCGCCGTACGTCGCTGCTGCTACTGCTCCGATCCGCCGTCTACCACCGTTTCAAGTAAGCTTCTACTCATTTTCTTTCCTGTTTTGTTTTCCGTTAGTGGTTTTCCGGCGAACTGATGAAATTTCCGGTGACACCACGAAGATTCCGGCAAAAAAATAGCGGGATGTTTCTAGGGTTCCATTTGTCTTGACAGAAACTTGGGATGAATGTCCCGGGGACCCGATGAATGTCTCGAGGACATGCGATGAATGTCCCGAGGACACACGATGAATGCCCCGGGGAACTTGAGATGTGAGATGGCTGGGGATCTGAAGAAGGTCCCTAGTCGAGATAAAAGTATCAGATAGTCCGTCGTTGCTCCGAGCAGCTTCCCGCTCTCATTGCCCTTTCACTTGATCGGCAGTGGAGGGGTGGATTTGGTCGTGGCCAACGAAGTCACCTATTTCCTCTGCTTTTCAGGTAAAAATGGTCGTGAGGCTTGCGAGCATCATCCAAATAGACACTGAGCCTGACGTGGAAGGTCCCGCGCAGTTCCCCGGGGATGTGCCCCTGCGCTCGGCAGTCGAGTGGGCCGGCGAGGAGCCTTTGCGTATTCGTTCAAGATTTGCCCGTGACGATACAAACGCCTTTGCTATCGTCGAGAACGCCGCTGTAGGCGAGGAGGCAAAGTGGACGGTGTTTCAGCCGAGGGAACACCACCGGATTTGCTCGAACTACCGTGCGCCGAGATTCCCGATGTACGAATTCGCGTTCAAAGAGGCGGGCATTCGTCTTCCTTTTAACAACTTTCAGTTGGGGGTGTTCAACCGGTTGCACCTGGCGCCGTCCCAACTTCATCCGAACGCGCTTACCTTCATGTGGGCGTTCGAGATCGTATGCGATTACCTTAACATCGGGGCCACTCTCTCCCTCTTTTTCCATATATTCCATCTTCAACGGTCAAGCGACCAGGGGCGACACAGCTGGGTTTCTTTTAAGCAGCCGAGGAAGCTGTTCAAGGCGTACTCGGATTCTATTCGGCACTTTAAGGATAAATTTTATTATATCATGCCTGCGACGCACGAGGTTGTGGGCACCCTTTATGATCTCGTGACCAACGAAGCCCGGGATGAGAGGTTTGTGTTGAAATGCCCCCTGGAGTGGGAAGATGCGCATTTCGCGCGTGGGACAGACTCCTACCTCGTGAAGCACAGCGCGCTGTCGGAGGAAGATAAAGATGCGTACGCGAAGCTGCTCGGGTACTTCACTAACTTCAACCGGGAAGTGTGCGAAACTAGGGGCGGAACACCCACCACTGATTCCCGGGGAAGGGTCATGACCGCGACCCGTTACATAAACACCAAGGCTCTCCTTGAGTGCAAGTCCCCCGACGAGGCCAAGAAGTTTTTAGGTAGGGGCCCATTATTTTGCTCGGGCGTTCCCTTAGTTTGCTTCTTTGTACTAACTTGTTTCATGCTTCTCTCGCAGGTCAAATGTCGAACGCCACCGAGCGCATCATGAAGATGGCTGCTGATCGGGCCCCCAAGCGACAAAAGAGCCGTGTTCACGAAGTCATTCAGGATGCGGTGCCCATTGGAGGAACGAGCGGTTCTTCGTCTCCTCAGTGCAGCTAAACTCCCCCCATCCCCGAAGGGTACCCCTGCCAAGAGGGCGAGGACTGAAGGATCCATCCTCGTGGACCTCGAGTGCCCGGTCCCGACGAAGAAGTTTCTGCTGCCCGCCTGTTACCTTCAGCGGGATTTCTTCGGGGGTAATCCTCCCGTTGTTGGTGAGGCCGAGGTGAGGACAGTCCTGGAGATGGATGGAGAGGCCCGTAAGAAGGCGTTGGTCGAGGACCTGGCAGCCGTGATGCGGATCTTCGAGACTGCCTTGGTCTTGAACGAGGAGACCTCCCCTGCCTCGGAGCTACAGAAGCTAAAAACCGAGAACTTTTCCCTTGAGAGGAAGAAGAACAAGCTCGAGGTCGATCTGCAAGAAGCCCAGAGCAAGTGCAAGAATCACACCAATGTTCTCCACGAGCTGAATGAGACCAACGCTGCGTTGAAGGCTGCTCAAGAGGAGCGTGATCGTCTCCGGACTAGGGTTGCCGAGCTGGAAGTTGCTGCCCGTCCCGAAGAGAACGAGTCTGCCGAGGAGAAAAGTTTCACCAGTCGGGCGGCTCTGATTGCCAAGAACCGGGAGCTTCAGCAGGACAGTCTGGAGGCCCTTGAGATAGGTTTTAAGAACGCTGTAGCGCAGGTCGAGGCAGAGAATCCAGGCGTCCCCCTTGAGCTCGACAGGATTAGCCCGTTCATTCGTGTGGTCGATGGCAAGTTGGATCTGCCAGTGGAGGAGGACGGGGAGAATGAAGGCTGGATCGAGGAGGAGATCACCATCTAGTTCTTATGTTTGCTCGTCCTGCGTGCTGCTACTGTTTTTGTTTGGCCTGCGTGCCATTTTATTTTGCTGCTTTTTGCCCGACCAGCGTGCCAGGGGCTTCTGATATGTTTGTAACCTTCGTACAATGGGCTTTTGCCCGGTATTAAAACTTTTTGTTGTGCTTATCTGTGTGTGGGATGTTTGCGTGTTTGATATACTTTACTTATTTTTGTGTGTGGGATGTTTGCTCGACTTTGATGTTCCTCGACTGCGTCGAGAGCTGGTCGAGTGGTCGGAGGTGTATTCCGACCTTTAACGAGGCTAAGAGCTCGGTCGAGGTCTTAACTTCGTGGCGTGAACTTCCCATTGCGAACTGGGTGTTCTGCCTAATTGGTACGGCGACGACGGAGCTCGATCGAGGTATCCTCGCCGGATCAAAAGTCCTCGCGCACACACAACGCAGCCTTTGATCATCGTTTTCGTATAGGGGTGTCGCGCTTGTACCCTAGCGCGCCCCCGTAATCGTGACGTTGGTTTGTCGCGGGCAGTGTCTAACTGTAGTATTGCTTAAGTTTCTCAGCGTTCCATGGTCGAGCAAGTTCTTCCCCGTGTAGATTTTCGAGGTAGTAGGCTCCTGTCCCCGTTTTTGCGCGGACGCGGTACGGGCCCTCCCAGTTCGCGGCGAGCTTGCCCTCTCGCGAGTCTTTCTGGTTCCTTCGTAGGACGAGGGTGCCAACCTGAAAATCTCATTTAATAACTTTGTCGTTATAACGTAGAGTTATTTTTTGCTTATGTGAGGCCTCTCGGAGGGATGCGCCCGTCCTTATCTCCTCGACGAAGTCGAGCTCTTCCCTCATAGCTTCGTTGTTCGCGTCCTCGTCGAGGGGAGCCTCTGTCCTTCTCGAGGGTTCCCTGATCTCCACGGGGATCACTGCTTCCGTTCCGTAGGTCAGACGGAAGGGGGTCTCCCCGGTCGTGGAATGCGGGGTTGTTCGGTAGGCCCAGAGGACGCTGTGTAGTTCCTCGACCCACCTTTGCTTGGCATCGCCCAGTCGGCGTTTCAATCCTCGGAGGATCACTCTGTTTGCCACTTTGGCCTTCCCGTTCGTTTGAGGATGCTCGACCGACGTGAAGTGCTGCTTCGTGCCCAGTTTGGTGACGAAGTCCTGGAAATTCCTGTCGGTGAACCGTGTCCTGTTGTCGGTGACGATTGCTTGGGGCACGCCGAATCAGACGAGGATGTTCCTCTTGTAGAAACGGAGTATGATGAAGGCCGTGATTTTGGCCAAGGCTTCCGCCTCGATCCATTTCGTGAAATAATCCACGCCGACGATGAGATACTTGTTTTGGTACGACCCCACGATGAAGGGCCCGAGGATATCCATTCCCCACCACACAAATGGCCACGGGGACGACAATGTTTTGAGCTCGTTTGGAGGGGTAAGGTGCATGTCCCCGTGTCGTTGGCATCGATCGCATTTCTTAACGTGCTCCTTGGTGTCCAGCTGCATGGTTGGCCAGTAATACCCCGCTCAGAGAGCCGTACGGGCTAAAGATCGCCTTTCTTCTTTGTGCTCGCCAATTTGGACAAGATATCTGCTCGAGTATTGTGCTCGCGTGGGATGTGGGTTACTTCTGCGGAGGTGAATTTTTTCATCTTTTCTTTCACCAAGGTCAGGTATTCGACGAGGCTGTCGTTCTTGGCCTGGTACTCTCCTCGGACTTGCGAGGCTACGAGCTGGGAGTCGGTGAAGATTTTGACCTGTTTGGCACCAAGGTCCTCGGCCAATCGTAGGCCGGCGAGGAAGGCCTCATACTCTGCCTGGTTGTTTGATGTCGGGAAGGATAACTCGATGGAGACCTCGATCAGGATGCCTTCCTCGTTCTCGAGGATAATGCCCTCCCCACTCCCTTTCGTGCTGGATGTCCCGTCGACGTAGTTTGTCCATTTTTGGGATCCGTTGGTCGAAGGTTCTGGGACGGTCATTTCCGCCACGAAGTCGGCCAGTACCTGAGCCTTCAGGGCTTTCCTTCCCTCGTACAGGATGTCGAACTCGGCAAGTTCGAGCGACCATCTGAGCATCCTTCCTGCCATGTCTACTCGGCCAAGGAGCTGCCTTATAGGTTGTTCGGTTCTTACGACCACCGTGTGGGCTAGGAAGTAATGGTGCAACCTCCTAGCCGCGGTGACGAGGGCCAGGGTGACTTTCTCGATCTGCTGATACCTGAGCTCGGGACCTTGGAGGGCTTTTCTCGTGAAGTAAATTGGTTTTTACCCGTCGGGGGTTTCCCGTATGAGGACGACGCTGACCTCTTCGCTCGTGATGGCGAGATACAAGAAGAGTGTCTCCCTGTTCTCTGGCCTTGAGAGGACCGGGGGCCGTGACAGGACTCGTTTGAGATGGAGTAACACCTGCTCGCATTTCTCGCTCTATTCAGCACGAAAGGGGGAGGGTGGTCAGCATCCCGTTCAGTGATTGAATTGACTTCTTCGAGTTCGGAGTTGGGATCTCGAAGAAAGCCCTAGACTTGTCGGGGTTGGCCTCGATTCCTCGCTCTGTGAGGTAGAAGCCGAGGAACTTACCCGCCCGAACGCCGAAGGTGCATTTGTCGGGATTGAACCTCATGTGGCATCTCCTCGCCGTGTCGAACACCTTCTTGAGATGAGCGGCGTGGTCGACTTCTTCCGCAGATTTGATGATCATGTCATCCATATAGACCTCGAGCATGTCGCCGATCTCTCCCCGGAAGACTTTGTTCATCATCCGTTGGTAGGTCGCGCCGGCGTTCTTCGGGCTGAAGGCCATTACGTTGTAGTAGTAATTGCCCGACTCGGTCATGAAGGTTGTATGTTGCTTGTCAGCCTTATCCATGGGGATTTGGTTGTACCCCGAGTAGGCGTCCATGAAGGACAATAGCTTGTAACCTGCAGAATTGTCGACCAGTTGGTCGATGTTAGGCAAAGGATAAGAGTCTTTCAGGCACGCCCGGTTAAGATTGGTATAGTCAACACACATCCTCCATTTTCTATTATTCTTTTTTACAAGTACAACGTTGGACAGCCAGGTTGTGTACCTGGCATCCAAAATAAAATTTGCCTCTAGGAGGTCTTTTACAACTTTTTCAGCAGCCTCCGCTTTTTCGGGGGACTGCCTACGCCTACGTTGAACTATGGCCCTAGCACCCGGATCTCGGTGAGCTGATGGCAGGCCACCTCGGGGCCAAGGCCAGGCATCTCAGAGGCGCTCCATGCAAAAAGATTAGCGTTCTCTCTGAGACATGCCTTTAGCTGCTTCTTCGCCAGGTCGGGGAGTCCAGTGCCAATCTTCACGCTTTGGTCTGGGTCGTCTCCGAGGGCGACGAGCTCGAAGTCTCCGTCTGGGACGGGGCGCGCTGGGTGAAAGGGCTGCCCGTTGTTTTCCGCCTGGAGGTCGAGGCCAGCTGCTCCACTTTCTTCATGCTCGCCAAGGAACCTGCTGTCGAGGTCAACCGCGTTGATGCGCAGGAGAGGCTTCTGTATGGCGTCCGGGGACGACTTTGCTCCGGTCTTGGGCTTGGTGCCGGTGGAACTCATGCCTTTGATTGCAGCGTCGAAGCATCTCCTGGCCGCATCTATGTCCCCGTGCATCGTAACTACCCGTCCCCTGGTCGTGTAGTACTTTATCTTGAGGTGGACCGTTGATGGAACTGCTGTGAGTTCGGCCAGGGTGGTCCTCCCGAGGATGCAGTTGTAAAGAGATGGACATTCGACCACCAGGAAGTGGGTCTTGACTTGCCGGGCAGTGTCTTCGGCCCCGAACATGACCATCAGTTCAACGTAGCCCCACGGTCTGGTGGTGGTGTCGTTGAACCCCTACAGATCTGAACCGACGTACGGGGTCAGATGTCTCTCGTCGAGCTGGAGGGTCCCGAACAGGTGAGCATACATGATGTCGACCGAACTTCCCTGGTCGACCAGGATCCTGCGAACGTCAAAGTTCGCCATCTGTGCCCTGACTAAGAGGGGGATGGTGGCGTTGGGCGCTCCACCCGGCAGCTCTTCAAGATAGAAGGTGATAGGGTTTGATTTCCCCTGCACCTTCTCGAGAGTGGTGGTCTTTGCCGAGGTTGCGGACTCCAGCTCGTCAAATTTCCGCTTGATCGACCCGACGGACACCTTCTCGTAACCACCTCCAGATATGACCGTCGTCTTGGGGAATCCTTCCCACGTGATGCGGGCAGCAACGGGGTCTTCGTAGGGGAAGTTTTCCCACATGCTGCGAACTATCTCTTGGCCCACGATGCCTTCGGGGACAAAAAGCCCTTGGGTCAAGTGACGCTGAGGGTGACCTAGAGCCGACTCTCGTCGGGAGGAGGTTTCGTATCTTCGACGCTTTGGGCTTCCCGGGCACTGGGAAGAGGGGCGTCGTTCTTCTGGGCATACTTCTTTAGGTGCCCTTCCTTGATCAAGATCTCAATTGCATCTTTGAGATGGATGCAGTCCTCCGTGACATGTCCGTGGCTCCGGTGGAACCTGTAGTACTTGGACTTGTCTGTGTTTGATTTGGGGGCCGTTGGCTTCGGAAAGCGGACGCCTCCTTTCAGAAATTCCGAGTTGGAGCACTCGGAGAGGATTCGCGCGCGGGGAGCGTTTAGCGGCGTGCATTCCTTGAACCGGCCAGCTGGTCCTCTCGGTTCGCGAGAGTCCAGGGGGCGGCCTTCCTTATTTCTTTCTCCTCCATGTCGGGGAGGAGAGTCTTCTTCTCTGTGGCCGCGGGGGCCTTCCTTCCGTCTCGAGTCGAGGGCGATCTGTGCTGCCTCTGACTCTTCGAACTCGATGTATGACTGAGCTCGTTGAAGGATGTCCTCCAAACGGCGAGGTCTGCGGAGGCCCACGGACTTGGCGAAATCGGATCCAAGTCGCAGTCCCCGGATGATTAGAAACTTCTTCATGTCGTCAGTCGTGTGGACCTCGACAGCCTCCCTGGTGAACCTTTCAATGTAGTTCCTGAGAGACTCGTTCTTCCCCTGGAAGATGCTCTCTAGCGCGACCTCCGTCATCGGGTGTCGGTGAGATGTCGTGAAGTGTTTGGTAAAGCGTTCTCTTAGTTGCTTCCAGGACGTGATCAACCCGGGCGCTAGACTCTTGTACCAGGTTATGGCGCCCTTCCGCAGGGTGGTGGGGAAAAACCTGCACTTAATAGCTCCCCTGACGCTTCTGAAGTTGAGCATGGCTTCAAAACTTTCGACGTGATCGTCGGGGTCGGCCAGGACGTCGTAGGTCCCCAGTGGCGGGGGTTTCTCCATGCCCGCAGAGATTGGGGCATCCATGATCTCCCATGATAGGGGGTCCTCTGGTTGTCATCGTCGCTTCCGGCTGGGGACCCTGATGGGGATCGGTGGTGTCGACCAGGTCCCTGTCGTGGAGGGGAGTTCCTGGAACAGTTCCTCGGCCTCTCTTCGGCGGTCTTGCTCCTCTTGGTAGTTGACGAGTGCCTGGGTTCCTTCCGAGACGGGGAACGATGGCGCTTCTGGGAGGTTTCTGGCTGGGTGCGCTCCAGGCGCGGCCGGCGGCCCTCGCGCACCGGTGAGAGGGTCCGAGATTCTTCTGGGGGAGTCCTTCGCGGGGAAGGAGAACGGCGAGGTGAAGGTGGACGACGATGTCTTCGCGGGGAAGATCGTCGTGCCCGCCCTCGCTCGAGCGCTTCAATTCTGAGATTCTGGTGCATGATCAGATGGTTGGTCTGGTTGACTAAGGCGAATAGGGCCAAGATGCTCGGATCTGCATTAGGCGGAGGAGCAACTGGCTGAAAGGCGACTTGCTGGTCGTCCTGCTGGGCGGCGTCGTACGCCGCGTCTTCGGAGTCTGGGGAGGCGGTCTGCCCCTCTCTTACGTCGGCTTCTTCGACGTTGAGGGCAGTATTGTCCTCATGGTGGTTTCCGTTCTCGAGCTGCGCGAGGACGGTGTCCAGAGCTTTATTCGCAGACGGGTTCTTGGCCATGCTGGTGGTGAACACAGAAATTGCTTTGTTTTATCGTTGAAGGAAAAACGGGGAAGCAGTGTTTCCCACAGACGGCGCCACTGATCATACCTGGATCAGACAGTTAGATAGTGACCAACAGCGTCGTGAAACCTTCAGCTCCGGTGATGGTGAGACGGCGGGGGGGTGGGGGTGTACCTACAAGGTACTCCGACGCTCAAGTCAGGAAAGGTCAGAGAAAAACAAGTACAGAAAGTAGGTGATTTTAGAATATGAAGTAACCTGACCCTCTCACGGGATAAGGTATTTATAGAGAGCCCCCAACATGGGGCCAACGGTTACTTGCACTGGGCTGGATAGCAAGGCCCAATCCAAGCAACTTCCAAGGCTTACGTGGCATAGTGAAGACCAGCACGTGGTCTTCACCCTGGGGTAACGGTCCCGAGATCTCCGAAAGTAGGGCAGACTGATTCCTTCGGGAGTGGGAAGTTACAAGAGAACGTGTCCTCGTAGGGAGGAGCACATGGAGGTCGAGGATAGTGAGATTCTCCTCGACCATAAGCTTCTGCCCGACATAGGCGTTTGCTATGTGACTACCGAGTGGAGGACACGCGGGGTCCCCGGCGCTGCGAAGTTGTGCTCGTCACTGGCCATTGGAAGGATCACGCTGGGCCGACCCATTACTGGATTGGGCCTGCTCGACGGTTGGGCAGACCGCGGCCCAGTCCGGAACACTCTTATTATCACAATATAGTACAAGGGAGTTGATTAAAAAAAGGACATTCATATCAAAAAGCAACTAACAAATTCAAATAATTTTAGTAGTGGTAGATACCATAACACGATACTTGGCTTCTGTAGAAGATCGTGATACAATATCTTGTTTCTTATTTTCTCAAGAAAAATGCAAAAACATGTGGTACTCTTACGATTTGTGGAGTCATCTGTCTAATTAGCGTTAGAATAAACATGTAACTCCAATGAGGACGATGAGAGAAACAAAAAGCTCTAAAATTAGGATCCTCGAAAATATTAAAAAATGACAAAAAAAAAACGGTTCAATGTATTGTAGTGGGATAGATAACAAATTGAGTGACGACATGAACAACATGTGTACTATCATGGTAATCGTAAGATACACCAGCCTACCAAAGCACGATACAAAGTTGGATCTGATAGAAAAAATCCATTAGAAGAAGCATACACGCTTGTCTTTCTCATACTACAAAAGAAAATAAGCATACACTTTTGTCTTTCTAATACACAAAGGAAAATCCATTAGAAGATGCATACACCTATAAAAAAATGTCATAAACTCTTTTGATCAAGTCTTCTAAAAATTGTCACAATATTTATGGTGATATATAAGTTCAAATAAGCTCATCCAAACAGGCCCTAATTCTATGGAGCTTGTTTCAAACCATATAAAGTTTTCTTCAACTTAAATATATTCCCTTGATTATGAGAAATACCCGGCGGAGGTACCATATAAGCTTTCTCATGAAGATCAACATTTTAAAATAAATTTTAATAACCATTTGAGAAATATGCCACTAATGAACCTAGGAAACTACAATATGAGTGTGAATAGTTGTCATCTTTACAACTAAAGCAAAGGTTTATTCATAATCCATTCCATATTATTGAGAGAGTCCCTTAGCAATAGACATGATTTGTAGAGGTCATATCATCCATCATACTTAGTTTTGATTTTGTAGATCCAGCAAGATCCAATAGAACCTTTTTTCTAGAAGTAAGACTTACTAATTCACAAGTATTTGTCTTGTATGAAGCAGAAAGTTCTTTTTTCATAGTCTTCTTCCAAAAAGGGTTAAATATATCCTTTTTATCGGAAGAGGGCTTAGACAAACTATAAATGGATGTTAGAAAAGAATAAAAAGATGTAGAGTAAATGGAATAAACAAAACCAGATAATTGAGTATACTTACAGTCACAGAAAAAATAATGATGAGAAGGAGGAGTATGATCAACAGCCGTGGGAGATTGTTGGGAGGTGTGGGGACAAGAGGGGTATCAATATTAGTATTATTAGTATTATCAGTCTTGTAGTTCTTAATATTACAATAACTAAAAACATTATCTTTAAGACCAAAAAGATCAATATGGATGAGTTTCAAACTACTATTAATATGAGAATCATAGAAAAATGAGTAAACAGAGACGTGTTTAATAAATAAAACAAGACATAAAACATAAAGTTTTCATCGTTAAGGATCATCATAATGATAAATCTTTTGATCATCCCCATAACCAAGAAAAGCACATACGACAAAACAAAAAGAAAATTTACTACATTCTCCTTGTGGACGAAGAACTAATCAAGTAGAGCCAAAGACATTCAAAGAAGAATAATCAGGGATATAATCATACTTTTTTTAAAAGAGATAAATCTAATGTGACAGACAATGGGATGAATTTATTTTGCCTCCTAGGAATTTCCCTAATTCATGTTTTGTTGCTTGTCAATTTAGTATTTTGATTTATTTGTCATAACTGAGTCTCCTCACATAGTTGCGTATTCAAGGGTTAAATGCTAAATCATTTTTACTCATGCATAAGTCAAACAATTTGCTTAAAGTTAAAGCAATATGTTTCTAGTAAATTAATCGCAGATTTAGATCTAGAAACACATAAAAGCATGATTCAAATCATGTCAAGTCTCAATTCAAAATAGCACTTCATTTTTATTAAAATTTGAATTTTATGACATGCAACTCAAATCAGGGATTTGGTTTACTCGAATCAAATTGAACGTGAAAAATCACATATTGATTCTGAGTGTTTATTTCAAATCATGAAAAGGATCACTCGAATCAAATGTGGAATCTAATAAACAGGATTTTGCCTCCATATGTTTAATTCGAATTACAGAAGCCTGACTCGAAGCATATGGTTTTGATTCAAATCATAAAAAGGCTTAACTCAAGTCAAATGTTGGTTACCAATTCTGGATTTTGGTTATGTAATCTTGATTCAAATCATGGATTTGTCTGACTAGAATCACATGACTCAAATCATGAAAATCTAGTTGAATCATAAAAGTAGTTTTTCTTAGTTTTTAATTCTTGATTAAAATCATTTACTCTGTTGACTTGACTCATACCATTTGCTCTTTAATCAAATCAAATTGGTATTATCTATTATTTTTAGGCCTTATCTTCAGCACATATATAAATCCTTTTCCCAAATCCATCTCATAATATTCTATGATTTAGAACACATAATACGCTTTTGTCTCAAACTTTCAAAAATCATTTTGAGTTTTATCTTGAGTTTGAAACCAAAATTTTATCTTCATATTCAACCTATAGTTTCTACCATTTTTATTTGGATTAGCTTATTAACCTAGGGTGTGAGATATATGTGAGGATGCTCGTTTAGTGATTAAAGTTTTGTAAATATTTAAAGATTTCAGGTTGGCATTTTTGTGTGGTTATGGTTGGGATTGACAATCCAATTGTGAATAAAAAGGTATCTTTTCTCCAAGATTTCTCTAGTATAGTTGTGTGGAAGCTGTTACAAACAAAGCTGGAGTTTCTATTACCTTCATACAAATCAAGTCTTAGACAAGGAACTGGTATGACTTAGGAGAAGTGTATGCATAACACACGCTTAAAGAAGAGGTCTTGCATTTGGAAGGTGGAAGTAGAGATCGAGTAAAGATCATGCAGTGATTAGTTTTAGACATTGTATACATTCAAATAGAATCTTTATATTAGATATTGTTTATTTTCAGCATTATCTTGAATCTTGTGATTGTATTAAAAGAATTTGTGTAAAAATTGTCAAAATCATAATGGAAGATAAAAAAATATTCAATCGAAAATTATTGGAGAGTGGAGTAGGCACAAAAAGAGGACGAGTGTGTTGAACCACTATAAATTTGGCATACTATCTCTCATTTTCTCTCTTCTACATATTTTGTTTAGAATTGTATGTTTAGGTTGTGAGTGCAATATACTTTTAAATATGTTTTGAATGATGTCAAAACTAGGTAGCTTAACTCTTTGTGTATGTTAGACCTTATAGTCTTTGTATATATGTGCATCATCATAGGACATGTAGAATTAGATTACATAAGCCATCACATGCTAAAAATATGACTTTTCATGAAATAGTTGTCAATGGGTTGATACATCCTTGGAATGTATCAATGCATACTGAGTTTATTTTCAAGGAAAATGAATCTGCTTCTAATGTATTTATATATAAGCAAGATGAGTCAATACATGTGGTGAGTGGGTCGATACATTCATTGTTGGAGTCGACTCCATCTGTAAGGCATTTTCAAACAAACACCTCTGCCTTCAATGCATCGATACTTTAAAGGGATGGGTCAATAAATTCAGCAAATGATTCAACTCCCCTGTGTTTAGAGTCGACTCCTTCTGAAGCATTTTTTTCAAACAATTTATCACTGCCTTCAATGTATCGACTCCTTCAGTTTATATATTGATTGATTATAGTTTGAAGTCAATACATTCTGTTACAACTTTCAAATTTTGCATTTTGACTAAAAATTTGTTTTGCTTATTTCTTTTCTACATACACACATACATATAAATATGAATTCATGCATCATTTCTAAAAAATTGAAACCTGGACGATACAAGGAATTCACATCATCTTCAACCTTTCTTTGTATGCATTCAGCAACTACACATAATCATTTTTGTTGCTTGTCATCAAGATAAGATTGATAAGGTCCAATTTAGGTTAGTGTAATCAAATTGGGTGGAGTTTTTCTTTGGGGGTTTCATAGATAAAACCTTTAGGGTTTTTGACTCCAAGATCAAGGGTTGATTTAGGAACTTTTGCACAAGTCTTTACAACTTGGATTCATTCGAGTGAAAGTTTTGAAGAACAAGGGTTCTTGCAAAGGAGTAGCGGTAATCAGAGGATAAATTGAAAGACTTGGGGCAAGATTTCGCAATTTGGATTCAACCGAGTGAAAGCTTTGAAGAACGGAGGTTCGACCAAAGGAGTAGCGGTAACTGGAGGATCACATCGGAGGTCTTGTGTGACTTTATCTTGCTAAGATCAAGGGAAGAGAAGAAGCTAGGACCAACATCAAACATAGGGTTTCGGGTTTTGAATTGCTATTACTTCTCTTGTAAACTGATATTGCAAAGGTTAATTACAATATCTCAATTCGATTTCGACTTGAGGGTAGACGTACCCATAGTAAGGACAATTGGGGAACTGCCTAAACAAATCTTGGTGTTCTCTGTGTGTGTGTGTGTGTGTGTGTGTGCATTTTGATAACACTTGATGTGTATTTTGAAGTCCTAAAAATTCTAATTGAGTTGAAGTGTGTTAAACTGTTTTGTGAAACTATTGCAATCTAAACCATTGCAATTGATTTGTTACATGCTCAACTCAAAGAGAATTAAGCTTGGTGTATTGTACACCAAGTGTTTGATATTTGGACTGCACACTAAGTGTTCGATAAAATTCTTTTGTCAAGTTTAATTTCACATTTCATTGAAAATTATTTATCTTAGCGTGGTTTATATTCAAACATATTATTTAGAAATTATTGGTTTGCTTTTCTCATCTTTAGCATTCACTTTACTACGGTTTGTACGCATATCCAATTCTATCAATAACGGTTCGGATAGACGAGACTCGATCCGGATTCGCTTCTGCTTGCCATAGAAAAATATTTTTCAAAACAGAATTTTTAAAAAGAAATTTTTTATTTGGCGATCTATTCACCCCCCCCTTCTATACCGTAGCCCTCGTCTAAAATAGGTTTAATGTTTTCTCACATTGTTAGGTTTTACTATTTGGTAAGAATATGGACTATGAACGGTCTAGAGGGGGGTCAAATAGACCTTACAAGTTAAAAAAATTGTTTATGTTGAAATAAGAGACAATGAGAAACATTTGAATAAACCATGTGTTTTAAATAGCACTTTAGAGCCTGTTATATATATATATATATATATATATATATATATATATATATATATATATATATATATATATATATATATATATATATATATATAGAGAGAGAGAGAGAGAGAGAGAGAGAGAGATACAAATATTTTTAACATATACAAATATCAACACTCCCCCTCAAGCTTGATCATATAAATCAAATGCACCACACTTGTCACATATATAATTAGTTCTGGGACTTCGCAGGAATTTTGTAAACACATTTGCCAATTGATCATTAGAGTTGACAAAGCTTATGACGATCTCGCCTAATTATATCTTCTCTCTGACAAAGTAACAGTCTATCTTAATATGTTTGGTCCTCTCATGGAAGAATGGATTTGAAGCAATGTGAAATGCAACTTGATTATCACAAATAAGTGGCATTGGTCTTGTTTCTTCAATTTTAAGTTCCTTGAGTAATTTCTTTAACCAAATGAGTTCACATGTTGCCATTGCCATGGCCCTATATTATGCCTCCGCGCTTGATCTTGTAACTACATTTTGTTTCTTACTTTTCCACTATATAAGGTTTTCTCCAACAAGTACATAATACCTAGAGGTGGATCATCTATCAATGGGTGACCCTGCCTAATCAACATCGGAGAATCCAACTATCTAAGTATGTCCTTTATCTTCATACACAAGACCTTTTCTTGGAGCATATTTGATGTATCTCAGAATCCGAATAACAAAATCCATGTGTTAATAACAAGGAGAATTGAAGAATTGGCTTACCAGATTAACTGCAAAAGTGCTACCTAAATACCCAAAAAATAACGGAGTTTATCAAGTTCTTTTGTCTGAAATTAATTTGAGAGATATTGTTTTAACATGAGTATTCCATGATGATCACTACCAATTATGGTAATGTCATCTACATACATAATAAGGTAAATACACCTTTGGGTTGAGTGACGATAAAACACAGAATGGCCAGCTTCACTATGAACTATACAAACGGTTGTGCTACAGTGCTGAATCTGTCAAACCATGCTCTCGGAGATTGCATAGGACCATAAAGATACTTGTGTAGCCTACAAACCATAGTCGATGACTCCCGATGAGCAACAAACCCAGGTGGTTTCTCCATATATGTTGGGTGAGAATATGGAAGTAGAAAAACGATCTAGAGGGGGTGAAAAGACCCTTATTAAAAATTTCAACCGCTTTTTCTAAAACTGAATATCATAGATTTTTCAAAAGCGTGTGCGGAAGGTTTGAAGCCAAAATATGAAAAGTATACTTTTTGAAACATGATCACGTTAACACTAAATCAATCTACAAATACCAAGGATGGTTTTTGTTATGATACACAAAGGTATTGATTGATTCAATAGTATATTTCACAAGATATGATTATACAATGATTCAATTATAATGAATTCTAACCTCAATTGTTTCTTAGATTTTAATCACCAATGCAACTAGATTAGGCACCAATTCTAACAAAATCTAAGCTTAAGTAATAAATCGCTGCCGATTGAATAAACGATAAAATACACTAGAATCGAAATACCTAAGCATGCAAATCCTATGAAAATTAAATTTAAGATTAAGGAGAGAGATGACATCGGGATTTATAGTGCTTTGGCGTTCGTCCTCGCTATGCCTATGTGCACTCTTCAATGATTTCCCATTGGAACTTGCATTATTCCTTTTTATTTGACAAATATTTTCAAGAGTTTATACAATCACCAATCCACAATAATGTTGAGAAATATAAAATCTCCTATCAGGATATTTACTTTTATACAACGTAATGTCAAACTCTTTTACGTAATCTTTATGCTATTAATGCTTCTTGAATCTTCCAATATCATCAATCTGCTCTAAGTCTTCATGTGTAGTAATCAACCCCTTTATCCTATTGATTCCTTGAGCGAGGAATTATCCGAAGATTTGAGAAGAACTCTGCCTTATCCATAGCCTTCCACACAATAACTACCAAGGCAATTTGGAGAGAAGAACCTCCTTCTTTTCACTGGAATTTTTCAGCACCAATGACAACAACCATAATCTTGCAAGCTACTTGAAAATCTCAACCAATTCTTCAAGAAAGATTAGTTTCAAGGACACATCTCCTTCAATCAATTACAAATCTCTCGTTATCAAGATCTGGAATCAAACTAAATTTGAAGATGTAAAAGTTTCGTTGCAAGAGCTTTGAACTTTAAAAAAAAATTGAGGGTATTGATTTTTCATAGAATCACACAAAAATGGTTATGGACTTTTTGATTTGCTACATGAAAATGATGACAAAAAGGTTTTATATGTGCTTGAGAGTACGCATAAATTATGGTTTAAAAAGTTAGTTAGATTTGAATCAAGAGCAATACATGGTTTGAGTCAAGGAATAAGTGAAGTGAAATAAAATAAAAATAGAGCTTTTACTCATTTTTCAGTTGATTCGAATCAAGAGCAATGTATGATTTGAATCAAAGACCCCGTGATTCGAATCAAGTGTTAATTCTAATTCAAATCAATTCAAGCAGAGCCAACTGACAAAATTTGAGAAAACTTTGTGATTCGAACCTGGTGTAAAGTTTGATTCGAATCAAATCAACTAGAGGTGACCAGAAAATGCCTTATTCGAATCAAGTGTAAATTCTAATTCTAATCAAAGTGTGTGATAACTTTTGATTTGCCTCAGTTCTATTTGATTTGAATCAGGACATGTGCTTGATTCGAATCAAATACCTAAAATCTCAAATTTTCACAAATTTCAAAACACTTTGAGATTTTTCTTTCAACCTAACTTGAATTAATAACATATATGGCTCCTATTCCACTGAATCATGAAATTTGACAAAAAGAATCATGATCAAGTTCAAACCTGGCCAAAGGTTTATGCATGCTAAAAATAAATCATTTCAAAACTTGATTCAGAGAGGTGCAAGGATGAAGGAGACTCAATAACTGAAAGTATATCAAAATTAAAGCGATAAGACAAGCAATAAAATAATTGTATTAGAGTGACCTCCCCTGAATGTATTAGGGACATGCAACTACAATATATACTTCCTCTTCATCAATTTCACGAACATCTCAAGTGTCAGTTTGAGAGTTCGTTCCAGTTTTGGAATTATCTTCTTGTCCCATGGGAATGTTAGATGCCTCATTCGGCATTATCTTCACCATCACTTCTATCGACACCACTCGTATTCCTACCTGCAAGGTATTCAATTAAGTTTTTGTTTCCCAATTATGTTTAAAATGTTGAATTGATGCTTAACGTTAGACATGGTTATATCTAGAATTCAGGAAAACATAATCAACATTTAATTTATAAACTAAATAAATATATCAATTTATTTAATAACAAATGTTACAAAAACCATGATCATGCTTCATTCAAAAACCTTTATCAATAAATCAAGTTAAGACTAGTAATGGTAAGATGATAAATATCATTAATGCTACATAATCTTTACCTAATTATTCATGTTTGTTAATACCAATAAGAAAAAAAATAATGACAAGTAGAGTGATGACTAAAAGAAAACATTTAACCATTTGAAAAATATGGATGAATATTTTAAAAATGATGTGAGAATTATGAATGGGGTGAAGTATTTATAGAGTCAATTTTATGAAGTGTCTATTATTTTACTGTTGGGTGTGTGAGCGTTGGGGGATATAGAAATAATGTTAATTTTATTGTTCATTATCGTTAAGAAAGGGAAAAATATGTTAAGTGTCATATAGATGCTTCCTCGATTAGTTCACCAAAAGGCTCGCAAGACAAAGACTCAACGCACAGAAGAAAAGTTATCATCTAGTTTGGGAATCCAACTTGATACAGTCAATATAACTCTAGACAATTATAATCCGAACCGAATCGACCAGCTCTGATACCATAAAATGAGACAGCCTGTGTCCCATTAGTGAAATTCTAATTAAAACCTAGAAACCTTTAAAAAAATACGGAAAATTTGAAACTTTTAAATACTAAGACTGAACTAATTAAAACATACAACTTTACATATATATGCTTCCAATATATTTTACATAGAGTTTGACACAGCTAAGACTAATGGCACTGCCACTTAGATGAAACTTAAAAGAAAAATACATAAAAGAAACCGAAAGAAAACATAACAAAAATGACGTCCTAAATCCAACGAGACTGACATTTATACTGATTCTACATAATATTACGTAATAGTAGCGATGTGATCGGCGTTTGACAAAACGCTAACAACCTTTAATCTTGACGTCGTCGTAACCCATCTACACGTCACTCCATAGCCTTCCCTCTTGAACATTCAGGATGTAAGAAGGATTCTAGCCCGTCGCTTGATCGTCAAATATCAATCCAAAAATGTAAGACAAAAAGAACACAGGGCAAAATTTTACGTACAAGTTTAAAAGTGAAATGGGGTGTAAAATAATAATATTTATGGCAAACACAATTAGTAAAACAAATGTATCCTTATCACTATTGATATCTACTCAATGTCTTTTTATTTTAATGCATCCTTGAACTATATGCTAACTTAGGCCACTGAACGCAGTCAAGGATATATATCCCATTTACCAATATCAAATATCACAAGACCACATGCCACCAACATACTCCTGATTACTAAGAGCTATGCCACGTGATTTCACGTGGAGTCCAAGTGTTATAAGTCGATCGTCTCTAAGAAATCAATCCAAGAAACTTGTCTTGCCTCACATGCATAAATAATAATCCTCGTCGGGATTGTAGGCAAGTGATCGACCTCGTATGTCCCATACCGCGCAGAAGTGGACTTACACATTCATCAATGAAAGTTTATATGATCACTCAATCATCTTGTGGAATCTCTCAACCATAAGTATTAATTTAATAATCAGGACTTATCGTATCAATCTTTTAGGTTATACTTATTATCTAGATACTTAGGTTGAGTGCCAAACCCATCAAATGCCTTATCGTATTTCTTCATTCTTTCCTGGAATGATCATTATCTCTACACAATCAGTTCACTTTGTACAATGAATAGTATATGGTTCACTTCCCAGGTAAGAGAGGTGATCGTATGAGAGATAGTCCAACAAGTCTTGCCTAGCCAGACCCCGACTGTATACAACTAATCAAAGTAGTTCATTTCCCTTAAGTGATGAGGGATCTTCCTCCTGATTCCCGCTACGCCGTTGGCTCATTTTCTTCGAACAATAACCAATTTCGTTTGTTAGTCTAAAAATTATAATCATTCAAATATATATTCAAATAAACAAATAAATATTTAGATAAATAATCAAATAAAGCAAGCACAAATAAACCTTGGATATCATAGATTAACCATATAATAAATTATTAAGGTCAGGATAAAGAAGAAACGTCTTTCCTTACTTATTTATCCCTAGTAGGGTTTTGGTCACCACTACTTTCATATATATTAAAATATTTTACGCTAACTGTCCCAACGTATACATATATTTCCCCCACCTTTTGAGCGTTGTTGAAAGTTCACGAGTGCTTTCTTCGATTTTTGGCAAAAGCCTAATCTTCGATAACCATTGAATTGTACAAAATTTATAAAATAATTAGAATATTATTTATGCTTAATTAAATATAACCCATTACAATTTTAAATATTTATTTTAAAATATTTAATAATAACCTCCACTATATTTAAATGATTGTTAAACTCAAATATAAATTAGACTATACCATCGTTTGGATTTGTTCGTTTTAAAAAATTATTAAGAGTATATTCCTAATAACATTTTAATTTTATAATAACACTTGGCCATTATAGCGACTTAAAATAGTAAAATTTATCTTTTATTAGGATATCAACTTGGACTTTATAAATTCAATACCTCGACGTTTGAACGGAAATTTAAATAGAAAATTTAAAATAATTAATCTTGACGGCTGATCAGAACCTGAATTGGGCCAAAGATGACGTCTGTGATGCTGGGTGTGAGAGATGGGGAGGGGGTGTACCTGCAAGGCACTCCGATGCTAAAGTAAGAATCGGAGAGAGAGAGAGAGAGAGAGAGAGAGAGAGAGAGAGAGAGAGAGAGAGAGAGAGAAAGACAAGTACAAAGTATGTATTTTGTAGGGTGAATTAGAATACCTGACTCTCTCAAATGAGAGGGTTTTTAAAGTGGCTTCAGCGTGTGGCCAACGATCCCTATTTTTGGGGCAAAATAATCGTTTTCCGAAGAATAGGTAACTGTTAGAAACTAGCCGTTAGGACGAGCAGAGGTGCCTGAAACTAGCCGTTGCCGCGGGCAGAGGCTCAGTTGCGGGCACGAGCATCGTGACTGTTTCTGGATGGTGGAACCGTGCGTAACGGGCAGGAGCTACCAAGGGACGGTAGGTGACCCTTGGGGTCATCCGACCATATTTGCCCGGTAGAGGGGCAGAAGGGTAAATGTTGCCCTAAATTGGCTGGATTTAGGCAATTGGGTCGTTCTGTGAGCAGAAGTGGATTGGGCCATGCCTAGCCATTGGGCCAGTATGGAACAGGAGCCCCCTAAGTCGTTGCTCCCGAGCATGGGAGTGATGACTTAAGGGTAGTTCGCAGTCCCTGGGAGGTCCAAAAATGGTCATCGTTCGTCGACGAGATAAGGTTGTTCTACGATGCCCGAGGGAGTTAGTGCCTGCGAGGTACGTAACGTTGTTTGGCGTGCCCGACGTACGGGGAGCCCAACGGTTGATGTGATCTGAAGAGGTGAAGTGCCACGTGTGCCTCGAGCCCTATGCTGCATTGGATGCGTCATGATGGCTAGGCTAGGGTCATGATGATGCCCCTAGCTGTGCGTGCTCGTGCACGTGCCTTTAGATGGTCTATAAATAGAGGGAGAAGCTACTCATTTGCACTTTTCGCCTCTCTCTCTTCTTTCTCTCCTTTGCTCTGAGCTCTTCCGTTCGTTGTCGTCCAACCGTCGTCAAGACGCCGTCCAGCCGTCGTACAAGCACCGGTCAGCCTTCTTCGACCCTCTAACACTTCCTCGAACACGTAAGTTGCTCAACTTGACTTTAGTTTCAGGCTTTCTAGCTTTCTGATCTTCTAAAATGCATGTTGTTAGGGTGAAACTAGGTAGTGTAGTAGCAATTTCTGGTGGTTGTTGATGATAGGTGGTGGTTTGGCCAGTTTTAGCCGCTGCCATGGTCGCCGGAAGCTTAGGAACTTAGGACTTTAGGTTGATTCTGGTGCCGTTGCAACGACGGGAGCGTTGGTCGCCGATGGAGCTCATGAACTTTCCGGTGTACCTATGAGTTTTTTGGGAAATTCGTGAGTTTTTCAGTAGGCCTTCAAACGGTAGACTAGATAGCGAACCGGGGAGGATTTCCCCGTGTGCATTGGAGGGGTTGCCCCCGTGCATCTCCTCGTGCTAGTATCTGTGCCATTTGAGTAGGGTTTAGGTCAGGGACGTCGTCCTCGGGCATTTGCGTGCCCTTTCACTTGACTCGCGGTGGAAGGGTGGATTTGATTTTGTCATCGAATTCACTTTTGTCCTCTGCTTTTTAGGTGAAGGAGATGGCCCGTGAAACTGAAGACGAAATCCTGATAAACTTGTCTGAGGAGAGCTCCTCGGAGAGTAGTGACACAGAAGACACAACTACTCCCAGCGATGTCGGCGAGACCCCACCTGCGAGGACCTCTGCGGAAGAGTGGTCGGTCGCGGAACCTGCAGAGCATGCCTCTATTTTTGCTTCGTATACTGGGGACGTCTTCACGACCTTAGGGGCCGAAGTGGAATGGAAGGTACATTTCCCTAGTGAAGATGACCGAATCTGCTCGGACTACGGGGAGAGGTTCCCAATGTATGAGTACGTATTCAAGGATATTAGGCTGAGGTTGTCCTTCACTAATTTCCATAGGTCGGCCTTTGTGCATTTAGATCTGGCCCTCTCGCAGTTGGATCCCAATTCTCTAGCCTTTATCCGAGCATTCGAATTGATGTGGGAGTTCCTGAAGATAGGAGCTACCCTCCCCTTGTTCTTCACAGTCTTCCATCTCCAACGGCAGGTCTCGGGGAGGAAGTTCGGTTGGGTCTCGTTGAAGCAGGTGAGGAAGTAGTTCAAACTGTTCTCTGAGTCCATTAGGACTTTTAAGGAGAGGTTTTACATTATCGAGCCCGTGTCAGAGAAGGCCCAGGAATCCACGTATGTCTGGGAGGTGTCGACGAATGACAATAGGGAGGATCTTTACGACGAGGAGGGCAAAGTAGTGGCGCAGAGGTTGCTGAAGTTCCCCTTCTGCTGGAGTGGTGCTCACTTTTCCCAGGGGACCGACCAGTATCTTGCCCAGCCGGAGATGTTTGATGATGATGATAATGCGACGTTGGGGAACTTTGTTAACGGTTTTACCCCTGCCTAGTGCTGGACTAAGAACGAGAACCCAATCTTCGAGGAAGATGGGGGAAGAAGGTGGAGAGTCGTTATATTAACACAGAGGAGCTTCTTGAGTGCAGGACTCATGATGATGCTCTTAAACTACTGGGTAGTCTTTATTTCTTAGCTTGTTTGGATTATTATATTCCCCGATTACTAACGTGCTCGTTATGTTATTGCAGGTGAGATGTCTTTGGCGCACGAACGGATGGTGAAGAATGCCCATGCGAAGGGCAAGGGTGGTGCAGCAAACACGAAGAGTCGGCTCAGCCAACGAGGGCCACCTCCACAAGCGGGGTCGGGGACCTCCTCGTCGACTCTGCCGTCTATCCAGAGTTCTCCAGTGCCTGTAAACTCGAGGTTCAAGCGCTTTCGGCTGAATAAGATGGTGGACCTCAGCCAGGTGGGGGAGAAGAGCAGGTTCAAGCTACCTTCTTGCCTTCACAACATAAAGTTCTTCGAAGGATCCTCTTTGACGGTTCCTCGGGCGGAGCCTCTAAAGCTCGAGGCAATGGATCGCCTGAGCAAGAGGGAAATGCTAGCACAGGATGCTTCCGCCCTGATTAGGGTTTTGGAAATTGTCGCGGTTTACGCCGAGGAATATTCCCATCATGGCTCCGAGCTAAAGAATGCCTAAGCCGCGATAGTGGTCTTGGAGGAGAAGTTGAAGAAATCCAAGGAGGAGGCTAGGGTGGCCGAGGATGCGATGAAGAAGTCCCAGGAGGAGTTGACCAGGATAAAAGGGGAGAAAGACACCCTTGCTGCGGAGAAGAAAGCTGCAAAAGATTTGGTCGAGCATCTGAGGTCTGCTGCAGCCCTTGTTGAGGACGAGCCCGTGGGGGTGAAGAAGCTGAAGACGCGGGATGAGCTGGTCGCATGTATCGTTCAGGCGGAGGATGATGTCGAGGCCATTGGTGAGGATTCCTTTAACAACGTTGTGGCGCAGCTGAAGCTCGTGACCCCCGGGGGTCCAATTGACCACTGAGGGGACCAGTTTCCTGTACCATGTCGAGAATGGAAAAATCATCATCGCCGACTTCTTCCAGTTCGGCGAGGAGCATGCCCAAACTCTCCAAGAGGACCCTCAGCAGATGGAGGAGTGACTTCTTTTATGTTGTATCATCGCCCTACGCGCCGTATTTGTGTAATTTATTATTTTGTATGGGGAGTGGCCCCTTTTTAATGTAACAAGCATAATCGTGGTCCTCGTGACCACTTATTATTATAATATATATGTTTCCGGCCGATCTGGTCGGTTTTACATAATCTATATTTGCGCATGGCTTTATCTTTATTTATTTTGCTAAGTGTTGGAACTTTGCTCGATACGCATGTGTGCCCGTAATAAGAGTAACAGTGATTTGTTTATAGTTTCGAGATTTGCTCGACTTAGATGTGTTCTCTAGTGAGTGGGACTAGTCGAACGGCCTGGGTAGCTTTCGGGCATGAGAGCGGAGCTCAGGTCGCGTTTGAGGCCTGAGTTTGCGGCGTGAACTTTCCATCGTGAGCTGAGCATTCTGCCTATCATGGTGCTTTGACGACGGCGGGCTCGGTCGAGGAACCGCCGTCGGGCATGGGTTCTGCTCGTTCTTGAGCGAAAGACAACCTCAGTTTGTATGCAACGCTTGTACCTAGGAGCACATTCTTGGTCGGGACGCTATGCTCGTCGCATCAACGAAGCAAGCCGACGATTAGGGCCTTAGCTATAGTATTGTTTTAGCCTTTTGGCATTCCATGGTCGAGCAAGTTCTTCCCCGTTGAGGTGTTCTAGGTAGTAGACCTCGTTCTCCGTTTTCGCTCGAACACGATAGGGTCCCTCCCAGTTTGCAGCGAGTTTGCCTTCTCGAGAATCTTTGTGATTCCATCTTAAGACGAGTCTGCCTACTTGAAATTCTCGTCGTATAAATTTGGCGTTGTGCCTAATTGCTATTTTTTATTTTAGTGAGGCTTCGCGGAGGGGTGCTCCTGAGCGGACCTCTTCGACGAGATTGAGCTCCTCCTGTATCGCCTCGTTATTTGTCTCCTCGTCCATGGGGGATTCTGTCCGCCTGGAGGGCACGTGTATTTCAATGGGGTTCACTGCCTCAGTTCCGTAAGCGAGACGGAAAGGGGTTTCCTCGGTTGAAGAGTGGGGCGTAGTGCGGTAGGCCCAGAGTACGTTGTACAGCTCCTCGATCCAAGCTTTCTTTGTTTTGTCCAGCCTTCATTTGAGGCCTCGTAGGATTACCCTGTTTGCTACTTTGGCTTGCCCGTTAGTCTGGGAACTACGTCCCGTTGTCGGTGACTATTGCTTGGGGGATGCCGAAGCAGGGAGGGATGTTCCGCTTGTAGAAATGGAGTATGTTGTGGGCCGTTATTTTGGCCAGAGCCTCTGCTTCTATCCACTTGGTGAAGTAGTCAATGCCCACTATTAGGTACTTGTTCTGATTTGACCCACAACGAATGGTCCTAGGATATCCAACCCCCATCATGCAAAGGGCCACGGGGAGGACATTGCTTTGAGTTCATTGGGCGGTGTCAAGTGCATGTCTCAGTGCTGTTGGCATTTGTCGCATTTCTTAATGTGCTCTTTTGCATCATGCTGCATGGTCGGCCAGTAGTACCCTGCTCGCAGAGCTTTCCTAGCGAGGGATCTCCCCCCGAGATGCTGGGTGTTGATCCCTTCGTGGATCTCGCGCAGGACGTGGGCGACCATTTTTTCCTCGACACATTTGAGTAAAGGGATGGAGAACCCTCGCCTGTAGAGCTTATTTTCGACCAGGACGTAGGAGCAGGCTCTGCGCCTGACTATGCTGGCCTCCTTAGGGTCGGATGGTAGTTCATCTTTGGCGAGGTAGTTGTAAGCGGGAGTCATCCATCAGTTTCTGTGGCCGATGACTTGCACATTAAGGATCGTAAATGCTTTCTCGATGCTAGGCCGAGGAAGTACTTCCTGGATGACAGATTTGTTTCCGCCCTTTTTCTTCGTGCTCACCAGCTTCGACAAAATGTCTGCTCTAACATTATGTTCGCGGGGAACATGATTTACTTCTACCGTTGCAAATTTCGTCATCTTCTCCTTGGCCAGGGCCAAGTATTCAGACAAGTTGTCATTTTTGGCCTGATATTCTCCTCGCACTTGGAGGGCCACGAGTTGAGAATCGGTGCAAATGGTGACTTCCTCGGCTCCTAGGTCTTCGGCCAGGCGTAGACCCACGAGGAAGACTTCGTATTCATCCTGATTGTTGGAAGTAGGGAAAGATAAGGTAAGCGAGACTTCGACGATAATTCCCTCCTCGTTCTCCAAGATGATACCTGTTCCACTTCCCGCCGAGTTGGATGCCCCGTCGACGAAGATTGTCCATTTGCACCCCCCGCAAGTGGGGGAATCGGAGAATGTCATCTCTGCGACGAAATCGGCCAGCGCTTGGGCCTTGAGGGCTTTCCTGTTCTCATATTGGATGTCAAATTCGGACAGTTCCAATGACCACTTGAGCATTCTTCCGGCCATGTCAGGTCGGCCTAACAGTTGCTTCACGGGCTGATCTGTCCGGACCACGATCGTGTAGGCTAGAAAGTAGTGTCTTAGTCTCCTCGCAGCGTTGATGAGGGTCAGGGCTACTTTATCTATTTGTTGGTATCTCAGCTCTGGTCCCTGCAGCGCCTTGCTCGTGAAGTAAATGGGTTTCTGCCCATCGGGAGTTTCACGGATGAGGGCGGCGCTGACGACCTCTATTGCCACGGCGAGGTAGAGATATAAGGTTTCGCCGTTGTCTGCCCGGGAGAGAACGGGTGGTTCTGACAATGGTCGTTTTAGGTGGAGGAGGGCTTGGTCGCATTCCTCCATCAATTCAAAAGTTGTCTCCTTCCGGAGGAGTTTGAAAAGGGGCAGTGCGTGCTGGGCAGATTTGGCAACAAAATGGGATAATGAAGCGAGCATCCGCTTGAGGGATTGGATGGATTTATTCGAGCTAGGCGTAGGGAACTCGGAGAAGGCCCTTCACTTGTCAGGGTTAGCTTCGATTCCTTGTTCCGTTAGATAGAAGCCGAGGAATTTGCCCGCTCGTACCCCGAACGTGCACTTCTCCGGGTTAAAACGCATCTGGTACTTCCTGGCCTGCTCGAAGATTTTCCTCAAATGGGCCGTGTGATTGGATTCCTCGTGGGACTTCACGATCATGTCATCCATGTATACTTCGAGCATGTCTCCGATTTCTCCCCAAAAAACTTTGTTCATCATTCGTTGGTAGGTAGCGTCAGCGTTTTTCAAGCCGAAGGGCATTACATTGTAGTAATAGTTGCCCGATTCGGTCATGAAGGTTGTGTACCTTTTGTCGCTTTTTGCCATTGGTATTTGATTTTAGCCCGAATAGGCGTCCATGAACGATAACAATTTAAAACCGGCAGAATTATCTATAAGTTTATCTATATTGGGGAGGGGATATGCATCTTTAGGGCAGACCCTATTGAGATCGGTATAATCAACACACATACGCCACTTTCCATTAGACTTTTTAACGAGTACAACATTGGACAGCCAAGTAGTGTACTTGGCCTCCGAAATAAAGTTTGCCTCGAGGAGGTCTTTTACAGCTTGTTTGGCAGCCTCTGTTTTTTCCGGAGACTGCTTTCTCCTACGTTGTGCTACAACCTTAGCGACGGGGTCGATTGTGAGCTGATGGCAGGCGACGACATGGTCTAGGTTGGGCATTTATGCGGCGCTCCAAGCGAACAAATTTGTGTTCTCCCGGAGGCAAGTTTTGAGTTGTTTCCTCGCTAAGTCGAGGAGTCTGGTCCCGATATTCACTCCTCGCTGGGGGTCTTCGCTGAGAAAAACAAGTTCGAACTCGCCATTCAGAATTGGGCGCATCGGATGGGAGCTCTCACCGGTACCGGTTGAAGCTGAGGGGGTGCTCGAACAGGTCTGGATCTTCTTCCCCTTCTTTTGGTCGTCTTCGGAGAAGCGGCTGTCAAGGTCGATAAATTCTACGCGAGGCAGCGACTTTGCCTCCTTAGAGCTGCTGAGCAGGGCCGGCTTGCTGGAAGTCTTCGACTTGGCGGCGATGGTGTTGAGTCCTTTAGTGGATGCTTCGAAACATCTCTTTGTTGCCTCGATGTCCCCGTGTAGAGTGGCGACCAGACCCTTAGAACTATAGTACTTCATTTTTAGATGCACGATTGATGGTACGACCACCAATTCGGTCAAGGTTGGCCCCCCAAAGATGCACTGATAGAGAGAAGGGCAATCGATGACCAGGAATTGCACTTTGATAGACCCAGTTGTCTCTGCATATCTGAAAGTCACGATCAATTCCACGTATCCCCAGGGCTTTGTGACCGACCCATTGAAGCCCTATAGGTCAGATCCTACGTAGGGATTTAGGTGTGATTCATCTAGCTGGAGGGTGGAAAACAGTTGTGAGTACATGATATCGATCGAGCTGCCTTGGTCGACTAGGATGCAGTGAACATCAAAGTTAGCCATCTAGGCTCTCACGAGCAGCGGAATGCTTGAGTTAGGAGCCCCATCGAGGAGCTCTTCACAATAGAAAGAGATAGGGACCGACTCTCCCGGACATTGTCGAGCATGGTACTCCTGTTAGAGCTCGTGCTGAGAAGATATTCGAATTTCCTTTTAACAGAGCCCACAGTAACCTTATTGAATCCCCATCCGGAGATGACCATGGCAGATGGGAAGGTATCCTACAGACTATGTGATGCGAAGTAAGGGGAGCGTTGAGTCCCTCGGGAATATAGAAATCCTCAGGCTGCGATATACTCATGGCGATCTGAAGGCTCGTCTCTTCTGAGGAAGGCACCTCTTCCTCGACTTTCTTAGACTCCTGAGCGTCCTGTCGGGGAGTCTCCCTCTTCTTGGTAAACTGATTCAGGTGCACGTCCCTGATCAGTATCTCAATGACATCCTTCAGGTGGATGCAGTCGCCGGTTGTATGGTCGTGACTTTTGTGGAAACGACATTATTTCGACTTGTCAGCATTCGGCTTGGCCGATATCTATTTAGGGAATCGAACCCCTGCTTGTTTGAACTTCGAGTTGGCACATTTGGAGAGGATTTTCTCCCTGGACACGGTCAGGGGAGTATACTTATGGAAGCGGCCGGAGGGTCCCTTGTTGTCCCGGGACTCCTGGGGGCGATCCTCACGTCTTTTATCTCCCCGACGAGATGTCGAGGGTTCATCGTTCTTGGAGGTCCGGGCACTCTCCTGGTGGCATGAGACCCGGGCAGAGCTAGCCATTTCTTTCTCTTCGTACTGGATATATGCTTGCGCCTTGAGGAGGAAGGCGTTCAGAGTCCTTGGAGTTTCGATACCAACAGCTTTGGCGAATTTTGTACGGGGACGAAGTCCTCGCTCGAGCAAGAACTTCTTCATGTCATCGGTCGTTGAGACCTGTACTGCTTCTTTATTGAACCTCTCGATGTAGGCGCAGAGAAGCTCGTCTTTCCCTTGAATTTTGGCCTCAGGGGAGGCTTCGGTCTTCGGGTGGCGGCGGGATATCGTGAAGTGTCTAGAGAACATTCTCCCCAACGGCCTCCACGAGGTGATGGACTCGTCGGGGAGTTTCTTATACCAGGTCACCGCTCCCTTCCTGAGCGTGGTAGGGAACAGTCTACACTTGATGGCGCCCCGGACGCCGCAATAGTTGAGCAGAGTATCGATATCTTTGATGTGCTCATCAGGATCCGTTGTATTGTCATAGGTGCCAAAGACTGTGGTTTCTCCAATCCCTTGGGGAGGCGCATGGCCATAATATCCTGAGACAACGGGCCGCGAGGCTCGTCGTCGCTGCTGCTACTGGACCATGACAGGGAGCGGGTGCTTCGCTCCAGGACAGGACGATGATTTCTGCGGGGTGAAGGGGTTCATGTCCGACTCTTAGATCTGGGCGGAGGTGAACGCTGGTCTCTCCTGATCCTCTTGGTTCCCGGGAAGTACTGGCTCCGTGGGGAGATGTGATCACGCTTCCTGAGGGCATGGGACTCTGGCTCAGGTGGTGCCCGATGGTCTCTTTCACGTCGGGGAGGTGGACTTCTGGATCTTCGGAGCTCTTTCCTCGGCGGAGGGGATCTTGGCCGGTTGGACTCCTCTTGGACTCCAATCCTCGTGTTTTATTGGAGGATTAGGAGGTTGGTTTTGTTGAGAGCTTCAAGAAGGACCGTCACGGTCGGGTCGGCGTTGGGCAAAATAGGAACAGGGTGTGGTCTAGGGAGGGTTAATCCTCAACATGATCAGCACGAGCAGGGGAGGGAGACGCGGTGGCTCTATCTCTCAGGTGATGGGCGTCGCCCCCAAGGAAGGGTGCAACTCCGTCAGTATCAGTCTTGCTGACGGGGAGAAAAGCGGAATTGCAGGCATCATGAACGTGATCTTGGCTTGCCATTATCGGAATCTTGGAGAAAGAAGAGGTTGTTTTGGTCTTGAATTTGCGATGAAAGAAGACGGAGATAACAGGTTTCCCACAGACGGCGCCACTGATCTTGACGGCTGATCAGAACCTGAATTGGGCCAAAGATGACGTCTGTGATGCTGGGTGTGAGAGATGAGGAGGGGGATGTACATGCAAGGCACTCCGACGCTAAAGTAAGAATCAGGAGAGAGAGGGAGAGAGAGAGAGAGAGAGAGAGAGAGAGAGAGAAAGGCAAGTACAAGTATGTATTTCGTAGGGTGAATTAGAATACCTGACCCTCTCAAATGAGAGGGTTTTTATAGTGCCCCCAGCGCGTGGCCAACGGTCCCTATTTTCGGGGTGAAATAACTGTTTTCCAAAGAATATGTAACTGTAAGAAACTAGCCGTTGGGAAGAGCAGAGGTGCCCGAAACTAGCCGTTGTCGCGGGCAGGGGCTCAGTTGGGGGCACGAGCGTCGTGACTGTTTCTGGATGGTGGAACCGTGCGTAACGGGCAGGAGCTACCGAGGGAAGGTAGGTGACCCTTGGGGTCATCTGATCATATTTTCCTGGTAGAGGGTCAGAAGGGTAAATGTTTCCCCAAATTGGCTGGATTTAGGCGATTGGACCGTTCTGTGAGCAAAAGCGGATTGGGACATGCCTATCCATTGGGCCAGTCCGGAACAATAACCTTTATATAAATAAAATAATTAAAATAATATAATTAAAGTAAAATGGACACTATAACGACTTACTAGTTAATTATGAAATAATTTTGGTAAAACTTTGGCGTATAAAATCAAACTTCTTCGAAACTTTAAAAGAACTTTTACAACATAATAACTCTAAAAGTTATGACCCGATATTGTGAGAACATCATAACTAAAACTAATATTATTATATGAAAAAAATATGAAAAGAAAGAAATAGAGTGGTGAGAGATATGATTTGTGAATGAATGAATGCAAATGGAGTGGGAAAGACCCCAATTTATACTAGTTGCATGACATTAAAATAAACTTAAAATTAATTATTTTAAGTACTAATTTCAAAGTTTAGTTTGTAAAATTAGAGATGTTAAAATTTTAAATACAATCAAATCTATTATTTAAGGTATGAAAAATTAGGAAGTTACACTTTATATATTTGAATTTAAATTTAATTTCATTCCCATATCAAAATTATGTAAGAATTTACAATATCAGATATATTTCTCACATAATTCTTGTCATACTGAGGATGTGTCTACACAGAGGATGATTGGTCAAATGACTCAACATAACAACCTCTACATCTTCCATAAGACACCCACATTCATACACTATATTTGTTATATGACCAATAGTTGTAACTATAACTCTTACCTATCTCATGTTGTTGATCATACTTTACATAGTTCTTTTGATGTATGGCATCATAGACTAGGTCGACCATCTAATAGTGTTTTACAGTCACTACTACAAAATAGACTTTTCGTAACACCATATTACAATGACTTTCCTGTTAACTGTGGTAATAACTCTTTTTTGGACATTTTTTTGTATTTACTTAAAGACATTTCACTACAGTCATAGTTAACAACAGTAGTGAAATGTACCTGGAGTGAAAGGGTTTGAATCTCAGCACTAACAATTGTGACATAATGGGCTTGACCTTGTATATCACCACGGTTCTTATAATCAACTGCGATGCAAGGTGTAATCTTGTCATCATAATTTATATTATCAATTATGGTGAAAGGTATTACATATTTATATATAAGCAAATTTATCTCTCGCTTCAGTACATAACAACCGTCTCACTCAAAACAAAACCCTAACATCTCTTTCACTCATCTCTCTCAAAATAAAACCCTAACATCTCTATCACTCGTCTCTATCATATGAAAACCCAAACTTATGTAGCGAACTCGTCTTCTTTGAAGGGTTACCTTTGTTGCATCAAATCTTAGTAAATGGCTACCTTACGGGTTCGTCTTCACAATTGTTTATATTTCAAAATCTATTTATGTATTATTGATTATGTTTCAATAGCTTGTTTCATAATGTTTAAACTTTCTTCTTGTTTTGAATTGTAGGTAGGGATGGTGAATGAAAAAAAATTAACGAGGATGAAGCTAAAGTGAGCGCTGCAAACTTGTGTGAAAAACCTAGAATGACATCCATTCAAAATTAACACAAGTTTGCAGCTCTCACTTCAACTTCATCCTCCTTTCATTAAGGATGGCATTATGGAACATGTGCGTTTCTGAAACATTCTATGAGTTGATATGTTGTTGTTATTAATAAAAGTTGTATGTTGTATATAGTTTAAGCTATGTGTTAATGATTTTGTTGTTTTTAATAAGAGTTGTTTGTTATATCTTATATGTTATGTAAGGTTTGTTGTTGATGAATATGGTTGTTAATGTTTGTTTAAAAGATGAGTTTATTATATCTTATGTGGTTTGAGTGTTTTTTCAACCCCTTACCGAATATATAACTTTTCAAATTACATTAAAAAATTATAATATGATATATAAATAAAGTTATATTAGAAAATAAGTTGCACATTCAATTCTAGACAAGAATTGTTCAGTCCATTATCTGCATTTCGCCTTTAACTATTAGAACTTGGTTTAATAATTTTAATTCTTCAACAGCTCATCTCTCCACCTCTAATTTTGTTTGCAAAGTAAATAATATTTTGCAAAATGAACTAGGGGTGAAGGAAGGGGAAGTTGAAGAACTAGGAGCATTAAACCAAGTTCTAACCTTTAAACAGCAAATTACAGATAATGAGTTGACGAATTCTTGTTTAGCATTGAATGTGTAACTTGTTCTTCTAATATAACTTAATTTGGGATATTATACTGTTCTAGATATCACAACGGTTGCACATAAATTGTAGTAATAAACTCAGTGTAGATATCACAACGGTTGTTTAGAACAACGGTTGTTAAATATGCATTAAAGATTATCACAACGGTTGTTTAAAGTAACCGTTGTGATATGTAGCACGCTACATAACTTATAATCACGTTCGTACGGTCGCGGTGGAAAGCATCGTACATAGAACCACCCCGTACCTCCAACCAATATAAAATTACTTTTTCGTAGTAGTGAGCATATGTCTCAATTTTTTCTTTGTATAAAATATGATAAGACTATGCTTGTCATCTTGAAAAATAATGCAAACTGTCTTTTTCTAATAATATTGATGTTAAATCTCATCCTATTGAATTGGTACATATGTATATATATATATATATATAGGGACCAATAGGAACCCACTCTTTAGATGGTTTTCAAAATTTCTTGACTATTATGGATAATTTTACTTACTACACTTGAACTTTTTCTATGCATGATAAATATGGAACTAGACCTCGTATTAAAAATTTCATTAATCACACTCTCATCCAATTTTCTTGTCAAACCAAAACAATCAGCAGTGATAATGGAATTGAACTTATCATGTTATCCTATTATGCATCTCAAGGTATCATTCATTAAAGGAGTTGTGTTGAAACACCACAATAGAACTCCATAGTTTAGAGGAAATAGAGACACCTCTTAAATGTCACTAAGGCTCTTCTTTTTCATGTCAACTTGTCTAAATGTTTTTGGTTCTTTGCCCTTTGACATGTTACTTACCTGATCAATAGAATTTGTAGTCCTACCATCCATCACAAAACACCCCTCTTTAAATAAGCTCCAAACTCGACAAACTAGATCCAAGAGCCATCAAATGCATCTTTCTAGGATACCCTAATGGCACTAAAGGTTTCCTCTTCTCTTCTATAACCTCCACACCAGATCTACTTTCATGTTCAGAAATTGCATCTTATATGAACGCCATTTTCCCTATATATCTCCTACAAATAATCCCACATCAAACAATAAACATACCTCCTTATATAATGAAAACCACAACAACCATTTTCTCTTTGATTTTTCCACGGGGCCTGAAAGTGTCACTTCCACAACTTAAACCACAAATTCTACTTCATCCTCCCACTTCAAACTAATATCTCTAACAGCCATCAACCAACCTTCCCCTTAGAAAATCCATCAGGCATAAAACCAAACCTACACACCTCAATGAATTCTTTTGCAGTGCATCTTATTCATCCAATCTTTACGACATTTCCAAAGATATGTTATACCAACACATCTCCAAAATTTTATAGTTTTATCTATGCTATTACTTCAAACTGTGAGCCTACTTCTTACAAGTCATCACACAACCTCATTGGATTAAGGTCACGAATACGGAAATTAAATCCCTAAAAAACAATAAAAGATGGACCTTTACCACGTTTTCTCTAGGTAAGAGAGCTATTGGTTGTAAGTGGCTCTAGAAAACCATGTTTAAATTTGATGGAACAATTGAAATACACAAAGCTCGAGTAAAAGATATAGACTTCTTTGACACTTTTTTCCTATTGCTAAACTCACCATTATAAGATTACTTCTTGTCCTTGCTTCTTCATTAAATTTGCATTGACACCAATTAGATATGTAAAATTCTTTTCAACATGGTAATTTGGACGAAGAGGTATACATGACCTTACCCCAAGGCATCAATCCCTGTCATCCAAAGAAAGTTTGCAAACTTTTAAAACCATTATATGGTCTTAAACAATCTAGTAGTCAATGGTTTGCAAAGTTATATGTTTCCTTATTATCTCACAACTTTAAACAATACCCTACAAGCCATTCCCTTTTCATACATCAGTTCGCTACCTCCTTTACTGTCCTATTAATTTATGTTGATGATCTTATAATTGCAGACAATAACATGGACACCATACAAAGCATAAAGAACACCCTGCACCATCATTTCAACATGAAAGACTTAGGCACTCTCAAGTATTTTCTAGGCCTTGATGTAGCACGATCAAGCAAGGGGATCCATATTTGTCAAAGATAATGTCTTATACATTCTTTACAACACATGTTTGCTACAAACTGAAGGCGTCCCCTCAACAGAGTCAACTCCTTATCAAAGAATCGTTGGCCAGCTCATTTACCTTCTCAACATAAGGTTAAACATTGCCTATGTTGTCCAACAGTTAAGCCAACATAAAACCAGCCCAACACATCTCCACTATGATGCTACAATTTGAGTCTTGCACTACCTCAAATTATCTCTAACCCAAGGAATCTTCTTTTGTTCCTCTTCTCCATTACAATTAAAGGCATTCTCCTATTCTGATTAGGCCACATGTGCAGATACACGACGTTCCATTAGTGGTTTCTGCATTTATCTAAGAAGCTAATTGATTTTTTTGAAATCAACAAAACAACCAACAATCTCTAAAGGTTCCACTGAAGCAAAATATTGGACATTGACTTCCACGGTTTGTGAACTCCAATGGCTCACAAATATTCTACAAGAACTGCAAGTTTCCTTCATTAAATCCACCTTCCTATACTATGACAATGCATCTGCAAGACACATTGCCATCAGTTCTTCATTCCATGAATGAACTAAACATATTGACTTAGGCTGCCATATAGTCTGTAAAAAGCTTCAACTAGGCCTTTTTCATCTAGGACTTTTTCATTTGTTGCTTGCCTCTTCTTCTCAACCAATAATAGACCTGTTCACTAAGCCACTTGAAGCCTTTCAATGTTATTTTGCTTAAGCTTAGAGCTTAGGGGGTATTAAAAGCTTAACAACTTAGTATTGAGTTAGTTATTTTTGTTAGGTGTATAAGTACATATTTCACTTGGATCTCTCATTTGTATTCATTTCATACTTTGATAAACACATTAAGCCTTCAAAGCTATTCAATATGTGCTTTCTATCATACACATGACAAACATAACATGATATGTAATAAATACATATAACCAATTATAACTATATCTAACCACCACCACAAGTTTGGGAAGTCTAAATTGACATATCCAACTTGTAAATGCCTATAACCAATTATAACTATATCTAACAACCACCACAAGTTTGAGAAGTCTAAATTGACATATCCAACTTGGGATAAACACTAAAATCCAATAAGGAGGACCCATACAATATGAACTAGACTTGGAGACTGTTGTACTTCGATCATGTATACAAAAAAAATTGCATTAGTCTTATTGATTGATCCATCATGGACCAAAGTATACGTGGTTCGTGCTATAAGTTTTTTTTCCTCTTTACGAACCTTTTTATGAATTTAGTTGGAAACCTGAACTGAATGGTGGAGTTAGGCAACAAAAAAAAATAAATCATACATTGTTTATTACCTAACAAGAGTGGGAACCTGAACGGAGGTTATTTGTAAAGAAAACAAAAATAAGGTCTTTTTTTTAATTAAAACTGAAAACAAGAAAGGAAGTCAACGAATTAAAACAAAAACTAAACAGGCCCTATATTAGCAATTACAATTATATTAAAAGCAAGCATGGCAAGATATTTTTTATTTCCCCTATTTTTAAAAGTTAAAAGTTTTGCAGTACACACGTGGTAATTACTGATTAAACACATTCAGGAATACATCATAAAACAAACTCATCCAAAATCTATTTGTAGTCATAAACCATGTCATGTTACCATCCTAAAAAATCAAACTGATGCGCAAGTTCTCACGTCCTTTTTCTCCCTCCGGTAATCTAATTCAAAGTGAAGCTCAACAAGGGTACATACCTATTTATCAAAATTCATATAAAGCATCTTCCAATGGGGTACACTGAAAATCACAACAGAAAAATCATCTAAATCAAAGCTCTTCAATCTGGCTCCTGAAGATATAGCATACCACTAATCATGAACTATAACGGCTATGACTTCCAAAAAAACGAAAGCCTCAAGTACTTTGTGTTAAGCATCCATCTGTAGATTCTGTACGCTCCTAACTAGACTTCAATTAACGGTCTGCATGTTTTCAAATGGAAGAAATTGACACAACTTCAATGGAACCAACCGTATAAGCTTATTTTAAGAATGTGAATACAAGTTTGCTTATAAACTCAAATCAAATCATTAATGGAAAAATTATACAAAAACTGACTATATATAAAACATCTGTTGCATTTGGTATCATTAGAGGTAACTGGAAATTGGACAAAATGATATAACTACCAGAATAATCAAAGTATACGTTCATATGCACATCATTTATAGTCCATTAACCTCTATAGCACAGACACCCCGAACAAGGGTGTCCCCGGTGTCCAACACGTGTCTGTGTCTGACATGTGTGAGTATCCAACAAACAACACATGTGATTACGTTCAATTTATTCATTTTTCAAATTATTACTGGTGTTGTGTCAGTCTCAGCGTCTGTGTTTCAGATCCATTAACACGCCCTTTCTGCAGCTCTTAGCCTCTTAAAACACTATGATTGCTAATAACTAGTTACTTCAGTTTCACAATAGATAACTTTCATGATAACTTGTCACAAGCTAACATAGAACATCAAATGTTATTTTATATTCATTTTCAACGGTAAACTAGGTCTTAAATAGAAAGATGTCAAGTGAAACTACGGTCCTATGAGAGTACTAATACACAAATACCTACCTAGATGGTACATCTATGGACATTGTTTTTGAGAAACTAATAGACAAACTGGGCTATAGGTAAGGAATCAGGAGATGCTTTTGAGCAACTATATGCATCAAACACAAATGTAAAGGAATAGCATGCTCTTACTGCGTACCTACTGCACCTTCTTTTCTTTTTTTGCACGATTTGGAATGATGGTCAAAATAATGTTGTGAATCTTTCGATAATGTGGGTGAATAGCCCCATGTACAATGTGTATCTTCTCATCGCATCGATCTTGGTACTTGTCATACAACACAGGAAGAGACAAGCTAAGAAGAACACCTGACGAGATCATTAGAGAAATATTAAAACCAAACTTTCCCAAAGAGAATTTCAAAAAATATATATTATAGCATGTATGAGCTATAGAAGCATAGAACTTACATATATAGATCAAAGTGAGAAAGTTAAACAGACTGCCAATATAAGATATTGTCAACAATACACCAACAACCTGATTCACCAAGTTCACACAAACAAGTGTCAATGTACGAAAAAAAGTTGCATTGCTCAAATTCTTCGAACTCATTATAAACAAAGACAAGCAGAAAATATTGCCCAGTACCTGTAGACAAAGCAACAAATTCCTCTCAATTGCTATATCATGTGCAACAGACAAAGCCCGATTTATCCAAATTTGAAGTACATCAGCAAGCTTCCTAATAGTTTCCTCCGAGATCTCCAGATCAGGCAGAGGAGGGTAGCGGTCTGACATAAAAGTAAAAACACTTTCAATCATAGAAAGTATCGTAACCGATCTAAAATCTCTCTTTCTATATAGAATGTATGACAAATGATAAATAAATCTCTTTGTCTAACAAATTAAAATTTCACTCAAGACCTAACACCCTCATAGTTAATCCACATGGATCATTCGTAGAACACTTAACAAAAACAAGATAACTCTTAAACTCAGAAACGAACAAATTTAAGCAATCAAAATTCACAACAAGAATCACATTGAAAACGCAAAATGATTATGAAGAAGTAAAACACCTATTAAGAAGATTAGCAGCTTTAGCCCATAAAAACAGAATCACAACGAGAAGCAAAATCACATTAGCCACAAACGACAAGAAGTTATAACCGGCTCGCTCAAACAGATACCACAATGTGGTTGCCGAACTCAGCACCGCAACTCCTCCACGCCAATTCTTCCATAGCAGCACATCAGCAACTAACGCAAATCAAATCAAAAATAGTCAACTCCGATTAATCGAATCATAAACAAGATCAATTGATAACAGTAAGTAACAGAAGTGAAGGATCCGTAGCAGATTGAACGAAATCGGAAAGAGAGAGAAGGAGAGAACCTAAGCCAGCGCCGAGAGCGTGATGAACGGAGATCCGTCTAGGTTCTACCATGGCGATTGGGGGAATTTGGTGGTGAGTGCAGAGTTGAGAGTAACAACCGGATATTAGAAGAAAGTGCGGTTAGAGTTACGGTTACGGTGGCTATTTCTTCTTTCGGTTTTTGTCATCATCTACTATTTGCTGTTTCTGCTTACAAGAGGAAAGAGAAAAAACGACATGCGTTACGACACTGCTTATTCACGGGCTGGGCTTTTCAGGCCCGTTTCTTGTAACTCGTGCCGGACCAAATTAGTTGGACCCGCCCCCTGTATCCCACCCCGCATCTTGAAAATAACCTGACAATTATCCCTTTTTAACCTTTAAGGAAACAAATTTAATTTTAAAATTTTCATATATCTACTTGAAAATGCAGAAAAATGAAATTTGTACTTTTTATTTTATATTTTTACCTCATAAATACATGGAAAAATTAATTACTTGGTATTTTTACCTCAGGCTGAATAGAGGGATATACATGAAATCTCTAGGATCGGTTTGTTTCAAGCATCGATAATATGTGACACTTGAAATGCAAGTATTTCATGTATGTTTTAAATTTTTTAAAATTGTTCTTGGATATTTTTTATTTCAAAAAATATTATTACACATGATTTTTATAATATGTATTTCTATGTTTAGAGGTGGGAATTCAACATTTCTCATTGAAATAAAATTTAATTTCCACTTAGTACTCACAATTATTTTATTCTTATTTTTAAAATTTTTAAGTTTAATAATATTTGTAAATGTTTAAGAAAATATAATTTTTGGCCTAATACATAAATAAAAATATTAGTTCGAGAAAACACACACCCCAGCAAAGCTACCAAATATTCAAAACCTATTTTCTTTAATAAAAAAGTAATTAAAAAATTAGTTTTTTCAATTTTGAGATTTATTAAAAAAAACTTTAAAATTTCTGCACTTTCTCTCAAAAAAAAAATCTAGAACAATAAATAAGTGATCCTTTTACCGTACAGTTTAATATTTTTCAAAAATGCAAATTGTTTTTTTCTGCTATTTGTCATTGAAAAATGCACAGTACAAAGTAAGTTTAAATTTTTTTCACACATTTTTGTATAAATAAAACTTACTTCTGCATATTTTGTTTGAGTTATGTATGCTAAATGTAATTTTTTGGTTTAATATTATTTTTAGTCTCATATTTTTGGGTCTTAGTTCATTTTTGTCTTTTTACTTTTAAAAATGTAAATTTAATCTCTAAACTTGTTAAAAGATGTCACGTACATCCTTGCGATTTAATTTCCACAAAGTTTATTTTGGCATATATGGCATCCCAACAGGCATCTGTGTCATCACTGTCATCGTTTTCTTTAGTTTCTTTTCCATACATATGAATGAATTAACCTTATATATGTTTGTGAGATTTGGTTTCTGTGATAGATGATGTGCTTGCATGAATGCATGTGTGTTTATTAGAAACCTTTTTGTTCTAGTCATGGGTGTTGCATCAAAGAAATTAACATTCAGAGAGGTCTCAATCAGGGAGATCTTTTTTTCCTATTTATTTAGGGTTTAAATGACTTTGCTCGAATATTAGTTGATATATGTCTTTTTTCTAGTTTTAAATTAAGAACATCAGACGTAGTGGTCTTCCATCTTTAGTATACAACTGATACTTTTAATTTGGGAGAGGCGCCGTTTGATAATCTTCATGTTATTAAAAGTATTCTCAAATTTTTGGAGGTTGCTTCGACTTCAGGTGAATTTTGCTAAGAGTAACTTAATTGGGGTCAATATAGATGTTAACTTTATAGTTATGGCGAAAGGATTTCTACATTGCAAACAAGAATCTCTTTCGTTCAAGTATTTTAGGGTTTTTGGTTAGTGCTAACTCATGCAAAGGAAATACCTGAAAACCTCTCATTCTATTCACCTCAAAAAGGCTTGTTTCATGTGTAACAAATATGTTAGTTTGAGTGGTAGAATGGTTCTTTTAAACTCTGTTCTTAATTATATCCCAGTTTTCTTTCTTTTTTTCTTGAAACTGTTAATAAAAAATTGGAAGACTTTGGTGAGACTTTAGACGAGCTTACTTTCGAGAGGTGTCAAAAACAACTCTAAAATCTCCTAGAATTTATGGTCGGGTCTTTGCAAGACAATGAGTGTGGGCATTATGGGTTAGAGATATGCATTTTGTCAACCTGACTCTTTAGCTTGATATCTTCATGGTGATGGTTTTTAGCTTGGTATTATTATTGCTAGATATGGACTCGATGTTGAATGTTCTTTGGTTAGGGAAAAGTCAGAAAGTTTTTGATTCATTTCAACTTGATGGAATGGGATATTCCTCCTTAGTATTGACCCGGGTGCTAATTACGACTGGTTTGCAAAGGGTCTATAGAGGAAGGTAGAAAATGACATGCATATCTTTTTTTGGGATGACCCGTAGCAAGATCTCATCTCTTTCTACATACTCTTATCGAGACTTTATTTGATTTTGTCTTGACATACTAGGATGTTAGAAGTTTTGGATGAGTGGGTGAATATGGCATGGGTATTAAACCTTAGATTTAGGAGTTTTTTTTTATTAAAGCTCGAGCTTCTAGATAATTTGATCTCGATCATAGAGGGGGTTTGTAACACCCCCAATCTATACCCCCAATTAATTAAAGCAGTAAAAGAAAATTCAAAATTTCGTCAGAGTATATCTACATTATCATGGCATAGACCGAGGGGTCACATCAAATTGAAACAATACATACAACACCTGCTCATAAAGATATGCAACAGTGCGGTAGCAATCAACAGAGGAACTCAGTTCCTTACACCCACATTTCAGAATTTAGAATAAAGCGGAAAATCTAAAACTGAATAACATATATATATATATATATATATATATATATATATATATATATATATATATATATATATATATATATATATATATATATATATATATATATATATATATATCATAAAAAGTTTATCATACACCAAGTTGTACATGCAAAAGCCAAAAGATGTATATACATAATACACAAATAATCCCAAACGGCCTCCCTAACTACCCGGTGTCACATATCAGAGCCGACCGACAAAAGAATGAAGACGCAAAGCTTCACAAAACTACCTCCAGCAACTCTAATCTGCAATGCCTCATAGAGCATTATAAAACAGCAGAAGGGCGAGAAAAACAACCATAATATAATTGCATATAATTATATATAACACCAAAAACACACACATATATATATACGGTTCTCACCACCACTCATGCCATAATTCAAACATAAGGCAATACAAGGAATAATTCATATTTCTATCCCCAACACATATCCATATATCAATTTTTATCCACGATTCCACACATAAACAACCATAATGATTTATGCAATGCAAGAGACCGACACAACGACTCTATGCATATGCACATGCGGTACCGACTTCCATTGTTTCTCATCACTAGTTCATTCAGGAACTCTGCTGGAATCATCGCTCGTTACATCACTGTAACTCCCCGTCGGGCATATGATGTCCCCCGTCGCTCACACCCCACATGGGCACACGACGTTTATGGATCGCTCACACCCCACACGGGCACACGACCCGATTGCTCACACCCCACATGGGCACACGATCGTCTATAATCATCGCTTACACCCCACATGGGCACACGATCGTCTATAATCATCGGTCACACCCCACATGGGCACACGACGTTATAACGAATTCCCTCTGGAATCCAAACCGTCACTCAGGACGTCTCAACAATGCATATCATGATGCTTGGCATACAAGGACTCATGACATTTAATATGCACACATATACGCATCCATAATTATGCATATATCAACAGTTACCATACATCGCAATTACTTGCTCTTAGGCCACACATCATCATCACAACACATTGCACATGCATTTTTACGTCAACACAGCACGCAAATCAGAGTATATCCATACCAATAACATATTGCATGATATACATCGATTACACATGATTACTACGGCAAAAGTCGACAAAACGACACTATTTCAAATTTACGACATAATTTAATCGGCTAACAATTCTCAAAACTATCATCACAAGCAAGGACATTTCATAAGCTTTCCAACGATATAAAGAACATTTAAAATGGATAATCAGATCAAAAGTTATGAAATTAACAAGAAAATAAAAATGTGAAAAAAAACTGCAAACCGCCCGGCCTAACCCTAAAACCGCCCGGCGAAACACCCTTCGCCGCTACTTCGCCTGGCGAAGCACAGGCATCACCCCTTCCACCAAAATGACTCAAAAGAGTCAGGAACTTGTAACCTCTGCGCCTCTCAAAATCGCCTGGCGAAAGAACGAACCGCCCGGCGAAACAAGCACACCGCCCGGCGCTTCACACCAGAAGCAGAATTTTCTGCTTGCGTTTACACTGTTCCTCACCCCCAAAAATCTCATTTTTCCACCCAAATCACTTCCAGCAGCAAAACCGTTAATAGCAATGGTTCATAAACATATAGAGATCATACAACACAAATTATACCAATTTCCGTCCGTGAAAACATCGATTTCTACTCGTTTACGCGTTTTCGACCTATAACCGAAAAACTATCGAAAAACCAATACCACATACAAACACACATACATAATCATACACAACGATAAGATAATCGAGTTTCGCACCCTTACCCGATTAAATAACGCGTAGAAAAGTCGGTTGATTGATTTCCAAGCTCTTCCAAAATTCTCTCTTTTCTTCTCCTCTTTTCTTCTTCTCTTTTCTCTCTATTTTCTTTTTTTTCTACCTTTCTCTCTACTCTTACTACTTTTCTATTTTATAAAAAAATCAAAATATCTAACCACCCAAAAAGACTAAAATACCCCTACACTCAAATATCTCGCGAACGATCCCAAAACCCTATAAAATATAATCTCGACTAAAAATAACACATTATCACATAGAAGTCAGAAATAACATAATATAATAATAAAATAATCAAAAACGACTCAAATAGATAAAACGGCAAAACTGACAAAACTGGGGCGTTACAGGGTTTTCTTAATCTTTTTTGGAGGATATTTAAATTCGGTCTCTTGTAAAGGATGACTTGTACTATTTCAAAAAGGTGTATAATTTTTTTTGTTAAACCCGACCTTGCAACCAAATAATCTTTTTCTTGAGGTGGGTTGAGTTATGCCTCTTATTTAGAATATTTGAGCTCCCTCTGAGGTTATAATTTTTATTGACAATTATTTAGGGATATAATTCTTATAAGGGGTAGTCTTTTTAAGAGTCGGGTGATTGTAGATCCGAATGAGCTTTCTTGTCATCTATGATGTAGCGCCATCTCTTTCGTACATTATTTTTAGGTGGTTGGGTTAGAAGTTGGTGTTATCTAGACATTTAGTGTTTGTTTTTGAGTTATTTAGGTTTCTTGTGGTTAGGTCTAGAGTTAGAATGTACTTAACCTTAGGTTGGCACTATGGATGTCAATTTTAATATATTAATGGGGATTTCGTAGGGATTATCTGTTCGGAGCTCTATAGTCGATGATTTTTCGCCCGCAGAGATGGGGATGGAGGGAAAAGTTTCCCCGATGACACTTCGGGATGAAGATCAGGGAAGTACCCTCCGCCTTACAGATTCCCCGACCCTGACCATATTATTTAACATTTATATATAATATATATATAATTATATAATTTATCATGTTTTTTATAATAAAAATAGGCAAAATTACACCAGAGGTCCTCTAAGTTATTTTTGTGTAACATATTGGTCCTTAAGTTTTTTTTTTGACAATTTGGTCCTTTTGGTTGATCTCTACATCATTTTCATACCACTCAAAATAATTGCATCCACAATTAGCATCTTTACTCTGTTAAAAACTGGTAACGGTGCACACGTTTGGTAACTTAAAAGACTAAATTGTTTTTAAAAAAAACTTAAAGGACTAACATGTTACACAAAAATAACTTAAAGGACCTATGGTGTAGTTTTGCCAAAAAAATAATTAATATATTAGAAAATGAAGAGTTGTCAGTGGACACTGACAGACAGTGATCATTTTATATTTTTGTTTCATTGTATTGTTTCACCACCCAAGTACCCAATCCTAAAAAAATACACCCATTACATACATTGTACACATTGTCTCCTCATCTTTTTAAATTCAATTCTCTTTGTTTCCTCTATTTCCCATCTCCTTTATTCACATCATCATCACAACAATCATTTTCCTTTGTTCGTTCTCATCAATGCAACAACAATCATTATTGTGGATGGCTTTATTTTTGTGTGAGTTGCTTTAGGGATGTAATGTCCCTTATACCCTTAAATGTTCTAAATGTTGTCAATTGGGACAAATAGAGTAATTAGCGGACTCATAAGAGATCAATTCTTATTAAAAGAGACTGGATTTTATTAATAAGTACAAAAATGAACATTTTGGAAACATTAATAATTGGTCAATTACTCTAGTAGTCAAAAAATATCATTTGAGATATTTTTATTTACCAAATTTTATTCTCATCCACTCATTTATCACTCATTCTCCACCACATATATATTTCAACCATATCCTTACCTTTTACCAACTAAATATTTTCCTTGTCTCTATTTATCAGAAAGAGAAAAAGAAAGAAACATAAAAGAATAAAAGAGAGGAAGAGAAATAGAAGAAAGGAAAAGAGAAAGAAGGGAAAGAAGGGGAGAAAGAAGAAGAATGAGCCATGAAAGTCATCATCATCACCATCTATTCATCTCATCTTCTTCATCATCTTCATCCCCTCAAGGTGGGTTCTAGTTAAATTCTTCTTTAGAGAAAGATTTCCCATGAAATAGAAAGTTATATTTTTGTGTTGTTGCTTGATCATGGACATAGAAATAGTAAGACATGTTATATTTGCTATTTCATGCTTATTGATGATTCTACATGTTAATTATGTCATGTTAGAACCCTGAGTTATGTTTTTGTGTTGAAAGTATGTCACAATGTTGATTGTTTGGTTGATTTTCTTGATTCTTGAAGCTATGTTGTCGATGTTGTATTGATTCTTGTTTGTGTTGTTGTGGTAATGATGTTAAGAATGATGAAATTCATGGTATAAAATGCTTGAGCATGTTAGTCTATGATTATGTATGATTTAGAATGGCTAAGGATTGAAGAAGATGAGTTTAGAAGTGTGATTTTTGGAAAAGTTACAGGTGTCAATAAATTGACACCCTAGACCAATCGATTGGTCCCTTCCATTTTAGTGAAAATCTTGGCAGAATGTTAATGTCAATCGATTGGTCATGTCTAACAATCGATTGGTTCCCCTTTTTTCACTATAAAATGAGTTTCGTAACTCGGAATGAGGTGCGGTCAGATACGTTGGAAAGCTAGTTCAATGCTCTACTGCTTGGTGAGATTAAATCATGCTTATATGTCAAATATACATTAGTTGATGGTATTATACTAGTATGTATATTTATAAATTGGTTCTCTGTTTCTAACATAAAACGAGAATAGTAACTCCGATTAATGTGAGGTCGAATATATTAGAAAGTTAGTCCAATATCTCACCAATTGGTGAGAAGAAATTATTCTTGTGCCATGATTATTGTTTAGGTATTGGTAATGAATTGGTTAGGAATATTTATCAATCATATTATGATGTATACTATGAATTATATTATGAATTGTTGTTGTGTTGATTGTGCATATTTTATGAATATGATTTGTTTGCTTGTGTGTATGTATAATATGATTAAAACCTTATGATGATGAGTGAGGGAATCTATGAGTATAACTAGGTGAATGACTTTGAAAGATATCCTAGGTTATGGAAATGAGTTATGTGGTGGTGCTTAGACCCAAAGGTACCTCGGTGTGTATCGCGGACGAATATTAGCTTGATTAATGAATCAATATGCTTTGTATGAGACAAGTGGAATAACATATGAATGGGTGAATATGATCACCTAGTATTTAATGAAATAACATGAGAATTGGTGAATGTGATCACCTAGTGATTGATGAGAAAAATCATGATGGTGCGGGAACCTAATCACGTATTCAGATGTTTTCCCTTGATCGTGCACATACCATTCAAGATACTTATGTAAATTCGAGACGGGAATGTGGAACCAATAATCCGTGCCTCAAATGAGTTTAAGTCCTAACCATGGCGGAGCATGGGGGAGAGGTGGACACCTAAGTGGGTTTGAGTCCCATATGGTGAAAGATACTCAAAGTGGATTCGAGTCTCATACGAGTGACTGTTCTTGAAGTGGGTTCGAGTCCTATGGATAACCCGATATCCACACGAAATTCGAATTATACAAACATGCGTGAACTGAGCCTTGCCCTAGAGGTAGGTTCGGTCGGGGATCGATGTTTCATGAATCCAAATAGTAGTTTATTGAGTTATGTGAACTCAAGTGACATGTTGTCATACATTGTGAATATCCCTTAAATACTAAAGTCTTAGTTACGATGTGTAAGTGATATAAGAGTAATGAATGGTGGAGACTTGAGTTAGAAATCGATTAGAAACCCTGTAGAACCGAGTGGACCCATATGATAAGGGAACACACTGAGATTTTTATCTCATCCCAATGTTATTGTTGTTTTTCAAGTGTTATTTTCAGGTTATATGCAAGAGAAGTTGTCTGTTGATGTTTCGAGGAATTTTGATTATCGTGATCTTCTGCTGTGAATTATGTGCAATGAAGATATTGCACATAGATCTTGTTTTTTATTTAGGAAATATTGTATGTCATGTGTCATACTTTGTATTTTACCAATATGGATATGTATATAATGATGTCGCTAGGCACTTATGTTGTATCAGTACCAAGTTAATATCTCATATAATGTATTTTTTTAGATGTATATTATACGGGGTGTTACATGGGAGGTTGTTATGTAAGCTTTATAACTCTTGTTGTCTTATGTTTGTGTTGTTGCGAGTCTGTTATGCAATTGCAATTTTTTTAGAAGCAAGATTTTATTGAATAAAAACTTATATTTTACTATGTATTGTGGAATATTTATCAACACTTTTTTTTGGATATTTAACAAGAAAAGTGATATTTATATACCACAATTATACACGACACTGTATTTCACTAATCAGCAATATAGTGAACGATAAAATATTATAATAATAATTTTTTTAAATATATGCATAATTTTTTTTAGATTAATGAGTATTAATATAAAAGTGTGTGATTAACCAACTTTATGATTTTATTAACCAACATTTTAAATTTCATTTACCAACTTTGCTTTATTATTAAAAATTATTTTTAATATCAGAAAGTTTATTAACCAACTTCATCACATCATTAACCAATTTTTTACATTTCATTAGGCATAGCAACGGGGCGGGTCGGGGTCGGGGATGGAAAATTAAAACTCCCAAACGGGTTCGGGTATTCCCGCTCCACCACCATCCATTTAGTAAAATCAAATGTTTAATAGAAATATTTATTTTTTTCCAAAATCAAATCACATTACAAATAATAAAATAAAACAATCTCAAAAAATTTCATACATACATTTCAAATATGTTAAATAATTCATACGAATCAAAATATCAAAACAATGGCCACATATTTAATATTCCAAATTATCAAAACTAAATAATAATTGTTCTGGACTGGGCCAGGGGCTGGCCCACAGTCGGGCACGACCCAACCTAGCTCCTCGTCGGGGAAGGTCCAACACAGGCCCAATCCAACATCCCGCACGAGGAAACACTCCTGACGCGTCTTCCCTATGCTCTCCATGTTCTCCCCACGCGGGGACACGTCATCAGCCAACTATCCACGACTTTCGGTGGACGGTTTCGCCTGCGAGAGCAGATCCTCTGCCTCCCGAAGTCCGCGGGGCAGTTGACCTAGGATGAAGACCACGTGCCGGTTTTCCCTACTCCACGTAGAACCTGACAGTTATCCGTATTGGACCTAATGATCCAACCCACTACAGATAACCGTTAGCCCAGCGCTGGGGGTACATTATAAATACCCTCCTCCACAGGAGGGTCAAATATTCTAAACTCACACTTTCTGTACTTGTTCCCTTTCGCTCTGAACCTCACTTTGTCATCGGAATGTCTTGCAGGTACACCCCCTCCTCTTCTACACCACTAGCGAATTTGGAGCTCACGACGTGTTGCTGGCTGTTGATCCCCTTTCTGATCCGGTAAGATCAATAATGTACATAATGAAATAAATGGGGCGGGTACTAATATCCCCATTACTTAATCCATCCCCATATTTTTTAATTGGGGAAAACCCAAACCCAGTCAAAGCGAGTTTTCCTTGTCAACTTCGAGGCGGGTTTGGGTGGGTACCCGCGAGTATGGGTTATGTTGCCATGCCTACATTTTCATTAACCAATTTTATTTTACTATTAAAAATTATTTTTAATATCTTGGCATTTATTAACCAACTTCATCACTTTATTAACCAACTTTTTAGATTTCATTAACCAACTTTGTTTTACTACTAAAAAGCATTGTTCATGCACTATTCATATAACTATCCATGTCACTAGTAACTGTTCATGTCACTGTTCACCGTATTTGTAAATAGTGGATACGGTTTAGGTGTAAGGGAGGGTGTAGGAATATCATAGATGATTTGACAATTCTAGTTTGCTGTTTTTCTATGCATTATGAGATATTTTGGTTATGAGTTTTTGTATGATTATCAGACCCGGCCATGTGCAAGAGCAGCAGGCTCTACAACACAGGGCCCCAAATTTTGGAGGGCCCCAAATTTTAAAAAACGTAAATTTTTTACATTAATATTAATAAATATAAAAAATATTATTAAAAAAATTAAATAAATTAAAAAACTGCTATAATAAAAATCCAATACATAAAAAAATTAGAGGCTAAATTACCTGCAGGGTCCTTTAACTTATTTAATTGTAACGAAGTGGTCCTTTATGTTTTTTTTCTACAGTTAGGTCCTTTATGTTAACTAACGATTGCAGCGTTGACCTTTAACACATGTTCCTAACTCCAACTCTATGATGCGTGCATATTTTACTGCACAATAATTTTGCCAATTGTTCATGATCATATGTTAGTTGTTTTCCCTCAAAAAATTGAATCATAACTCTCATAAACACGACTGTGTGGTTGCTTTTGCATAATTAGGGTTCATACACTTATGTCCATATATCTTGCTACACACTAAAATGAAATGAAATTAAATGGTACCATTGAGTTCGTGAGATCAAAACGCACGATTTTCATCTTTATTTCATCTCAAATAGTTGCATATTCAGAGAGATATCAAGGGTTTGCAAAATCTGGGCAAGAACAAGATCAATGCTGCAACCGTTAGTTAACATAAAGGACCTAACTGTAGCAAAAAAAAACATAAAGGACCACTTCGTTACAATTAAATAAGTTAAAGGACCCTGCAGGTAATTTAGCCAAAATGAGATTGAGCAAAGTAAAAATAATTATAATTAAAAATTATTTTTATTAATATATAATTATATTTTTTGTGTCATTTTTAATTATTATAATTGTATTTATTTTTTAATTTTGTCCCATTTGTAAATTAGAACTGGATCTCCAGTTTGATAGGGTCGACCCTGATGATTATGTAATGTAACAACCAATTTTATTGGATATTTATTTTTTGACAGAAAAAAATTTAGCAACTGCAAGTGTTTTTGTAATTTGTTGTTGTTATTGATGCAAGATGTGTTTTATTTTTTTAAAATGCAAAACATATGTATTTTATTAAAGGAAAAAATAACGAAATTCTAGTATCATAGTTTTGATCGAAAAGTATAAAAAATTTCTTAATATTCAATGTCCGTAGATCTTCATTGGTACTGTGGGGATATGTGAAAATGAGAAAAAAATATTCTCTCGTGACTCATATCGAAAACGAGGACAAAAAAAATTGAGGGCTGAGAAAAGAGAAGCATTCTCCTTACATTCCATGACCATTGTCATCCCTAATTGACACTTTGTGGTGATTCATGTGGAAATTGCAAAACAATTCTCAAATTTGACATCTACAACAAAGAAATTGGCAAATAAAGTTATTTTTTAGTTTTGAAAATTGTATTTTGATAAAACTATATTTGTTTCTTTCCCTTTCTCCGAGTGGATGACAAACTTCATCTTATGCTTGAGCTGTAGTAATTGTTTTGAGGGGTTGTCTTCCCTGATCTGAGTTGTGGCTTTGTTAGGAGGCTCTTTTGTTGTTTTTGTGGTTTTTTGTTTTTAACCGTTATCTTTTCTCTTAGAGTATGGTTATCAAAAGGTTTACAAAGTTCTTACTAAGGGTGTGCATTTTAACCGGTTCGCCCAATTCATAATCATAAATTTGATTTTCGAAATTTAAAAATCCAAACCATTTATGTTATTAACTAACCCAGTTCATTTAAAAAAAACCAATAACATTGTATATCCTTTTATTGAAATCCAATTCTTATTCTTGATCCAATCTACTCAAATGTTAAAATACTTGTCTCTGAATTTCCAACATTACATACTCAAATGTTAATTTTTTTTAGATCCCAACATTACATATACTACAGTAAATATATTTTACATACACACACACACACACACACACACACACATATATATATATATATATATATATATATATATATTGATCGTACCTGGATCAGACAGTCAGACAGTGGCCAGCAACGTCGTATGGACTTCAGCTCCGGTGATGATGATACAGCCGGGGGGGGTGTACCTGCAAGGTACTCCGACGCTCAAGTCAGGTAAGGTCAGAGAAAACAAATACAGAAATCAGGAATGAGTTTAGAATAATGCGTAACCTGGCCCTCTCTAGTGAGAAGGTATTTATAGAGAGCCTTCAGCGCGGGGCCAACAGTTACTTGCACTGGGATGGATCGTGAGGCCCAATCCAAATAACTGTCAGGGCTTACGTGGCGTAGCGAAGACCAACACATGGTCTTCTCCCTGGGGCAACCGTCCCGACATCTCCGGAAGTAGGGCAGACCGATTTCTTCGGGAGTGGGAGGTTACAAGAGAACGTGTCCTCGCGGGGAGGAGCTCGTATAGGTCGAGGAGAACTGCGCTCTCCTTGACGGATAGACTCTACTCGACAGTGCCTAGCAGTTACGTGCCCTACGAGGGGGTGCTAAAGGTGTGCTCGGCGCGGACAAAGGACGTGCTCGACACTGGATACTTATTGGGCCGTACTAGTGTTGGGCTGGGCCTGCCCGTCGGTGGGGCAGGCGTTGGCCCAGTCCGGAATAGGAGCCCCCCAAGTCGTTGCTCCGAGGTGTCGGAGTAATGACTTAAGGGCCAGCCTCTGTGAGGAGAGGTCCCCGTGTCACCCGGGCGTAATATTCTCCCAGTCGTGCATAACGTAATAGGGAGCCCATATGCACGGGATGTTAGATGGTCAGGAACCTTGAACTCTGCTCAAATAGTGATGTCGTCGTTGATCGACGTCGCAGGGAGGTCAGGGGTTGAGTCCGAGGATCGAGGTAGATGAAAAGGTTAACGCGGGAACACGCGTGCCATGTGTCGTCTGCCATTAATGCCTAGGTGCGGCTAGGCCTAGGGTACTCAAAAGCCTATGGACTCCTCGAGTCCCGTGAGGGGCCTATAAAGGGTTCGAGTTCGTGTCATTTGCACGTTCCCACCTTTTTCGCTCCGGTTTTCTCTTCTCTTCTCTGCCGCCGCTCAACCGTCGTGCACCAACAGACGCCGCCGCTTTCACCGTACCGGTCCGCCTTCTCCCGCCGTCTCAAGTAAGCCTTTAATCCTTTTCTTTTCAGTTTATTTTCCTTTGGTGGTTTTCCGGTAAGCCGGTGAAATTTCCGGCCAGGATGGCGGAACGTTTCTAGGATTCCGTTCGATTTGACGGAGGTTTGGGATGAATATCCCGAGGAACCGATGAATACCCCGAGGACAAACGATGAATATCCCGGGGAAGTGAGGCGAGAGAGGACTGGGGGCCTGAAGAAGGCCCCTGGACGGGGTAGAGGTATTGGGTAGTTCCCCCGTAGTTTCGAGTAGCTCTCGCGCTCTCGCTGCCCTTTCACTTGATCGACGGTGGAAGGGTGGATTTGGTCGTGGCCAACGAATTCACCTATTTCCTTCGCTTTTCAGGTAAAAATGGCCATGAGGCTTGCGGACATCATCCAGATAGACAATGAACCCGACGTTGACGGCCCCGCGCAGATCCCCGATATGGAGCCCGTGCGTCCGGCCGTCGACTGGGCCGGCGAGGAGCCCTTACGCATTCGCTCACGATTTGCCATTGATGATACTGACGCTTTTGCCCTCGTCGAGGACGTCGCTGAGGGCGAGCAGACGAAGTGGACAGTTTTTCAGCCTCGGGAACACCACCGTATCTGCTCGAATTACCGTGGGCTAAGGTTCCCCATGTACGAGTTTGCCTTCAAAGAGGCCGGTATTCGTCTCCCCTTCAACAGCTTTCAGTTGGAGGTGTTCAACCGGTTGCACCTGGCGCCGTCCCAGCTCCACCCGAATGCGCTCGCCTTCATGCGGGCGTTTGAGATCGTGTGCGACTACCTCAACGTCGGGGCCACTCTCTCCCTCTTTTTTCGCATCTTCCATCTCCAACGGTCAGCTGATCAAGGGCGAAAAAGTTGGGTCTCCTTCAAACAGCCGAGGAAACTCTTCAAGGCTTACGCGGACTCCATTTGTAACTTTAAGGATAGATTTTACCATGTCATGCCCGCGTCGCACGAGGCCGTGGGCACGCTTTATGATATTTGACCGACGAGGCCGGGAATGAGAGGTTTGTGTCTAAGTGTCCCCTGGAGTGGGAGGATGCGCACTTCGCGCTTGGTACGGATTCCTACCTCGTGAAACCCAGCCAGCTGTCGGAGGATGACAAGGAAGCGTACGCGAAGCTGGTCACGTATGTCACCGGTTTTAGCCGAGCAGTGTGTGTAACTAGGTGTCGCTCCCAGGATTTTCATCCAGATACAAACGCGAGAGTGGCGCGGAAAATAGAGTCGCCAGCCATGTAAATTTATCCCAAGAGAGGGACAGGGAACACCGCATAAACCTGAGGAAGAGGGAAAGGAATGGTCATCCCAACCATAACCTGGGTTCAGGAGTCGGTTGCGCGAGGGGAAGGTGCTAGCACCCCACGCGTCCATCGTACTCGATGGGGTCCACGCTTGTTGTCTATTCTAAGGGTGAGTTATCCTAAAATCTATGGTTGTACTGACACGAGGAAAGGGAAGACAAAGACAGACTCGGTAGGACGTCGACATCCTAGACCTACGTACCCCCTTTGTGTAATGGGGAATTCAGAGTCAACGTAGTTCGGACCAAGTTCTTTTTGTGTTTTTTATGAGCGGCGTTAAGTTCGCGTCCGGCAGTTAGGGTCGATGCCTGTTTGCGACTCAGATGGAAAGTAACGTGCCCTTTTTGAAAATAGCCTTTAGTTTGACAATCCCGAAGGACAAAAAGGTTTGAAGTTTGTTTGTATTTTTTAAGACAGAAGTGACTTGAGTTAGTTCATAACTTGCATTGCACCAAAGTCTAGGGCACAGGGACGAATACTTAACGAATCGTCCCAAGACAGGATGCTCGCTAAGCACTCTAAAAAGATGAGAGGAAGCCCCTCATCTCTCATTCCCCACGCTTAACGCTCGTGCGCAATACACTTTATCTTTATTAAGTGTTTTCAAGAAGTTTTGAGATGAGGAGAGAGAAGACACAAAGGAAACTCTAAAGGGAAACTAAGAGTCCTAATGTTATCATGCATGGATGTCCTATGGTTAGTGAGGTTTGACAACAACCTAAGCCTAAAGAAAAGAAAAGGTGGGAGATAGAAAGAATGAGAGTGGACATGGATAACTATCCACACCCTCAAATAACTTACCTCAGCCCCTGCATAAAAGGTTAGTACAAACAGACATAAGTGACAATAAGACCAATGAAACCCAAGCAATGACATATAATGGTAGTCAAGTGACCTATAACAGTTCAAACACGGTTTAAGAACTCAAAGAAGCAATCTCAAGCAACGGCACAAGTGCCTTCTCAGACAAATAATCAGACATGTTCAAAGGTGTGCATACAAGAAGATCCCACAAAAAGAGCAGTTAAATAATTAGCAAGACATCTTCTAAAATCACGAAATTAATTATCAACATATGTAAACCAGAAGCAGACAACATGTCCAAAACTCATGTAAAAATTCAAGATATAAGTCACTCAAACAATTATGCAAATTCAGATGAGAAACATGACTTAATATGCAAAAAAGGAGGACTAAAATGCAATATTAAATTATTTTAAAAATGAGGGAAAAATATTTTAATGCAATTCCATGTGTTGGTGAAATAATGCAAAAAGAATGAGTTCAAAATGCTTTATGGATGATGAGAAATAAAATAAACGAGTCATGGTATGCATGTATGGAATAAATTCAAAGAGAAAATAAACAAATAATTATTTCAGATGCTAAAAATAAAATAAAAATGAAAAATAAAATTTGGTAAAATTTTATAAAATGCCAAATGTGATTCATGAATTTTCTGAAATTTTTTAATGCAATTATCTATTTTTAAAAAATGAAAATGAAAATGCAATAATTAAAAAATAAAAATAAGGAAATAAACATGGGGGTGCGTTTAGTAGCCCAAATACGTTGAAGAAGAACATGGGCTAAAGAGGGGGTGCGAACAGAAGGCCCAAACATTAAAACCCATCAGAAAATAGAATAAAATAAAAAAAACCACACGTGGGCTTCAGTCAACCCAATTGACTCACTTCTCACCATCAGATTGATCCTGCGCTTATTATCAAGTCAACAAAAAGTCCAAGTAAATAGGATCAATGGCCATGATCAATCAACACACGGTAAGAGGGATACACAAGCAAACACACAACCACTCAGCACACCATACACAAGCCACGTGATAGGCACATGTTATTTTTATTCGTTGGCTAGATCTCCACCACATGATTAAATCAACGCATGTAAACAAGTCAACCAAAGAAAAAAGTAATTAAAATGAGAGAATATGATTAGGTGCACACGGTAACAACCATGGGGTAATGAACACACAAACCAAAAATAAAAATCAAAAAAATAAAACGCGTGGCGACGTGAGGGCCACACGATGAAAGTCACGGACGATGGGGATTTCGTCTTCCTCACCCAAACCCTAATCTCGCCGGAACCCTCACCAGCCGCCGGAGCTAGGGTTCCGGCCACCTGCAACTAAAAAGAACCCAAAAAACACACGCGAATACACTATCTTGTCCAGAATTCCACGAGGATTAATAATATCACGTCAAAAATCGCAAACAAGCAATGCGTAAGGCAACACGAATGAAAAAAGGTTTGGTTCAAAAACTTGAAACTCACGAAACAACCAATATACACGTCCAATCTCAAAAATAAATACATCAGAATCATCACCAATAATCACAGATCATTATGCAAGTCAAAAGTTTGAGTTCTATGATCATGAAAAAAACCACTAACCTGAGATTGTGCAACCTTTACCCTTGCTCTTAGCTTTAAGTGATGGTTGGTTTGTGTTCTATGGACACCAAGGATTCAGATGGTGAAATAAGTTTTGGAAAAGCTCTTCTTGCTTGAGAGATACGAATGAGAGAAGCTTTTAGGGTTCAAACTTTTTCCTCCACCAAATCACGTGTGTTCCTCTAACCCTAGCATGAGTTAGCTTAAATAGATTAGGTTAATCCACTGATGATCACTTGGGCCTTGCTAATCCCTCACTTAATGAGTTTTGGGTAATTTTGGAAATTTGAATAATGTGAAATACACCCTCCTCCATGCATGTATATCCAAACCCTTGATGATGGATCACTTATTTAACAATTGCTAATCACACCTGAATTTGATTTGGGCCTTGAGATGTCTTGGTTCACGAGTTTTCAATAATTTGGCAATTTTGCACCATGTGAAATAAGTAATGAATAAGCGATGAAATTTCTTAGTTCCAAGGCCCAAAATGATCCTTGAGGAATGTTCTTTGATGTTAGAATGTGACATGAAGCCATGGAATCAATTATAGGTCCCTATGTCCCAAAATGTAAAAGTTGTGAAAATGGAACCCTAAAAACCACTTTGCCTTCTTTTGATCATAAATTGAGTTTCACAAATGATATGGAGACCCACTAGTACTTGTTGGAAAGGGGAGAAAAAGATCTTCAACTTTTATGTTTGAGGAAAATTCAATTGAAGCTTTCTTGATGGTGAAAAGTTAAGTTGAATATAGTATAAGAACTTGCCCAAAAAGGAAACTTTCAAATTATAGGTCATTTCCATATTTAGTAACTTTTGTGCCAACCCTTGATTCTTGATAAATGGTATGAAACTTGACCCTTGAAGACCATATGAGAATGTGAGACCTTGAAAACCTTGAAGAGAACCTCAAGCTTTCACAGTTGACTTCCCCTCTCACTGTTGACTTTTCCCCTGATTCTCCTGGTTCCCAATCCATTGGCCACTTGAACTTTTCCTGAACCAAACTGATGGACAATCTTCCATTCATAGATACTTAGGGACCCAAGGAATACCATGGAATCAAGTCTTGCCCAAAAAATCAAAAATAAACTGACTTTATAGCAAACCCTAGTTTTGGTACCCTCAGTCTAGGAGGAAATAACACTGAAATTCTGGTACAGATGTGTGATGTCATAGTGCAATGTCACAATATCGCAATCTGCTGAACAAGGCAATAACAGAAACAATAAAATAACACACTGAATTGTTCACCCAGTTCGGTTCAACAACCTACATCTGGGGGCATACCAAGCCAGGAAGGAAGTCCACTATTAGTAGTATCAAATTACAGACTCAACAGACCAGTTGACAATCTACCTAATTTAATCACTACCCAATGACCCTTCTACCTAAGTCCTCCCTAGGTAAGAGACTCCATCTCACTTCCTACCATAACTGTGATGTCTAGCAGTCAACTACACCGTCACTGCATCAACAACTTGATTACCAACAACTGTACAATCATAGAAGACACCCTTCCATGACACCCTTTGGAGTTGCTTAACAGCTTCCTCCAAGAACAATACCAAACTCAAACTCATTACCTACAGGTTTCTGAGTTACACACAGTGACCATCTCACAACCCGAGTGGTTCACTTTGACAAAGCCCTAAAGATCTACATCTTGGACCCGTGCCTATTCTAGGTTAAAAGCATTCTATTTATAACCTCATCCCAACAGGACTTGGGCCTTCAAATCATATCATATCTTCTGTAACAAATCTGCTTCTAAATAGATCTTCAATCATATCTTCAATTAAATCTTCAATTAATAACTCTGAATATTCTCCATATCTTTATTCTTTAAATGCGCAACAACCTGATCTTCATAACTGATTGTAACAGAATATATCTCTTCCTTGATCTTCTCCTATATTCTCTAATTCTCTTTAGCAGAATTTCTCATTCACACCAGAAAACACGTGCAACCCTAATCACTTACCAAACTGATGTTCTGTCATCTGATGTTATGACATCGAGTTTGACATCAGCACAAAACTGCAACCCTTAACATAACCAGAATGTTAACTAAACATAACAAGGCTATTAAAAACTTATGTTGAAACATCAACCATGACATCAACATTGTTTTACCAAAATGCTAGCCAACTACAAGAATTAACAATCTCCCCCTTTGCCTAATTTTGGCTAAAACAATTTCAGCCTACATCAGAACAACTTGCAGCAGAAACGAACACTTTCACATCAGCATAGGGCAAACTCCCCCTCAAACCAAGAACCAGCTCACAGCTGTTCAAACACTCTCCCCCTTAACTGCTGCACCATATCAGAAAAGGCTTCACAACCACACCTTGGCAACCACTAGGCTAACTCTCCCCCTTTTTAGCCATAATTGGACAAACTCTGAACATAGCAGCAAGCACAAAAAATTCCAAAGGCAAACTCTAAATCATCCAACCAATATACTCAGAACAAATCCCAGACTCAGCTACTACTACTTCCAATGATCAACACAACTCACAACCCCTTCTAGATTCCTTTAGACCAGCAGAGAAAAGATCAACTCCCCCTATCTAAGATAACAAGTGCACCTTTGCAAAAAGAACACCTTAAATAAATGGAAAACATAAGACTCATCTTCATGTCTTTAAGAGCGCACTCTCTGTTCAACTCACCTGCTGAACGCATTCACTTAGTGCTTAATCACATAATTCCCTCTTAAATGGTTAACTAAAGCTCTAGATGGATATGAACATTTGAGCACACTTGCTGAGCACTTTCACATATTGTACTTTCACTCTTGGAGAACACATTCAATTATCCTGACTGGTATGACACTGCTCACAGACTCCACAAATTATCAGCTTTACTGAGATCTAATTTCTTCAAGAGACACTTGTAGTACAAAACTTTCTGATCAGATCACATCATATGACACAATTCCTCTGCCATTAGTAGTCATGCTTTGCCAGAACATACTACTACAACCAAGCTCAGAATCTCACATTCTAATCCACATAGTCAGAAACACCTCTTCTGACAATAATGCTTGAGCATCCATCTCCACATGAAGTTACCATTAGGCTATTCGTGAGGAACACAAGAATCACTATCCGCCTTTAAACAAACTGTTAGATAAGGATCAAAGTCACATAGATCCCCCAACTCTCCAAAAGCAGTCATTCCCTATCATACTCTTCATCTTCAGATTTCCAAGCAATCAATACCTGATCTACTTCAGTCTTCTCTACATTCCCCATCCAAGGCAGACCTTCTACTTCATCATTCTCCCGTATGACTATGTAGACGCTCCTTAGGCATAATGTATGCACCAACCTCCAGAATCAGAACAAATTCATCCTTCACCAAGGATATTCAACCAGATAATGTCTCAACACAAGTTAGAACATTTGCCACACACCAAGATATCATCACCATGATTCTTGATATGCTCCACCAAATGGACTTGCTATGCATAGTAATCCAAAGATCTAGAGAATTAAACTCTTAATCTCCTTGAGTCTTCAACTCATCACCCTTCTGCCCAAGAGTAACTTGTTCCAAAACCATCCTCAATAATAACCAGCTGCCACACTCTGATTATCCACTTCTGAGATCAACCAAATGCCACAGTTTGATCACCTCATTCATGAATCCTCACGTTTGTCAGAACTTTCATAAAGATATCTTGATCCACAAAGGAAACTTGATCTTCAAGTCACATGTTCCACTCGCTCAAAAGCAAACACACTTAGACTCCCTAAGCCATGGTCATGTAACATCTTCTCCTTCCTGCAGCTCCCGCAAACTGCCATGAGAATGATCTTTTTGAAGCATCCTATCATTCCTGTAGATCACCCTATCATTACCTGATGTGCCACATTACCAACTGAGACTCCTGATGTTAAGCTAGATGTCAGAACATTATGACATCCAACTGTTGAATTCAGCTCCTCCTTCTGCCACTCAGAAGAACTTCCTCCCTTTGCAAAACCAGATTTCTATGCTCTCATAGACTTGATTCAATAATCAAGTTTGAGTAGACAACCTCCATCCTGCTTAGACACTCCAAAGACTTCAAACCTACCACATCTGAATCTTCAGAAAATAAGTAGTCCAAGACTACACCATAGCTATACCAAGCAATGCCACTCCCCTCAGTAAAGCCGTCAGTAGAAAGCCAGAGATACATCCACATATCCTCGACTTTCACACCACAAAACCCATGCTCCAAAGCACCGAGACCAGAAATAAACTGATCCAACCATCAAGACTATGATGTCTTCATAGTCTTCCATCTCCATCTTCAACAACATAATTCAGGTCATCACACACCACAAAGAGAAATATATAGCCACATAGAGAAAAGTAAATTCTCAACACTTCTGCAGTCCTGCACTTTTACATCAGACATATACATAGTCTCCCGTCAATGTATTTTGTCATTAGTTGAATGTACAACCTTATCAAAAGCAGATAAATACTCAATTCCTGTCAAGGTAACCTTCTCACACAACCGCCATTTGCTGATTCTTCTTCAAACCAAACCATCATGACAACCACAACACTCTTCCAGGTAAGGTCAGTGTCTTGATCTTTTACTCTACCCTGAGCAAAGAACTGAAATGATGTTTCAACATCAGTTCTGACATTAGTCTTAATCACATCTCCTAATCATATTCATCCACACATATCTCTTGCAGGGAATATACGAGAGGATATCAGCATCTTCCAAGATTAGACCAATAAAACTGCAGTAACTTGCATAACACACTCTTCCAGAGGCTTCTTCTAATAAGCACAAGGTTCATACCTCCTAACCAAAGAGTACTAACTGCCATCCTTCTGCAGAAACATACCATAGACAATCTGCTACTTTGAATCCTTCAAGGCACAAAACTGAAAGAGCTCAAGCAAACACCGACTGAATTACCCTGCTACTGTACACAAATTCTTGGATGCCTTTTCCCTTCTCTTCAACCAGCTCCTGCTGAAATGCTATGACATTATGAACAGCATCTCAAAAATTGTTCAACTTCACAGCTTCAGTGATCCTTCAAAGCAGCTACACTCTAATAGGTCTTGACTTAGCATTTACCATAAACTGCTAATGTGTAGCGCGATGTCGAGACATTAGAATTGACATATTAAGCTCAGCTTCTTTCTTGATGAAACTTCCTCCTCATTCAGTCATCACAACTAAGCTTAAGAGATAACTTATCAAGATCTTCACTCCCGCATGAAAGATTTGACAGTGATACTTTTTTTTTGCTTTGTCTCCACCCTCTTCTTTCATTGTTGAAGAAGGAATCAATGTTCTGGACAGATTGGTCTTCAATGCCTGATTTAAAATATATTCTTCTTCAAAAAAAACTTGAAACTTCTATGTCATACAATCTTTACTAAGATACATTCACCTTTTGATCACTTATTTCCCAAAACACAGATAAGAGATAATCCTCATGCAAACTGGAACATCATAGAATATCCTGCTGAGGAGACCAAACCCTAATGTCTTTCCAAGAGCACACCTTCCTAGAATCTCACCACCAGAGATACAAGAACCAACCAGGGTTACATCAGATACCATGCAGCGGAACACACAACAACTCCTCAACAACCTTCAGGCACTACTCAATAATCCTTGCACACCATAAACCAAGTGCCAATAAATCAAACTCACGACAGCAGTTCTCCTGATAACAACAGACATACCCTGTCATGAATAGTCTATCATACAAACAACTATATGAACTGACCAAGTCCATAACTCAGCAAAACCATCTTCCTTGCTCATGAACTAGAAAGTATCTTCCCAAGATCTCATCCAGAAACAGACAGGATGCCTGCTCTGATACCAATTGAAATTCTGGTACAGATGTGTGATGTCATAGTGCAATGTGACAACATCGCAATCTGCTGAACAAGGCAATAACAGAAACAATAAATAACACACTGAATTGTTCACCCAGTTCGGTTCAACAACCTACATCTGGGGGCATACCAAGCCATGAAGGAAGTCCACTATTAGTAGTATCAAATTACAGACTCAACAGACCAGTTGACAATCTACCTAATTTAATCACTACCCAATGACCCTTCTACCTAAGTCCTCCCTAGGTAAGAGACTCCATCTCACTTCCTATCATAACTGTGATGTCTAGTAGTCAACTACACCGTCACTGTATCAACAACTTGATTACCATCAACTGTACAATCATAGAAGACACCCTTCCATGACACCCTTTAGAGTTGCTTAACAGCTTCCTCCAAGAACAATACCAAACTCAAACTCATTACCTACAGGTTTCTGAGTTACACACAGTGACCATCTCACAACCCGAGTGGTTCACTTTGACAAAGCCCTAAAGATCTACATCTTGGACCCGTGCCTATTCTAGGTTAAAAGCATTCTATTTATAACCTCATCCCAACAGGACTTGGGCCTTCAAATCATATCATATCTTCTGTAACAAATCTGCTTCTAAATAGATCTTCAATCATATCTTCAATTAAATCTTCAATTAATAACTCTGAATATTCTCCATATCTTTATTCTTTAAATGCGCAACAACCTGATCTTCATAACTGATTGTAACAGAATATATCTCTTCCTTGATCTTCTCCTATATTCTCTAATTCTCTTTAGCAGAATTTCTCATTCACACCAGAAAACACGTGCAACCCTAATCACTTACCAAACTGATGTTCTGTCATCTGATGTTATGACATCGAGTTTGACATCAGCACAAAACTGCAACCCTTAACATAACCAGAATGTTAACTAAACATAACAAGGCTATTAAAAACTTATGTTGAAACATCAACCATGACATCAACATTGTTTTACCAAAATGCTAGCCAACTACAAGAATTAACAAGCACAGTCTCCAAATCCAAATTCCTCTGAATATGATGTGTATCCTCTCCAACAAAGATAAGATATGCCATTTGGTGATGATAAAAACCCAAGAAACTTGCCCATTGGAGCAATAAACCCAAGAATCTCAAAACCCTAGTTTCTGCACTGGTTAGGAGAGAGTGATCCACTTGAGATCTCTTGGACAATATAAGGACTCTTGCTTGACCCTTTGAAGAACATCTTCTCCTCTTGAACTTGCCTCAGGCACCTTGACCCCATGCTAAGAACCAATGATATGCACACATGATAATGCAAAGAATGAAGTGAAACATAAGCCAGTTAGTACTTAAAGTAAGAGAGCAAATTTTGGGGTGCTACAGCTGCCCCTATTCAATCAACTTGGTCCTGAGGGTATGATAGCGACGACTTTCAGACAATCGGGATACACGGAGGTTGAATACCAAAGAACCCGGAAATTTGCAATCCTCAAAGTAGGGACGACTCCCCTGGGGAACAAGCAATAAATGTTGCACTGTCACAACACGTACGAGTGTTGGAGACCAATACAAATAATGTATTGAAACGTCATGAAATAAACACAAACGAGTGTTAACTATGCTGGGGATAAACACTGACGGGTGTCAAGGAGTCAAAGATATCAGATACGGACGGGTACTGAAAAGGTATACGGACGGGTGTAAAAGGATTCAACACTGACAGGTATCGAAAAGGTGCACGGACGGGTGTAAAAGAGGCAAATTTACTAGGAATTGATCTCGCTGGTGAATGGAAGGCAACACGGACGGGTGTTATCCAAAGGTCAATACAGACGGGTATCGAAATCAAAGGTTCAAACACGGACGGTTGCTGAAAGGACACGGACGGGCGTCAAATGTCAATGCAGACGGGCATTGGAATGAAAGGTTCAAACACGGACGGGTGCTGAAAGGAACACGGACGGGTGTCAAAAGTCAATACGGACGGGCATTGAAACTAAAGGTTCAAACACGAATGGGTGCTGAAAGGAACACAGACGAGTGCCAAAGGTCAATACGAACGGGCATTGAAACAAAAGGTTCAAACACGGACGGGTGCTGAAAGGAACACGGGCGGGTGCCAAAGGTCAATACGGACGGGCATTAAAACAAAGATTTAAACACTGACGGGTGCTGAAAGGACACAGACGGGTGCCAAATGGTAAAAAATCTAAGGACCACCTGGACGAAGGGGTGAAAAGAAAATCACGGATTAATGCTCCTGGCAAACAGCTCTGCAAGGGAATGCCAAATATTGCTTTGAACGACTAACCCAATACTTGTGGTGTAAAGTCGAATGATATTCTCCGAAATCTGCTTTTTTTTTTACGAAAGAAAACTCAAACCTGGCTTATGCTTCGGATGCCTATGTTTGAATTTTGCCGTAATGCTCCACACGAAGTGGAAATGCTACGCTTTTGAGGATGCAATGCAAATGCTTATGATATGCATAAAGGGTCCCTCCAGCAAAATAAATGCTGGAGAGGAAAGACCAATTCAGCAGGTGATGACAAAAATAAATTGTCCTCTGAATCCAAGAATTCTGCTGAGAAGAATCACACTGACCGACTCTTTGGATCCACAACTTCTGCCGGGGATGAAATCCAAAAGCATATACACTCTACCGGGGATTACACATGTCCTTTACTGAAGGTGACATCGAACCTGAGATTCTTCCTCTGCTGGGGGAGTTGAGAATGATTGCCAATAACGGAACCGGAAGTCTGTTACTGAGGATTTATAATAACAGATGGGCTTAGGACCTGCTGTGGGATGCCAACCCATAATACCATCCTGCTTGGGGAAAATAGTCCATAATACCATCCTGCCTGGGGATACTGCTGAACTTAGCCTGCTGATGGGGAGAATGACTTTACTCTCATCTTGCTGGGGATTAGAACATAACGTTGTCGGTGAAAGTACACTCCCTGACTGGATGGGGAAAGTGAACACCCTGATTCTGTGGGGGAAATAACGTCTTGATTCAGAGAAAATACTTTCCAGGTCTCCTGCTCGGGAAAGTCTGCTCTGCTGAGGAAAGTGCAATCTCAATGCTGGAGAGAGCAAACTGTTGGAGAAGTGCGATCCTGTTGCCCTGCAAGTCAAATAACAACAAAAGAAATATGCCACAACATGACTATCACCGTTAATGCCTAAGTAATTTCTACTGCTTTTCGTTATGCTCCGCAAAGCTCGAAGTTTTATATGCAATGCTTATCAAAAATATCGGACGTTTTTGCAAACAAAACAATAAAAGTAAAACAAACAATGGAAAGCTCTTTGAGTGAAATGAACATTTTATTGAGAAAAGTGGCCTGTAAATAGGCACTTACAATAGGAAGCAATCCCTAAAAAGAGGTAATTGTGCAAAAGCAAAAAACCAAAATACACATGTCGGCAATGCGGGAACAGATATCCACCATGATTCGACTCAGCTATGACCCACATGTCTTGCTTGTCCACAAATGTCTTGACCTTTGAAGAGACTGACTGAACTGATTCCTTTCTTTCAGAATTTCCAGGTATTGAAAGTGCTCACAGATCGAACGCAGACCATAGCCTTTCGCTTATAAATCCCTAACTTTTGCCTGGATCGCCCTTTTCGGGTTTTTAATCCATCGGGATACCCATTTTTGCCAAAGTCGCCTTTTCAGGTTTTCAACTTTGCGGGTTTACACGTTTCTTTTTTTACATTTTATCCCTAATTTTTGCCCGAACCTTTTCCTTTTTATGGTTCGCCGGGATGCCCCTTTTTGCCTAGACTTTCTTTTTGTGTCCAGCGGGTCTCTTTTATGCGAAGTATTTTTTGACTACGTCTGCGTTCACAGGGGATGTAAAATCTTCGCCATCCATAGTTGAAAGTAGTAAGGCTCCACCAGAGAAAACCTTTCTGACTACATACGGCCCCTCGTAGTTTGGAGTCCATTTGCCCCTGTGATCTGTCTGAGGAGGAAGAATCCTTTTCAAAACCAATTCACCTGTCTGAAAACTCCGAGGACGCACTTTCTGGTCAAAGGCGTGCTTCATCCTGCTCTGATACAACCGACCATGTGCGATGGCTGCCAATCTCTTTTCTTCAATAAGGTTCAACTGATCCAATCTGGAACGCACCCATTCAGCTTCATCTAACTTCACATCTGCCAGAACTCTCAAAGACGGAATCTCGACCTCTAAAGGTAAAACTGCTTCCATACCATATACCAATGAGAAAGGGGTTGCCCCAGTTGACGTACGCACTGAAGTACGGTAACCATGTAGGGCATAAGGTAGCATCTCGTGCCAGTCTTTATACGTTACCACCATCTTCTGCACAATCTTCTTGATATTCTTGTTCGCTGCCTCAACTGCGCCATTCATCTTTGGGCGATATGGAGAGGAATTGTGATGCTCGATCCTAAAACTCTGACATAGTTCCTTCATCATCTTATTGTTCAAATTCGAGCCATTATCGGTAATGATTCTCTCCGGGACCCCATAACGACAGATGATGTCCTTCTTTATAAACCGGGCTACCACTTGCTTGTTGACGTTGGCGTACGAGGCTGCCTCCACCCACTTTGTGAAATAGTCAATGGCAACCAAAATGAAACGATGCCCATTGGAAGCAGTGGGCTCAATCTTCCCAATCATATCTATGCCCCACATTGCAAAAGGCCAAGGAGATGATAACACGTTTAGAGGCGTAGGCGGTACATGCATCTTATCTGCATAAATCTGGCATTTATGGCACTTTCAGGCGTACTTAAAATAATCAGACTCCATAGTCATCCAATAATATCCTGCCCTCAACAACTTTTTAGCCATGGTGTGTCCACTGGAATGAGTACCGAAAGAACCCTCGTGAACTTCCTCCATCAACAAACCTGCCTCGTGTTCATCAACACAACGTAGCAAGACCATATCGAAATTCCTCTTATATAACACATCATCCTTGTTCAGAAAGAAATTTCCTGCCAACCTTCTCAGAGTCTTCTTATCTTTGGTGGAGGCACCCTCTAGATACTCCTGTTTCTTCAGAAAGACCTTAATATCATGATACCAAGGCTTGCCATCTGACACATCTTCAATTGCAAACACAAAAGCTGGTCTGTCCAGACGCATGATTCTAATTAATGGTGTTTCGTTCCAACGGTTCACCTTATACATGGATGCCAATGTCACTAACGCATCGGCCATCTGATTCTCAGCTCGGGGCACGTGATGAAAATCCACCCTGTCAAAGAAAGGTAGCAACCTTCTGGCATAGTTGTTATAAGGCACCAAATTCGCCTGACGAGTCTCCCATTCTCCTGTAATCTGATTAAGTACCAACGCAGAATCACCATAGACATCGAGGTTCTTAATTCTCAAATCAATTGCTTCTTCTAACCCCATGATGCATGCTTCATACTCCGCCTCATTGTTGGTACACACGAATGCTAACCGGGCAGTGAAAGGTATATGAGAACCCTTTAGGGTTATAATGATTGCCCCAATTCCATTACCATATGAGTTGACAGCCCCATCAAAAATCATCTTCCACTGTGACCCAATCTCAGGTCCTTCGTCAGGCAGAGGCTCTTCATAATCTTTCATTTTCAGAAACATAACATGCTCGTCTGGAAACTCAAACTTTATAGGCTGATAATGCTCGATCGGCTGTTCAGCAAGATATTTTGGCAGAACACTTCCCTTAATGGCCTTCTAATAAACATACTGAATATCGTACTCTGTCAAAACCATCTGCCAACGGGCTATCCTTCCAGAAAGTGCTTGCTTCTCAAACACGTACTTAATCGGATCCATCTTCGAAATCAATAAGGTTGTGTGGTTTAACATATACTGCCTCAGGCGCTTGGCTGCCCAAGCGAGTGCACAACATGTCATTTCCAACATAGAGTATCTTGATTCGCAATCAGTGAACTTCTTACTCAGGTAGTAAATGGCGTGCTCTTTCCTACCTGTCTCGTCGTGTTGACCGAGCATACAACCCATCGAATTCTCAAGAACCGTAAGGTACATAATCAACGGTCTCCCAGGCACCGATGGCATAAGGACTGGAGGTTCCTGCAAATATGTCTTTATCCTTTCAAACGCCTCTCGACAATTTTCATTCCACCTGACCTCTTGATCTTTTCTTAACAACTTGAAAATTGGCTCACACGTGGCTGTCAGGTGAGAGATGAACCTGGCAATGTAATTCAACCTTCCCAAGAAACCACGAACCTCTTTCTCTGTTCTTGGCTCAGGCATCTCCTGTATGGCTCTTATTTTTGCAGGATCAACCTCGATACCTCTTTCACTAACAATAAATCCCAGCAATTTACCAGACCTCACACCGAAAGTGCACTTGTTCGGATTTAATCTCAGTCTGAACTTCCTCAACCTTTCAAACAACTTCTGGAGGTTTACCAAGTGTTCTTCCTCTGTCTGTGACTTCGCAATCATGTCATCAACATAGACTTCGATCTCCTTATGAATCATATCATGAAAGAGAGTCACCATTGTCCGCTGATAGGTTGCCCCAGCATTCTTCAATCCAAAGGGCATTACCTTGTAGCAAAATGTTCCCCACGTGTTATGAACGTAGTCTTCTCCATGTCCTCTGGGGCCATTTTGATTTGGTTATACCCAGAGAAGCCATCCATGAAGGAAAACACAGAATATTGAGCAGTATTGTCCACCAACACGTCAATGTGGGGGAGCGGGAAATCATCCTTTGGGCTCGCCCTATTCAAATCTCGGTAATTAACACACACACTGACCTTCCCATCCTTCTTAGGTACAGGTACAATATTAACAACCCACGGAGGATAATTTGTCACAGCAAGAAATCCGGCGTCCAACTGTTTCTGAACCTCTTCCTTGATCTTGACAGCCATATCTGGTTTTCTCCTTCTCAGTTTCTGCTTGACTGGAGTACAACCCTCTTTGAGCGGCAACCGGTGTGAAACAATGTCAGTGTCATGCCCGGGCATGTCTTGGTAAGACCAGGCGAAGATATCCACATACTCTCAAAGTAACTCAACCAATCTTCCCTTAACAGTGTCTTCCAAAGCAGCCCCAACCCTTACTTCTCGTTTAACATCCTCGGTTCCCAAATTAACAGTCTCAACTTCCTCCTGATAAGGCAGAATAACCCTTTCCTCCTGTTTCAGTAACCTGGCTAATTCTTCTGGTAAGTCACCGTCTTCGTCAGTCTCTTCTTCAGCTTGATAGATAGGATTGTCGAAGTCATATCGGGCCATAGCTAAGTCATGAGGGGTGGAATCTGAACAAAGAAACCTGCATGATGGATGTTTTATGTTTATTATGAGTGCAACAAACAAGAAAACACATTGCCATTTTGATGTGGGTTAATGCAAAAAGTAAAAAGCAGAAAAACAGGGATCAAAATATTTAAATGAAAAACATCCTTTATTGATGATAAAAATAGCAAATAAAACATCCAAGCCCTACAAATAAATATCACTACGTCTTGGGCAGAACGTAGGATTCAACATAACAGAAAACAAAAGTAAATTACTCCGGGCGCGTCACTTGGATGACTTTCTCGGAAGACCAGTTGCGTAAACTCTGACCAGGGGTGCAGGGACGGATCCATTCATCCATGTCACAGTCACTATCCCTCTCATCCTCAATAGCATTGACTCTGTCGAAGAAAACACCGGCACTGGTGAAACGGACTGGACCATAGAACTTGGGAGGCTCTTCAGGACGCCTAGGTGGCTTGTAACCCAACCCACGAGTATCTTGCTTTCTTTGAACATCAATGACACTACCCCACTTCTGAGAACTACTAGCTTCAACTATAGTGCGCGCCTCTTTGAAAGAGGACATTGGAATCTCTGGTTGTCTGACAACTTTAGGTTGGGCAACCACCTCAGGCTGACTGACTGCCTTTGGGGGTTCCTCGGGAATCTTCACAGCTTCAAAGGCTTGGCACAAAGTTTCCTGTATCTCACCATCTACCTCTACATACTTGAAGGTCGATAGGTGACTCACCATGATCTCCTCCTCACCACAAACAGTCACAACATGGCCATCCACCATATATTTCAACTTCTGGTGCAGCGTAGATGTTACTGCCCCAGCACCATGGATCCAAGGGCGACCCAACAAACAACTATAGGCAGGCTGAATATCCATTATGTAAAAGGTGGTGTTGAAAATCTCAGGACCCACCTTGATTGGCAGAACTAACTCTCTAAAAACTGACCTCTTGGAGCCATCAAAAGCACGTACCACCAAGTCACTTGGTGTACAAATCAACCCACGAGTATCCAATTTCATCAAAGCCTTCTTCAGTAACACATTCAAAGACGACCCAGTATCAACTAACACATGCGACATTAAGGAACCACGACATTCCACTGAAATATGCAGAGCGTTATTGTGATTTCTCCCAGCCGGAGTCAGATCTAAATCTGTGAAACCCAAACCATTACCAGCATTCACATGAGCCACAACCCCTTCTAACTGGTTGACAGATATTTCCTGCAGTACATAAGCCATGTTCAGAACCTTCAGCAATGCATTTCGGTGTGCCTTAGAGCACAACAGTAAGGATATAATGGAAATCTTCGATGGAGTTTGATGAAGTTGATCAGTAATCTTGTAATCACTTTTCCTTATCAACCTCATAAACTCTTCTATGTCTTCTGAGAAAGTATCCCCAGCCTGCTTTGTCATGGAATTATTTGCTTCCTGCCTCTGTACGGACTCATCCATCATCTGTTTACCTTTGTCTTGCTTCGAACTGCCAGCTTGATCCTCGGACGGAATAAAGACTCTACCACTCCTAGTGATAGCCCCTGCTTCAACAAGATTTTCAACCCCAGTATTCACAGCTGATGTCTCTTCCAATTCCAGCTTCTTACCATTAACAAACACCTCGCGCCCCATAGTTCCATGGCATGACCTTGGTACTCTCATACGGGACTGGTCCAGGAACAGTGATAGTGACCGGCGCTGGTCTTGCCGGCGCTGATATAGTTATTGTCTTGAACATAATTGTTATGGTGGCAACATCAATCTCTCTGTCGGTAACATTACTCTGCCTACAACCCCTGTCAAACTGTAATATCCCTGCACTGATCATTTTCTGAATACCTACTTTCAATAAATCACAACCGCCTGGTTGCGCCACACATCCCACACAACCTTTATCACAACCGGGAAATACCCCTCCCTTCAACAGTCTTTCCTTCACCATACCCAAGGGAGTTTGGACTTCGTTCACATCTGAAATCAAACGCAAGCCTTCATAGTCTTTAATAATAGCATTGACCCTTAGCTCACCGTGATTCGGCATCGGGTTCTGATTCACATTTGGAACATCGTTGGAGAAATTGATGGCTTTGGAATCCACTAAATCTTGAACCAGATGCTTAAAAGCTCAACAGTTCTCAGTATAATGTCCGGGCGCCCCAGAATGGAATTCACAGTGGGCGTTGGCATCATAACCGGGAGGCGGATTACCAGTAGGTGGAGCCAATGTTCTCTTTTAAATTAACTGTAACTTTAACAAGTGCTAAAATAATTGAGCGTAGGGAATAGGCGGAAAGATGCCTATCCCGCCTAGACGCATTCTGTGGTCTGCGAGGAACCTGATTTTGTTGTTGAGACACTGCTTGCTGCTGAGGTGCTGCTGGGATGGTTATAGAATCCACCTGCTGATTGTAGTTCTGACGAGGTCCATCTCTACCATGATATGATGATACAGAGTTTGTATCTCCCTCCTTCTTCTTGTAACCATTGGCATAAGGCTTCTTACTTCCTCCAGATGAGGACCCCTCACCGCCTGATATTTTTCCCGCCTTAATTCCGCTTTCCACCATCTCTCCTACTAAGATCAAATCAGCAAACTTTCCAGTCATACACGGTACCAGCTTTTCATAGTAATGACCCTGCAAGGTGGCCATAAACATAGTTATCATTTCACGTTCCAACATGGGAGGCTGAACCCTTGCTGCCAGTTCACGCCACCTCTGGGCGTACTCCTTGAAATTCTCATTGTTCTTCTGTGACAAATTCTGCAGCTGTGTTATGTTCGGAGCCATGTTAGGGTTATATTGATAGTGTCTAATAAATGCCCCTGCCAGATCTCTCCAACTACGCACATCTTTCCTTTCTAGTTGCATGTACCACTCCAGGGATGCCCCAGATAGGCTATCCTGGAAGCAATGCATCATCAACTTCTCATTCTTCGCATGCGCAGCCATTTTACTTGCGTATGCCCTCACGTGAGTCCTTGGGCAAGTCATACCATTGTACTTTTCTAAAGTAAGGGTCTGAAACTTGTGTGGGATAACAACGCCTGGAAACAGCCCCAAATCCTCTAGATCCATACCCAAAGCATCCTGATTCACAACACCCCTTAGCTATTCCTCAATCAACCGAAACCTCTGATCATTGTCAATCTGGGGACCAGCATCCCCACCTGGCATAGTAAATGCATCATCTTGAACATCATCATACTGACGGCCATGAATTGCGCAGACACCGTTACCTCCTCCCACTAAAGAGGGAACCACAACATTTTCTCCTCCGCCCGGAGGGATCACAACACCAGGAACAGGAACACCTCCGCCCGGAGGTCCATTCTGAACGTTATTACCAGTAACACCATTATGAATTCCTCCATGAAGGACACCGTCTTCGTCAATTCTCATAATCAGTGGCTGAACGAGAGTCCTTAACTGCTCTTGGCCTTGAGCAACCCCTTGCATCAAATCCATGAATTGGTTCATGCGAGTCCGCATCTCAGTCATCTTATTTTGTAGCTGATCCATGAGTCTCTTCTGATTTTGTCTGGTAGAATACCGATGAATGTGCTGATCTGCAATCCTGAGATTGGAACAAGATAAGAATACCGGAGATAAACACCTGTTATGCAAAATGATTATGAATGTGCAAATGTAAATGAACATGTTTGAATATCCGCAGGGCGATCCACCCCTTGATTCCAGTTTAACAACAAGAAAGAACGGAACTTCTGCTCATATATTAAGAAAACCAGAGGAAAACCAAATGTCAACAATCACAAATCCAAGATAACTAAGTCTGAACACCATAATCATAGATCCCAACCAACAAGCCTGGCGGTGATCCAAATACAATGAAAGAGAAAATAGAAAACTACGGCATGTCATCAAAGTCTACAAGTGTCAATCCCCCCATCCATTATGCTTCTTGCTCCAGTCTTGAATTTCTTTGAACAGCTTTTTGGTGTCAGGATGCTTCGGTCTCTGAATTAGCTCTTGAATGAGAACGTCTCTCCTATGCATGATCCCTTCCAAGTATCGGCAATGTAACTCCCAAGCGTCTTCTCCAGAAACACCATCCATGCTAGGACCCTCATTTCTAGGTCTCTTCACTTCAGCTTATATCTTCAGTTCCTCTATGGAGGCTATGGCTTCATTGAGTCGACCCTCGACTGCTTGTCTCTGGAATACCCCTGATAGGATCTCAGCGTCTTTTTTCTTGAGCTTCGACTTCAACTGATCAATCTGAGCCAGATAATCGTCTTCCTTTCGCTTATTCTCAGCCATTGCAGTTTCTCGGTGAGCATTGAACTTGTGAATTTTCAACAAAGCCTTATCCAATTCCTCCTTCTTAGACTCAAGAACCCTACTGATACCATCTAGAGCTTGCTTCATCCTTTGTCTGGCTGCGACCTTGTCAGCTAGCTCTTTTTCTGCCTTAGCGAGAATCTCTGTCTTCAACTCGGCGATATGAATAGCTTCACCCCGCTCATGTTTCAACTGATAAATCTCTCTTTGTAGCTCACAGTTTTCTTCTCGCAGCTTTTCCTTTTCAGCCCACAACTTGTTAAACTTCTCTATCTCAACTGTGGTAGGAGGCTCAATCAGCAAGGGGTAAGATGGTGGTTCTACCGGGAAGGGAAGAAGCTCCTCTTCTGCTCTCTTCTTAATCCACTCTTCATAGGAAGGAAAATCCCGGTTGTTACATTTCCCAAATGAAGTTTTTCCCCTCTTGGTCACCTGCTTCCAAGCATTCACAATCTTCCTTATCATCTCTTGATCCCCAGTACCATTGAAGAATAAGGACTCTCTGACATCTCGCTCTTCAGGTGGACCTCTCAAAGGATAACCAAACTGCCTGATAACAAGGGAAAGATTATAGTTAATTCCACCTCTTCTCCCTATCAAGGGTACATTAGGGAATTCTCCGCACTTGCAAATAATCTCCATTCCTAGCAAGTCATGGTTGAACCAGACAATGTTGTCAGCAGTCAAGCCCATTAACCTCTTTGACCACTTCAGAGAATCTCTCGTATCAATGAAGGCGCCAGTTTCGGGGAGATGGCTCAGAAACCAAGTAGATAAGAGTGGGGGACAACAACTCACGGTTTTTCCACGCCTATTTTCATTCTTGTAGTGGACTGAGTGATAGACATCACCTAGCAAGGTAGGTATAGGATTCTTTGAAATAAAGATTCTGACAGCATACCTATCCACCAGATCAGGAACATTGGGAAACATGATAATCCCATAGATGCACATAGCCAGAATAGCTTGGAAAGCAGTCCAATTCTTCTCTTTAACATGTATGCAAGCTTGATCAAACAAGAACTTCAATAAGAAACCCTTAGCTCCTTGTTTCTCCTCAATATTACTGCTCAGAACGGATTCACCAATATGAAGAGCAATAGCCATTTCTTTTATCCCGGGGTGTTCTTCAGAAAAGAATACTATGTCCTGCCTGATGGGGATTCCCAAAATAAAGGAGAACTCCTCCAACGTTGGGGCCAAGATATAGTCTCGGAAAGTGAAGCAACGCAAAGACGGATCGTAAAATTGAAGAAGTGTATGAATGGCATCCTTCTCATACTTGGAGATATTATAGACAAACTTCAAAAGTCTCCCATACCCTCCACTGAACTCTGTACGAACTCCGGGACCAGTCATACTAATCAGCTTGTGAATCAACGTTAAGGTCGGATCTAGGAACGAATAGGCAACAGTCTTCTTTCTCTGGACATCCATGCCAAGGCAACCTCAGAAAACCGGAATCAAGAGTAAGATGCAAGCCCTAAAAAATGTCAAACATGTCAGAATGCAAGAAAAATGATATGCTCATGCAAACATGGGATCAAGGTAACACTGCTGGACATGCTGTGCTGGTAGCTGAACGAGAACCACAACCCAGAAAACCAGAATTCCAAAATACCGAACCACTGAGATAACCAGAAACCCAGATAATTAAACACTGATGAGAAATCCAGAAAACCGGGTAAGTTGAAGGTTTCGGTTTCCTGCAAACCTGCAAACACCCATCCCCTCTCACGTGTGGGTACTAGGATGTTCAGTATCCCGGGCTCTCAGGTCGATAAATGATGATACGTTCACCATGTCTGGTTTGGCATCATCATCAATCGAGGAGGCCTCATCTGATTCTCCAAAATAGAAGGTTCTCAGCTTCTGGCACTGAGGTCAAGAAACAATAGTACATTCATCCCTCGGGGTACAGTACTATCGTCAATCGAGGAGTGTCTCCACTGATTCTCTTCAAAGGATAGGGGCCATCCTATGCGAGTTCCAAAGTGGGCCATCGGGTGCGAATGAGTTTGCCACAGAATGTGGTATGCCACTGTCACCACTAAAGAGGGATGTTTCCACTAAGGTCCTCAATGATCGGTCACCAGAGTCGACAGCTCTCTAGATCAACACCCTAACATGCGCAAGACACACACGTTAGAATGCGTCCCAAGATAGCCTCGTCTGGTTGTGAATTTCGTGAACACGCAAACGTACCAAGCGGGCACGTAGATCCCACTACTCTCCACTCTAGTCCTAGGGTGTACTCAAGCCTGGGTATTGGGCTTATCTCTCAGAACAACCCAACCTGCAAAACAGAAACAGCCAGCACAACACAGCAATATCCAGTATGACAGTAATAAAAATGAAATGCAATGCAGTAAAAGCTGTAAAAAGGTAATATACAACATAACATAGCACAACAATTAAACACCCAACAAAAAAACAAACAAGCGCTGGGATCGACTCGCTAAAGGGGATGGACTAGCAAAGGTCAACCAGAATCCCCAGCAGAGTCGCCAGCTGTCGCTCCTAGGATTTTCATCCAGGTACAAACGCGAGAGTGGCGCGAAAAATAGAGTTGTCAGCCATGTAAATTTATCCCAAGAGAGGGACAGGGAACACCGCATAAACCTGAGGAAGAGGGAAAGGAATGGTCATCGCAACCATAACCTGGGTTCGGGAGTCGGTTACGCGAGGGGAAGGTGCTAGCACCCCACGCGTCCATCGTACTCGATGGGATCCACGCTTGTTGTCTATTCTAAGGGTGAGTTATCCTAAAGTCTATGGCTGTACTGACACGAGGAAAGGGAAGACAAAGACAGACTCGGTAGGACGTCGACATCCTAGGCCTACGTTCAAAGGAGTGCATACAAGAAGATCCCACACAAAGAGCAGTTAAACAATTAGTAAGACATCTTCTAAAATCACCAAATTAATTATCAACGTATCTCAACCAGAAGCAAACAACATGTCCAAAACTCATGCAAAAATTCAAGATATAAGTCACTCAAACAATTATGCAAATTCAGATGAGAAACATGACTTAATATGCAAAAGAGGAGGACTAAAATGCAATATTAAATGATTTTAAAAATGAGGGAAAAATATTTTAATACAATTCCATGTGTTGGTGAAATAATGCAAAAAGAATGAGTTCAAAATGCTTTATGGATGATGAGAAATAAAATAAACGAGTCATGGTATGCGTGTATAGAATAAATTCAAAGAGAAAATAAACAAATAATTATTTCAGATGCTAAAAATAAAATAAAAATGAAAATTAAAATTTGGTAAAATTTTATAAAATGCCAAATGTGATTCATGAATTTTCTGAAATTTTTTAATGCAATTATCTATTTTTAAAAAATGAAAATGAAAATGCAATAATTAAAAAATAAAAATAAGGAAATAAACATGGGGGTGCGTTTAGTAGCCCAAATACGTTGAAGAAGAACATGGGCTAAAGAGGGGGGTGCGAACAGAAGGCCCAAACATTAAAACCCATCAGAAAATAGAATAAAACAAAAAAAAAACCACACGTGGGCTTCAGTCAACCAAATTGACTCACTTCTCACCATCAGATTGATCCTGCGCTTATTATCAAGTCAACAAAAAGTCCAAGTAAATAGGATCAATGGCCATGATCAATCAACACAAGGTAAGAGGGATACACAAGCAAACACACAACCACTTAGCACACCATACACAAGCCACGTGATAGGCACATGTTATTTTTATTCGTTGGCAAGATCTCCACCACATGATTAAATCAACGCATGTAAACAAGTCAACCAAAGAAAAAAGTAATTAAAATGAGAGAATATGATTAGGTGCACACGGTAACAACCATGGGGTAATGAACACACAAACCAAAAATAAAAATAAAAAAAATAAAACGCGTGGCGACGTGAGGGCCACACGATGAAAGTCACGGAAGGTGGGGATTTCGTCTTCCTCACCCAAACCCTAATCTCGTCGGAACCCTCACCAGCCGCCGGAGCTAGGTTTCGGCCATCACTTCTGGCCACCTGCAACTAAAAAGAACCCAGAAAACACACGTGAATACACTATCTTGTCCAGAATTCCACGAGGATTAATAATATCACGTCAAAAATCGCAAACAAGCAATGCGTAAGGCAACACGAATGAAAAAAGGTTTGGTTCAAAAACTTGAAACTCACGAAACAACCAATATACACGTCCAATCTCAAAAATAAATACATCAGAATCATCACCAATAATCATAGATCATTATGCAAGTCAAAAGTTTGAGTTCTATGATCATGAAAAAAACCACTAACCTGAGATTGTGCAACCTGTACCCTTGCTCTTAGCTTCAAGTGATGGTTGGTTTGTGTTCTATGGACACCAAGGATTCAGATGGTGAAAGAAGTTTTGGAAAAGCTCTTCTTGCTTGAGAGATACGAATGAGAGAAGCTTTTAGGGTTCAAATTTTTTCCTCCACCAAATCACGTGTGTTCCTCTAACCCTAGCATGAGTTAGCTTAAATAGATTAGGTTAATCCACTGATGATCACTTGGGTTAATCCCTCACTTAATGAGTTTTGGGTAATTTTGAAAATTTGAATAATGTGAAATACACCCTCCTCCATGCATGTATATCCAAACCCTTGATGATGGATCACTTATTTAACAATTGCTAATCACACCTGAATTTGATTTGGGCCTTGAGATGTCTTGGTTCACGAGTTTTCAATAATTTGGCAATTTTGCACCATGTGAAATAAGTAATGAATAAGCCATGAAATTTCTTGGTTCCAAGGCCCAAAATGATCCTTGAGGAATGTTCTTTGATGTTAGAATGTGACATGAAGCCATGGAATCAATTATAGGTCATTATGTCCCAAAATGCAAAAGTTGTGAAAATGGAACCCTAAAAACCACTTTGCCTTCTTTTGATCATAACTTGAGTTTCACAAATGATATGGAGACCCACTAGTACTTGTTGGAAAGGGGAGAAAAATATCTTCAACTTTCATTTTTGAGGAAAATTCAATTGAAGCTTTCTTGATGGTGAAAAGTCAAGTTGAATGTAGTATAAGAACTTGCCCAAAAAGGAGACTTTCAAATTATAGGTCATTTCCATATTTAGTAACTTTTGTGCCAACCCTTGATTCTTGATAAATGGTATGAAACTTGACCCTTGAATACCATATGAGAATGTGAGACCTTGAAAACCTTGAAGAGAACCTCAAGCTTTCACAGTTGACTTCCCCTCTCACTGTTGACTTTTCCCCTGATTCTCCTGATTCCCAATCCATTGGCCACTTGAACTTTTCCTGAACCAAACTGATGGACAATATTCCATTCCTAGATACTTAGGGACCCAAGGAATACCATGGAATCAATTCTTTCCCAAAAAATCAGAAATAAACTGACTTTATAGCAAACCCTAGTTTTGGTACCCTAAGTCTAGGAGGAAATAGTACAGTCTCCAAATCCAAATTCCTCTGAATATGATGTGTATCCTCTCCAACAAAGATAAGATATGCCATTTGGTGATGATAAAAACCCAAGAAACTTGCCCATTGGAGCAATAAACCCAAGAATCTCAAAACCCTAGTTTCTGCACTGGTTAGGAGAGAGTGATCCACTTGAGATCTCTTGGACAATATAAGGACTCTTGCTTGACCCTTTGAAGAACATCTTCTCCTCTTGAACTTGCCTCAGGCACCTTGACCCCATGCTAAGAACCAATGATATGCACACATGATAATGCAAAGAATGAAGTGAAACATAAGCCAGTTAGTACTTAAAGTAAGAGAGCAAATTTTGGGGTGCTACACTAGGGATGGAAAATCCATCCTCGACTCGCGGGGGAGAGTTATGACCGAGGCCCGTTATATAAACACCAAGGCTCTCCTTGAGTGCAAGTCTCCCGACGAGGCCAAGAGGTTTTTAGGTAGGAGCCTCATTGTTCTGTCCGGGCGTACACTTAGTTTTATTCCCTTGTGCTAACTTGTTTCATGTTATCTTTTGCAGTCCAAATGTCGAATGCTACCGAACGCATCATGAAGATGGCTGCTGAGCGGGCCCCCAAACGAGTTAAGAGCTGCGTTCGAGATGTTATCCAGACAACGGTGCCGATCGGGGCGACTAACGGCTCTTCTTCTCCACAGTGCAGCCAGTCTCCTCCTCCGGAGAGCACCCCTGCCAAGAAGGCTAGGACTGAGAAGTTCATGCTGCCCACTTGCCATCTTCAGCAGAACTTCTTTGGGGGAATTCCTCCCGTCGTCACTGAGGCCGAGGCAAAAGCGGTTCTGGGAATGGACGGAACGGCCAGGAAAGAGGCGCTTATCGAGGACCTAGCGGCCATGATGCGAATCTTCGAGACTACCCTGATATTGAACAAGGAGACCCCATCCGTTTCTGAAATACAAAAGCTAAAGGATGACTATACTGCCCTCAAGAAGGAGAAGGACAAGGTTGAGGTTGATCTGCAAGAGGCCCGGTCCAAGTGCGAGAACTACGCCCGTGTCCTCCGCGAGCTAGATGAGACCAGCACTGCATTGAAGGTGACTCAAGAGGAGCGTGACCGCCTCCAGACCAGGATCGCTGAGATGGAAGCTGCTGCCCGTCCTGTAGACAACGAGTCGGCCGAGGAGAAAGGTTTCGCCAGTCGCACGGATTTGATAGCCAAGATTCGGGAGCTTAAGCAGGATAGCCTGGAGGCCCTCGAGATAGGCTTCAATAATATTGTGGCGCAGGTCGAACTCGAGAATCCAGGTGTCCAGCTTACGCTCGACAGGATTTACCCGTTCATTCGTGTGGTCGATGGCCGCTTGGACTTGCCAGATGATGAGGACGAGGAGACTGCTGACCGTGTCGAGGAGGAGATTGTTGTTTAGTTATTTTGTTTGTTCGGCCTGCGTGCCGTCACTTTTTTGTCTTTGTTTGACCTGTGTGCCATGTTTTGTAATGACTTTTGGCCGGCCTACTTGCCAGGGGCTTTTTGACATATTTGTAACATTTTTACAATGGGTTTTGCCCGGTTTAAAAACTTTTGTTTATCTGTGCGTGTGATGCTCGTGTATTTGCTATACTTTGTTTATTTTTGTCTAAGTAATTTGGTGATTTCGGGAGTTTGCTCGACTTTGATGATCCTCGACTACGTGGAGAGCTGGTCGAGTGGTCGGAGGTGTATTCCGACCTTCAACGAGGCTAAGATCTCGATCGAGGTCTTAGCTTCGTGGCGTGAACTTCCCATCGCGAGCTGGGCGTTCTGCCTATTTGGTATGGTGACGATGAAGCTCGATTGAGGTATCCTCGTCAGATCAAAAGATCTCGCGCACACACAACGCGGCCCTTGATCATCGTGTCTGGTATAAAGGTGTCGCGTTTGTACCTTAGTGCGCCCCCGTGATCGCGACGCCAGTGTGTCACGGGTAGTGCTTAATTGTAATATTGCGTGAGTTTCTCTGCGTTCCATGGTCGAGCAAGCTCTTCCCCGTGCATATTTTTGAGGAAGTAGGCTCTTATCCCCGTCTTCGCGCGGACGCGGTACGGGTCCTCCCAGTTCGCGGCTAGCTTGCCTTCACCCGAATCTTTCTAGTTCCTTCGTAGGACGAGGGTGCCTACCTGAAAATCTCGCTTAATGACTTTGATGTTATAACGTAGAGTTATTTTTTGCTTAAGTGAGGCTTCCCGGAGGGATGCGCCCGTCCTTATTTCCTCGACAAGGTCGAGCTCTTCCCTTAGGGCCTCGCTACTCGCCTCCTCATTGAGGGGGTTTGCGTCCTCCTCGAGGGTTCCTTGATCACCACGGGGATCACTGCTTCTGTTCCGTAGGTCAGACGAAAAGAGGTCTCCCCGGTAGTGGAATGTGGGATTGTTCGGTAGGCCCAGAGGACGCTGTGTAGCTCCTCGACCCACCGTTGTTTGGCGTCGTCTAATCGACGTTTCAATCCTCAGAGAATCACTCTATTTGCTGCCTCGGCCTGCCCGTTTGTTTAGGGATGCTCGACCAACGTGAAGTGTTGCTTCGTGCCCAGTATGGTGACGAAGTCTTGGAAGTTCTTGTCGGTGAACTGTGTCCCGTTGTCGGTGACAATCGCTTGGGGCACACTGAACCGGGCGAAGATGTTCCTTTTGTAGAAACGGAGTATGTTGAAGGTCGTGATTTTGGCCAGGGCTTCCGCCTCGATCCCCTTCGTGAAATAATCTACGCCGATGATGAGGTATTTGTTTTGGTATGACCCCACGACGAAGGGCCCGAGGATATCCATTCCCCACCACGCAAATGACCACGGGGATGACAGTGTTTTGAGCTCGTTATGGGGAGCGAGGTGCATATCCCTGTGCTGCTGGCACCTGTCGCACTTCCTGACGTGTTCTTTGGTGTCCTGTTGCATGGTGGGCCAGTAATACCCTGCCCGAAGCGCCTTTCGGGCTAAAGATCGCCCGCCGAGGTGCTGTGCATTGATTCCCTCATGGATTTCCTGGAGTATACCGGGGACCTTGGTCTCCTCGATGCACCTGAGGAGGGGAATAGAAAATCCTCAGCGGTATAGCTTACCTCGACTATAGTGTACGAGCACGCCCGCCGCTTGACCATCCCCGCTTCCTTGGGGTCTTCGGGCAGTTTGCCAGTCGTGAGGTACTCGTATACCGGGGTCATCCAGGAATTGCTGTCCCCAATGGCATTCATGTCTGCCGGTAAAACGGGGTTTCTCGATGCTCGGGCAGGAAAGCACTTCTTGTATGACGGATTTGTTTCCGCCTTTCTTCTTTGTGCTCACCAATTTAGACAAGACATCTGCTCGGGTATTGTGCTCGCGAGGGATGTGGGTTACTTCCGCGGAGGTGAATTTTTTCATCTTTTCTTTCGCCAAGGTCAAGTATTTGATGAGGCTATTGTTCTTGGCCTAGTACTCTCCTCGGACTTGCGAGGCTACGAGCTGGGAGTCGGTGAAGATTTTGACCTCCTTGGCGCCGAGGTCCTCGGCCAACCGAAGCTCGGCGAGGAAAGCCTCATACTCTGCCTGGTTGTTCGATGTCGGGAAGGATAGTTCAAGGGAGACCTCGATCAGGATGCCTTCCTCATTTTCGAGGATAATACCCGCCCCGCTCCCCTTCGTGTTGGATGTTCTGTCGACATAGATCGTCCACTTTTGGGATCCGTTGGTCGAAGGTTCCAGGACTGTCATCTCCGCCACAAAGTCAGCCAATACCTGAGCCTTCAGGGATTTCCTTCCCTCGTATTGGATGTCAAATTCGGCGAGTTCGAGCGACAACCTGAGCATCCTTCCCGCCATATCTGGTCGTCCAAGGAGCTACCTTATCGGCTGTTAGGTTCTTACGACAACCGTGTGGGCTAGGAAGTAATGGCGCAGCCTCCTGGCCGCGGTGACGAGGGCCAGGGCAAATTTCTCGATCGGCTGATACCTGAGTTCGGGACCTTGGAGGGCTTTTCTCGTGAAGTAAATCGGTTTCTGCCCGTCCGGGGTCTCCCGGATGAGGACAGCTGTAACACCCCAATCTATACCCCCAAATAAGTAAAGCGGTAAAAGAAAATTCAAAATTTCGTCAGAGTATAATTGAAATTCACAGCATAGACCGAAGGGTCACATCAATTTGAAATAATACATACAACACCTGCTCATAAAGATATGCAACAGTGGGGTAGCAATCAACATAGGAACTCAGTTCCTTACACCCACATTTTAGATTTTAGAATAAAAGCGGAAAATCTAAAACTGAATAACATATATATATATATATATATATATATATATATATATATATATATATATATATATATATATCACAAAAATTTTGTCATACATCAAGTTATACATGCCAAAGCCAAAAGATATATATACATAATACACAAATATTCACAAACGGCCTCCCTAACTACCCGGTGTCACATATCAGAGCCGACCGACAAAAGAATGAAGACGCAAAGCTTCACAAAATATACCTCCAGCAACTCTAATCTGCAATGCCTCATAGAGCATTATAAAACAGCAGAAGGGTGAGAAAAACAATCATAATATAATTGCACACAATTATATATAACACAAAAATATACATATATACGATTCTCACCACAACTCACGCCATAATTCAATCACAAGGAAATATAAGGAATCATTCATTTTCCCATCACCAACAAGTATCCACATATCAATTGTATCCACAATTCCACACATAAAATAACCATAATGATTTATGCAATGCAAGAGACCGACACAACGACTCTATGCATATGCACATGCGGTACCGACTTCCAATGTCTCTCATCACTAGTTCACTCAGGAACTCTGCTGGAATCATCGCTTGTTACATCACTGCAACTCCCCGTCGGGCATACGATGTTCCCCGTCTCTCACACCTCTTTGTATAAGGCACACGACGTTTATGGATCGCTTACACCTCTTTGTATAAGGAACACGGCCCGATCGCTCACACCTCTTTGTATAAGGCACACGATCATCTATAATCATCGCTCACACCCCACATGGGCACACGACGTTATAGTGGATTCCCTTTGGAACCAATCCGTCACTCAGGACGTCACAACAATGCATACCATGACTCATGACGTTTAATATGCACACCTAAATGCATTCATTTACATCAACAAAATCACACTTTGCACTTATGCCCAAAACAATGCATTTAATTTCCATACATCCACAAATCATCACAACACCATCTAAACACATACATTTACATCATACAACAGCACCTTGCATAATACACATCAATTACGCACACTTATAACGACAAAAGTCGACAACCGACACTATTCCCGATTTTACGACATAATTAAATTGGCTAATAATTTTAAGATCATCATAATAAGAAAGTACAGCTCAAAAGCTTTCCAACGATACCAAGAATGTAAAAATCGGATAACCGGAACAAAAGTTACGCAAGAAAAACGAAAACGACATTTTGAAAAATCCCATTTTTACAATTGGCCTGACCATACGCGTATCACCATTCTCATACGCGTACAGCCCTGATTCCTCGCCATTCCCATACGCGTATTGCCAAGACCCATACGCGTATGGGCAGAAGTCATTTCCCCCCCAAAATTCACGTTTAAAAGTCCATACGCGTATGCTCAACCCCATACGCGTATCACCAGATGGCCGGGAAAAGTCACATCCCATACGCGTAATGGCCCAAAAACAAGCCAATGATACGCGTACAGCCAGGGTAAATGCCGAAAAATTCTGCAGAACTTGGTTCTGCGTTTTTCATCCAAACTACTCCAAATTCATCATCCAAATACAGAAAAACACCATTTTGAGGTATAACAATACATATCCAACATGTATAAACAACAAAGAACACAATCAACATGAGTTTAGACACATTTGAATCAATTTCTAATCAATTTCACATAATATGGGTTTTGCTAAATTTTTCCATTTCAATCCAATAAACATCACAAATACACATACATAATCATACACAATCATACAATAATTGAGTTTCGCACCCTTACCTGATTAAATCGATTCTAGGAGTTGATTTCTTGAATTTTCCAAGTTTTCTTACTATTTCTCTTCTTCTTCTCTTTTCTCCTCTTTTTCTTTCTTCTCCCTTTCTTTCTTTCTATTTTTCTCTCTTCTATTCTATTTTCTATTCTTACTACTTAATCAAAATATTATGAAATGACCAAAATACCCCCACACTCAAATATCTCGCAAACGTTCCCAAAACCCGACAAAATATCACAACATTGAAAAATAACATATTTTCAGATAAAAGTCAAAAATAAAATAATAATAAAATAATCAAATGACTCGATTAATTAAAACTCACAAAAAAACTGGGGCGTTACAACTCTCCCCTACTTAGAAATTTTCGTCCTCGAAAATATACCTGAGACGAACAACTCTGGATACGACTCCCGCATCCTACTCTCCAACTCCCAAGTCAAATTGCCCTCAGCAGTGCCTCCCCACGCCACTTTCACAAGTGCAATATCCTTGCCTCTCAACCGCTTCACCTCGCGATCCAAAACCCTAACTGGTAATGCCTCGACCGTAAGGTTCTCCCTTACCTCCACCTCATCCATCGGAATCACATGCGACGGATCTGGAACATACTTCTGAAGCTGCGAAACATGAAACACATCGTGCAAATTAGACAGATTCGGCGGCAACGCCACCTTATACGCCACAACACCCACTCTCGCGGATATCTGGTAAGGACCAATAAACCGAGAAGTAAGTTTCTTCGATTTCAATGCACGACCCACCCCCGTCACCGGCGTAACCCTCAGAAATACATGATCGCCCTCTTGGAACTCAAGGTCCTTCCGCCTCCGATCATGATAACTCTTTTGCCTACTCTGAGAAACCTTCATTTTCTCTCAAATAAGGTTCACTTTCTCCGTCGTCTGCTGTACCAACTCTGGTCCAACCACCGTTCTCTCACCAGATTCGTGCCAACACAACGGCGTTCGACATTTCCGTCCATATAATGCTTTAAACGGTGCCATTCCAATACTAGAATGGAAACTGTTATTATACGTAAATTCAATCAATGCAAGGTAACTATCCCACGCACCACCTTATTCCAAAACACAAGCCCTCAACAAATCTTCCAACGACTGAATCGTCCTCTCCGTCTGACCATCCGTCTGCGGATGATAAGCCGAACTCAATCTCAATTTAGAACCCAAAGCCTTCTGTAAACTTTCCCAAAATCTCGAAGTAAATCTTGGATCTCGATCAGAAACAATACTCAATGGAACCCCATGCAACTTCACAATCACACTGATGTAAATCTCAGCTAACCGCTCCAAAGCAAAACTGATGTCAATCGGAATAAAATGAGCCGATTTAGTCAGTCTATCAACAACCACCCAAATAGAATTATGCCCTCGCTGAGTATTCGGTAACCCTGTCACAAAATCCATGGAAATGCTATCCCACTTCCACTCAGGAATATCCAACGGTTGCAACAAACCACTAGGCCTCAGATGTTCCACCTTCGATTTCTGACAAGTCAAACATGCATAAAGAAACTGAGCCACATCTCTTTTCAATCCAGACCACCAGAAAATCTTCTTCAAATCCTGATACATCTTGTTCGCTCCCGGATGTATACTCAAATTACTCCGGTGTCCTTCCTCCAAAATCATCTTTTTCAACTCCGCATCATCCGGAATACAAATCCTACCTCGGAATCTCAAAACACCATTAATATCCACTTGAAAATCACTATTTGCATCTTTTTCTCCCACCAACATCAAATCTACAAATTTCACATCCAGCTTTTGTTTCTCACTAACCGTCATCAGAAAATCATTAGTAATCGTTAGCATACCAAGCCTAACGCTATCCGACGTCACTTCACATACCAAACTCAAATCTCTAAACGATTCCAAAAGTTCCCACTCCTTAACCATTAAATCGGACATATGTAACGATTTCCGACTCAATGCATCGGCTACCACATTAGCTTTACCAGGATGGTAATTCAAGCCAAAGTCATAGTCCTTCAAGAATTCCAACCATCTACGTTTCCTCATATTTAGCTCTTTCTGATCAAACAGATATTTCAAACTTTTATGATCACTAAAGACTTCAAACCTTGCACCGTAGAGATAATGCCTCCAAATCTTCAACACAAAAACCACAGCTGCTAACTCCAGATCATGAGTAGGATAATTTTTCTCATAAACTCTTAATTACCTTGAAGCATAAGCCACCACCTTACCTTCCTGCATCAGAACACCACCTAGACCAATCAAAGAAGCATCACAATAAACCACAAATGGTTCATTAGGATTCGTCAAAATCAAAATAGGAGATGTCGTCAATCTTCTCTTCAGCTCATTAAAACTCTCTTCGCACCGAATATCCCAAATGAACGCTTGCCCTTTACAAGTCAACTGGGTCAAAGGAAGTGATAGCTTAGAAAAACCTTCAATAAACCTTTGATAATAACCGGCCAAACCCAAAAAGCTTCGAATTTCAATAACAGATCTCGGAGCCTCCCATTTTAGAACTGCTTCTACTTTAGATGGATCCACAGAAATACCATTACCTGAAATTACGTGCCCAAGAAAACTCACCTCCGACAACCATAATTCACACTTGGACAATTTGGCAAAAAGCTTCCTTTCCTTCAAAACCTGCAAAACAATACGCAAATGCTCTGCGTGCTCTTCCCGAGACTTAGAATAAATCAGAATGTCATTAATAAACACAACGACAAATCGATCCAGATGTTCGTGAAAAATATGATTCATGTATTCCATAAACACACCTGGCGCATTAGAAACCCCGAACGGCATCACTGGATATTCATAATGACCGTAACGTGTCCTAAAAGCCGTCTTCTGAATATCTTCTTCCTTCACCCTAATCTGATGATACCCTGATCTCAAATCAATCTTACTGAACACACACGCACCAACCAACTGATCCATCAGATCATCAATCCTTGGAAGAGGATACTTATTCTTGATCGTCACCTTATTCAACTGGCGATAATCAATACACAACCGCATACTTCCATCCTTCTTTTTCACCAATAAAACTGGAGCACCCCAAGGAGAAACACTAGGTCTTACAAACCTCTTTTCCAACAACTCATTCAACTGTTTCTTTAACTCAACCAATTCAGATGCCGACATACGATAAGGTGCCATAGAAACAGGTCTAGTACCAGGAACTAGATCTATAGAAAACTCCACCTCTCTCTCTGGCTGCAAGTCTAAAATATCCTCAGGAAACACTTCCGAAAATTCACACACCACTGGAAACACATCAAGTGAAACTTGACTCTCCCCAGTCAACGATGTAAACAATCCAAACAATTGAGCTTCCTCCGCCAAAAGTTTCTTCAACTCCTTGGTAGATAAGAAACTCGAGTCTTCGCCTTCCTCAAGAGAAGGAAACCTTACCAGCTTATGATACCAATCAATATACACTCGATTGAATTGCCACCAATTCATACCAAGAACCACATCTAAACCCTCCAACGGCAAACACACTAAATCCATCTCAAAGTCTTTACCATAAATGGTCAAAGGACATCTTAGACAAACCAAGGAAGTAGTTACTGACCCCATTGCTGGAGTATCAATAACCATCTCACCACCCATCAAAGACAACACCAGATTCAAACGCTTCGCGCACTCAGACGAAATAAACGAATGAGTCGCTCCAGTATCAATAATAGCAATCAAAGGAGTACTATTAATAAAACAAGTACCTCTGATCAGACGATCTGCCCTTGAAGTCTGAGTTCCTGCCAAAGAAAATACCTTCCCACTAGCTGGAGCTTGCTTCAGTTTCGAACACTTTGTACTAACATGTCCCAGCTCACCACAATTAAAGCACTTCACCACGTTCCTCTTACAATCAGCTGCAATGTGTCCTATACCTCCACAGTTAGAACACTTTCTAAAATCTTTTCTGCACTCAAACTGACGATGCCCTACTTCACCACATCTATAACATCTCATAGGACCAGACATCCCTCCTCCACTTGACCTTTTTTCAAAATTCCCCCTTTGATTACCTTTATCAGCTGGTGTCACATACGGACCACCGCGGAACTGTTGCTTCCCTTTCCTCTCACTCACACTCTTGTAATGAGTAGAACGAGCCTTACTGTCTTCTTCATAAATCCTACAACAATCTACCAAATCAGAAAACCTCCGTATCCTTTGATAACCAATCGCCTGTTTTATCTCAGGACGCAAGCCATTCTCATACTTCACACACTTAGAAAATTCCGCAGTCGCTTCAGCATAATGAGGATAAAACTGCACAAGTTCCACAAACTTAGCAGTATAATCAACAACAGACATATTACCTTGTTTCAGTTCCAAGAACTCAATTTCCTTCTTTCCTCTCACATCTTCAGGAAAATACCTCCTCAAAAACTCAACGTTAAACACAGCCCAAGTGATCTCCTCCTCTGCAGCTTCTAACACACGACGAGTACTAACCCACCAATCATCAGCTTCTTCCAATAACATGTGAGTACCCAGTCTCACCTTCTGATCTTCAGCACAATCCATCACTCAGAAAATCCTTTCAATCTCTTTCAGCCAAATCTGAGCACCATCAGGATCATATCTTCCTTTGAAGACAGGCGGTTTGTTCTTCTTGAACTCATCATTACCCGCAGCATTAGGTGCACCCTGTACAGCACGAGCCATAGCCAGCATAGCAGCAGCCAAAGCAGCATCGTTCCTACCCGCCATATTCTGTTCATTTCCAATAACAGAAACTATGGTTAAACAAACAACTCATCCAACCACAACGACCAACAAGGACTGACACAACTGACACAGACTGACACAAACTGGCTCTGATACCACTTAATGTAACACCCCCAATCTATACCCCCAAATAAGTAAAGCGGTAAAAGAAAATTCAAAATTTCGTCAGAGTATAATTGAAATTCACAGCATAGACCGAAGGGTCACATCAATTTAAAACAATACATACAACACCTGCTCATAAAGATATGCAACAGTGGGGTAGCAATCAACATAGGAACTCAGTTCCTTACACCCACATTTCAGATTTTAGAATAAAAGCGGAAAATCTAAAACTGAATAACATATATATATATCACAAAAATTTTGTCATACATCAAGTTATACATGCCAAAGCCAAAAGATATATATACATAATACACAAATATTCACAAACGGCCTCCCTAACTACCCGGTGTCACATATCAGAGCTGACCGACAAAAGAATGAAGACGCAAAGCTTCACAAAATATACCTCCAACAACTCTAATCTGCAATGCCTCATAGAGCATTATAAAACAGCAGAAGGGTGAGAAAAACAATCATAATATAATTGCACACAATTATATATAACACAAAAATATACATATATACGATTCTCACCACAACTCACGCCATAATTCAATCACAAGGCAATATAAGGAATCATTCATTTTCCCATCACCAACAAGTATCCACATATCAATTTTATCCACAATTTCACACATAAAACAACCATAATGATTTATGCAATGCAAGAGACCGACACAACGACTCTATGCATATGCACATGCGGTACCGACTTCCAATGTTTCTCATCACTAGTTCACTCAGGAACTCTGCTGGAATCATGGCTCGTTACATCACTGCAACTCCCCGTCGGGCATACGATGTTCCCCGTCGCTCACACCTCTTTGTATAAGGCACACGACGTTTATGGATCGCTCACACCTCTTTGTATAAGGCATACGACCCGATCGCTCACACCTCTTTGTATAAGGCACACGATCATCTATAATCATCGCTCACACCCCACATGGGCACACGACGTTATAGCGGATTCCCTCTGGAATCAATCCGTCACTCAGGACGTCACAACAATGCATACCATGACTCATGACGTTTAATATGCACACCTAAATGCATTCATTTACATCAACAAAATCACACTTTGCACTTATGCCCAAAACAATGTATTTAATTGCCATATGGCCACAAATCATCACAACACCATCTAAACACATGCATTTACATCATACAACAGCACCTTGCATAATACACATCAATTACGCACACTTATAACGACAAAAGTCGACAACCGACACTATTCCCGATTTTCCGACATAATTAAATCGGCTAATAATTTCAAGATCATCATAATAAGAAAGTACAGCTCAAAAGCTTTCCAACGATACCAAGAATGTAAAAATCGGATAACCGAAACAAAAGTTACGCAAGAAAAACGAAAACGACATTTTGAAAAATCCTATTTTTACAATTGGCCTGACCATACGCGTACAACCCTGATTCCTTGCCATTCCCATACGCGTATTGCCAAGACCCATACGCGTATGGGCAGAAGTCATTTTTCCCCCATAATTCACGTTTAAAAGTCCATACGCGTATGCTCAACCCCATACGCGTATCACCAGATGGCCGGGAAAAGTCACATCCCATACGCGTAATGGCCCAAAAACAAGCCAATGATACGCGTAACGCCTAGGCTCATACGCGTATGAACATGCCCCATACGCGTACAGCCAGGGCAAATGCCGAAAAATTCTGCAGAACTTGGTTCTGCGTTCTTCATCCAAACTACTCCAAATTCATCATCCAAATACAAAAAAACACCATTTTGAGGTATAACAATACATATCCAACATGTATAAACAACAAAGAACACAATCAACATGAGTTTAGACACATTTGAATCAATTTCTAATCAATTTCACATAATATGGGTTTTGCTAAATTTTTCCATTTCAATCCAATAAACATCACAAATACACATACATAATCATACACAATCATACAATAATTGAGTTTCGCACCCTTACCCGATTAAATCGATTCTAGGAGTTGATTTCTTGAATTTTCCAAGTTTTCTTACTATTTCTCTTCTTCTTCTCTTTTCTCCTCTTTTTCTTTCTTCTCCCTTTCTTTCTTTCTATTTTTCTCTCTTCTATTCTATTTTCTATTCTTACTACTTAATCAAAATATTATGAAATGACCAAAATACCCCCACACTCAAATATCTCGCAAACGTTCCCAAAACCCGACAAAATATCACAACATTGAAAAATAACATATTTTCAGATAAAAGTCGAAAATAAAATAATAATAAAATAATCAAACGACTCGATTAATTAAAACTCACAAAAAAATTGGGGCGTTACAACAGCGCTGACCGCTTCACTCGTGATTACGAGATATAAGAACAGCGTCTCCCCGTTCTCAGGCCTTGAGAGGACCAGGGGTTGCGGCAGGACTTGTTTTATGTGGAGGAGCGCCTGCTCGCTCCATTCAAATGTCGCTTTTTGTCGAAGAAATTTAAAAAACGGGAGCGCGTATTGCACAGACTTGGCGACGAAGCGGGAGAGGACAGTCAGCATCCCGTTCAGTGATTGTATTTACTTCTTCGAGTTCGGAGTTGGGATCTCGGAGAAAGCCCTACATTTGTTAGGGTTGGCCTGGATTCCTCGCTCTATGAGGTAGAAGCCGAGGAACTTACCTGCCCGAACGCCGAAGGTGCATTTGTCTGGACTGAACCTCATGCGACATCTCCTCGTTGTGTCGAACACTTCTTGAGGTGTGAGGCGTGGTTAACTTCTTCTGCGGATTTGACGATCATGTCGTCCATATAGACCTCGAGCATGTCGCCGATTTCTCCCCGGAAAACTTTGTTCATCATCCGTTGGTAGGTCGCGCCGGCGTTCTTCAGGCCGAAGGGCATTACGTTGTAGTAGTAATTGCCCGACTCGGTCATGAAGGCCGTGTGCTATTTGTCGACCTTATCAATGGGGATTTGGTTGTTCCTTGAGTAGGCGTCCATGAAGGATAACAGTCTGTAACCTGCAGAATTGTCGACCAGCTGGTCGATGTTAGGCAAAGGATAACAGTCTTTTGGGCATGCCCGGTTAAGATCGGTATAGTCAACACACATCCTCCATTTTCCATTATTCTTTTTGACAAGTACAACGTTAGACAGCCAGGTCGTGTACCTGGCTTCAGAAATAAAATTCGCCTCTAGGAGGTCTTTTACTGCTTTTTCAGCAGCCTCCGCTTTTTCGGGAGACTGCCTACGCCTACGTTGAACTATGGCCCTAGCGGCCGAATCTGTTATGACCTGATGGCAGACCATCTCGGGGTCAAGGCCAGGCATCTCGGAGGCGCTCCATACGAACAGATCAGCGTTCTCCCGGAGACATGCCTTCAGCTGCTTCTTCGCCAGGTTGGGTGGAGGGGCTGCCCGTTGTTTTCCGCCTGGAGGTCGAGGTCCGTTGGGCCGTCCTCTTCGTCCTCGCCCGAGAATCTGCTGTCGAGGTCAACCGCGTTGACGCGCGGGAGAGGCCTCTGTACGGTGTCCGGGGATGACTTTGCTCCGGTCTTGGGCTTGGTGCCGATGGAACTCATGCCTTTGATCCCAGCGTCGAAGCACCTCTTGGCCACGTCTATGTCCTCGTGCATCGTAACTACCCGTCCCCTGGCCGTGTAGTACTTCATCTTGAGGTGTACCGTTGATGGCACTGCTGTGAGTTCGGCCAGGGTGGTCCTCCCGAGGATGCAGTTGTAGAGGGATGGACATTCGACCACCAAGAAATGGGTCTTCACTTGACGGGCGGTATCTTCGGCCCCGAATGTGACCATCAGTTCAACGTTGACCCATGGTCGGGTGGTGGTGTCGTTGAACCCCTGCAGATCTAAATTGACATATGGGGTCAGATGTCTCTCGTCGAGCTGGAGAGTCCTGAACAGGTGAGCGTACATGATGTCTACCGAGCTTTCCTGGTCGACAAGGATCCTGTGAACGTCAAAATTCTCCATTTGTGCCCTGATCAAGAGGGGGATAGTGGCGTTGGGCGCTCTGCCCGGTAGCTCTTCAAGATAAAAGGTGATGGGATTTGATTTCCCTTGTACATTCTCGAGAGTGGTGGTTTTTGCCGAGGTTGCGGACTCCAGTTCGTCAAACTTCCGCTTGATCGACCCGACGGACACCTTCTCGTAACCGCCCCCAGATATGACCATCGTCTTGGGGAAACCTTCCCACGTGCTGCGGGCAACAACGGGATCCTCGTGGGCGAAGTTTGCCCACATGCTGCGAACTGCCTCTTGGCCCTTGATGCCCTCGGGGACAATAAAATCCTCGGGACGAGTGACGCCGAGGGCGACCTGCAGCCAACTCTCATCAGGAGGAGGTGTCATCTCCTCGATGTTTTGGGCTTCCCGGGAACTGGGACGAGGGTCGTCATTCTTCTGGGCGTACTTCTTTAGGTGCCTTTCCTTGATAAGGATCTCAATTACATCTTTGAGATGGATGCAGTCCTCCGTGACATGTTCGTGGCTCCGGCGGAACCTGCAGTACTTGGACTTGTTCGTGTTTGATTTGGGGGCCGTTGGCTTCGGAAAACGGACGCCTCCTTTCAAAAATTCCGAGTTGGAGCACTATGAGAGGATTCGAGCGCGGGGAGCATTGAGCGGCGTGTATTCTGTGAACCGGCCTGCAGGACCTCTTGGTTCGCGAGAGTCCCGAGGGCGGCCTTCTTTCCTTCTTTCTCCTCCACGTTGGGGAGAAGAGTCCTCTTCTCTGTGGCCGCGGGGGCCTTTCTTCCACCTCGAGTCAAGGGCGATCTGTGCTACCTCTGACTCTTCAAACTCTATGTATGACTGAGCTCGTTGGAGGAGGTCTTCCAAACGGCGAGGTCTGCGGAGGCCCATGGACTTGGCGAAATCGGATCCAAGTCGCAGTCCCCGGATGATTAAAAACTTCTTCATGTCGTCGGTCGTGTGGACCTCGACATCCTCCCTGGTGAATCTCTCGATGTAGTTCCTGAGAGACTCGTTCTTCCCTTGGAAGATGCTCTTTAGCGCGGCCTCCATCTTCGGGTGTCGGCGAGATGCTGTGAAATGTTTGGTGAAGCGTTCTCTTAGTTCCCTCCAAGACGTGATCGACCCGGGCGCTAGACTCTTGTACCAGGTCATGGCGCCCTTCCGCAGGGTGGTGGGGAAAAGCCTGCACTTAATGGCCCCCTTGACGTTTCTAAAGTTGAGCATGGCCTCAAAACTTTCGACGTGATCGTCGGGGTCGGCCAGGCCGTCGTAGGTCCCCAGCGGTGGGGGTTTCTCCATGCCCGCAGGGATTGGGGCATCCATGATCTCCCATGACAGGGGGGTCCTCTGGTGGTCGTCGTCGCTTCCGGCTGGGGACCCATATGGGGATCGATGGTGTCGACCAGGTCCCTGTCGTGGAGGGGAGTTCCTGGAACGGTTCCTCGGCCTCCCTTCGGCGGTCTTGCTCCTCTTGGTAGTCGAGGAGTACCTGGGTTCCTTCCGAGGCGGGGAACGGTGGCGCTTCTGGGAGGTTTCTGGCTGGGTGCGCTCCAGGCGTGGCCGGCGGCCCAAGCGCACCGGCGAGGGGGTCCGAGATTCTTCCGGGGAAGTCCTTCGCGGGGAAGGAGAAAGGCGAGGTAAAGGCGGAGGACGATGTCTTCGTGGAGAAGATCGTCGTGCTCGTCCCTGCTCGAGCGCTTCAATTCTGAGATTCTGGTGCATGATCAGCTGGTTGGTCTGGTTGACCAAAGCGAGCAGGGCCACGGTGCTCGGATATGCATTAGGCGGATGAGCAACTGGTTGAAAGGCGGCTTGTTGGTCGTCCTGCTGGATGGCGTCGTACGCCGCATCTTCGGAGTCTGGGGAGGCAGTCTGCCCATCTCTTTTGTCACCTTCTTTGACGTGGAGGGCGGCATTGTCCTCACGGTGGTTCCCATTCTCGAGTTGTACGAGGACGATGTCTAGAGCTTTGTTCGCAGACGGATTGTTGGCCATGTTGTTGGTGAACGGAGGAATTACTTTGGTTTAACGGTGAAGGAAAAATGGGGAAGCAGTATTCCCACAGACGGCGCCACTGATCGTACCTGGATCAGACAGTCAGACAGTGGCCAGCAATGTCGTATGGACTTCAGCTCCGATGATGATGATACGACAGGGGGGTGTACCTGCAAGGTACTCCGACGCTCAAGTCAGGTAACGTTAGAGAAAACAAGTACAGAAATCAGGTGTGAGTTTAGAATAATGCGTAACCTGGCCCTCTCTAGTGAGAGGGTATTTATAGAGAGCCCCCAGTACAGGGCCAATGGTTAGTTGCACTGGGCTGGATCGTGAGGCCCAATCCAAATAACTGCCAGGGCTTACATGGCGTAGCGAAGACCAGCACGTGGTATTCTCCCTGGGGCAACCGTCCCGACATCTCCGGAAGTAGGGCAGACCGATTCCTTCGGGAGTGGGAGGTTACAAGAGAAAGTGTCCTCGCGGGGAGGAGCTCGTATAGGTTGAGGAGAACTATGCTCTCCTTGACGCATAGACTCTACTCGACAGTGCCTAGCAGTTACGTGCCCGACGAGGGGGTGCTAAAGGTGTGCTCAGCACGAATAAAGGACGTGCTCGACACTGGATACTTATTAAGTCGTACCACTGTTGGGCTTGGCCTGCCCGTCGGTGGGGCAGGCATTGGCCCAGTCTGGACTGCTAGGCACTATCGAGTAGAGTCTATGCGTCAAGGAGAGCGCAGTTCTCCTCAACCTATACGAGCTCCTCCCCACGAGGACACGTTCTCTTGTAACCTCCCACTCCCGATGGAATTGGTCTGCCCTACTTCCGGAGATGTCAGGACGGTTGCCCCAGGGAGAAGACCACGTGTTAGTCTTCGCTATGCCACGTAAGCCCTGGCCATTATTTGGATTGTACAAGTAACCGTTGGCCCCGCGCCGGGGGCTCTCTATAAATACCCTCTCACTAGAGAGGGCCAGGTTACGCATTATTCTAAACTCACACCTGATTTCTGTACTTGTTTTCTCTAAACTTACCTGACTTAAGCGTCAGAGTACCTTGCAGGTACACCCCCCCCCACCGTATCATCATCACCAGAGCTGAAGTCCATACGACGTTGCTGGCCACTGTCTGACTGTCTGATCCAGGTACGATCAGTGGCGCCGTCTGTGGAAATACTGCTTCCCCATTTTTCCTTCACCGTTAAACCAAAGCAATTCCTCTGTTCACCAACAACATGGCCAACAACCCGTCTGCAAACAAAGCTCTAAACATCGTCCTCACGCAGCTCGAGAACGGGAACCACCGTGAGGACAATGCCGCCCTCCAAGTTGAAGAAGGCGACGAAAGAGACGGGCAGACCGCCTCCCCAGACTCCGAAGACGCGGCGTACGACGCCGTCCAGCAGGACGACCAGCAAGCCGCCTTTTAGCCTGTTGCTCCTCCGCCTAACGCAGATCCGAGCACCGTGGCCCTGTTCACTTTGGTCAACCAGCTGATCATGCACCAGAATCTCAGAATTGAAGCGCTCGAGCGGGGACGAGCACGACGATCTTCTCCGTGAAGACATCGGCCTCTGCCTTCACCTCGCCGTTCTCCTTCCCCGCGAAGGTCTCCCCAAGAAGAATCTCGGACCCCCTCGCCGGTGCGCTTGGGCCGCCGACCACGCCTGGAGCGCACCCAGCCAGAAACCTCCCAGAAGCACCATCGTTCCCTGCCTCGGAAGGAACCTATGCACTCCTCGACTACCAAGAGGAGCAAGACCGCCGAAGGGAGGCCGAGGAACCATTCCAGGAACTCCCCTCCACGACAGGGACCTGGTCGACACCACCAATCCCCATCTGGGTCCCCAGCCGGAAGCGACGACGATGACCAGAGGACCCCCCTGTCATGGGAGATCATGGACGCCTCAATCCCTGCGGGCATGGAGAAACCCCCACCGCTGGAGACCTACGACGGCCTGGACGACCCCGACGATCACGTCGAAAGTTTTGAGGCCATGCTTAACTTCAGAAACTTCAAGAGGGCCATTAAGTGCAGGCTTTTCCCCACCACCCTGCGGAAGGGCGCCATGACCTGGTACAAGAGTCTAGCGCCCAGGTCGATCACGTCCTGGAGGCAACTAAGAGAATGCTTCACCAAATATTTCACAGCGTCTCGCCAACACCCAAAGACGGAGGCCGCGCTAGAGAGCATCTTCCAATGGAAGAACGAGTCTCTTAGGAACTACATCGAGAGATTCACCAGGGAGGTTGTCGAGGTCCACACGACCGACGACATGAAGAAGTTTTTAATCATCTGGGGACTGTGACTTGGATCCAATTTCGCCAAGTCCGTGGGCCTCCGCAGACCTCGCCGTTTAGAATACCTCTTCCAACGAGCTCAGTCATACATAGAGTTCGAAGAGTCGGAGGCAGCACAGATCGCCCTCGACTCGAGGCGGAAGGAAGGCCCCCGCGGCCACAGAGAAGAGGACTCTTCTCCCCGACGCGGAGGAGAAAGAAGGAAAGAAGGCCGCCTTTGGGACTCTCGCGAACCAAGAGGTCCTGCAGGCCAGTTCACAAAATACACGCCGCTCAATGCTCCCCGCGCGCGAATCCTCTCCGAGTGCTCCAACTCGGAATTTTTGAAATGAGGCGTCCACTTTCCAAAGCCTACGGCCCCCAAATTAAACACGGACAAGTCCAAGTACTGCAGGTTCCACCGAAGCCACGGACATGTCACGGAGGACTGCATCCATATCAAAGATGCAATTGAGATCCTGATCAAGGAAGGGCACCTAAAGAAGTACGCCCAGAAGAATGACGACCCTCGTCCCAGTTCCTGGGAAGCCCAAAACGTCGAGGAGACAACACCTCCTCCCGACGAGAGTCGGCTGCAGGTCGCCCTCAGCGTCACTCGCCCCGAGGATTTTATTGTCCCCGAGGGCATCGAGGGCCAAAAGGCAGTTCGCAGTATGTGGGCAAATTTCCCTCACGAGTAACCCGTTGCTGCCTGCAGCACGTGGGAAGGTTTCCCTAAGACGATGGTCATATCTGGGGGCGGTTACAAGAAGGTGTCTGTCGGGTCGATCAAGCGGAAGTTTGACGAATTGGAGTCTGCAACTTCGGCGAAGACCACCACTCTCGAGAAGGTACAAGGGAAATCAAATCCCATCACTTTCTATCTTGAAGAGCTGTCGGGCAGAGCGCCCAACACCACTATCCCCCTCTTGGTCAGGGCACAAATGGCGAATTTTGACGTTCGCAGGATCCTTGTCGACCAGGGAAGTTCGGTCGATATCATGTAAGTTTACCTGTTCGGGACTCTCCAGCTCGACGAGAGACATCTGACCCCATACGTCGGTTCAGATCTGCAGGGGTTCAACGGCACCACCACCCGACCATGGGGCTACGTTAAATTGATGGTCACATTCAGGGCCGAAGATACCGCCCGTCAAGTAAAGAATCGCTTCTGGGTGGTCGAATGTCTATCCCTCTACTACTGCATCCTCGGGAGGACCACCCTGGCCGAACTCACAGCAGTGCCATCAACGGTCCACCTCAAGATGAAGTACTACACGGCCAGGGGACGGGTAGTTACAATGCACGGGGACATAGACGCGGCCAGGAGGTGCTTCGACGCTGCGATCAAAGGCATGAGTTCCATCGGCACCAAGCCTAAGACCGGAGCAAAGTCATCCCCAGACACCGTATAGAGGCCTCTCTTGTGCGTCAACGCGATCGACCTCGACAGCAGGTTCCCAGGCGAGGACAAAGAGGACGGCCCAGCGGACCTCAACCTCCAGGCGGAAAACAACGGGCAGCCCCTCCACCCAACCTGCCCCATCCCAGATGGAGACTTCGAGCTCGTCGCCCTCGGGGACGATCCAGACCGTAACGTGAAGATTGGCACCGGGCTCCCTGACTTGGCGAAGAAGTAGTTGAAGGCATGTCTCCGGGAGAATGCTGATCTATTCGCATGGAGCGCCTCCGAGATGCCTGGCCTTGACCCGGAGGTGGCCTGCCATCAGCTCGCAGTAGATCCTGCCGCTAGGGCCATAGTTCAACGTAGGCGTAGGCAGTTTCCCGAAAAAGCGGAGGCTGCTGAAAAAGCAGTAAAAGACCTCTTAGAGGCGAATTTTATTTCGGAAGCCAGGTACACGACCTGGCTGTCCAACGTTGTACTTGTCAAAAAGAATAATGAAAAATGGAGGATGTGTGTTGACTATATCGATCTTAACCGGGCATGCCCGAAAGACTGTTATCCTTTGCCTAACATCGACCAGCTGGTCGAAAATTCTGCAGGTTACAGACTGTTATCCTTCATGGACGCCTACTCAGGGTACAACCAAATCCCCATGGATAAGGTCGACAAACAGCACACGACCTTCATGACCGAGTCAGGCAATTACTACTACAACATAATGCCCTTCGGCCTGAAGAACGCCGGCGCGACTTACCAATGGATGATGAAAAAAAAGTTTTCTGGGGAGAAATCAGCGACATGCTCGAGGTCTATATGGACGACATGATCGTCAAATCCGCAGAAGAAGTCGACCACGCCTCGCACCTCAAGAAGGTGTTCGACACAGCGAGGAGATGCCGCGTGAGGTTCAATCCCGACAAATGCACCTTCGGCGTTCCGGCAGGTAAGTTCCTTGGCTTCTACCTCACAGAGCGAGGAATCGAGGCCAACCCCGACAAATGTAGGGCTTTCTCCGAGATTCCAACTCCGAACTCGAAGAAGTCATTACAATCATTGAATGGGATGTTGACCGCCCTCTCCTGCTTCATCGCCAAGTCTGCGCAATACGTGCTCCTATTTTTCAAACTTCTTCGATAAAAAGCGACATTTGAATGGAGCGAGGAGTGCGAGCAGGCGCTCCTCCACCTAAAACAAGTCCTGTCGCAATCCCTGGTCCTCTCACGGCCTGAGAACGGGGAGACGGTGTTCTTATATCTCGTAATCACGAGTGAAGCGGTCAGCGCTGTCCTCATCCAGGAGACCCCGGATGGGCAGAAGCCGATTTACTTCACGAGCAAAACCCTCCAAGGTCCCGAGCTCAGGTATCAGCAAATCGAGAAAGTCGCCCTGGCCCTCGTCACCACGTCCAGGAGGCTGCACCATCACTTCCTAGCCCACACGGTTGTCGTAAGAACCGAACAGCCGATAAGGCAGCTCCTTGGACGACCAGATATGGCGGGAAGGATGCTCAGGTGGTCACTCAAACTCGTCGAATTCAACATCTAATACAAGGGAAGGAAAGCCTTGAAGGCTCAGGTATTGGCCAACTTTGTGGCGGAGATGACCATCCCGGAACCTTCGACCAACGGATCCCAAAAGTGGACGATCTATGTCGACAGAGCATCCAGCACGAAGGGGATCGGGGCGGGCATTATCCTCGAAAACGAGGAAGGCATCCTAATCGAGGTCTCCCTCGAACTATCCTTCCCGACGTCGAACAACCAGGCAGAGTACGAGGCTTTCCTCGCTGGGCTTCGGCTGGTCGAGGACCTCGGCGCCAAGGAGGTCAAAATCTTCACCGACTCCCAGCTCGTAGCCTCGCAAGTCCGAGGAGAGTACCAGGCCAAGAACGACATCCTCATAGAATACTTGACCTTGGCGAAAGAAAAGATGAAAAAATTCACCTCCGCGGAAGTAACCCACATCCCTCGCAAGCACAATACCCGAGCAGATATCTTGTCCAAATTGGCGAGCACAAAGAAGAAAGGCAGAAACAAATCCGTCATACAAGAAGTGTTTTCCCGCCCGAGCATCGAGAAACCCGTTCCGCCGACAGACGTGAACGCCATTGGGGACAGCAATTCCTGGATGACCCCATTATACGAGTACCTCACGACTGGCAAACTGCCCGAAGACCCCAAGGAAGCGGGGATGGTCAAGTGGCGGGCGTGCTCGTACACTATAGTCGAGGATAAGCTATATCGCTCCCCTTCCTCAGGTGCGTCGAGGAGACCAAGGTCCCTGGTATACTCCAGGAAATCCACGAGGGAATCAATACACAGCACCTCGGCGGGCGATCTTTAGCTCGGAAGGCGCTTCGGGCAGGGTATTACTGGTCCACCATGCAACAGGACGCCAAAGAACACGTCAGGAAGTGCGACAGGTGCCAGCGGCACAGGGACATGCGCCTCGCTCCCCCTAACGAGCTCAAAACACTGTCATCCCCGTGGCCATTTGCGTGGTGGGGAATGGATATCCTCGGGCCCTTCGTTGTGGGGTCATACCAAAACAAATACCTCATCGTCGGCGTAGATTATTTCACGAAGTGGATCAATGCGGAAGCCCTGGCCAAAATCACGGCCTTCAACATACTCCGTTTCTACAAAAGGAACATCCTCGCCCGTTTCGGCGTACCCCAAGCGATTGTCACCGACAACGGGACACAGTTCACCGACAAGAACATCCAAGACTTCGTCACCAAACTGGGCACGAAGCAGCACTTCACGTCGGTCGAGCATCCCCAAACGAACGGGAAGGTCGAGGCAGCGAACAGAGTGATTCTCCGAGGATTGAAACGCCGATTATGCGATGCTAAACAATGGCGGGTCGAGGAGCTACACAGCGTCCTCTGGGCCTACCGAACAACCCCACATTCCACTACCGGGGAGACCCCTTTTCGTCTGACCTACAGAACGGAAGCAGTGATCCCCGTGGAGATCAGGGAACCCTCGAGGAGGACGCAAGCCCCCCTCAACGAGGAGGCGAACAACGAGGACCTAAGGGAAGAGCTCGACCTTGTCGAGGAAATAAGGACGGGCGCATCACTCCGGGAAGCCTCACTTAAGCAAAAAATAACTCTACGTTATAACAGTAAAGTCATTAAGCGATATTTTCAGGTAGGCACCCTCGTCCTACGAAGGAACCAAAAAGATTCGCGCGAAGGCAAGCTAGCCGCGAACTGGGAGGGCCCGTACCGCGTCTGCGCGAAGACGGGGACAGGAGCCTACTTTCTCGAAAATCTGCACGGGGAAGAGCTTGCTCGACCATGGAACGCTGAGAAACTCAAGCAATATTACAGTTAAGCACTACCCGCGACACACCGGCGTCGTGATCACGGGGGCGCATTAAGGTACAAGCGTGACACCTCTATACCAGACACGATGATCAAGGGCCACGTTGTGGGTGCGCGAGATCTTTTGATCCGACGAGGATACCTCGATCGAGCTCCGTCGTCATCGTACCAAATAGTCAGAATGCCCATCTCGCGATGGGAAGTTCACGCCACGAAGCTAAGACCTCGATCGAGATCTTAGCCTCGTTGAAGGTCGGAATACACCTCTGACCACTCGACCATCTCTCTACGCAGTCGAGGATCATCAAAGTCGAGCAAACTCCCAAAATCACCAAATTACTTAGACAAAAATAAACAAAGTATAGCAAATACATGAGCATCACACGCACAGATAAACAAAAGTTTTTAAATCGGGCAAAACCCATTGTACAAATGTTACAAATATGTCAAAAAGCCCCTGGCACGTAGGCCGGGCAAAAGTCATTACAAAACATGGCACACAAGCCAAACAAAGACCAAAAAAGTGATGGCACGCAGGCCGAACATATAAAAGAACTAAACAGTGATCTCCTCCTCGACACGGTCAGCAGTCTCCTCGTCCTCATCATCTGGCAGGTCCAAGCGGCCATCGACCACACGAATGAACCAGAAAATCCTGTCAAGCGCAAGCTGGACACCTGGATTCTCGACTTTGACCTGCGCCACAACATTTCTGAAGCCTATCTCGAGGGCCTCCAGGCTATCGTGCTTAAGCTCCTGAATCTTGCCTATCAAATCCGCGCGACTGGCAAAACCTTTCTCCTCGGCCAACTCGTTGTCTACAGGATGGGCAACAGCTTCCATCTCAGCGATCCTGGTCTGGAGGCCGTCACGCTCCTCTTGAGTTACCTTCAATGCAGCGTTGGCCTCATCTAGCTCATGGAGGATACGGGCGTAGTTCTCGCACTTGGACCGGGCCTCTTCCAGATCAACCTCAACCTTGTCCTTCTCCTTCTCGAGGGCAGTATAGTCGTCCTTTAGCTTCTGCATTTCGAAAATGGATGGGGTCTCCTCGTTCAATATCAGGGCAGTCTCGAAGATTCGCATCATGACCGCCAGGTCCTCGACAAGCGCCTCTTTCCTGGCCGTTCCGTCCATTCCCATAACCGTCTTCGCCTCGGCCTCAGTGACGACGGGATAACTTCCCCCGAAGAAGTTCCGCTGAAGATGGCAGGCGGGCAGCATGAACTTCTCAGTCGGAACTGGCTCCTCGAGGTCCAAGAGGACGGGCCTCTCAGTCCTCGCCTTCTTGGCAGGGGTGCTCTCCGGAGAAGGAGACTGGCTGCACTGTGGAGAAGACGAGCCGCTCGTCGCCCCGATTGACACCGCTGTCTGGATAATGTCTCAAACGCGACTCTTAGCTCATTTGGGGGCTCGCTCAGTAGCCATCTTCATGATGCGTTCGGTAGCGTTCGACATTTGGGCTGCAAAAGAAAACATGAAACAAGTTAGCACAAGGGAATAAAACTAAGTGTACGCCCGGACAGAACAATGGGGCTCCTACCTAAAAACCTCTTGGCCTCGTCGGAAGACTTGCACTCAAGGAGAGCCTTGGTGTTTATATAACGGGCCTCGGTCATAACTCTCCCCCGCAAGTCGAGGATGGATTTTCCATCCCTAGTTACACATACTGCTCGGCTAAAACCGGTGACATACGCGACCAGCTTCGCGTACGTTTCCTTGTCATCCTCCGACAGCTGGCTGGGCTTCACAAGGTAGGAATCTGTACCAAGCGCGAAGTGCGCATCCTCCCACTCCAGGGGACACTTAGACACAAACCTCTCATTCCCGGCCTTGTCGGTCACAATATCATAAAACGTGCCCACGGCCTCGTGCGTTGTGGGCATGACATGGTAAAATCTATCCTTAAAGTTACGAATGGAGTCCGCGTAAGCCTTAAAGAGTTTCCTCGGCTGTTTGAAGGAGACCCAACTTTGTCGCCCTTGATCAGCTGACCGTTGGAGATGAAAGATGCGGAAAAAGAGGGAGAGAGTGGCCCCGACGTTGAGGTAGTCGCACACGATCTCAAACGCCCGCATGAAGGCGAGCGCATTTAGGTGGAGCTGGGACGGCGCCAGGGGCAACCGGTTGAACACCCCCAACTGGAAGCTGTTGAAGGGGAGACGAATACCGGCCTCTTTGAAGGAAAACTCGTACATGGGGAATGTAACACCCCATTTCTACCTGGTAATTATATTAAAATCAGAGTTATAAAACTTTCAACATAAAACGGGATATCACATTTTCAACTTTAAAATCAATCGCATACCAGTTAATCATGGAAGATACATAACGATTCAAGGGAACATAAACCAACAAATAAATCTTCAACTTATAATCAACTTTTTCAAATGCAACGCAGTGGATTCATAAACAAATTAGTAGCATCTTTATCCAACATAAAACAACTTCAAATTTAACAACAAGTAATTTTTGGCAATTTCCCTAAAAGTTCAGCATGTAGACAACTAAACAAAAGACCCGCGTCATCCCCCCGAGTGCTACGTATCAGAGCGACAAACACCGACATCGAACTAAGGTAACCGGCTACTCCTCTTGATTACCTGCACGTTGCCAACATAGAGACAACATTCAAACAGAAGGGGTGAGATATCGAATATTATAAACGAAGTATGATATATAATACATAGGTAGGAATCATACAAATAATCACCACTTCACATCAACAACCAACAAACAAAAATCAACAACAACTTAAAGAAAAATGCAACTTTAATGCGACTCGACAATGTTATGCATGTGGTACCATCGGAGTAAAACTCCCAACTTAATATTGCCAGTTTATCGAGGCATCAAGGCATAAGCCTTCAACTTTCAACTTGTGCCAATCCAGGCCAACGTGGTGTGAGCAACGGCTCCGACATAAAATGCAATGTATGTTTTATGACATGCACAACTCAACAACGTAAACAAAACAACAGAGTCAACAACGTAAGCAACTTATACGACATGAGCAACTTAGTCAACTTTGGCTATTACGCCTTCAACTTACAATTCGTCCGTATATCGGAACGAAACAACACAATCAGCTGTACCTACAAAGCATCTCTTCCGACAGAATTTCAACAAAACAACTCAACAAAATTCACCCGACTTACCCCGACAATTTTCGTTAAATTTTGGGCAACTAAATCTTCCGCCTAAACCGGCTAAACCGACTAAAACTGCACTGTTTTTAACTTCTGTTATTAATACCAGTTTATTAGAAAATTCTGCGACTTTTCTGGTTTTGATACAACACCCTGCTATAGTTTAAAATCATATGTCATGAAAATTTACATCGTTTCTGTCAAAAATTCTGTTTCTGCTACTCGTTCTATTTTCTGTCAAACTACTACTGCTACCTATTTAGAATTATGTCAAAACCTGTTAAATTTTTGCTACATAAATTAGTAGTGAACATATTATTTTTCTGCCATATAAATTATTAGGGAACATATTATCTTTCTGCTATATTCTATTTCTAACATGTTGATTTACTAATATAAGGTTAATTACTTAATTTACTGTCACTGAAACCAAAACAAATTATTAAACAAAACAGTTGCTGGGGCCACATTCTTAAGCAGTGGCTTGTGCCACCTGCCTTGACCAGTTAGTGGTGGCTTGCGCCACCCTTCATAAGTGGCTTGCGCCACATGTTGTTTCTTGGCTTTTAGGTGGCCTGCGCCACCCCTTTACGTATGGTGGGTGGCCTGCGCCACCCTTAAATGCAATTTCATCCCAACCAAAATTTTCCAAGAAAATTTAATCTCACTGCGACATTCCTAAAATTACCAGCAACAAATTTCACAAAAATCGACCCATTAACATTTTCACAGACAATCAATTTCACACAATTAATTTCACAGAAATGCTCACAAAATCCATTCCACGATTAATTCCAACAACTTCAACACAGAAACAACAACATCACAGCAATTCGACAACTTAACATTTTCACTGCAAGGTTCACAAAATCAATCATTACACGGCAAAAATCACAATTTAACAACATCAATGTCAATTTCCTCACAGCCAACAACACCTATCGAAAATCAATGGAAGAAAACTCATATAATCCCCAACCCTCATATCATTCATCATAACCCAATTATAATAGTCGAACCCACCCTTACCTTAGATTGAAGGCAGCTCGACAATCAATCGGATTCCGGGAATTTGGCACCGGTAGCGGTTTCCCTCTCGTTCTCAACTTCTCACATTCGGTTCCTCTTCTTCTCTACTGATACAACCTAAGTGTTTCTTTTCCTATTATTTGTTTTATTTTTATTAAAATAATATTATTCTAATATGATATCTAATGGGCCTAAAATCATACACCTCTTAATTTACTAATTCCGACACGAACCAAGTCCACTTAATCAAACACTCTCCTACGACTATAATATTACTACTAATATTATTCCCCGACTTTCCGACTTAATATTCCGACTTAATTTATCACAACACAAAATCGACCGAATAATCACAAACAAATAATTAAATATTCAATTAAATTAATAATCAAATATTTTGGGCGTTACAACTCTCCCCCACTTAGAATATTTTCGTCCTCGAAAATTTACCTGATTCAAACAGCTCGGGATAGGAGTCTCGCATCTTGCTCTCTAATTCCCACGTCATGCTTTCTCCAGTAGCTCCCAACCAGACAACTTTCACCAACGTGATCTCTTTCCCTCGCAAAGTCTTCATTTCACGATCCGCGATTCGCACAGGCTTCGTCTCCACCGTGAGATTATCCCGTACTTGCACATCGTCCATATTAACTACATGAGACGGATCTGGAATGTACTTTCGAAGTTACGACACATGAAACACATCATGCAAATTTGAAAGATTTGGCTGTAACGCCACTCGATAAGCAACTTTTCCAACTCTGTCCAGAATCTGGTACGGCTCGATAAAACGAGGAGTGAGCTTCTTAGACTTCAAAGCTCTCCCCACACCAGTCACAGGCGTGACTCTCAAAAACACATGATCACCCGCTTGGAATTCCAAATCCTTCTTCCGTTTGTCATGGTAACTTTTCTGTCTACTCTGAGAAGCTTTCATTTTCTCTCGAATCAACTTCACTTTCTCGGTAGTTTCTCGAACTAATTCCGGTCCAAGTACTACACTTTCACCAGATTCATGCCAACACAACGGAGTTCTACACCTCCGACCATACAGCGCTTCAAAAGGTGCCATTCCGATACTAGAATGGTGACTATTATTATAAGTGAACTCGATCAATGGAAGGTAAGTATCCCACGAACCTCCCTGCTCAAGAACACAAGCTCTCAACAAATCCTCCAACGTTTGAATAGTCCTCTCAGTTTGACCATCCGTCTGAGGATGACACGCTGAACTCAACCTCAACTTAGAACCCAACGCTTCCTGTAGACTCTTCCAAAACTCCGACGTAACCCTCAGATCTCTATCTGACACGATACACAAAGTAACACCATGCAACTTCACAATCACTCGGATATATATCTCTGCCAACTTTGCAATTGGATATGTGATGTTAATAGGCATAAAATGAGCCGACTTCGTAAGCCTATCAACAATCACCCAAATTGAATCATGTCCTCTCGAAGTAATAGGTAGCCCTGTCACAAAGTCCATAGAAATGCTATCCCATTTCCATTCTGGAATCTCTAACGGTTGCATCAACCCCGCAGGCTTCTGGTGTTCGACTTTCGACTTCTGACAAGTCAAACACGCATATACAAATCGTGCCACATCTGCTTTCATTCCGGACCACCAAAATATCTTCTTCAAGTCTTGATACATTTTAGTAGCTCCCGGATGAATACTCAGATTACTCCTATGACCCTCTTCAAGAATCTTCTTTTTCATATCTGCATCGTCAGGAATACAAATTCGATCATGCAGTCTCAACACACCTCGTGCATCAATCTTAAAGTCACTCTTATCCGATTGACCATAATTATTCATGATGTCCACTAGTTTCACATCCAGCTTCTGAGCCTCTCGAATACTGTCCAGAAAATCATTGTTAATCTTCAACATACCCAACATAACACTCTGCGATGTCACTTTGCAAACCAAACTCATATCTCAAAACTGCTCTATTAATTCCAATTCCTTAATCATCATTGCTGACATATGCAAGGTCTTTCAGCTTAAAGCATCAGCCACAACATTAGCTTTGCCCGGATGATAATTCAAACTGAAATCATAATCTTTCAGCAATTCCAACCACCTTCGCTGTCTCATATTCAACTCTTTCTGATCAAACAAATACTTTAAGCTCTTATGATCACTATAAACTTCAAATCTAGAGCCATAGAGATAATGCCTCCAAATCTTCAGCACAAAAACCACTGCAGCAAGTTCCAAATCATGCGTAGGATAATTCCTTTCATGAGTTCTCAACTGTCGAGACGCATAGGCAATTACTTTATTATTCTGCATAAGCACACCTCCTAAACCCATCAACGAAGCATCACAATAAACCACAAACGGTTCTCCTGGATTCGGTAATGTCAAAACCAGAGCCGACGTCAACCTCTTCTTCAATTCTGTAAAACTCTCTTCGCACTGAACATCCCACACAAAAGCTTTACTTTTACAAGTTAATCTAGTTAACGGAAGTGCCAACTTAGAAAACCCTTCAATAAACCTTCTATAATAACCAGCTAGTCCCAGAAAACTTCTAATCTCAGTAGCCGACCTCGGAGTTTCCCATTGCAACACAACATCTACTTTAGAAGGGTCCACGGCAATACCACTACCTGAAATCACATGACCAAGAAAACTAAATTCTTTCAACCAGAACTCGCACTTGGACAGCTTCGCATACAACTTCTTGTCTTTCAAAACTTCTAACACTGTTCTCAAATGTTCCTTATGCTCTTCTTCTGACTTAGAATAAATCAGAATATCATAAATGAATACAACCACAAAACGATCCAGATAAGTATGAAAAATGTGGTTCATGTATTCCATGAATACTCCCGGCGCATTAGTAACACCGAAAGGCATCACTGAATACTCGTAATGTCCATACCGTGTTCTGAACGTCGTCTTCTGAATATCCTCATCCTTCACTTTAATCTGATGATAACCCGATCTCAGATCAATCTTGCTAAACACGCGAGCACCCACCAACTGATCCATCAAATCATCTATTCTCGGAAGTGGATACTTGTTCTTGATTGTTACTTTATTCAGCTATCTATAATCAACACAAAGTCTCATACTTCCATCTTTCTTCTTTACTAACAACACTGGAGCTCCCCACGGCGATACACTTGGTCTTATAAACTTCTTCTCAAGTAACTCTTCCAACTGCTTCTTTAATTCAGACAACTCGGATGCCGACATTCTGTATGGTGCCATCGAAACAGGTCTAGTACCAGGTACAAGATCAATTGCAAATTCAACCTCTCTCTCTGGAGGCATTTCAGGAATTTCATCAGGGAAAACCTCAGGAAATTCATTCACCACTTGCAATTCTTCAATCTTAGCTTTGCTCTCAATAGACAACATTGCCATCAACGAAAACATCTGAGCTTCTTCTTTCATCAATTGCTGTAACTCTCTGAAAGATAACAACCCAACTCCTTCCTCTTCAGGAGTAGAAAACCTCACCGACTTACGATAACAATTTATATGAACATAGTTATACTCTAACCAGTTCATACCTAGGATTACATCCATTCCGATCAGTGGCAAACAAACCAAATCAACATAAAAGTCTTTATCGAAGATCGATAAAGAACACCTTAAACACACAAGAGAAGTAGTCACTGGTCCCTTAGCTGGAACCTCGACGATTAATTCTCCATTCATAGTAGACAATTTAAGACCCAATCTTTGAACACAATCAGCAGAAACAAAACAATGTGTAGCACCAATATCAATAATAGTAATTAAAGGAGTACTGTTAATGAAACATGTACCTCTGATAAGTCTGTCCTCATTAGCTGTCTGAATTCCTGCTAACGCGAACACTTTTTCGGTCTGAGCTTTCTTTGGCTTCTGACACTGATTACCAATATGCCCCTCTTCACCACAATTAAAACAGATCATCTCCTTGTGCTTGCAATCAGATATTGCATGTCCAATCTTACCACATCGGAAACACCTCTTTGCCTCAGCAGTACACACAGTACTCTTATGACCAGATTTTCCACATTTAAAACAAGTTATGCCAGCAGGAGCATCTCCCCTACTAGTCTTCTTGCTCTCAGTCGCTCTCTGTTTGCCCTTTCCAGCCGGAGCATCATAAGGCTTGCCACGGTTCTGTTGTTGCTTGCCTCTTCTATCACTAACAATTTTGTAGTGAGCATTGTTGTCCTCTTCATAAATTCTACAACTATCAACCAAATCAGAGAAGACACGAATCTTCTGATACCCAACAGCTTTCTTGATTTCAGAGCGCAACCCGCTCTCAAATTTGATGCATTTAGAGAACTCAGCATCATCCCCGGTATAGTACGGGTAAAACTTAGCCAACTCAACAAACTTCGCAGCATAATCGGTAACCGACATAGTTCCTTGCTTTAGCTCAAGAAACTCAATCTGCTTCTTACCACGAACATCCTCTGGATAATACTTCCTCAGAAACTCCCTTCGGAACACATCCCAAGTGATAACTTCACCTGTAGTCTCCAACCTCTGACGAGTCTCTAGCCACCAATCATCAGCTTCGACTGTTAGCATATGAGTCCCATAACGAACCTTCTGTGCTGGAGTGCAGTCCATCACACAGAAGATCCTCTCAATCTCTTTCAACCAATCCAACGCTCCATCAGGATCATACTTTCCCTTGAAGGTAGGCGGATTCTCCCGCTGAAAAGTCGCCAGACTACGAGATCCATCGTTCTCGCCAGCGTTCGGTAAATTCTGCACAGCCTGAGCCATTGCTTGCATTGCAGTAGCCATTGCAGCATCGTTCCTTCCAGCCATCTTAACTTATCACTACAACACAACCAAAAGTTAGAACCAAATAACAATACTCGATTGTTACACAACTACGACTCGACACTTGGCCGGACGGACCGACCTGCTCTGATACCACTAATGTAACACCCCATTTCTACCCGGTAATTATATTAAAATCAGAGTTATAAAACTTTCAACATAAAACGGGATATCACATTTTCAACTTTAAAATCAATCGCATACCAGTTAATCATGAAAGATACATAACGATTCAAGGGAACATAAACCAACAAATAAATCTTCAACTTATAATCAACTTTGTCAAATGCAACGCTACAGATTCATAAACAAATTAGTAGCATCTTTATCCAACATAAAACAACTTCAAATTAAACAACTAGTAATTTTCGGCAATTTCCCTAAAAGTTCAGCATGTAGACAACTAAACAAAAGACCCGCGTCATCCCCCCAAGTGCTACGTATCAGAGCGACAAACACCGACATCGAACTAAGGTAACCGGCTACTCCTCTTGATTACCTGCACGTTGCCAACATAGGGACAACATTCAAACAGAAGGGGTGAGATATCGAATATTATATACGAAGTATGATAAATAATACATAGGTAGGAATCATACAAATAATCACCACTTCACATCAACAACCAACAAACAAAAATCAACAACAACTTAAAGAAAAATGTAACTTTAATGCGACTCGACAATGTTATGCATGTGGTACCATCGGAGTAAAACTCCCAACTTAATATTGCCAGTTTATCGAGGCATCAAGGCATAAGCCTTTAACTTTCAACTTTCAACTTGTGCCAATCCAGGCCAACGTGGTGTGAGCAACGGCTCCGACATAAAATGTAATGTATGTTTTATGACATGCACAACTCAACAACGTAAACAACACAACAGCGTCAACAACGTAAGCAACTTATACGACATGAGCAACTTAGTCAACTTTGGCTATTACGCCTTCAACTTACAATTCGTCCGTATATCGGAACGAAACAACACAATCAGTTGTACCTGCAAATCAACTCTTCCGACAGAATTTCAACAAAACAACTCAACAAAATTCACCCGACTTACCCCGACAATTTTCGTTAAATTTCGGGCAACTAAATCTTCCGCCTAAACCGGCTAAACCGACTAAAACTGCACTGTTTTTAACTTCTGTTATTAATACCAGTTTATTAGAAAATTCTGCGACTTTTCTGGTTTTGATACAACACCCTGCTATAGTTTAAAATCATCTGTCATGAAAATTTACATCGTTTCTGTCAAAAATTCTGTTTCTGCTACTTGTTCTATTTTCTGTCAAACTACTACTGCAACCTATTTAGAATTCTGTCAAAACCTGTTAAATTTTTGCTACATAAATTAGTAGTGAACATATTATTTTTCTGCCATATAAATTATTAGGGAACATATTATCTTTCTGCTATATTCTATTTCTAACATGTTGATTTACTAATATAAGGTTAATTACTTAATTTACTGTCACTGAAACCAAAACAAATTATTAAACAAAACAGTGGCTGGCGCCACATTCTTAAGCAGTGGCTTGTGCCATCTGCCTTAACCAGTTAGTGGTGGCTTGCGCCACCCTTCATAAGTGGCTTGCGCCACATGTTGTTTCTTGGCTTTTGGGTGGCCTGCGCCACCCCTTTACGTATGGTGGGTGGCCTGCACCACCCTTAAATGCAATTTCCTCCCAACCAAAATTTTCCAGGATAATTTAATCTCACCGCGACATTCCTAAAATTACCAGCAACAAATTTCACAAAAATCGACCCATTAACATTTTCACAGACAATCAATTTCACACAATTAATTTCACAGAAATGCTCACAAAATCCATCCAACGATAAATTCCAACAACTTCAACACAGAAACAACAACATCACAGCAATTCGACAACTTAACATTTTCACTGCAAGGTTCACAAAATCAATCATCACACGGCAAAAATCACAATTTAACAACATCAATGTCAATTTCCTCACAGCCAACAACACCTATCAAAAATCAATGGAAGAAAACTCATATAATCCCCAACCCTCATATCATTCATCATAACCCGATTATAATAGTCGAACCCACCCTTACCTTGGATTGAAGGAAGCTCGACAATCGATCGGATTCCGGGAATTTGGCACCGGTAGCGGTTTCCCTCTCATTCTCAACTTCTCACGTTCGGTTCCTCTTCTTCTCTACTGATACAACCTAACTGTTTCTTTTCCTATTATTTGTTTTATTTTTATTAAAATAATATTATTCTAATATGATATCTAATGGGCCTAAAATCATACACCCCTTAATTTACTAATTCCGACACGAACCAAGCCCACTTAATCAAACACTCTCCTACGACTATAATATTACTACTAATATTATTCCCCGACTTTCCGACTTAATATTTCGACTAAATTTATCACAACACAAAATCGACCGAATAATCACAAACAAATCATTAAATATTCAATTAAATTAATAATCAAATATTTTGGGCGTTACAACTCTCCCCCACTTAGAATATTTTCGTCCTCGAAAATTTACCTGATTCAAACAGCTCGGGATAGGAGTCTGGCATCTTGCTCTCCAATTCTCACGTCATGCTTTCTCCAGTAGCTCCCAACTAGACAACTTTCACCAACGTGGTCTCCTTCCCTCGCAAAGTCTTCATTTCACGATCCGCGATTCGCACAGGCTTCGTCTCCACCGTGAGATTATCCCGTACTTGCACATCGTCCATATTAACTACATGAGACGGATCTGGAATGTACTTTCGAAGTTGCGACACATGAAACACATCATGCAAATTTGAAAGATTTGGCGGTAACACCACTCGATAAACAACTTTTCCAACTCTGTCTAGAATCTGCTACGGCTTGATAAAACGAGGAGTGAAAAACCGTCCACTTCGCCTGCTCGCCCTCAGCGACGTCCTCGACGAGGGCAAAAGCGTCAGTATCGTCAATGGCAAATCGCGAGCGAATGAGTAAGGGCTCCTCGCCGGCCTAGTCGACGGTTGGACGCACGGGCTCCATACCGGAGATCTGCGCGGGGCCGTCAACGTCGGGTTCATTGTCTATCTGGATGATGCCCGCAAGCCTCACGGCCATTTTTACCTAAAAAGCAGAGGAAATAGGTGAATTCGTTGGCCACAACCAAATCCACCCTTCCACCATCGATCAAGTGAAAGGGCAGCGAGAGCGCGAGAGCTGCTCGGAACTACGGTGGAACTACCCAATACCTCTACCCCGTCCAGGGGCCTTCTTCAGGCCCTCAGTCCTCTCTCGCCTCACTTCCCCGGGACATTCATCGTTTGTCCTAGGGGTATTCATCGGTTCCTCGAGATATTCATCCCAAACCTCCGTCAAATCAAACGGAATCCTAGAAACGTTCCGCCATCCTGGCCGGAAATTTCACCGGCTTACCGGAAAACCACCAAAGGAAAAGAAACAGAAAAGAAAAAGATTAAAGGCTTAATTGAGACGGCAGGAGAAGGCGGACCGGTACGGTGAAAGCGGCGGCGTCTGATGGTGCACGACGGTTGAGCGGCGGCAGAGAAGAGAAGAGAAAACCGGAGCGAAAAAGGTGGGAACGTGCAAATGACACAAACTCGAACCCTTTATATGCCCCTCACGGGACTCGAGGAGTCCCTAGGCTTTTGAGTACCCTAGGCCTAGCCGCCCCTAGGCATTAATGGCAGACGACACGTGGCACGCGTGTTCCCGCGTTAACCTTTTCATCTACCTCGATCCTCGGACTCAACCTCTGACCTCCCCGCGACGTCGATCAACGACGACATCACTATTCGAGCAGAGTTCAAGGTTCCTGCCCGTCTAACATCCCGTGCTCATGGCCTCCCTATTACGTTATGTACGACTGGGAGAATATTACGCCCGGGTGACACGGGGACCTCTCCTCGCAGAGGCTGGCCCTTAAGTCATTACTCTGACACCTCGGAGCAACGACTTAGGGGGCTCCTGTTCCAGACTGGGCCAACACCTGCCCCACCGATGGGCAGGCCCAGCCCAACACTGGTACGGCCCAATAAGTATCCAGTGTCGAGCACGTCCTTTGTCTGCGCCGAGCACACCTTTAGCACCCCCTCGTCGGGCACGTAACTGCTAGGCACTATCTAGTATAGTCTATGCGTCAAGGAGAGCGCAGTTATCCTCGACCTATACGAGCTCCTCCCCGCGAGGACACGTTCTCTTGTAACCTCCCACTCCCGAAGGAATCGGTCTGCCCTACTTCCGAAGATGTCGGGACGGTTGCCCCAGGGAGAAGACCACGTGCTGGTCTTCGTTACGCCACGTAAGCCCTGGCAGTTATTTGGATTGGGCCACACGATCCAGCCCAATGCAAGTAATCGTTGGCCCCGCGCTGAGGGCTCTCTATAAATACCCTCTCACTAGAGAGCGCCGGGTTACGCATTATTCTAAGCTCACACCTGATTTCTGTACTTGTTTTCTCTGACCTTACTTGACTTGAGCGTCGGAGTACTTTGCAGGTACACCCCCCGGTCGTATCATCATCATAGGAGTTGAAGTCCATACGACGTTACTGGCTACTGTCTGACTGTCTGATCCAGGTACGATTATATATATATATATAATTTTCTGAAATTTTTTTATAGTAATTCCAAAGAGAGTTATGTATATTAGAATTTTTTTATCCTTACAACAAATCAACAAGGTATGCTAGGTTTGCAATGTGCAAAAATAAACATCATACCTATAACATTAGTTATTGCAAAATTTGGGAATAAATTGAAGAGGCTGCATACATAGATTAAAACTAGCATTTGAAAAATAGAAACAATTTTTGAAGCCAAATGTCACTAAATCCATCATTTTCATACACAAAAAAGGATCAACACGATCCCATTAGTATATTAGAAAGGTAGCAGCTGAATATGAATAAGCCTAAAAGTGCCTACATAGCGACTTAAAAAAATTAGTGAATTGGTTTTTAAAAAAAATCCAATCTTAAAACAATTAGTGAATTAGTTTTACAAAACAATCTTTAGAACCAAATCAAATCATATATTTGATTCAATTCGAGATGATTTAAGAACCATACACATCTCTAGTTTCTACACACTTATCAATGTTGTTTAGTTCCTACACACTTATCAATGTTATTGTGTCAGAAGTATTTTCTCTAGTTCCTACACACTTATCAATGTTTAATTTCTACACATTTATCAATGTTGTTGTGTCAGAAGTATTTGAAAATTTGAGATTTTCAACCGTTCTCTAATTTACAACGTTCATAAGAAATTTGAGATTTTCAACCATTCTCTAATTTACAACGTTCATAAGCAAACACACACTACCACAATTAAAGTGACTCATATTTTATTATTAAAAAATTTATTTTATCAATTAAAGAAAATCAAGAAGTATTTGGATATTTGAGATTTTCAACCATTCTCTAATTTACAACATTCATAAGCAAACACACTTTTCTATAATTAAAGTGGCTCATATTTTATTATTAAAAAAATCATTTTATTAATTAAAGAAAATCAAGCAGCGGTAATATTTAAAGAAAACTACAACAATAATTAGCATAATTAATATATAATATATAGTGGGATTTAGTGGAACCTATTTTAAATTTTTCTTTAATAAGTTAGACGGATATTTGAGAATTGGAGATGAGTTATTTAAATAATTGAAAAAAATAAAATAAAGTAAAGAATTAAGTGAGTCCCATTAAAAGAATCCAAATAAATATAATGGATGTGAATGCTCTTTAGAAATTATGTGAAAAGTTTCCATTATTTAAATTTGGAAACACTAAACAAGCAACAAAGTATTTATGCGAGCTAATTTTTCTTTTTTGGGAATTTTCGCAGCTGGCGCATAATTCTTTTTCCCATTCAACAATTTTTTTTTCTTATGAACATCAACTGGGTGCAAGATCCACAGTGGTGGGTTTCAATGACGCAAATTAATATAATAACATTGATGTGGACTAAAAGTAAAATTAGAATCAAAAACTACAATTTCTAATTTCATGTTAAAATTAATTAGAGGCAAAATCAATTTTGCACTGTGGTGAATGCAAACAAACAAGTATCTAGTTCTCTTTAAGATAAATACCATTAGAACAGTTTGATTGTATTGCCTCCCAATACAGTACCTCACAACTCATGTAGGATAAAAATAATAGAAACCCGAGTCAGGACTGTGTTTTACCTTAAGACAGATATACCCACTTAGCATACTTAGCTTCAACCAAATTTAAAAAACTTGGGGTACAACAGAAGCTTGTTTCAAGGTCCTAAGCCTCCTCATTGTTATCAGAATCCCCATCATCTGAAGATTCTTCTTTCTTTTGCTGCTGTTCTCCATCATTTGTTTTGATCTTTTTCTCCTTTTTCTTTTGCTTTTTCTTTTGACGTTTTGCTCGTTTCTTAGCTGTGCGTTCCTCAGCAGCTTTTAATCGTTCCTCTCTTCTCATATTAAATTCTGCCAGTTCTTTCCTTCTTTGATAATCAACGTCCATTCTAGAAAGTCGATCTTGCTCCTTGCGCCTCATCTGCCGATACTGTTGGAAACAGAATTTAAAGAACAAAAATACTCAGAACAAGTGAAAAAGCCAAACATCACGTGTTAGGTAAATATGCTATGATAACGATTGGTAGAACTGAGCACAAAATAAAACAAAAATAGTGATACATTATGATTCCTTTGAAAAAAGTAAAACCAAAGACACGAGAAAATAACAAATTGTGAGCAGTCCTATTCCAATGTGTTCCATTATCAATTCAAAAACCTTAGTTAAGTGGGCGAGAAAACACTTCAGTATGCATGTTCAGGTTATTAAATGTCACTCAATTGATAAGAGATTCCTTGAATAGATATCCTAATCCTAATCACAGAATTGAGGAGAAAACACATCAGTATGCATGTTCAGGTTATTAAATGTCACCGAATTGATAAAAGTTTCCATGAATAGACATCCTAATCCTATCATACAATTCATGACGGGTCATCTCAAGTACAAGAAAGGATACCTTAGCACTAATGAGGGTCATAAACATGCCACTTAAAATAAATAAAACAAGGTTAATCCCTTCATCATTCTAACAAGTTTATGCATTAGACAGTTGCACTATGAATCAAACAATTGGTTAAAAATGTGGATCAAGAACCAGTAAATGGAGGTAGACATAGCTACATCGGAGTGTAACGTTACTGGCTTATAGCCAATCAGTTTACATCCAACAATCAACATCTCTACGATTTTTTAGGTCTGGGAGGCCAATAGAGATAAGTTAATAGAACTTCCATATGCACTTATTAACATAATAATAAAGACTAGTAAATATCGTATATGCACATGAGTTATTTTCAGATCATTTTAAAAAAACTCAATAATAGCCAATACAGAAACACTCAATTGAACTCCTTGTGATAGCTTAATGAATAAGCACTTGGTTAAACTAACAAGACACCCTATTTGCAACCAAAAAAAAAAAAAAACTAACAAGACACCCCTCATTACCACCACATTGATCTAAGAGCAACACAAGATATTTCATTACAGTATCACTTCACTTAAATTTTTTTTTTTTTGTTTTCACCACCAATATCCGGTCCAATCTACTGGACTGACTAATCCGGTTTAGGGTCAGTTCTGACAGCAAGTTTCAACCCTCTCCCAATTGCAGTTGCGTCGAACCGTGATTATCCCTACCAAATCCAGCGCCAATCACCACTGGATCAACTAACGATTGGTCATTAAATGTGTTATTTTGCATGAATACAAAACTAGGTATGATAAACAAGCAACAACTATATCCACACAGAAGTGCAAAACTACACCTAATGCCCCTTTTTCAATTACTGTTTCCATTTAATAATTCCTTAAAATATAATTTTAGTACAAAACCTACAAGCACCACAAAAGACTTCATTGAGACAGTCCATCAAACACTTCACAAGCACACTCATAATTATTGGCAAACGATAGTTACCCTAATAATAACAATTATTCTTCTTGATACAAACTAAACATCAGTTTTACCTGGTGGAAATCGCCGGAGCCAGAACCAGCAGAACTACCGGAGGTATTACTAACACGAACCGGAACATTGTCGATGATACGTCGGAGCTTAATTTCCAAATCCTCTTCTTCCTCCTTAAAAACAGGAGGAGTATATTCTACAATCGCATTTGACGATGGCGGTAGCGGCGGTTTCGACATTCCCGGCACTACCGAAAGCTGAAAATCGTTGTCTTTAGGTTTACCAGTAGACATTTTAGGGATTTACCAAAACCCTAACTTTCTTCAATTCAAAAACGAAACTACCAGTTTCTCCCACAACCGGTAGAGTTGTACTACTACCTATCAGAGCGTATTCCAAATTGCTGTTGTTCGGGTCCGTCTCTTCTGATTGTAATATCCGAATTCGGGATCTTTGAAATGGCGACGCGGTTTTTCCCTGAGGACTTGATTTTCATATGTTATCAATTTTTTATTTCGATTTCTATATTTTTTATTTTTCAAATTCGGTCTTTTAATTCTTGAAAATTTTAAAATTGATTCAAACAAATGTGAGATCAATGATACTATTTTACTATTTTGCCCTGCAATATGGTGAGCTTTGAAAACTTTTTTTTAAAAATTTAGATTCTTGAAAAATTGTGAAAAGAAATTTGGATTTCATATTTAATAAGATTCTATTGTTTTTGTGAATTTTTTATTCAAATAACTTAGTTTTTCAAAAAAAATTTCAAAATACTTCATTTTTTTAAAATTACTAGTAGAATACCCGTGCTCCCGCACGGGTAAATTAAATCTGTAAAAGTATACAGAATTTTGATAGATATACATGTATAATGATGAAATGAAAGATAATGCAATAAGGAAGAACAATTCAATAGATTTGTTGCAACATAAGAAAAGGATATGAAACAACTCATTTAATATAATGTTGTGGTAATGTTGACAATACATGACAAAAGTAATAATAAAAAGCAAAAGAGAAGTGCAACAACAAAATGTCATTCAACAGCTTTGGTAAAATAACTTGTCTCTTGAAGGTGGTATCAAAATATGCAGGTGTAAATAAAAAATTAATTAGATAACAATTTTATCAATTAATGTTATAGAAAACTTAATGTTAGAGAAAAGTATTAATGTTTATACCTACTAAATATTGTGGAAAACTTCCTTGAATACCACGTTAGTGGTAGTAGTCGTGGCATTCTTGTCTTTATCATGAATCAGAATTTTAAGACCTTGTTTTGTCTTAACTCGAGACATTGTCACATACAATTGACCATGACTAAAGACATCCTTTGGTAGGTATAATCCAACATTGTCTAAAGATTGGCCTTGTGATTTGTTAATTGTCATTGCAAAAGAAACAATAATGGGGAATTGTCTTCTCACTAACTTAAATGGCCATGGTGAATGAGAGGGGGACAAAGACATTCTTGGAATATAAATGATGTTACCTACATTCTTGCCTGAAATGATCTTAGCTTCAATAACATGATTAGCCAACCTTGTAACAGTGAGCCGTGTGCCATTGCATAAGCCTTCAGATTGATCTAAGTTTCTCATCAACATAATGGTGGCACCAATCTTCAACTTTATTGAATGATTAGGCAATCCATACGTTTTGAGAGCATTCAGAAATTCAGGAGTCAAGTGCTCAAATGCATCAAAGTCGGTAGCTGCTGATCTATCAATTGAATCACTACTTAAGTATTCCTTTTCTTGTCCTAAAATAAATAAAAAAACATACAAATGAGAAAACAGTATAAATATGAAGTAAAATATACTATTAGCATGAAAACAACTTTACAACAAATATAGTACCTGGTAGAAGATCTATGATGTATTGATTAATCTCATCGACAACTTCAATTGTTGAAGCCAAGATTGCACGACTTTGCAGAAAGTTGGGATCATGGTAGTTATGAATGAGATCAGGATAGGTACTATCAACAATAGCCTTAATTGGATGTGAAAAATCTGAAATTAGAAACTCTTCAGGAATAGAAATTTCAACATAACCATCATTAGGCTCTCCCATGGTACCATCTCCAATCTCTAAAATCCACTCTGAAAATATTCGAACTTCCTCTTTGTCTTGTGAAGTTGTCCCACTTTGGAGTCGCATGTTTTTCGTAAGCCTGAGGACTCTGCACTGATCCCAAATATAAGAAGCATTGATTGTTGAATGAATAATATCAGATCTACTACCTCTTGGAACAACATGAAGAATTTATCTAAAATTACCACCAAAAATAACTACTTTGCCTCCAAACAATTTATTTGTAGCTTGTGGAATTTCACTCATAATGTCTTTCAAAGATTTATCAAGAGCCTCAAAGCAAAACTTGTTAGCCATTGGAGCCTCATCCCATATAATAAGATCTGTCAACTTTAAAAGCTCAGCAAGTTCATCTTTTTTGTCAATGTTGCAAATTGATGAATGCAAAGTAGGGACATGTATCTTAAACCTAGAATGAGCTGTTCTTCCACCTGATAATAATAAACTTGCAATCCCACTTGATGCAACAGGCAATACAATTTTACGTTTAGAACGAAGAGCGGCAGCCAAAGTGTTCCACATATATGTTTTACCTGTTCCACCATAGCCATATAAAAAAAAGACACCACCATTTTGTTTGTCTATGGCATCCATGACTTCAAAGTAAATGTCTTTCTGCTCACCTGCGAAAATAAATCATTTCGCAATACGTTCAGACATTCCAAATAGAAATACAATATAGAAATTATCATTGTTAACTATATATCCAGTATTTTTAAATATTATAAAGTAGTGACTATAATTAATGTCGTTAAAAGAATAAAATATAACTAATATAAGGCATAAATAACATGTATTGTATTTAAATAACCCATTTTATTTTGCTAGCTATCAAATGTTCATGAGAAAGTAAAAAACAAATTAGGACTCTATTGTTTTATAGGTAGTAATAGTATGTTCAGTTGATTGAAAATTTGGCCATATGTTTGTGGAACAGAGCAATGAATTGTTGAAGCTTATTTGCGTATACATTTAATTAGGATCACAATTTTTATCATAGGTTTAGATTTTCACTGACTCAGTCAAGGAAATAATAATAAATGAAGGAATTAGAAAATGTGACTTGTCCTTCAATTTACTTGACTTAATCAGCTTATCTAAAAACAACTACTACATCTTACTATTAAGGGTATATTGGTGATTTCATTTGTCATATATAACTAATATAAGGCATAAATAACATGTATTGTATTTATCAATATAATAAATATAAACATGAAATTATTATGTTGAATATATAGTTTAGGAAGGTCATTATACCTGTAAGAGATGAAAAGAAAGAATCAAAAAGAATTTTTTGAGCATTTGGTTCATACTGCATCTCTTCATAAATCAGTCGATTTCCAACAAAAGAAACTACAAAGTCATTTGGATATGGCATTGACTTGAAATCCTGTAGACTTCTATTGTTCTTTTGCAACTGAGTTTCAATTGCAATTAGGGTCAACTGTTTTAATTCTTCATCTGTAAGTGTCAAACCTATCAAAGATAAAACCAAGAACCGTAAATAAAATAATTAAATAGTGAATAAAAACATATAAAGTAAAATGCATATAGAGTGTACCTGGATTTCTTGTTATAACACGTTTTTCATAAAGAATTCCATCAGCTAGGTAGTGCCATGTTTTACTCCAAACATGCTCAGGTCTACTCATTGATGATGATAACAACATGGTAACAAATAACTTCCATAAATAAACACCGGAACCCCATAGATGCGCCTCCTTTAAAGCCTCAATAAATTCTCTATCATCTTGTAGAAATCCCATAGTGAAACATGCTTCTCTAAAAGATTTATGTTGGAAACCATCGACCTTTTTAATGTCTTCATAACTTATTGGTCCTTTCTTGATAGTAAGCATCATCCGTAAATAAAATAATTCACCTGTGCTTTGAGGAACCCAAATAAGTCGACCAATTGTATACCCTCTTTTCCTAGGCTTCCAAGTCCTAGTTTTCTTTTCGTAAACAAATTTTGTTACAAAGTCACTATATGTCAACAACTTAGCTTCATCATATTTTTTGTTCGCCTCAAACCATGCAGTAAACATAGATTCTGTAACACTTGGTTTGAGTAAAACATTACCAATTTGCTCAAAATCTTTGTAGTAAACAGAATTCTCACCTTCCATGTGAAAAAACAGTCTTTCCACGGCCGGTTTCCTACCATGTATAGAGTAAGAGAAAATCCTCCAACATGCCTCACTTGGGGAAATGTATCTACAATCAAGATATTGCTTGATCTCATCAACGTTCTTCTTCTTTCCAAGTGTATTATCATCAGAAGAATGAATAACAACAGAAATTCTATCAGAACCCTTGTTAATATACTTGAATAAGTATTTGATTGAAGTACTTTGGTTGCACCATTCCATGTTGATGTGCGCTTCATACTTCAACAATAAACTTGGGTTGTGAGGAACTACATGTCCGCTGTGAAGAATGATTCCATTTTTATCAATTGTGTGTCCATTGTCTCTTCTCCTATAAACTGGATAGCCATCTTGATCAACTATGGTTGTTGCTTGAAACTTTTTTGGGTAATACTTGGAACATTTCCCATCTTTCATGCAAGGTGAACTTAGATTTGCCAAACCACAAGGACCATGAACCATATGAGTTTTAACCAAGTTGTATAGCCTTGGTTCCTTCAAAGGATCAGGCACTTCAGCACTTATAATCTTGTCAATGTCTTCGGGCCTTGGATATTTGTTAGAAGGATGCAAGAATATCAAAATATGTGCATGTGGCAACCCTCTCTTTTGAAACTCAATGGTGTACATATCTAGAAATATATAAGTAAGTTAGGACTAAATTCCATTAATATGAAAGAAATGAAAAAGTTTGGGTGAGAAATAAAAACTTACATGCAAGCACTTTGCCTAACACTCCCTTCTTTGTCAAATCTGATAGAAGCTGATCAAACTTAATTTTAAAGATCCTCGATATCACATCAGGACGATCTTGTGCTTTTAGTCCAAGAGGTCTAAGTATTCTTTGTATTTCAGGCCAATTGGGATTGCAAGTGAATGTTACAAACAAATCAAGAAACCCCACCTTGCTACAAATAGAAATTCCATCATAGTACAATTGATCCATAAACCTCCTCCCACCTACATAAGTGGAAGGCAAGACGACTCTTTTTCCTGTGGAAGAACCATGTGTTTGGCTTTGGTCACCCTCTTCGTTAAGACTTTTGTACTTTGACACCCTTAATTTTGGTTGATTATCACGAATCCATTGTAGTCTTTCAGACTCTAACATTGTGTAACCATCAACTAAGAATTGTTGAAAAAGCCTTCTTGAAGCCAACAAAGTTTTAGCCTCACATGGTCTGTTCTGAATGCGAAATGCTAGCCACTCTCTAATTGTAAGTCTGTTTCTCTTGTTGTCTTGGAAAATGTCTAAGTCTCTATGAGCTATGTTTGGCCTATAACCATCTTCTCCATAGGGGAAAATCAAAGGATATTGATATGCCAGATAACTTGCATGGAGCTCGTTAATTCTTTGTAGCTCTCCACCTTTTGTTTGCATGATGATATCCCTCATTCCTGCCGTGTCAAGATCACCAACAACCAAAGCAGCAACCTCAGATACAGTTGGTTGATTATATATTCTCCCATCTGTGGATCTATCAGAAATGAGTCACAATTTCAAGTTTTGTGTATCTGAATTCAATAACCAATGCTTGGCCATTTGAAAACTTTTGGCATGAGGGTTATGCTCGTAGAGCATATTTGACAATTGTTGTACAATGACGGGATCAATATTTTTTGTGTTCCTATAAATGTAAAAATTTGTATCATGTCAAAAACAATTTAAAGTAGTATGAAAGGACATAGTATCAAAAATTAAAGTGTATAATATCGTGTAAGATAGTCAAGTATGTGAAAAAGATATACCTCAAACCTTGCATTCTGTTATGTACTTCATTTTCAGTGTCAAATATATCTAGTTGTGCAAATTTAGGTGGTTGACCTTCTGGGGGTAGCAAACTTCTAATTCGATGACACGATTGACCTTGAATCTGTAGAGTAGGTGGTCCACCTCCATTGTTAAAACGGTTATCCAACTTTGCACCTGGTGATGTGAATGCAAACATCATGTTGTAAATGCGAATTTGTTGTTGAAACTTCCTGCTAACTATATCTTCATCAAAAAGGAGATGTGATAGTAAAGCAGGTGGTTGTTTAAGTAACGGTAGTTGGACCTTTCCATTGCCACAACATAATGAAAATTTGGGATTGGCCGAATGAGAACTTTTGTTCATTCGCTCTTGATACCACATCATGGCTTTACAATAACGACACTCAATCATCGGATCGCCAATGTCATAATATTCTACAATAATATATAAAGTGTTATAGAAGAAACTTAATGCCAACATATAAGTATGTAGTTAGAATAAGAACAACCTTCAGACGATGTTTGAGAATTCCAATTAATAGAAAAAGGTGCTATGTGTTCCTCATCCTCAGAACTTGAGTCATCCTCAGATTGATGAGCTAAAACAAATTGAATACAAATAGTTAAAATTAGATTTTAATAAATAAATAATTATAATTGACAACAAAAGCCATTCTATGTGATATTGGATTAAGAATGCTATTAAGGACATGAATCTACCCTTTTGAACTTGCTCAAAAGTACTGGCTGCAATGTATATTAGTCATGTTATTAATAAACTACTTTTTCCAGGATTTTTGGATTTTTATATTTTTCTTCTATATTTTGTAAGTTGCAGTGAAACGTGTAGGCGACAATATTTATTTCACCAATTATATAGTGACCATCCCTCGTTTCTATTCCTAGCAACCCCTCGGTATTGGAAACATATTGACATGTTAATGTAAAAATCTTTACTATGGTCTGCCTGTCCATCAGGAATGCCCCCTTAAGGGAAAACATGTAGAAGTGAAAGAAAACCATGTGAACTTCAAGCTTTCCATAGAACTCACCCATTTCAAACGGTTAGAGTAAAATGGGATAGAACTCAACCATGTGCCTGTAAGACCCATACTGGTTGAGTGGTGAAGACAGTTTATGCTTGATCCTGTTCTATTTGTCAAGATAATTTGACTATAGATAATTTGACTCTTTTCTATTGTATTGTTTATAACCCATTATCATTTCCTAAGTAACTTACTTTACTGGATGAACATAAGTTTCATACAACTTACTTGCAAAAGGGTCGTAGTCGGAGTCACCGTCATTATCGCTATTGAAATCTTCATTCATACATGGTGTAAAAATAGGACACATCTGTGGGGCTGATGGAATAGAATTGTCCATTTGCATTGGTGATTGTTGGTCCACATCTCCATTCCAGTTTGAGCTTTCTAACTGCCTTTGCCTATTTGTTTTTGAGAGTTATAAATGTTGATTTATACCAATAATTTAAGTAACTGCTAAAATTAGTAATCTATACAAAATATGCAATGTACCTATTATATGATGACGATCCAGGTTGCAAGACACGTGTATCAAGAAGTGCATCATAATGGATTTCGGGAACATGTCGTGTAAGATTCATTGCCAGATGTGGAACTCCCAAAGATTTTCTCGGACGACCTCGAGGGGTTTTAGAAGTTGTATGAATGCTGCAAGTGCATGAAATAAAAAATGTAGACCATGAATATTTGTTAAACATATATCGAATAGATTATAGGCAGCCATAATTTTGTGCATGCCAGCTGAGATATGTTTATATAAATATTGATGTTTTGATATGATTAAGAAAAGTAAGATAACATAATGTTATGGTTGACACCAACCTCTGACTATGTATTGATTATGTGTCTATTATGTGTTCAAAACAGAAGACATCATAATTACATTCAGCTGATACATTAAAGTTATAAATTGCAAACCTTTGTGGAGTTTGCAAGACTGGTTCAATGAGAAGTGAAGTTGTAGTTGTTTCATGAAAGTTGTTATTTTGTAATGCCAATCTGGGTTGAGATTGGTTTTGTTGCGTGTTGCTTTTGCGTGGTCTTCCACGAGGCCGTTTCGTTGATTGTGATGAGCTATGAAAATACCAATAAAATAAGTAACAACATGAGTTGTATTAGTTATGTTACTGGTAACGAAAACTTTCTGGGTGGACAGAAACAAACGTGAGTTTATAACCTTGGGTCTGTTGCTTTCCGCTTGTCTGAAACATCGAGGCTCTCCAAAATAATTCCACGACTAATTGAGCATGCATGTGGAGTAGTTCTAAACATAATTGAAATATAGTACACACGTTAGCATTGTTATGTACTCTAATTGGCAATATATAAATAAAATCTAGCTAGTATGTTAAATCAAAATATATAACTGACAATGAACAAATTATTTTCAATTAGCAACAAGACAACATCCATTTAACTGGTCTACAATGCATTACTTACAATGCTGATATTAAAGACCTATAGATTTAGACACTATAACTTTAAGTGGTCTATAATGCATTGCTTGATGATAAAGTAACTATAAATTTAGACACTATAGTAGTAACAATGACGGTGCCGTAAAATATAAAATGTCTACAATGAGAAGACTTACTCTCTTAAAATAGAAGTCCCACACATATTTAACACGGGGCTGCATCTGTCAGGTTGATTTGTGTAAGGTGGGATGACATCACAATGTGAAATATTCTCATTTGAATCGTCCGTTACGGCATTTGTGAATTTGGCCAACAAATTAGTTCCTCTACTGTTAACTTTTGATACAGTCTTGATATGATGAAATACATGTCTGCTTTGGGAAGGTGCCGATCCTAGAATTCTTGCTTCTAAGAACTTGCCCTCTTCAACAACTCTCGCAATGGAATTTTGGTTTAGTTGTGAATGAGTAATGGTTGATAGTGGCATTCTATATGTACCGACATTTGGTATATGTAGCTGATGACTCAATCTCTGTTCCGGAAGTTATGTGTTATGTAAGAGTTTTAAACGTTTTTGTTTAATGACATTTGCTCTTCGTGCCCTTGCTCTTTTAGCTTGCTCGTATTTGAACGCATATTCCATCTCAATCAAAATAGTAATATCAATCCAATGGCTGCATAATTGAATACATACACTACAGTCAAATTACACGAAAATTGTGCCTTCACCATCTATTAATCATCAATAAGACAATTGCTAATATAATTAGTAATGCATATATTGGAAGGCAACCTGGAATTTCTGATAATGCCATAAATGTTTGTAGTAAATAACAGTATCTTTTAATTGGTAGTTATGGAAAGTGGTTCCTATTGTAGTTGCTCCTTAGTTATGGGGTCATGTATAATATTAAATGAGTAACCTAACAAACAGGGCACATCAATATACACAGAACATTTGCATTTATCATGATGGAAAAGTTGTTGGTAAGAATAAATGATGGCTGCTAAAATGTGTGTATAAATACCAATGGAAACAACCTTAGGCTTCATGCAACTAACGCATTGTGGGAGTAAATTAAGGGAAGAAATTTCCTAACCTGGTTCAAATGTACTTCTTGCAATGAGGTAGAGGTTGTTGTGTTCAAGCTCAAACTAAGTGTCTGAAGTTTCACATTGAAGTATAAGGTTAGTCATAATTTTGAAATCAGTTTATTTGCTCAAACCAAATGGTTATATCAGTCATAATTTTGTCAGCATACTATGAAAATAACTCAAAACCTGAAAGAATTGAATTATCAAGAAAATCACTTAATAAGAGTCACTCACCTTATTGAAAGAGTAAGGTGGTTGTTGATAGGCAAAATTTGTCAAGCTCCATATCTGTCAGCAAGAGCAGAAAATTCAAATCATATCAAAATATGTAAGAGATAGAAGTCCAATGTTAATTGATTTCATGGTGGGGCGTTGTTGTGCGATTTGATAAATTAAGAGGACCTATATGTCACATAATATTTTGGTCTAATAACATTTTAGTCCCTGTTTATTATTTGAAAAATGATTTAAATTAGCAAGGGTAATATATTGGTGCAAGCAAACATGTTATAGTTATTTGGTCATATTTAGTAAATTTTCTAAGTTGTATTGTAATGACTATTAAACTAAATCAATGGGATTGCAAGTATCACTTACATATGTAGAATGCTAAGAACAATAGCTATAGGACACCATTTAAAAGAAATGGTTAAATATGATGGTGAAAAACTATTATGCAATGTCATGATTATTGTTCAATATACAGTAGCATTACCAACTGTATTGCTATGTCATAGGCTGTCCACCTTAACCTTATTATTTATCATTAAATAAATAGCCTTTGACCATAATATAGTCTAAATGGTTGCTACATATGTCAGAAAGGAAAACATGGCAAACTTGGTATTGATGGATGAAGGTCTGCAACAAGATGTTATACCAAGTTTCGTGCAACATCACACAGTAAAAAACTAAAGGTGCAGTTTTGGAAGCAGTGGGAATTTAATGCTGATATGACCAATTGATGAAGCTATCCCTAAAAAGAAGGAAGCTTGCTAGCTGTCTTTATTGATCATAAAGTAAACAGGCTGTAAAACAATGTTAATACGATGCACAAGAACCAAGCAAAAAGTACAATAGGATCTGTTGTGACAGATAGCATCAGGATTTACATCGATAAAACAAAGGTTTCATTTGGTTGACTGTAAAGAAGGACGGGTGAATAAAACTCTGTCTAATAAATGTAGTTTGTCATGTCGTAACTTTATTAATTTACATGTTGCTTTGGTTTAGTTTTCTTATTTTTGTATTATTACTCTAGAATACAGTATCTTAGGTCCTATTATTTGTGCTCAAGAACCATGAATAATATCAATGACAACATATGGTATGGATTCAGTACTAAGACATATGGGATTTTGTTACTTAATTTTATTGGCTATCATAATATGTTCTTAATTGTTGTAGCCAATAGTAATAATATGCCACTAATGTTAGGCGTGTGTGGAGGCATTATTCAACTTTTAGAGACAAGAATATAAGCCTCACCGTTATAGTTTATTTGATGCCAATTAGTTATAAAAAATGAAGCAAATATATAATGATTAATATCATTTTCAATGGTTTAGTATTTCCCCCCTTATTTGATGCAATCCCCCTCTTGGCTCAGCTGCTGCAGCTTCGTCACAATTTTACCGATGCGTGGTCAAATATAGCAAGTGCATACATGCGTAAAGGAAGACTTACTGAAGCATCTCAATGCTGCCTTCAAGCACTTGCGTCAAGGAAGACTTACTGAAGCAAGTGCAGGCATATTTAAAGGCTCAATTATTTTATTGATATGTATTAGGCATGGTTTAAAATTGTGGTATTGAACTGCTATTGCAGGAGGAATATAAACAAATAATTATGAGGCATATGTAATGTAACGACATCACTACCTCAGCTTTGACTATATCGGCCGCATTTTGCCGCAGTTTGCAGCATAACTACAACCACAATTTAAAACTATAAATTAACATACTCAAGTTACAATTAAATACTTACATTTGAATCTGTTTTGAAGTTGAAAAACTGAAATAAGGTTGTCACAACCAAGACAATACCAACAACTATAGTATCCTAAATTTATGGTTAGTCATTGTGGTGTAATATCAGCTAAACGACTTGTTAATAACGTGAAAGTTGGTGGTAACATGGTATGATCCATAACATTTGAAAAAGCAGAAGTTGATTTGGCAATTGAAACATTTCTTGACACGTTTAAAGTGTTTATCTTTCTGTAGAAAACCAAAATTTATAATGGTCTAAGTTTGATCCGTGATAGAAAACCTAAAAATGTTATTGTCATAAAATGATAGACAATGGCTGCAACATTTCCTTTCTTATTCAATGACAATGGGAATATCGTGTAAATAAGGCCTACCAAATTCAGAACAGAATCATCATTAAATATTGGATACCAAAATAACAGAGTCAGCATACCATTGATTGCAACACAAGCATGTTTGGGGCAGAATACATATTACATAAGTTTGTGGTTAACAAAAAACATAAGATTGATCTTGACAGAAGTAATAGTCACATTTGTGCCAAAATTTGGAATGACGCGTTACACAAATGATCCTAACAAAAGATTTCAATCTTACAAAAAATGAGGGTTGCGTTAAAGAATCACTCCTTCTTGAGGCGTTTGACCTTGGTTGCTGATTGTTTTGGAGTTAGCACATCCTCTTGCAAAAAATCATCAAGACAAGTAGGAATGGCGCCCCTCTTAGCAGGCGTGTTGCTAGAGCAAGTGGATGGACTGCAAGTTTGGTTTGGTTCAATTCCTAGATGTGCAGTGAAGTTTTGCTCAGACGATTGGGTTGGCTAGTCAATACAGAAACAAATGGTCACATGGTTATGCCTTGAGTACACAACAGAAAATTGTAATCTTTGCAAAATCTTAATAAAGAATACATACAATTGGTTCATATTGAACATCCATGGCATTCTCCGCGTCAGTTTCCAACAATGCAGCCTTTGAAGTATGCTACCAAAACATAAGAACACCAATTAAAAGCACTTAGTTTTTCAGGAAATGGAAAATGTTACAGTTTTCTCATAATGTGTGAAATTCCACAACCAACCATTAGAGATAATAATGAGTTGTACCTCATCTGGTTTAAGGACCTCAGATAATGTTTTGTAAACACCAGGATCATTAAGGATTGTAACAATTGAGAATTGATCGAAAAAAGATTGATACTTGATTCTAAATGCTAATTCTTTATCCAAAAGTTTGTCAAGGTGTACGGGGTAAATTTTTGGGTTATCCTCTTCTGCCTAGACACATAATCACAGCAGTCATTAAAAAAAGGTGACTAAAACATTGAATTTGTTAAACATACACATCACATTAATGTTGTATTTACCTCCTTCATTATTTGCCTCAATTCCCTAGCAGTCATATTAACGTATGGAATAACATCTTTATCCCAAAACACAAAGCATCCAACATGATTATCAAACTCGACTTCTACCTCAATTTTGTATCTACGACATGAAAGTAATTTAGGTTCATGTATGTAAATCAGCTGCAAAAGTAAGAATTGAATGTTGCTAAAAGATATAGAAAGATTACTTCATCACAGGTTCAACATCTTTGACTCCACATACACATACAAATTTGGCACCAGTGGACTTGTTTGATGTCTTGCAACTGGGGCAAGCCTCGAAGTACCACCCATGCGTCGAGGCCTTAAATCGCTTGGTAGTGCCAATGGTAGTGGCAAAACAATCCTATTTCGACATCAGAACGTGTTGGTAGATACTTCAAGAAAACAATAAGGATGCAATGCCAATTTAAAAACAGACCTTGCCCAATTGACAGATGTGATGGATACTCTTCACTTCATTAGAGTTTGTCCAGCTTTTGTTGCCAGACTGCACAAAGGATTCTGAAGTCTGGGTTATAGAGTGAGTTGGTGCAGTAGCTGAAAGTGTGGATCCTAGCCTGGAAAAAAGTTGTAGACAATAAGATAACGAATCAAAATAAAGAAAACAGACGTCTGCCAAAGTATAGATAGGTTGATGAATGTCAAGTATAGTCATATACTTGGATTTAAAATCGTGAACTTGGGGATGGTTCAAGTTGATGTGAAGTCGCGATCCATTCCATGCATTTGAGAGGCTAGGCAATCCGGATGCTGCTTGACAAATTTCAAAACATTTAGTTATATACTACTTTTGTGTATTAAATCCAAAATCAGGATATTATTCTTCCATAGCTCAAACCATAATTTAAGTCACTCACAGCCTTATGCGGCTACAGGAGCATCTACTAAATAATGACATTTGTGAATTACAAAAGTAGCAACCAGATACTTTGTTACCTTGATTTTGCTTGCACCATGCATGTGTTAAGACAATGAGTGTTGGACCGGTAGAGTTGTTAGAGGTATTATAGCTCATTAACTGTTTACCGTAATCATCCCATAACGCAACCTCAATAATATTTCCAATTTCATCCCGCAGCGTGATGTTGGCACATGATTTCTTACCACCACCGCCCATCTGTGTCTTGACAACATCTTGTAAAACTCCAATGACATCTGTAACATATGAGAATGTAATCATGTGTATGATATTTAGTAAGATCAATATGCATTTACTATGACCAAAAGCAATATACACCATATGAATAATAAAAAAACATCTGACCATATAAGAGATCAGTGACAAAATTTCCAGTGAGAAAGTCGACAATCGTCTTAAACTTGTATTGGTGTGGCGGTATTTCAGGTATAGCCATTTTTGAAATAGTCGTTCCTCCATTGAATACAAGTTTGAATTCGTTGGGACACACTTTGAAAGCGCCATCATTAGGCATTGGCTCTCCATTGTGAAGGCAGTAAGTCTCGTGTTTAGTTAACTGCTCAGACCATTCTTTAAAGTCACGGTTTCGAGTGGTCACATGGATTTGATCACCCTACAACGTGGCTATAATGTCATTGACATGAACAATAATTATATACAAACAGAGTAGCTAACGATTACCTTCGAATCTTGAATGACCATTTCGAAATGATGCAGTCCATTTTTCTCCTTCACAATCCAAAGATCAACAACTCTAATGAGCATTTTCTACACCTGATTGCCTTTCACCAAGTCCTTGATGAGTATTGGGGGTCTTGACATGGCTGCTTAGAAATATTAGACAAGATAAAAAGCTTGGGTTAATGAACATTTTTCAGAAATATGTCTTGACAAAATTTCTCACATTCAATGGAAAACTTTATACAACTTAGCATCACAACTTCATAAAACATTTATCTGTAACAAAATAAAATACATGAAAAGAAACATCTCTCATGAAAACAACTTGAAGACAAGACAAGATAACTTGAAAAGAAACATTTTTCAGTGACATCTCTCATGAAGACAAGATAAATAGCTCGGGTTAAAGCTTAAGACAATATAAACATCTCTCCTGAAACATTTCATTGTATTCATAAAGCTTAAAACTTTATAACTTCATAAAATATTTATTACCTAACAATATTCAAGTTTATAGGAAACAGTATATAATGTATGCATATTTATGAGTTGGAACGGTATATAATGAAAACAACTCCTTTTTTAGTCTCAGCAACATTACCACAACATGTGGGTAAGAGGTGAATAGCAAAATGAGAAGATGGTTCAAAAACTAATCTCAATACTTTGTATTCTTTTTTTAGAGAAGTTTGATGATAGCAGCAAGAGAAAAGAAGAAAAATGTGTTTGAAGAAGATGGAGAGAAAAGTAGTAGAAAGATTTCAATCTATATATAAGTATGTGTTCTTGAAGGAATACAAAGAAAAACATGTGAGAAGGTTTATGTGGGAAGGAGGGAAAACAAATTTGTGATGCATCCAATAGATGAATGACATTTGGCAAGAGAAGAGAGTGTTGGGTCAGATTTATTTTGGAATTTAGATGATTACTGTTCTGACCTTTTAGTAGTGTAAATATATTTGAAGGAAAGGGCAAATTGGTAAGTTAGTGCAATTGTTTTTTGTAGTGTAGATAGTAGACTCCCAAACTACTCTATTTAGGGTTTGGGATTACACAAGGGCGTCATACCAATTGGCGACCCTTCTTTAAGGGCATAAGGGTGTCGCCAATTGAATTAGAGACACCTCATGCAGTTTCCAATTCAATTGGCGACATGGTTCAAGGTACATAAGGGAGTCGCCAATTCATCTAGAGACTCCCTAGAAACTGAAATGTTTTTCTATAAATAGAGGTGTTCTGATCATTTAGTTCCACATCTCATCTCATATCTTTGTTCTACTAATAAAATGTATCGTCGCCGATGGGGAAAAGTCGTCTATTCGCAAGAGAAGCCTCCGATGGACATGCTGTTTTGGAACATACAAAGTTTCAATCAACTTAAGAGGAAGCTGAATCGGTGGTTGGAGGGAGACATTGGTGAAGGGGAAAATACGAAGTATCAAGAGACTTGATTGGCTGCGTGGATGGGTTCACGTGAAGACTGACAAAGATGCGAGGGAAGTCATGTTTGGACCGAATGAAATTAGTTTGATTGTTGTAATCAGTTAGGAATGTATTATGTTGTTTGTGTTGTTTGTTGTTAACATTGTTGTTTATTGTTAGTGTTGTTTATTGTTAACATTGTTGTAACAAAGACTCATCAATATATGAAAATATTTGGTTACAACAAATGAAAAGATAAGCTAAATTATGATGCAGATATTCCTCCGACATTGGGACAATTTTTTCGGTTGTGTCCGGGATGACGACAGATACTGCATAATCTTATCATTTTATCACCGATATCCATTTCAGTTCTTATACGCTTGCTGTTTGGGTGTCCCTTTTTCTTTCTTCTCATCTCATCGTTGTGTCAAACTATGTCACCTTTGTATGGAGGCCAATAATCCTCCATTGGTAGCACTGCGAAGCCTTCGTTGTATACATTCATAACATTAATCACCTTGTAAACATCAGATATATAGCCATAAGCATCCCGACAAGCATGTGTGCATGCTGCAATGACATGTGAACAAGCTACACGAAATGCCTGGTACTTGCCACAGTCACACCAACATCTGTTTAGTCTGATAGCATACGATAAATTGGGCCTTCTCTCATTATGGTCCATTGTTTCTTGTATACTGAATGTTTGCCTATGATGGTCAAAGATTGTAACTGCATGTGTGTTGGCTCTAATAGTATCCTCTTTCATCAATTTCATTATGCTTTCACTGAATACTTGACCAGACGCTAACACTGCACTCCATCTTTCGCCTCTTGTTCTGAAAAGTGATGCCAACCTATAATAGGTTGATCTTACCAAAGCGGTGATTGAAAGGTTTCTAATTCCTTTGAATACCCCGTTCATGGACTCCACAAGGTTTGTCGTCATGTGGCCCCAACGACAGCCACCTTCAAAAGCTCTTGTCCATTTTTCCAGTGGAATGTTATCCAACCAGCTTCTTGCATCTGCATTTGACATCCTTATTTCGTTAAGGTAGTATTGAAATGTTTATTGAGTTAGAGCATAACCAGCATTCACAACCTTTTTGCGAAGGTTCTTGTCTTTGATTGCACGCATGAAGTTTTGTGCAATATGTCTAATGCAATATACATGGATAGAAGGAGGATTATGCCACCCGTTATCATGGTTATTCTAGGCACTCTCTATAGCAGCATGCCTTTTTGAAATCAAACAGAGATTGGCTTGTGGAGCGACGTGTGTTATGAGATTCTTAAGGAAGAAACTCCAAGCAGAAGCGGTCTCACCCTCAACCAGAGCAAAGGCTATGGGAAAGACATTATTGTTGCCGTCTTGTGCAACGGCCATAAGCAAGGTGCCCTTGTATTTTCCGTAGAGCCATGTTCCATCAATTTGAATAACAGGTTTGCAGAATGCAAAACCTCTTATGCATGGTTGAAACGACCAAAAGAGACGGTGAAATATGACATTTCCATCAACAATGGTTCCATTTGGCCTACATGTCGGCACTGTCTGCATGATTGCAATAGTTCTCGGTGTGTATGTCTTCAGGGCTACCAAAAATCGCGGTAATTCCTTGTACGAATCCTCCAAGTTGCCAAAAACCTGTTCAACAACCTTTGTCCTTGCAATCCACGCCTTTTTGTACGAGGGAGTATAATTATACCGCGTCACAATATGAGATATTATTATACTCACTCTGACTGAAGGATCCTTATTAACAAGCGGCAATATGTCTTGACATATCAATTATGCGCTTAGCTTTCGGTGATCCTGAACAATATTTGTGGCAGTGCAACTGTGAGGTGACTTTATGAAAGCTATCTTCCAAGAATCGATTATCTTTCTGTAAGAAGCAGCCAGCCGAAACGTGCAAAGTGGATTACGACAATAATGACATACCTTATCGAATTCGTTCGGTGTACACTATAATCAACAGAGTTATCCATGTGATAATTTTTTTATGGCTCGTACACAATCTTTTTTGGTACGAAACTTGTCTCCTTCTTTTAATTCACTCCCTGACCGCATATACGGGTTGTGAAATATATCTACGGATGGATCATCGTCTTGCAAGTCCAAGTCTGTCATATGTTGAGACGGACAACATACATGACCTGGAGGTATGGGCACTTGTTCGTCATCCTCAACGTTGTCGTTCAACATCTGATCGACCAGCGTCCCGCTTCCTTCTTCTTCTTCATCAACGACGTTGACCTCTAGTTCAGTTTCATTTGTGTATTCTGTTTCGGTTTCATTTGAGTCTACACCTGTTGATTGATTTATGATTTGAGACTGTTGAGATGGAATATTTTGTTGGAGGAATGTATACAACTCAATATATTTGAAACCAGAATGTTCGTGACTAACGAACATATTTTCAACATCTTCGTCATCTCACAATTTAAGTGGATAAAATTTAACTTGGTTGGTTTAAAAAAACAGGGATTTGATATATTATTTGTGCTATAGGACCAAGACCTAACTTCGATTCCAATCTTTCTTTGAAATGAAAGAAATTTGAGTTTCTATTGACTGCGAATAGGACAATGTCGGTGTTTTGAAAACCAAACCCAGATACATCGGAGACACATGTCTCTCCGTTGTAATGGGCGTTAACAAGGCATCTATGTGCAGATGACATACCAATAGGACTTCTTTGAGACAGACTTACTATTTTTGCTTGGTTTGGGAACTTACTTTGATTGCATGCATGGGACATATTAATAGAACAATTTAATACGTAACATACTCGCCATATTAATTGGTGACACATTAATGCAATCAAAGTAAAGTCGCCATATTAATTGGCGACATGGTTCGGAAAATTAAATGAACTCGCCATATTAATTGGCAACATGGTTCAACCTTTAATGACTGTGTCACCAGGTGGGTGTCAGCATGCTATGCATGCATGAGGCAGATTCCAGCTATGGTGAAGGTGAAGATGACTGGTTTATACCCGAGTAAATCGCACACTCAAAGATAACACAGAGTTGCCACCGAACTTTATTTAGTCCCGAAGGACAGGGAAAATATCGATAAAACCCAAGGGAAAGAGAAACGTGAACGGGGGTCGGTTATGCGAAAGGAAGGTACTAGCATCCGTCGTACTCGACGGGAACCATTTCGCTTGTTTCTAGGCTTGGATGGGTTATCTATCTAAAGGCTTCTAGCTAAAAGAAAAAAGAGCGAGGAGGAAGGGGAAAAAGAAAAGAAAGAAAGAAAGTGCTCGCGGAGGATTGGGGCCCTCATGCCTACGTACCCTCATACTGCAATAAGGAAATCAGAGCGTCGTAGTTCTTGGAACCAGGGGACAGAGAAGAAGGAAGAAAGGGAGAAGGAAGGAAGTGTGCTCGCCAAGATCATCGCGATCTCGTGCCTACGTATCATAGATTCAAAAGAATGCAGAATCAGAGCTTCCATAGTTCGGGGAACCGAACAAAAAACAAAACAGGAAAAAAGAGAAGTGGTGTCAAAACCAAGAGCAAGAGTGAAAGAAAAATCTACTGGGGAAAAGCCGAACAGTAAGAGACTAGAAAAGGAATAATGTCAAAACCAAGAATGAAAGAAACTCCGCTGGGGATAACAAAGAGGATTGGTGTCGAAACCAAGAAGGTAAGAGCAAAGTGAACAGAAAGGACTCCGTTGGGGAAGAAAAAAATAAAGAACTGCTAGGGATAGAGGGTAAGCGACCCTACTGGGAAATAAGCAAAAGGATGGTGTCAAAACCAAGAGAAAAAGGAAACTCGGTATATTAACTGGCTGGCAGTGGTTAACCGAAGAGAAAGAGTAAGACTCAGGTGGGGAAAAGAGGCTGGTGTGATAAACCAAAAGAGAGAGTGCTGAACCAAGGGAAGGTGTTTGACTCTGAGGGGACATCGTTATGTTAACTGAAAAATAGTGGTTAACCGAGGAAAGCAAAGATTGCAACTCTGTGGGGGATAGAGAAGCATTGGTTTTAACAGAGAAAACTGTGATTAACCAGAAGAACAGGTGTAGGACCGATCGAAGGTCGTAACCCAAAAAAGGGTGTTGGTATTGACTGAACGAACATCACTTGACCAACGAAGAAGAGTATTGAACCAAAAGAAGGTTACGAACCCAAGGGTGCAAGTATTCGAACCAAGAAAGGTTTCCAACTACTGGGGATTCGGTTTTAACAAGAGAACTGTGATTAACCGAGAAGAATGAGTGCTTAACCAAAATGAGGTGATTAACTCAAAAGGCTCAGTATCTTAACAGACAGGTTGTGGTTAACTGAAGAAACGAGTGATTAACCGAGAGAAGGTGATTAACCCAAGGAACTCAGTATATTAACAGACGAACTGTGGTTAACTGAGAAGGAGTGCAAACATTGGTGTTTTAACTGACGAACAGTGATTAACCAACACAGGGAGAAGAACCAAAAGAAGGTTGCGAACTCCGCAGGGGATTCGGTCGTAACAGGAGAACTGTGTTTAGCCGAAGAAAGGGAAAAAAGACTCTTCTGGGGAATCAAGAAGCATTGATTGACCGCAAGAAAAGAAAAGGGTATTGAAATAAAGGGAGCTTGCTAACCCAATAAACAAAGGATCTTAACCAAGAAGGTGATTGATCAAAAGAGAGATTGAAAGAGATAGGAGTGATCAAAGATCGACTCGACTGGGGGAAGAAAGCATACTACCGCCTGGAGATAGAGATGACTAAGCTAAGCACAGGATCATTCATCCCCTACCTGAAGTAGTCAGAATGAGAGTAAGAATTCTCCCTTCTCATCCCTTCTCTAACACACAGGGTGTAATGCAGAAGTTGAACCGGACGACACAACATCTCCAAGTTGTACAGTGCTCCTGCGTGAAGAAACAAACAGCGTAACAACTTCAATTGTACAGTGCTCCGATGCAGGGCGCAGAGCAAAACTCCAAATCCGCAGGGGAACGAGATAGAAAGCTCTAAAGGAAGCCTAAAGAGAGGGAAGGGGAAGATCAATTAATCGAAACATGGTTTCGATTAACTAATCAAAAGGGAAAAGCCATGCTAACAATTTTCCAAAGAAGATGGAAAATCATTAAAGCAAAAGGTGCGAATTATTGATTAAGCAAGATTAAGCTCATCCATGAAGAATGAACTTAATGCAATTAAGGGACAAACATGCAAAACAGTACCAAATACCATTTAGTATGCGATGCAAACCATGTTAACAAGTGATCAAACGGAATGCAAGATGTTCATGAACAAATGATAATGCGATATCATATAGTATATTTTGCCCGAAATTACATTAATTTATTACATTATTTTCGTTTGTTAACATTGTATTTGCGAGTATTAAGCACATTTTCAGGTATTTTCACTAAGTCAACCAGCAAGAAGAAAGAAGAGGAAAAGAAAAGAAAATAGAAGAAAAGAAGGTGTTTTCACAGCAGAAATAAGATTCTGCATCAAGGAAGTGTCACGACCGTAACACAAGCATGACGACCGTCACATGCATTAAGACCATGACGACCGGCACAAGGATGTTACGACCGGCACAAGCCACTTTCTCAGCTTTTAATTTTAAACGACGTTGCTTCTCAAATGATTACAACTTAACACACCAGTCACTCAAATATTTTCGGTCGTGTGCACCTGCATGAGACTTTCTCTCCTTGTTTCACGGCAACTCTCAAAGGCCTATAAATAAGGAGTTACTTCACATAGACCCTTTTTTTCTTCTCCTTTTCTTTCTCCACCATTTTTCCCAGTTTTACGATATTTTTCTTGAGTTCAGAGCTTTTCATTCCCTGCATTACTTTTCCCGTTTTTCTTACTTTCCAAAGCAATAGTTTCCTACACCGGGGAACTATTGCACTTGAATTAATTAGTTAGTAGTACTTTTGTTTCACTTTAAGCTTTGATTGTTTGAACCAAGCGAATCCTGCCGGCTTGTGGAGGATCGTTACTTAAGATTCGTTGTTTCCAGGTTTTTACACAATTAATATAGTTGCTACTAATTTTAAATACCATGTTTGCATTAATGTTTTATTGTTTATGTTTGCGTATGTCTGTTGAAATGTCTGGCTAATTTATTTATATCGGTATGTAATTAAGTCATTCGGAAAGAAATTCGATCGATCGTAGGTAAACTTTAACACTATAATTTTCTGGTTCCAATTTCTTATTTTAATTAACTTTTGTTACGTGAGTAAGAAAGTACTAAGGTTACGACTAATAAAACGGGAGTTTGAGATTTTAACTGGATAGCTGAAACTGGACATTGGTTTTAAATACAGCGATAACGCTTTAAAACCAATTAGGACTTATTAATTTTCAAAAAGTATTTTTAAACTCAAATGGGCTAGCGAGAGCAAACATTCTGATTTAGGAGTATAGTCAGAGTCAATAACACTAGAGTGTGAGGTAAAGACTTTTAAATTGATATTTTCCTGCTGAAAACTATTTTAACTAATAAACCGACGATCTATTGGATTCCCGATGATTGATGAATTACGTACCGATATTCCGTTATATCTTAATTAAAAATCTAAAATCTAGTTTAATTTTAGTTCCCTGTTTGCACCTTAATCTAAAAATCATCAGCCTTAGCTAAACATAGTAACAACCTGATAGCACTAGTTTAATTATCGGTCCCTGTGGGTTCGATATCTTTTAAAACTACGCGATAGACTGTGCACTTGCAGCTAGTAATCCCGATAGACTCATAAAGTCGCGATCAAGTTTTTGGCACCGTTGTCGGGGACTGATTTAGTCAATAGTGCAATTCATTTGTTGCGTCGTATAGACTAAGGCAACAAAATCCCTTATTTGTCGGTTGTATGCCAAGTACTCGCTCAAAAGGCGAAGACCTCACACGACCGACGGACGAACCTGAACGTCTTCTTAGCGTAAAAAGATGAATCCAAGAATACAGCCTAAACCACAAAATACCTTTTCCTTTATCAGAACCTGAATCTCAATCCGAATCCGAATCTGAAACAGAACTTGACTCTGAGTCAGAATCAGAAGAAGACATGGCTGATGGACCACAGAACCGTCCTCTTAAGTATTATGCTACTCCTTCTCAGCAAGAACCACATAACAGCATTGCTGCCCATGCTATCAACCGAAACGATTTCGAGTTGAAACCCTCATTGTTGTCAGCTGTACAACAACATCAATTTCCTGGAAATCCTACGGACGATCCTAATGAACATTTGACCAAATATATGCAGTACGCAGACACGGTGAAGACAAATGGTGTAACTGCAGACGCGATAAGACTATGTCGTTTTCCTTTCTCATTAAGAGACAGAGCTTGGGCTTGGTTGCAATCCTTGCCATCAAATTCCGTCACTACGTGGGATGAGTTGAAAAAGGTTTTCTTAGCACGATATTTCCCACCAAGCAAAACAGCTATGCTAAGAGCCCAAATTAATGGATTTCGACAAAAAGATACCGAGTCTCTTTACGATGCATGGGAAAGATACAAAGATATGATGAGGATGTGTCCGCATCACGGTCTTGAAGATTGGTTAGTCATCCATACGTTTTACATTGGTCTCTTGTACAATACAAGAATGACAATAGATGCCGCCACTGGTGGTACACTTATGGACAAACCTTATACCGAAGCCTATCAACTCATCGAAAGCATGGCTCAAAACCATTACCAATGGGGAGGTGAAAGAACGCCAGTGGAAAAAGCCCAAACGAAAGGTGGAATGTACGAAGTTAGTAGTCTTGATCATGTCCATGCTAAGGTAGATGCCCTTGCTCAAAAGATAGACAATTTGACCATAACATCCGCAGCCACCGTGGCTGCCGTAGCTCCAAACTGCGAATTATGCGGAGTACTTGGACATGCTGCCCCCGAATGTCAAATTTTGGCAGGAGTCTCCGCTGATCAAGTGAATTATGCTCAAGGAAACCCTTATGCAAATATCTACAATCCTGGTTGGAAGAACCATCCAAACTTTTCGTATAAGAATAATAACGCTCTGTATGCATCTGGCCAAGCGCCTGCTGTGCCACCAGGATATCAAAAACCTACTGCTAACGTTCCTAACATTCCTAGGAAGTCAAGCCTTGAAATTATGATGGAGAACTTCATTGCTGCACAAGCTCAACAAAACAAGGAGTTCCTTAACCAGAATGTTCACACCGGTGAGCAAATCAAACAATTAGCCAACAAGGTTGACGCTCTAGCCACTCACAACAAAATGTTAGAAACACAAATCTCACAAGCGGCTCAACAACAAGCAGTTACCGCTGCTCCAGCTGGCAATCTTCCAGGACAAACTCAACTTAATCCGAAGGGACATGCAAACGCTATAACACTTCGGAGTGGAACAGAACTAGAAGGACCCACTGACCTAAGGATCGAAAATCCAGCCATGTACCAAAAGCCTAGTAAGGAGTCTGAAAAGGAAGGCGAACCAAAGGAAAACGAGAAGGAAGATGATGGCAAAGAGGCCGAAGAGAAAGAAGAACCATATGTGCCTCCGCCGCCTTATAAACCACCTATCCCGTATCCCCAAAGATTCGCTAAATCTAAAAACATAGGGCAATTTAAGATATTCGTTGAACTTCTGAAACAATTGAATGTCACAATACCCTTTACAGAAGCAATCACACAAATGCCCTCCTACGCTAAGTTCTTAAAAGAAATATTAACTAATAAGAAAAAGCTCGAGGATACTGAAACCATTATGCTTACTGCAGAATATAGCCCTATAATCCAAAACAACATGCCTCCTAAGCTAAAAGACCCTGGTAGTTTCTCTATACCATATGTGATTGGAAAGTTTGTCATAGACAAAGCCCTGTGCGATTTAGGAGCCAGCATTAGCTTAATGCCCTTATCTATTTGTAAAAGGCTCAACATGGGAGAACTGAGACCAACAAGAATGTCTGTACAACTAGCTGATCGATCGATGAAATTTCCTTTAGGAATGCTAGAAAACGTTCCAGTACGTATAGGACAATTCTATATTCCTACAGATATCATAATCATGGACATCAAGGAAGACTCAAACATCCCTATCATTTTAGGAAGACCATTCCTAGCTACTGCCGGAGCCATCATAGATGTGAAAAAATGAAAACTGACCTTCGAGGTTGGTGAAGAAAAAGTAGAATTTATCCTCTCACAATTCTTCAAAGCACCTGCTATAGAAGATTCATGATGCTTCCTAGATGTAATCGATGAATGCGTTAAAGAAATGGAAAACCACCAAAACACGTATTCTGAAGTGCTAAGAATTCCGATGCCACCAATTTTTGAAGATGATAATTGGCGTGATGAATACCAAGATAGTAAGCTAAGTGAATGTCTCGCACTCACTCCTGACCCCATGCCCTGCCCAAAGAAACCAGCTGTAGAACTGAAGACATTGCCCAGAGATCTAAGGTATGAATTCCTAGATACAGAACTCGAACGACCAGTTATAGTTAATGCAGATTTAAGACAAATAGAAATCGAGAAATTATTGCATGTCCTGAGAAAGTACCCAACTGCCTTAGGTTATAACATCTCAGATTTGAAAGAAATAAGTCCCTCTATCTGTATGCATCGCATCATGCTTGAGGAAGACTTTAAAACCTCTAGAGAACATCAAAGGAGAATCAATCCCATTATGAGTGATGTCGTTAAAAGAGAAGTGCAAAAGCTGTTAGAAGCAGGAATCATATACCCAATATCAGATAGTGAATGGGTTAGCCCAGTTCACGTGGTACCCAAGAAAGGAGGTGTTACAGTCATCAATAATGAAAAAGGCGAATCTGCAGCACAACGTACTCAAACCGGATGGAGAATGTGTATCGACTATAGGAAAATAAACAAAGCCACTCGTAAAGATCATTTCCCTTTACCCTTCATAGATCAAATGCTTGAACGTCTTGCCAACCACTCCCATTTTTGCTATTTAGACGAATATTAAGGATTTTTCCAAATTCCTATCCATCCTGACGACCAAGAAAAGACTACTTTCACGTGTCCCTATGGAACCTTTGCCTACCGGCGAATGCCTTTCGGATTATGTAACGCGCCCGCAACATTTCAGAGATGTATGCTGTCCATCTTCTCTGACTTCTTAGACGGTATAATGGAAGTCTTTATGGACAATTTCTCTGTCTGCGGGGAAAGTTTTGAAGGATGTCTATCAAACCTCGAAATGGTACTTGAACGATGTGTAAGTGTCAACCTAGTGCTCAATTGGGAAAAATGCCATTTCATGGTCCGACAAGGAATCGTGCTAGGACATATAGTATCCGACAGAGGAATCGAAGTCGACAAGGTAAAAATCGAAGTTATAGAAAATCTTCAGCCACCGAAAATTGTTAGAGAGATAAGAAGTTTTTTAGGACACGCCGGTTTTTATCGACGTTTCATTAAAGATTTCTCTAAGATAACCAAACCCCTAACTGAGCTATTAATGAAAGACGCTGAATTCGTCTTTGATGACAAATGCTTGGACGCATTTCAAACACTCAAGCAAATGTTAATATCAACACCCATTATGCAACCCCCAGATTGGAATGAACCATTCGAAATCATGTGCGACGCGAGTGATTACGCTGTAGGTGTAGTCCTAGGACAAAGAAAGGATAAAAAGCTTCATGCAATCTACTACGCCAGTAGAACCTTGGATCATGCATAAATGAACTACGCTACCACAGAAAAGGAACTCTTGGCTATCGTGTTCGCATTGGATAAATTTCGTTCCTACCTAGTAGGAGCAAAAATAATCGTCTATACCGATCACCCCGCAATCAAGTACCTATTAAGTAAAAAGGACGTCAAACCAAGGCTTCCGAGGTGGATTCTACTCCTACAAGAATTCGACTTGGAAATCAAGGACAAGAAAGGCACTGAAAATATAGTACCTTACCACCTGTTGAGAATGGAAAACATCCAACCTGAACAAGTACTTATTAATGACGATTTCACTTATGAAAGACACTTAGCCCAGTTAGAAAGTAATACAATTGAACAATCTCTGACTTATACTGATACAGAAACTAATGAAGTGGTAGAATCTGTTTACATTAAAACCACGCTGCCATGGTATGCTGACTTTGTCAACTATCTAGCAGCTGGAGTACTGCCACCTGATCTAACCTATCAACAAAAGAAGAAATTCTTCCACGACCTTAAACACTATTATTCGGATGAACCACTTCTCTTCAAAAGAGGCGCCAATGGTATTTTCCGTCGTTGTGTACCCGAAGATGAGGTAGAAGATATAATTTCCCATTGTCATTCCACGCCCTATGGTGGGCACACAAGCACTTCAAAGACTTGTGCTAAGATTTTGCAAGCTGGCCTCTTTTGGCATATTCTATGGAAAGATGTCCATATCGCGGTTATAAATTGCGACCGGTGTCAACGCACTGGCAACGTCTCTAGACGCGATGAAATGCCTCAAAAGGGCATTCTAGAAGTAGAAGTCTTTGACATGTGGGGAAAAGATTTCATGGGACCATTTCCGTCCACTTTTGGTAACAAGTACATACTCGTCGCTGTCGATTACGTCTCAAAATGGATCGAAGCTATAGCAGCTCCTACCAACGACGCACGAGTAGTGAATAAGCTCTTTAAGAACATAATTTTTCCTAGGTTCGGTGTTCCGAGACTGGTAATCAACGATGAAGGTTCCCACTTTATTTCGAAAATCTTTGAGAAACTTCTATCAAAATATGGAGTCAAACACCATGTAGCAACACCTTACCACCCCCAAACGAGTGGGCAAGTAGAGGTATCAAACCGAGAAATTAAACAAATTCTAGAAAAGACCGTTGCCACCTCTAGGAAAGATTGGTCTTCTAAACTGCACGAAGCTTTATGGGCTTATAGGACCGCTTACAAAACCCCATAGGAACCACTCCATTTAAACTTGTCTATGGAAAATCTTGTCACCTGCCGGTAGAAATAGAACATAAAGCCTATTGGGCTATCAAAACTATTAATCTAAACTATACCACTGCGGGCAAAAAGAGAATTTTGGACTTACATGAACTAGATGAACTTAGATTAGATGCCTATGAGAATGCTAGGATATACAAAGAAAGAACAAAAAATTGGCATGACAGGCGCATAGCAAGGAAAGGATTTGAAATAGGAGATATTGTGCTTTTATTTAACTCTAGACTCAAATTCTTCCCGGGTATGCTTCGTTCTAGATGGCATGGTCCCTTTGAGGTTACCAAAGTCTTATTAAGTAGCGCAGTTGAAATAAAGGGTAGATCTAGTGAATTGTTCATCGTGAACGGACAACGTTTAAAACACTATCACTGCGTAGACAATAGGGATTATTCAACTGCTCTTAAACTGGCAGAAATTCCTACATTCCCCGTAAACTAATGATTCATATAAACTGTCGAGCTCCCGACGTTAAATGAAGTGCTGAGTGGGAGCCAGCCCACGAAATTTGTCTTTATTTTATTACTTTGTTTCTTTTCATCTTTATCTTTATCTTTTATTTTGTTTTCACTTCGTTATTTTTCTTGTTACTTTTGTCTTATTATTTTTGGTCAAAATTTACTTTACTTACCGATGCGGTATATTTTTCAATTATTTAAAAAAAAAATCAGTACTGATTATCTCAATTTATGCCTCCAGGATTCTCATCTTTTTCTACCTTCTTCCTTCTTCGTTTGCTTTACTTTTCCGACTAACTGTTAAGATGGATAAGGAAGACACCATGGTCATGCTATTCAGGGACGCTGTCCAATGGCACCGCTATGAGGTTCTCTCTCGCAGACCTATGACCTTAACCAAATTCCCCCATGGACCTAACATGACTGCCTTAGGCATAGGAGATAACATAGACTTTATGTTTAACCAGATATGATGGGAAGGTTTTGCTAGAAAGAAGTATCCAACCTACCACATACTGGCCCTAGAATTTCTAAGCTCATTGTCCTATGACCCTAACCATGGCATGGGATTTAATAGGGGTAAGATAACCTTTAGGCTATTTGGGTACACATGCCGCTTCAACATCAGAGAGATTGCGGACCTGTTGGATTTCCCCAATGGACCCGACGTTTTTTCCATGGCACGGGAGGATTTAGTAATGGAAGATGAACTGAACCTTTTCTGGAGTAGTATTTCAGGATGACCTCATCATGACCCGCACCCTATGGTGTCCACTGAAATTCACAACCCGACCATAAGATACTTTCATATGATTTTAGCCTACACCCTTTTTGGAAAAGCTGAGAATGACACCCTAGTCTCTAGAGATGAGCTGTTCATTATGTTTTGTGTGTTTCAATCCTGACCCGTTAATGGAGCTAATTTTATGCTTGATATTCTCCGCAGGATTGCTCAAGCTGATCACGGTCCCATTTTGATAGGTGGCCTTGTAACAAAAATTGCTGATGCCATGGAATTTAGAACACGGCTTTCCCGAGTGAACCCTCTAGGCGGATATAGGCCAATGAATATCACTTTCTGTTTTAACCGATGACTTATTAGAAATCTTGGACCACCCCCGTTTCAACTCCTGATCAATAATGAAGTTGTCTCACATTTTACACTGCCTGATCACGAGCCAACTAGTGTGCATAACTGCCACAACTGGCTATATGATTTAGATGAGCCACGGTCTGAAAAAGATCTTGGTAGTCATGTGTCTGATATTGAGATTGACCCTAAAACTCCTCCTCACAATCATGATTTCCCTGAGCATCCCATGAATGATACTGATACTGTCTCCCCTACTAACATCCATGCTACACTTAAAGCTTTCCGCACTGCACTTCATGCCATGAGAGATAAACTTCAACTTATCCGTCTTGACGTTGTCAGTCTAATGGATACCACCGTCGAGTAACTGGACCACCTGAACCAAGCGGTGCAATCTTTGAGACGCGGACAAAACTGATTTTTACTGTTTTTATTTACTGCATTTTCATTTTCCCTTAAAGCATTTATTTTTCACTGTTGAATTTAAAACTCACTGATGCATTTGCATCTGTTACTTTTGGATACTGAACAATTTTGCTTCAGTTAATGCAATTTCATTTCTTTGGTTTTAATCTTATACTTTATCTATTTCAATAAATTCCATACTACTGTGGCTCAATTATATTTTACTGCGTGAATTGTTATGTATGCTTCAAATATATCATTATTGCGTGAATTGCTATGTGTGCTTCAAATATATCATTATTGTGTGAATGTTATGTGTGGCTCAATTATATTTTACTGCGTGGTGTAGCGAGTGATTTTTGGATGTGGTTGCGAAGCACGATTGCTCTGGTACTACAGCTCGATTCATTTTTTATCCTATTAAAGCTGATGAAGGAAGGGAAATAGATGTCTCCAATTAACCCTGCTTGCATACTGAGATTAAACAGTCAAAACTGCTGGTTTACAGATGCTACAAAGATTCGGGGTTTGTCCTAGGTTTATTTTGTTGACGAGGGGTGCTTTAGGCTTTCGGTTGAGATGTTAGGACAGATATATATGAAAGTATGGGATTTTGGGTTTTTGTTTAGTGTGCTCGCTAAGATTTTTCTTTCAATATTATGCCTACGTATTCCCGTTTACCGAAACAGGGAAATCAGAGCGTTCGTAGTTCCTCCTATTCTATTGGAGGAAATGGTTGTTTTGGTGTCTTGTTCAAAGCCCAAGACGTGAAGCGAAAAGTGGTTTGTATCTTGTTCAAAGCCCAAGATGTGAAGCTGAAGAGGTTTGACTTTAGAGAGAATTTGTCATCTCTAAAGAGGGTCTGTTTGTCACAACTATTTATAAAGGAGAATTACTTTAACCGGGATTTGTGAATCCGGAAATGCCATAATTTCCTTTATAGGGGATTTCAACCTGAAGGAGAAGACTTTAACTCAGTGTAGAGTAATGCCATCTTTCCTTAGGAATTTCTCATACTAAAAGAGGGACATTGGCATGGATGTAGATGATCCAGAGGCTTGCCGCTTACAGCAGTTAGATGGAGGGGAAGGAGTTGTTGATGTTTGTGTACTGTGAACGGGGCACAGCTTTGATGCTAAAAGGTTAATTGGATTAACCAGTGGTTTTCTTATACAAAGCCTAAGAGAAGGCTATTATGTGTCTCGTACAAATCCCGAGAGAGAGGCTAAAAGACTTTGACTCAATGATAGAGTCTTTTGGTATCTCGTATAAAGCCCGAGATGGAGGCTATTTGACTCAAGAGAGATTTTTGTATCTCGTACGAAGCCCGAGATGGAGGCGAAGATTTGTTTGGCTCAACAAGAACCTTTTTGTATCTTATATAAAGCCCGAGATGGAGGCGAAAAGGTGATTGACTCAACGAGGGAGTCTCTTATGTGTCTCGTACAAAGCCCGAGAGAGAGGCTAAATGTTGTTTGACCCCGCTGGGGAGAATCATTGTATAAAGCCCAAGAGAGAGGCTAACTTCACTGGAGAAAGATCATTATACAAAGCCTAAGAGGAGGCTATGGTTACTGTTTCAGTTGAGTGACAGGTCCAGTATGCTGATTTAAAGAGAAAATCAGTTCTTATATGAGCAACACTGTACTCGAGAATTTGATTCGAGGATCCGGGTTATTCCTGTTCTTTAAGGAAGTGGCAAATCCGAAGGGTATTGAGACTGTCCGAGTCTACGGGTTCCTTCCTATTCTTGAAGGGGTTACTTGAGAATGTCTTTGAGACTCAAGTAGATTAGATTGTCCAAGTCTAGAGTGTCATCTTTTGTACTGTGCTTTGAGAAACAGTAGTAGACTCTATGAAAGGACTGTTCTATGCAGATGACTAATTTCTGTTCCTGTACCTCTAGGAGGTCGTCGGGACAATTTGTACGAAGCCTAAGAGGAGGCTGGAAACTTTTAAGAAGCCGACGGGTCCTTGTACAATGCCCAAGAGGAGGCTATCATTCCCGGAGGAAGAGATCATTATACGAAGCCTAAGAGGAGGTTGTGAATACTTCTAAGAAGCCGGCGGGTCCTTGTACTAAGCCCAAGAGGAGGCGGGGTTGCTTTTAGGAAGTCTGTGGGTCCTTGTACAATGCCCAAGAGGAGGCCGATGCTTTTAAGAAGCCGATGGGTCCCCAAACCCCAAGAAGTTCAAGACAAGCTATTCACAGAGAATAGATCAAGCCAGGAAAGTTTGAGAATTTGGAAGAAACTCAAGAGATGCCATTCACGGAGAAAAGATCATCGCTGGGGAGTAGAGTTTCTTGACAAGTGCTTTTAAGAAACCTGTGGGTCCCCAAACCCCGAGAAGTTCAAGACATGCAATTCACCGAGAATAGATCAAGCCAGGAAAGTTCAAGAATTTGGAAGAAACTCAAGAGATGCCATTCACTAAGAAAAGATCATCTCTAGGGTGTAGAGTTTCTTTGACAACTTCTACGAGTGACAGTCTATGAAAGGGTTCTCAGAGAATGCTGCCTTTCATATCTCCATATTGTTTAACCCCAAGAGGAGGGAAGACTGTGTCTGGTAATCCTATGGGGATCTAGTTTTGACTATTTAAAAGTGATCAACAGGCTTAATGCTAGACGTAGTTGCCGGGTAAACTCTAAATATCTATACTATTATTACATAGTTGATATGAGTTTATGAAAGAAGACTTACAGCGAAACAGCCCCATAATACAGTTATATTTATATGAAAGTGGTAAATGAAAGCGTATAAACACTTACTCGGTTGTAGAGCTTCCATGCTGTTTGGTTAGTTGTTCAACAAAGAAAGATTGAAAACAACAGTATATTCAAAATCAAAGGAGAAAGTGTTTTGAAAAAGAAAGATTTGGGGCTTACAACTCAAGGAGAGGCCCAAGGTTTTATCAGTGAGCGCACTGTTTAAATTTGTACAGAGGGACTTATACAAGTGACTGTGGCCCAAAAATTGTTTTCTGTACAAAGGGATGGGTCTTACACTCTCTCAAGAGGCCCAAAAAGTTTTAAAGAAAAAGAGTGGGGCTTATAACACGAGGGTAGGCCCAGATGATTTTTCCGTTTGAAATGGTGATCGCGCCAAGGTTTTCTTTTAACGCAGAGGGGCTTATACAATATCTGAGGCCCAAAGTGATTTTGGTTAAAAGGGGGTTGGGTCTTACACTCTATTAGAGGCCCAAAAGTTTTGAATGGGTCTTATAGCTCGAGGAGAGGCCCAAAAGGTTATTTTTCAAAAGGGCGACGATCGCGCCGTTTATATTTGACGGTATCGGGACTTACACAATACACTGAGGCCCAAAAATTGTTTGATAAAACAAAAGATTGGGTCTTACACTCTATTAGAGGCCCAAAAGTTTTGAATGGGTCTTATAGCTCAAGGAGAGGCCCAGATGGTTTATCTTTAAACTGGCGACGATCGTGCCGAATTTAAAAATGTACAGAGGGACTTATACAATAAGTGAGACCCATGATATTTCTGTACAAGTGGGTTGGGTCTTACACTCTAATAGAGGCCCAAAGTATTTGAAAATGATTTATGAGGGTTGAATTAATCCAAAAACCCTAATTTGTTTTCAAAATGTGTTTTAATTGAATAAAAATTCAATTAAAATGATCAAAATTGTTTAACATGGGAAAAACAAATTGTAATATTGGATTAATGCTTCAAAAATTAAGTATTGACCTACAAAATAATTAGAAAGCATTAAAAGTTGCAAAATCAAGGTGGAAAAAATATTTTAAATGTTAAAAACAATTAAAACATTAATTCTTTGCAAAAATATCAATTATACAAAATAAATAATATTTTTGGATTTTTTTGGGAAAATAAAATATTTTAACATTTTTGTGAATTATTAAAAAAAGAATCAACTCAAAATCATTAAAACTCGGAGAGAAATTAATTTTTGAATCAATTAAATAAAATCACAAAATTCAAATATTTGAATTTATGAAAATGACGCCAAGAACATGGACCAAGAACACGCGCGTTTTCTGCCTTGCCCAGATTTGCATTTTCTATCCAATCTCACTGAATACTTGATTATATCATGCAATCCACATATCAATATGCTCGTCTCAACCTCACGATCATGTTTATGACAATTAATTTCATTTAAATTAAGCATAAAACAAGAAATCACGATAAATCCTTATGAACCCTAATTTCTGCATGAAGGCTGGGATTTTTAACACACAATTCAAACAAAGCAATTACTTGAGGGGAAACATTCCATGCATAATTATGAACATTTGGCAAAAGTATTGTGCAAGGAAATATGCATAGATTGAGAGATGACCAAGTTTAAGCTTACCTCTAGGTCGTGACAGCAAGAGCAAATTGATTTCTGAGTAGGAGGTGTTACAGATGAATTATGATGATCTGAACAGCTTCCCTACACCCTATGGAGTGTGTTTGAATGCTTGGACTTGACTGAGAATGGCTGGATCACTTCATGGCATCTCAACTGCACTTTGGTTAAAACCTTGAGCAATTGACTGGTGATTCTGAGAAATCAATGTTCCAGTTGTTGTTTAAGTGTTTGATCAACTCATATATGATGTATATGAGGTGTGTGTGTGATTGGTTTGAGTGGAATTGTTCTCTAATGAAAAACCCGATAGTGACTTGCTAAGAAAGGCATTTTTGAGAGTGAGGAGTGGTTTTTGAGAAAGGCAAGTGTTGTAGGCCTTTAGTGTACTTAAACTGATTATAATTGAGCTCTATTTATAGTAGAGCAAGTTTGTTTTGGGATCCACAGTGAATGGCAACTGCAGCAGGTGTTTGTTCAATGTTGGCCAATGGAAATCCAAGTCTCCTCTAGCCATTGACTAGAGGTTAGGGCACAGGGCTGTGGTTCCCTTGGTCTTGGATAAGTCTTGACTGAATTTAGTTGCAAATGGCTCAGTCCATGCCACCTTGATGCTTCCATTGAATGCTCCAATCCAAAATTGGAGTCTTGTCCCTATTTTGGCCATTCTAGATTCAACATGTTATTTCTTGTTCCAAAGACTTTGGAGGCTTGGCTCAGTGATTGTCCCCTTTAGATTCAATCCTCAGAGGTGTCCAAGTGGATAGAAGCATTTGGATTTGGCTGATTTTGGCAAATCGAGCAAAAGTGCAAATTCTGCCTTGCCTTGACAGATTTCAGCAAGGCAACTTTCCAATGTCATATCTCATGACTCAAATTGAATTTGGTAATGTTCTTGGTCATTTTAAAAAGCCCTTACATGATACAACAACTGTTTGAACATATTTGGTTTTGATCTCTTTTGAATCCAAGTGAAAAATCCCCCTACATTTGGCAAAAAGTAGGGTAAAATCTGACTTAGTGAAATTTTCACCAAGTGTTGGAACAAAGTGACTTTTCTTGATTTTGATCACTCCATAACTCAAAATCCACGAGGAGTTGGAATTAGGTCTAGTTGAAGTTTTTGTAGAGGGCAATGAGATCTACAAATCAAGCCTTGGATGGGAGAAAATGGCTTTGTGGTTTAGGAGTTATGACCCTCCAAAGTTAGTACCCTAGCCACTTTATTTTTAACTTAGAAAATTTTCTAAGTTTTTTATGGTTACCCCTTTTACAAGTTACCCAAATTTTCTTGATTTTTCTTGATGAATGATGATTCAAATCATACATTAACATCATTTTAGGGTTAAAAATCCATTTTGGTGAAAAATCTCAAAAAGTCAAAGTTGACTTTTGTGCACAGTTGACTTTTTATCAGATGAATTCCAAACTGTGCAATTCTTCAGGAAATCATGTCCTTGACCTATATCAAACTTGATGGACATGTTCCATGGGTGTCATAGGGTATATTGATGCATGTCATAGGGCTTGAGAGCATGTCCTGGTCAAAAGTCAAAGTTACAGTTGACTTTTTCCTTAAAACCCTAATTGTGGTGCAGATGAAATTGAGACTTGTTGCTCAAGCTTCTTGGATTAATTCATTGTTCCAAATGGATCAATATAGTTCATTAGAGACCTTCAAACCCTCTCTTGAGGTCTTGGCTTATGATTTGCCCTAAAAGTCAACTTAGGGGTGAATTAGGTCAAGAAACCCTAATTCCTGATTTTTGATGAATGCATCCCCTGAGGCAAAATTGACTTGATGATTGGGTCCATGAGGTTCCATGGAGTATATTAGGTTAGGTTTTGGATCATTGGCTTGTGCCCAGATGAAAAATTTCCATCTGGAGGCCTTGGTCGACCAAAACCCTAATTTGGTGACACTGTCGATCATGAGACTTGATCCACCTAAAAGGGAGCAGCCTTGTGCTTGATCCTTAAAGTGGGAGTCCTTTTGATCCATTATGGATGTTTTAGAGGTTAGACAAGTTGAAGATCATGTCATTCCTTGATTGATCCTTTGTCTAAGCACTCAGAGAGGGCTTGAAACCCTAATTTTGATTGTAGTGAATGCTCACCCATCTTTGGGTAGACTGATGAAGTATGATGGTTCCTCCATATTGTGATGATGATTTTCACAATGATGGGAAATATTAGTGGTCAAAATTTGGAGTATGACAGATGCCCCTATTTAATCTTCTTGGACACGAAGGTGTGAATGACGAAGGTATTCGGGCATTCGGGGTGCAAGAGGATTAAATATCGGAATACCCGAAATTTTGATGGTGGTTATGAATGGTAGCTTACGCATTCATCTTCTTTAGCTAAGTAATGATGCTTAGAAAAGGTAAACTTCCCCTCGATCCTGGTCTTCAGCCAAGGAACTGGTCTTAGTTTCTTTTGTCAATAAACTTTACTGACAAGGGACGCTATTCGTAGTGGCTTTCCTTCAAACTTCTCGCCGAATTTTTCTGGGGAGATGCCATTTGAGTGGAAAAAATTTTGATGTCAGACTTGCTGGGGAACCCAGTCGTCTGAGTTGTAGAGGTGTACAAACTTCTCTGTTTGGAGACGCCATTTGTTGAATCTACTTGGGGAATGCGAGTCCCTTGAGAGACTGCATATCAAAGTGGTCGAGGACCCCACTTCAATCCAGAAATAAAACTGAAGGAGAGAGAATGTTCAGACGTAACACTTCCTGACGAGGAAAGGGCTGACAACTCGATTGAGAGGACTTTTATCACTAGGGGACAAGGCCGACTAGAGTGATAGCGATGCAATATGAAATGTGAATGCAAATCAATAATGCAATGTATGTATGTTTATGTTGACAAAACTGACGCAACATACAAACTGACAGGTGAACACGACTGGATACTTGGCTATCGCGGGGCGAAGAAGTACCGTTGGTTCAGAATAGCAATTCCACCTTGCCTAGGAGAGATAGTCCATGTTGGGAGCTATGTTGGTCGGGCTTAGGAGATAAGAACTCGGCCGAGGCGTGTCAGACGAAACAAGGTCTCTGACACAGTTGATCCCTTCATTCAGGCGTACTGGGTTAGAAGGAGTACTTTGATTCTGCACTTTGAAGTTTGATTACTTCTGGAGAAGCGACCGATGTTTTTCTAATGTTCAACAGTCAAAAGCAATTGCCATCTTTAATTTAAAAGCAGAAAAAGTTTTAACAAGTAAATTCATTTTTGTTTTATTTCAAGAATCGTTAATCATGTTAACAACGTCGTTCTGTAAAGCTAAAACAAATAAGAATTACAAACAAAAGCACAAAGGCTCAAATTTTATTGATAAGATGGAGATCAGCCAAACGCGTGATTCCAAAGAGTATATACAAAGTTTGAAAATGGTAATTTTACAGGGAAAAGGGCTACGTTGAAACATAACGACCATTATCCTTCTACCAACTTTGAATTCGGGACATCCTGAGCTTCTGTCGAAGATGACCCTGACTGGAGTTTTCTGACGGATGATGTAACTGCTGCTGAGGGACTTGCCTCTGTTGAACATAGTTACTTGCCATCATCCCTAACTTTTTCCTGGATTGTACTGTGATGTTTCCAATCCACCGGGATGATTTTTTTTCTATGTCTCTAACTTTTGCCTGGACCGCCCTTTCGGGTTTTCAATCCACTGAGACGTTTTTTTTTAGTTTAGGCGAAGTATTTCTTGACTACATCAACATTTGTGGGGTAGGCAAATTCCTCTCCGTCCATGGTTGCATATCTCAAGGCGCCGCATGAGAAAGCTTTTGTGACCACATAGGGGCCATCATAATTTGGGGTCCATTTGCCCCAAGAATCAGTGAGAAATTACTGCATCTTCTTGAGCACGAGGTCTCCTTTTCTGAAAACAGGAGGTCGGACCTTTTTGTCAAACGCCCTCTTCATTCTCTGTTGATACAATTGACCATGGCATAGTTCCGTAATTCGCTTCTCCTCGATCAGGTTCAATTCGTCGTGTCGGCTTTGACACCATTCAGCTTCGGTGAGCTTAGCTTCCATCAATACTCGGATTGACGGGATCTCTACTTCTATGGGGAGCACTGCTTCCATACCATACACTAGAGAGAAAGGGGTTGCCCCTGTTGAAGTGCGGACAGATGTTCGATAACCGTGAAGAGCAAAGGGTAGCATCTCGTGCCACCACTTGTCGGGTTACGTTGGTGAATGACGCTGCTTCGACCCACTTGGTGAAGTAGTCAATGGCTACTAGGATAAACCGATGTCCGTTTGAAGCCTTAGGTTCGATCAAGCCAATCATGTCGATTCCCCATATGGAAAAAGGCCATGGGGAAGAAAGAACTTTGAGATGTGATGGCGGTACATGAATTTTGTCAGAGTATATCTGACACTTCTGACACCTCCTCATGTACTTGTAGCAGTCGGATTCCATGGTCAACCAATAGTACCTTGCTCTCAGAATTTTTCTCGCCATTGTATGTCCGTTGGCATGAGTGCCAAAGGATCCTTCATGAATTTCTTTCATAAGCATGTCTGCTTCTGGTCTGTCTACGCATCGGAGCAAGACCATGTCAAAATTTCTCTTATAGAGAGTGTCACCGCTCAGGAAGAAGCTTCCAGCCAATCTTCTGAGGGTTTTTCTGTCTTTTCTGAGTGCCCTAGATGAGTACTCCTGTTCCCGAAGGAAGCATTTGATATCATGATACCAAGGTTTATCGTCTATGACTGCTTTGATCGCGAAGATGTAAGCGGGCCTTTCAAGGCGCATTATGTTGATCTTAGGTATGTCATTCCATTGACCTACATTAATCATGGAAGAGAGAGTGGCTAATGCATCAACCATGTGATTCTCCTCACGAGGGATATGATAAAACTCGACTCTGTTAAAGAAGGGTAACAACCTTCTTGCATAATCTTTGTAAGGAATCAGTCCTGATTGGTATGTGTTCCAATCTCCTTTTATCTGATTGATAACCAAGGCTGAATCGCCGTATACGTCCAAGTTTTTGATCCTTAAATCAATTGCTTCTTCGAGACCCATAATACAAGCTTCGTATTCGGCTCGTTGTTCGTACATTTGAACGTAAGTCGAGCGGTGAAAGGAATGTGGGTACCCTGAGGGGTAACAATTATTGCCCCAATTCTGTTTCCATAATGATTGACAGCTCCGTCAAAGATAAGTCCCCATTGGGAACCTGGTTCTGGCCCTTCACTGGGTAACGGTTCATCGCAATCTTTCATTTTTAGATACATGACATCTTCATCTGGGAAGTCAAACACGATTGGTTCTTGATCGTCAATCGGTTGATGAGCCAAATGATCGGCTAAAATACTTCCCTTAACGACTTTCTGAGCGTGATACTCTATGTCATATTCTGAAAACAACATCTGCCAACGGGCGATTCTTCCCGTGAGAGCAGGCTTTTCGAAGACGTACTTGATTGGATCCATTTCGAAGATTAACCAAGTAATATGACAAATCATGTATTGGCAAAGACGTTTGGCTGCCCAAGCCAAAGCGCAACAAGTTTTCTCAAGCATCGTGTACCGAGTTTCGCAGTCGGTGAACTTCTTGCTCAAATAGTAAATGGCAGACTCTTTCCATTTGGTTTCGTCTTGTTGGCCAAGTACACATCCCATTGAGTCCTCTAGAACTGTGAGGTAAATGATCAGTGGTCTTCCTTCCACTGGAGGTGATAGAATCGGCGGATTCAACATATATTCCTTGATACTGTCGAAGGCGGTTTGACAATCTTCTGTACAAACGCAATCCTGGTTCTTTTTGAGTAATTTGAAGATCGGCGCACAAGTGGCGGTCATGAGGAATATGAATCTGGAGATGTAGTTCAAACGTCCCAGGAATCCTCTGACTTGTTTTTCAGTTTTCGAAGAAGGCATTTCTTGAATGGCCTTGACCTTGTCAGGATCAACCTCAATTCCTTTCTGGTTGACGATGAACCCTAGTAGTTTCCCTGAACGGACACCGAAGGTGCACTTGTTGGGATTCAAGCGAAGCTTGAATTTTCTTAGACGTTCGAACAATTTTGACAGATGTTCAACGTGCTCACTCTCTGTTTTAGATTTTGCAATCATATCATCGACATACACCTCGATTTCTTTGTGTATCATGTCATGAAAAAGAGTAGTCATGGCCCTTTGATAGGTTGCCCCAGCGTTCTTCAAACCGAACGACATTACCTTGTAACAAAAGGTGCCCCATGGGGTGATGAACGAAGTTTTCTCCATGTCTTTCGGCGCCATTTTGATCTGGTTATAGCCCGAGAATCCATCCATGAAGGAGAAAATTTTAAACTTTGCTGTGCTGTCTACCAGCATGTTAATGTGTGGTAAAGGAAAGTCGTCCTTTGGACTAGCCTTGTTTAGATCCCTGTAATCAACACACATTCTGACCTTTCCGTCCTTTTTGGGAACGGGTACGATGTTGGCTAACCATTGAGGATATTCAGATGTGGCGAGGAAACCCGCGTCAATCTGTTTCTGTACCTCCTCTTTGATTTTGATGGCCATGTCCGGGTGAGTGCGTCTCAACCTTTGCTTTACTGGCGGATATTCCGATCTCAACGGTAAATGATGTTCCACGATGCTGGTATCCAACCCTGGCATATCCTGATAGGACCAAGCGAATACATTAGGAAATTCTTTGAGAAGCTTTATCAAACTCTCTTTGGCAGTTGGACTGAGCAGTGCCCCAATCCTGATTTCTTTTCTCTCTTTTTCTGAACCCAAGTTTACCGTTTCCAACGGCTCTTTGTGAGGTTCAATAGACCTTTCCTCTTGTCTGAGTAGTCGAGAGATCTCTTCTGGAATTTTGTCGTCATTTTCTTCTTCAGCCTCGAAAACCGGGAACTCAAAGTTGGGAGAAGGCATCGGATCGTTTGTTTCAACGGGGTTTAAAACAAGCAATCTGCATGACGGTATGATTTGTGTTTAGAAGAGATAGAGAAAATGAAAGTGTGTGCAGTGTATTTATTTTACTGCTTGTTTTTATTATTGAATTGTTTTTTAGGATTACCATTTTCTGAAAAAGCAAAAAGTGAAAACAGCAATTAATGCGAAAATTACAGAACGACGTTATTTTATTAATGAACAAGTCGATCCTTGAAACTACAGCCCTATAAAACAAAACTCTGTCGCTTTGGGCTAAGCGAAGAGGGAAAATTTACAGAAAGCGAGCCCTATCAAAACATCCGTTTCACCTGGGAAGGGTGAAAGGTTAAAGATGGCAATTACTTTGACTGATGAACGATCTTCGGAACCTCGACGGCAACCCATTGGCGGCGAACTCCTCGGTGAATCACAAAGTCTGGCACCTTCCTTGATTTGTCTTCAGAAATGACGCTGATTTCTGTTGGAGCAGGATCATTGAAATCTGTCTCCCAAGCAGGATTGTCGTAGGAGAATTCCTCAGTTGTATTATGCAGAGTATTTGTGCTCTCAGCTGTATCTCCCCATCCAGTAGGCTGGATGTCTTCGAGCCTGATACGAGAGCTTTCGGGAGCAGTGTACTTGACCATATAGTCGTATTTCCCACTCGGTTGTCCCAAGGTGTCCCACACTTCTCTGGAACTGGAGGAGTCATCTCTCTTGATGACGTTGACCTTAGGAAAAGCATAGTTGATGAATTCAAGTCCTGCAAACATTGCAAATTCATCTTCATGTTGAGTAGTTTCTGAATGACCTGAGTGTTGGTCCCATGACATGGTGGGGACACAGGTATTCTGTTCAAAAACGGTCAGCTGATTTTTATTGTTCGGCTAACTCTCTTGCCCCAAGTTTCCTGGGTAAGGTTGCCACATTGGCAGACCATCCATTGGGCCATAGTAATTGTGGTCAAAGTTGTCTTTCATCAGAGTGTCCTCCTCTAATGAATTTGGCGGAGCACGGCATCCTTCCGGATCACAATCTCCATAGATCATTTCGACGTCTGACCTTGGTATAAATCTCGGACTCTGTGCGGGATAGTAAAATGGTATAGGCACCTCTTCCTGAGACATATAACCGTCCTCATTAAGATAGGACTTCCATTCTTCATCTGTGTCAGAGGGATCTTCCTCATTGATAGCATGTACTGCTTGAGACACCGGGTGAAGAAAACCTCCACTGTGGAAGAAGTTTTGAATGGGATGAAGACTTTCATTGTTAGCAGCTGTCTGGGTATAGGTTGCAGAAAAACCAAGACCCTTCTTTGTTTTATTCTCAATAGGAATGACAAGCTGTCCCCATCCTGTCGTATCGGTACTCTCGACCGCTTTGATAGCATCTTTGTATGAGGAAATCGAGGTTCCTCCTTGGGATTGATTGTCCTTGCTTACCGATAGTGCTTGGAACTGAGTTCCAATAACCTCCTCAGGTTCTATACCAGTAGACGATGACAAGTTGCTTACAAGCAAGGCTTGTTCCCCGCAGACTGTGACAAGTTGATCGTTCCTGACGAACTTTAGCTTTTGGTGGAGGGTCGAAGTGACCGCTCCAGCCTGATGTATCCAAGGTCTTCCTAATAAACAACTGTACGTTACCCGGATGTCCATGACCTGGAAAGTGACTTGGAAAGTGTGAGGACCTATAGTTATGGGAAGATCAACTTCGCCGATAACTGTTTTTCTGGATCCGTCGAACGCTTTGACGACGACCTCGCTGATTCTCATCGGAGGGCCTTTGAATGATAATTGCATCAAAGTGGACTTCGGCATAACATTCAGGGCTGACCCTGTGTCTACCAGTACGCTGGCTAAAGCATTGTCCTGGCAGTTAACTGTAATGTTGAGCGCCATGTTATGACGACGACCTTCTTCAGGTAATTCCTCATCACTAAATCCCAAATTATTGCAGGAAGTGATGTTAGAGACAATGCTATCAAACTGTCTGATTGTTACATCCTGTTCCATAAAGGCTTGCTCCAAGACTTTCTGTAGAGCCTCCCTGTGGGCTTTTAAACTGAGTAACAGTGATAATACCGAGATCTTTGAAGGAGTTTGTAACAGTTGATCAACAATGTTATATTCACTCCTTTGGATGAGCTTCAGCATCTCATCGTTGTTTTTCAAAAGGTCGGGATTACCGGATTGACCGGCTGGTGGATCGGGAGCTTCTGTCTGAAGTTCCTTTTCCTTGTTAAGTTCTCCAACTCCTCGGTTGAAGATTCTACCACTTCGTGTTACACGACTGATGTCTGCAATATTCACGACGGAGGGTAATGGAATTTCCTTTCCATTTTCAACTGTCGTTGCACCGTATTTGTAAGGGATAACCTTAGTTGATTCATACGGTAGTGGTCCCGGTAGATAGATAACTACATGAGCCTTCTGATTTTTCTAACCATCATAATTAATCTCGATCTGTTCCCGGTTGGGAACTTTAGATTCGTCAAGTAGAGGGATAATGGTAAAAACATCCCTGGTCCTGTGATGACCAGAGAGTGTGACAACATCCTCAACTTGCTCGGCAAGGTAGTTCGGCGTCCAGTTGATGGGTCCAGAACCCGGATATGGACGAATCTCTCCACGATCCACCTGACCCTGAAGAGCTGCTCTCACAAAGTAACACCCTTGGTTACTTTTCGAACAGACGTCGCAACGGTCGTAATTGTGTGGTGGCACCTGGCCACGCCCACTTTGAATACAATGTAACCTCACTAGGTTAGCTTCCACAGATCGGACATCCTGACTCTGACGCCGAGTGGGGTTTCTGTTATTGATACTAATCTGCTGAGTATCTTCATCCATATAAATTGGCATCCACCAGTGATTTAACAAGTGCTGAAGTGCCTCCTGGACAAGGGTACAACCTCGATCGTTTTCACAACCCGTCTTACAGCTTTGATAATCATGTGATGTTAAGAATCCGAGTCGGACCTGCTCAGCATGTAACTCTACCAGGTTGGTATTCATCACGCGAATATCGAAGATCTGAACCATGTTGATCTGATAAGGGTTCTTATCATGGTAGTCTTGGATCCATCCAAGATCCATCTGACGCTGGAGGGCCTCTTGTATGAAAGAGCATCCCTGTTTGTTTACCGAGCAAGTCAGACAGGAACTGTAATCGTGCCGAGGCAGATTATGATACTGGCTTTGCCTTGAGTGCATTGCCACCAGATTGACATTCATTGCACGGATATTGTGGTTCTGAATGACGTTAGAATTCGTGTAAACCATGTTAACTCCACGAACTCGGTGCTCTTGGATCCATCCAAGATCCATCTGTTCCTGTAGAGCTGCTTGCACCACAGAACATCCCTGATTGTCTTTAGAGAAGATATCACACTGATGTTAATTATGAGGTGGCACATGGCCATATCCACTCTGTCTACAATGCATCTTGACCAGATTGGTTTTCAACAAGAGTACATTGTGAATTTGATAGACATCGTTAGTCTCTCCTTCTATCAAATTGACTGCAGGCTTCTCGTGTTGAGGCAGCGGATTCGTGAGAACATTAGGATTTGTATCTTTGAAGGATAAGACCCCGCTCCTAACAAGTTTTTGCACGTCGGACTTGAAATTGAGACAAGTCTCTATGTTATGCCCTGGACCTCCTTGATGATAAAGGCAAGTTTGATCCACCTTAAACCAAAAAGGCGGATTTTCCGGTACTGTAAGAGGAGATTTAGTCTGAATGTGCCCCTTAGCTAGTAGTAATGGAAATAGCTCTGCGTACGACACGGGTATAGGATCAAATCCTGGTGGCCGTGTTGTACGGTTGTTGTTGTATGGAGGACGAGCCTGCTGAAGAGGCTGTTGTGTCCTTTGCTGATTAGGTTGGCTCTGCGTAACCTGAGGTTGATACGTAGAAATAGGCGCAGGATTGATAGCAGGAGTCACAGCTGCTACCGGTTGATAACGTCGCCTTTGCTTTCTGAGAGAGATATTCCCAATATCTTGCTCTTTTTTCTTAGGGAGAGCACTACCGTATTTTTTAGTACCGCTCGTCGATCCAGTGTCTTTTACCAAACGTCCTTCTCGGACGACTTCCTCAAGACGTACACCCATGCCAACTATTTCGGTGAAATCACTGGGCGCACTGGCAACCATTCGGTCATAGTAAAATGAGCTTAAGGTCTTTAAGAAGATCTTTGTCATCTCTTTTTCCTCCAGAGGTGAACAAATTTGAGCGGCAATCTCACGCCACCTTTGAGCATACTCCTTAAAGGTTTCCTTGTCCTTTTGCGACATCGATCTGAGTTGATCTCTGTCGGGTGCCATGTCCAAATTGTATTTGTATTGTTGGACGAAGGCAGTGCCAAGATCTCTGAATGTGTTGATCGTGGCACGGTTTAAACTCATGTACCATTTGAGTGCGGCACCGGTTAAACTATCCTGAAAGTAGTGAATCAGTAGGTCCTGATTCTCTGTCTGACCTGACATCCGCCGAGCGTACATCACCAGATGGCTTTTAGGGCAAGAGTTACCCTTGTATTTTTCAAAGTCGGGCATTTGGAACTTGTGCGGAACTTTCACATTGGGGACCAAGCAGAGATCTGCGGCGTCCTTTCCAAATAGATCCTGACCGCGAATGGCTTGCAGTTCCTTCTGCATTTCGAAGAACTGCTCCTGGAATTCCTCCATTCTGTCAAACATAGTTTCCTTCTTACCAGAAGGTGTTTGTGGAATCTGTCCTTCTGGGACAGTGTGCACCACAGGGGGTGGTACCGTGACTACGGCGGTAAATCTTGGCATTTCCCGAAGTTTGTAACCTTCAGGAGTCTTCAGTATGCCCCTGGCATCTTCGCTTTCCCGAAGTTTGTAACCTTCAGGCCCAGCGGCTTCTGTTGTGATTCCCTGATCTTCAGTGATCGGCAGAACATATCCTTCCAGGATATAGTTAACAAGCATGCCCCAAGGACGATATTTCGGTATTTGATACCTAGGATCATACTTTTCTACTATGGGCGTTGAGGTGATCTCTGAGATCATAGTTCATTGTAGCTGAGCTTCTGCCATGGCTTGCATGTCGTTACGAAGCTTTCTCATATCCTCTCTCAGAGCGTCGATCTCTTCTTTCAACTCTCTGTTTTCTTCCTCAAGATCATCCATCTTTTTCTGACGATTGGCCCGAGTATTATACGAATGAGACAGTTTGACTCTAGAACCGAGACACAAACGTGAGACTCGTAGGTAAGAAGCATACGCGATGTGAGAATGATGAATGCAATGATTATATTAATTGTTTAAGGTTTAATCAAAATAAACTTCGACAATTAGATTGCAAATATCAAACGGTGGGGAAACCCCTTTTTATTGAATTCAAAGGATTACAGAAATGGAAATACAGTAGATTACAAGGTGCAGAAATAGAAACCTAAACTAATGGGTTCCGAGTCCTCTCTGAAGAGAAATTGGGTGCTGATTCTGGTATCTTCCTTTTCTTTGACCGGGGCTCTTGGGCCGTTGTTGGGTTGTCATTCCTTTGCCAGGTGAAAGGAGCGAGCAAATTCCTTTGGTCATCTTGATTATCCACAGCATGTTGCTCCAAAATTTCAATCAGAGCATCCTTATCTTTCAGTAGTTATTGTATTTTGATGCACTCCACGTCGAGGGTGCGGTACTTATTCTTCCAAGACCTTCTCTCCTTTTGAACTTTGTTGAGAGTAACCTGAAGCTTTTCAGTTTCCGTCATGAAGTACATGACAGATTCCTTTGGCGGAAGAATTTTGTAACGAGGATAAGGCATTTTTAGCTTGAGAGCTCTAGTTTGTACCCAGTGGAGATAAGGCTCCACCGAGACACATTCTGGTTTTCCCTGAGACTCTCGTCCTTTCTTATGAACATGCTTCTAAGCTTGCACTATTTCCGTCTTTAGTGCTCTGTCGTTTTCTCCTTCCTTGAAGAAAAGACCTTCCAGATGAACACCCCGTGGGATGTGTCTCATCGGGTATCCAAATTGACGATGAACGAGAACTGGATGGTAATTGATTCCTCCCTTAGTTCCTATAAGGGGTACGTTGGGGAAGTTTCCACAACGGTCAATGATCCTGATTCCATCATATATCCTATTACACCAATCTATATCAGAATTGGTAAGAGGCATGATCTTCTGCGACCAATGTAAGACACTCTTGCAATCCCAAAAAGCAGCAGACTTGGGCAAGTGAGAGATAAACCACTTGTAAAGCAAAGGTACATAGCATGTGATCTCCCCTCTGCTGTACAAATTTCCCAAGTGTACAGAATGATACGCATCTGCGAGCAAAGTCGGTACAGGGTTTCCAATGAGAAAAACCTTAATGGAGTTTATATCGACGAAATTATTAATGTTGGGAAACAAAAATAACCCGTAGGTGAGCAAGACAAAGATGCTTTCAAAAGCAGTCACGTTTCCTATACTGGCAAAATACAGGGCTTTCTTTGTCAAGAACTGGGCTGGATGTAGCGAGCGATTTTGGACGCGGTTCTTAAGCGCTGGTCGCTCTCTGCGGTTGAGCTTAAAACTACAGGTCGATTCATTTTTTATCCTATTGTGAGCTGAATAAGGAAGGGAAATAGATGTCTCCAATTAACCCTACTTGCATACTGAATTTAAACAGCGGTCTGTTAGGTTACAGATGCTATCAATGTAGGGGGCCTTTGTACTGGTTATTCGTATTTCGCCAATACAGGTTCTTTCTTTCTTTTTTTCTAGGCAAAGGGTTTCTGGCAGGGAATAAGGATTAGGATGTTAGGACTGGTGCTTTTGAATTACTGCTTTTGATTGATGGGGATATGGGATTTGGGTTTTTTGTTGATTGCGCTCGCTAAGATCTTTTCGTTCGATCTTATGCCTACGTATTCCCGTTTACCGAAACAGGGAAATCAGAGCATTCGTAGTTCCTCCTATTCTATGGGAGGAAATTGGTTTTTGGTGTCTTGTTCAAAGCCCAAGACGTGAAGCGAAAGGTGATTTGTATCTTGTTCAAAGCCCAAGATGTGAAGCTGAAAGGTCTATTTGTGTCTTGTTCAAAGCCCAAGATGTGAAGCTGAAAGGTCTATTTGTGTCTTGTTCAAAGCCCAAGACGTGAAGCTGAAAGACCTCGACTTTAGAGAGAATTTGTCATCTCTAAAGAGGGGGAAGGAGAATTACTTTAACTGGGATACGCGGATCCGAGCAATGCCATAATTTCCGAAGAAAGGGTTTTAACCTGAAGGAGAAGACTTTAACTCAGTGTAGAGCAATGCCATCTTTCCTTAGGAATTTCTTATGCTAAAAGAGGGACAGTGGCATGGATATAGATGATCCAGAGGCTTGCCGCTTACAGCGATTAGATGAAGGAGTTGTTGATGTTTGTGTACTGTGAACATGGCACAACTTTGATGCTAAAAGATTGATTGGATTAACCAGTGGTTTTCTTATACGAAGCCTAAGAGGAGGCTAATTTCCGCTAGGAAAATCATTATACAAAGCCTAAGAGGAGGCTATTTTGTGTCTCGTACAAAGCTCGAGAGAGAGGCTAAAGGTTTTTGACCCAGTGGGGCATATCGTTATACAAAGCCTAAGAGGAGGCTAGAAAAGAGTTCGAATCTTGCTTAAGGGATTTATATCTCGTACGAGGCCCGAGATGGAGGCTATTGTAACTGTTTCAGTTGAGTGACAGATCCAATATACTGATTTAAAAGAGAAAATCAGTTCTTATATGAGCAACACTGTACTCAGGGATTTAATTTGAGGATCAGGGGTATTTCCTTTTCTTTGAGGAAACGGGAAATCCAAAGGGTATTGAGACTGTCCGAGTCTGCGGGTTTCCTTCCTATTTAACGAAGGGTGCTTTGAGAATGTCTTTGAGACTCAAGGAAGTTAGACTGTCCGTGTCTAGAGTTTTATCTTTGGTACTATGCTTTGAGAAATAGTAGTAGACTCTATGAAAGGACTGTTCTATGAGGATGACTAGGTTCTGTTCCTATACCTCTAGGAGGTCGTCGGGACAATTTGTACGAAGCCCAAGAGGAGGCTGGAAACTTTTAAGAAGCCGACGGGTCCTTGTACTAAGCCCAAGAGGAGGCTAGCATTCCCGGAGGAAGAGATCGTTATACGAAGCCTAAGAGGAGGCTGTGAATACTTCTAAGAAGCCGTAGGGTCCTTGAATAATGCCCAAGAGGAGGCGGGGTTGCTTTTAGGAAGCCTGTGGGTCCTTGTATGATGCCCAAGAGGAGGCCGATGCTTTTAAGAAGCCCGTGGGTCCCAAACCAAAGAAAAGTTCAGGAAAACTCTTTTAGAGTTAAAACCACTGGTAAACGTGCGAGGTTTACTATCCAGTGACTTTAACTTTTAGAGAGGGTCCGAACCGTTCGGCGGTTCGAAGAAATTCAAGAGAAGTTTCACCGAGAATAATTCATCTCTGGGGGATAGAATTTCTTGACGATTCCTAAGGAGGACAGCCGAAGAGAAGACTGTATCTGGTGCTCCTATTGGGGATCTAGGCGTCTATTTCTACGAATAAATGAAACGGCGTCACCTAGTTCTAGACGTAGTTGCCGGGGAAACTCGAAATATCTATACTATTATTACACAATAGATATGAGCTTATGAAAGGAGACTTACAGTGAGCAGCCCCACAATACAGTTTATAATATGAAAGCAGTAAATGAAAGCGATAACCACTTACTCGGTTGTAGAGCTTCCATGCTGTTTGGTTAGTTGTTCAACAAAGAAAGATTGAAAACAACAGTATATTCAAAATCAAAGGAGAAAGTGCTTTGAAAAAGAAAGATTTGGGGCTTACAGCTCAAGGAGAGGCCCAGAGTTTTATCAGTGAGCGCACTGTTTGAATTTGTACAGCGGGACTTATACAAGTGACTGTGGCCCAAAAATGATTTTCTGTACAAAGGGATGGGTCTTACACTCTCTCAAGAGGCCCAAAAAGGTTTAAAGGAAAAAGAGTGGGGCTTATAACACGAGGGTAGGCCCAAATGATTTTTAAAAATGGCGATCGCGCCGAGGTTTTCTTTTAACGCAGAGGGACTTATACAATAAGTGAGGCCCAAAATGTTTTGGTTAAAAGGGGGATTGGGTCTTACACTCTAATAGAGGCCCAAAAATGTTTTGAAAATGATTTATGAGGGTTGAATTAATCCAAAACCCTAATTTGTTTTCAAAAAGTATTTAATTGAATAAAAATTCAATTAAAATGATCAAAAATTGTTTAACACATGGAAAACAAATTGTGATCTTGGATTAAAGCTTCAAAAATTAAGTATTGACCTACAAAATAATTAGAAAGCATTAAAAGTTGCAAAATCAATGTAGAAAAAATATTTAAAATGCCAAAAACAATCAAAATATTAATTCTTTACAAAAATATCAATTATATGAAATAAATAATATTTTTGGGATTTTTTGATAAAATAAAATATTTTAACATTTTTGTGAATTATTAAAAAAAGAATCAACTCAAAATCATTAAAACTCAGAGAGAAATTAATTTTTGAATCAATTAAACAAAATCACAAAATTCAAATATTCAAATATATGAAAATGGCGCCAAGAACACGCGCGTTTTTTCAGTTTGCCCAGATTTGCATTTTCCATCCAATCTCACTGAATACGTAATTATAACATGCAATCCACATATCATTATGCTCGTCTCAACCTCACGATCATGTCTATGTACTTTAATTTTATTTAAATTAAACATACAACAAGAAATCACGAAGAAACCTCAAGACCCCTAATTTCTGCATGAAGGCTAGGATTTTTGATACACGATTCAAACAATGCAATTAATTGAGGGAAAACATTCCATGCATGATTATGAACATATGGCCAAATTATTGTGCGAGGAAATATGCATAGATTGAGAGATGCCCAAGTTTAGGCTTACCTTCAAGTCGTGACAGCAAGAGCAGATGTGATTTTGAGTTGGAGGTGTTACAGACAAGTTGTGATGATCTGGACAGCTTCCCTACACTATATGGAGTGTGTTTGAACACTTGGATTGAATTGAAATGGACTGGATCAGTTTATGGCATCTCAGCTGTAACTTCACTTCAAACTTGTGTGGATGGCAAGTGATTTTGAGATTTTGATGTTCCAGATGTTATGTGACTGTTTGATCAGCTCATATGTGATGTATGTGAGGTGTGTGAGTGATTGGTTTGTGCAGAATTGCTCTCAAACTCAAAACCCGATAGCTACCTTGCAAAGAAAGGCATTTTTGCCAAGAGAAAGATATTTTGAGGGAAGCATCTGTTAGATGGCTTTGGTGTACTTAAACTGACCACAATTGAGCTCTATTTATAGTAGAGCAAGTTTGTTTTGCAAGGAATAGTACATGGCAGCTGGTAAGTAGGTTTCCTCAATGTTGGCCAATGGAAATGAAAGTCTCCTCTAGCCATTGACTAGAGGTTAGGGCACAGAGCTTTGGTCCCCTTGGTCTTGGATAAGTCTTGACTGATTTCAGATGAGAATGGCTCAGTCCATGCCACCTTGATGGTTCCATTGAATGCCTCATTCCAAATTTGAAGTCTTGTCCCTATTTTGACAATTCTAGGTTCAACATGCTATTCTTTGTTCCTTGGACCTTGGAGGCTTGGCTCAGTGATTGTCCCCTTTGGATTCAATCCTCTGAGGTGTCCAAGTGGATTGGAGCAATTGCAATTGGCTGATTTTGGCAAATCGAGCCAAAATGCAAATTCTGCCTTGCTTTGATAGATTTCAGCAAGGCAACTTGCCAATGTTGTATCTCATGATGTAGGTTGAATTTGGCAATGTTCTTGGCCATTTTGGAAAGCTCTTACATGATACAACAACTGTTTTAACAAGTTTGATTTTGATCTCTTTTGATTCCAAGTGAAAAATCCCCCTACATTTGGCAAAAAGTGAAGCAGAATTCTAACTTAGTGAAAATTTCACTAAGTGTTGGAAAAAGTGACATTTTCACTTTTCAGCCACTTTGATCACTCCATAACTCAAAATCCTTAATGAATTGGAATGAATTGTAGTTGAAGTTTTTGTAGGTGATAATGAGGGCTACAAATCCATCTTTGGATGAGAAAAAATGGCCTTGTGGTTTAGGAGTTATGGTCCTCCAAAGTTGGTACCTTTGCCACTTTATTTTTAACTTAGAAAAATTTCTAAGTTTTATGGTTACCCCTTTTACAAGTTATCTCACTTTTCTTGATTTTTCTTGATGAATGATGATTAAAATCATACATTAACATCATTTTAGGGTTAAAAATCCATTTTGGTGAAAAATCTCAAAAAGTCAAAGTTGACTTTTGTGCACAGTTGACTTTTTATCAGATGAATTCCAAACTGTGCAATTCTTCAGGAAATCATGTCCTTGACCTAAATCAAACTTGATGGACATGTTCCATGGGTGTCATAGGGTATATTCAATCATGTATTAGGGTTTGGGAGCATGTCCAGGTCAAAAGTCAAAGTTACAGTTGACTTTTCCCTTAAAACCCTAATTGTGGTGCAGATGAAAATGAAACTTGTTGCTCAAGCTTCTTGGATCAATCCATTATTCCAAATGGATCAATATGGTGTATTAGAGACCCTCAAATCATCTCTTGAGGTCTTGGCTCATGGTTTGTCCCAAAAGTCAACTTAGGGGTGAATTAGGTCAAGAAACACTAATTCCTAATTTTTGATGAATGCATCCCCTGAGGCAAAATTGACTTGATGCATGGGTTCATGAGGTTCCATGAAGTATATTAGGTCATGTTTTGGATCATTGCCTTGTGCCCAGATGAAAAATTTCCATCTAGAGGCCCTGGTCGACCAAAACCCTAATTTGGTGACACTGTCGATCTTGAGACTTGATCCACCTAGAAGGGAGCAACCTTGTGCTTAATCCTTGAAGTGGGAGTCCTTTTTGATCCATTGTGGATGTTTGAGAGATTAGACAAGTTGAAGATCATGTCATTTCTTGATTGATCCTTTGTCTAAGCACTCAGAGAGGGCTTGAAACCCTAATTTTGATTGTATTGGATGCTCACCCATCTTTGGGGAGACTGATGAAGCATGATGGTTCATCCATATTGTGATGATGATTTTCACAATGATGGGAAATCTAAGTGGTCAAAATTTGGGGTATTACAGATGCCCCTATTTAATCTTCTTGGACCCGAAGGTATGGATGACGAAGGTATTCGAGCATTCGGGGTGCAAGAGGATTAAATATCGGAATATCCGAAATTTTGATGGTGGTTATGAATGGTAGCTTATGCATTCATCTTATTTAGCTAAGCAATGATGCTTAGAAAAGGTAAACTTCCCCTCGATCCTGGTCTTCAGCCAAGGAACTGGTCTCAGTTTTCTTTTGAAATAAACCTCCCCTCGTTCTTGGTTTCCTACCAAGAACTGGTCTTAGTTTCTGATATAAACTTCCCCTCGATCCTGGTTTCTCACCAAGGAACTGGTCTTAGTTTCTGATTTAAACTTCCCCTCGATCCTGGTTTCTTACCAAGGAACTGGTCTTAGTTTCTTTTGGTCAATAAACTATACTGATAAGGGACGCTATTCGTAGCTGCTTTCCTTCAAACTTCTCGCCGAATTTTCCTGGGGAGATGCCATTTGGGTGAAAAAAGTTTTGATGTCAGACTTGCTGGGGAACCCATTCGTCTGAGTTGTAGAGGTACACAAACTTCTCTGTTTTGGAGACGCCATTTGTCGATTCTACTGGGGAAAGCGAGTGTCTTGAGAGACTGTTTTCGTTTGGGGTTACATCATACTTTTCTCGGGATCTTCCCGGAGAAATGCCATATGATGGGATCCAATTTTGAGGTGCCGATGACCTTCTCATCAACGACTTTTCGGAGAAATACTGATGTACTGCCGAATCTCTGATCACGAGGCTTTCTCTGTGGATTTTCCTTAATCCGGGAAAGCAAGGATATCATCTTCAATGGCGAAGAGTGACATCTATTGAAGGTTCTCTGATCTTTCAGAGGTTCAAGTTATCAAAGTGGTTAAGTGTCGACTCTGATCTAAAGATACACTGGTGGCGAGATTGTGCAGACGCAACACTTCCTGACGAGGAAAGAACTGACAAACTCGATTGAGAAAACTGTTTATCACTAGGGGACAAGACCGACTCAAGTGATAGTGATGCAATACGAAATGCGAACGCAAATAAAATGCATGAAGTATGTATGTTTATGCTGACAAAACAGACGCGACATACAGACTAATGGATGAACACAATTGGATACTCGGCCATCGCAGGGCGAAGAAGTACCGTTGATTCAAAATAGCAATTCCACCTTGCTTAGGAGAGATAGTCCCGTTGGGAGCTATGTTGATCGGGCTTAGGAGATGAGAACTCGGCCGAGGATGTCAGACGAAACAAGGTCTCTGACACAGTTGATCCTTCATTCAGGCATACTGGCTTAGAAGGAGTACTTTGATTCTGCACTTTGAAGTTCGCTTACTTCGGGAGAAGCAATCGATGTTCTTCTGATGTTCAACAGTCAAAAGAAATTGCCATCTTTATTTTAAAAGCAGAAAAAGTTTTAACAAGTAAATTCATTTTTGTTTTATTTCAAGAATCGCTGATTAAGTTTAAACAACGTCGTTCTGTAAAGCTAAAACAAGTAAAGAATTACAAACAAAAGCACAAGGGCTCAAATTTTATTGATAAGATGGAAATCAGCCAAACGCGTGATTCCAAAGAGTATATACAAAGTTAGAAAATGGTAATTTACAGGGAAAAGGGCTACGTTGAAACATAACGACCACTATCCTTCTACCAACTTTGAATTCGGGGCATCCTGAGCTTCCGTCGAAGATGACCTTTGACTGGAGATTTCCTCTGATAGATGATGTAACTACTGCTGCTGAGGGACTTGCCTCTGTTAAACATAGTTACTTGCCATTATCCCTAATTTTTGCCTGGATTGTACTATGAGATTTCCAATCCATCGGGATGATTTTTTTCATGTCTCTAACTTTTGCCTGGACCGCCCTTTCGGGTTTTCAATCCACCGAGACGTTTTTTTTTTTAGTTTAGGCGAAGTATTTCTTGACTACATCAACATTCGTGGGGTAGGCAAATTCCTCTTTGTCCATGGTTGCAAGTCTCAAGGCGCCGCCTGAGAAAGCTTTCGTGACCACATATGGGCCATCATAATTCGGGGTCTATTTGCCTCGCGAATCAGTGAGAAACGATTGTATCTTCTTGAGCACGAGGTCTCCTTTTCTAAAAACACGAGGTCGGACCTTTTTGTCGAACGCCCTCTTCATTCTCTGTTGATACAGCTGACCGTGGCATAGTGCCGTGATTCTCTTCTCTTCGATCAGGTTCAGTTCGTCGTGTCGACTTTGACACCATTCAGCTTCGGTGAGCTGAGCTTCCATCAATACCCTGATTGACGGGATCTCTACTTCTATAGGGAGCACTGCTTCCATGCCATATACTAGAGAGAAAGGGGTAGCCCCTGTTGAAGTGCGGACAGATGTGCGATAACCGTGAAGAGCAAAGGGTAGCATCTCGTGCCAATCTTTATAGGTTACAACCATCTTTTGAACGATCTTCTTGATGTTCTTGTTAGCCGCTTCTACCGCTCCGTTCATCTTGGGTTGGTAGGGAGATGAGTTATGGTGTTCAATCTTGAACTCTGCACACAACTCTTTCATCATCTTATTGTTCAAGTTAGATCCATTATCAGTAATGATCTCGCTTGGAACACCATAACGGCAGATGATATTGTTTTTGATAAATCGGACCACCACTTGTCGGGTTACATTGGCGAATGACGCTGCTTCGACCCACTTGGTGAAATAATCAATGGCTACCAGGATGAACCGATGTCCGTTTGAAGCCTTGGGCTCAATCATACCAATCATATCGATTCCCCATATGGAAAATGGCCACGGGGAAGAAAGAACTTTGAGATGTGATGGCGGTACATGAATTTTGTCGGAGTATATCTGACACTTGTGACACCTCCTCATGTACTTGTAGCAGTCAGATTCCATGGTCAACCAATAATACCCGGCCCTGAGAATTTTTCTCTCCATTGTGTGTCCGTTGGCATGAGTGCCAAAGGATCCTTCATGAATTTCTTTCATGAGCACGTCTGCTTCTGGTCTGTCGACGCATCGGAGCAAGACCATGTCAAAATTTCTCTTATAAAGAGTGTCACCGCTCAGGAAGAAGTTTCCAGCCAATCTTCTGAGGGTTTTCCTGTCTTTTCTGAGTGCCCCAGATGGGTACTCTTGTTTCTGAAGGAAGCATTTGATATCGTGATACCAAGGTCTGTCGGCTATGACTGCTTCAATCGGGAAGATGTAAGCGGGCCGTTCAAGGCGCATGATGTCGATCTTAGGTATGTCATTCCATCGACCTACACTAATCATGGAAGAGAGAGTGGCTAATGCATCAGCCATGTGATTCTCATCACGAGGGATGTGATGAAACTCAACTCTATTGAAGAAAGGTAACAACCTTCTTGCATAGTCTTTGTAAGGAATCAATCCTGATTGGTATGTGTTCCAATCTCCTTTTATCTGGTTAATAACCAATGCTGAATCGCCGTATACGTCCAAGTTTTTGATCCTTAAATCAATCGCTTCTTCGAGACCCATGATACATGCTTCGTATTCGGCCTCGTTGTTCGTACATTTGAACGTAAGTCTGGCAGTGAAAGGAATGTGGGAACCCTGAGGGGTAACAATGATTGCCCCAATTCCGTTTCCATAATGATTGACTGCTCCGTCAAAGATAAGTCCCCACTGGGAACCTGGTTCTGGCCCTTCACTGGGTAGCGGTTCATCGCAATCTTTCATCTTTAGATACATGACATCTTCGTCTGGGAAGTCAAACCCGATTGATTCTTGATCGTCAATCGGTTGATGAGCCAAATGATCGGCTAAAATACTTCCTTTAACGACTTTTTGAGCATGGTACTCTATGTCATATTCTGATAGTAACATCTGCCAACGGGCAATCCTTCCCGTGAGAGCAGGTTTTTCGAAAATGTACTTGATTGGATCCATTTCGGAGACCAACCAAGTAGTATGACGAATCATGTACTGGCGAAGACGTTTGGCTGCCCAAGCCAAAACGCAGCAAGTTTTCTCAAGCATTATGTACCGAGTCTCGCAGTCGGTGAATTTCTTGCTTAGATAGTAAATGGCAGACTCTTTCCTTTTAGTTTCGTCTTGTTGGCCAAGTACACATCCCATTGAGTCCTCTAGGACTGTGAGGTAAATGATCAGTGGTCTTCCTTCCACTGGAGGTGATAGAATCGGAGGATTCAACAGATATTCCTTGATACTGTCGAAGGCGGTTTGGCAATCTTCTGACCAAACGCAATCCTGGTTCTTTTTCAATAACTTGAAAATCGGCGCACAAGTGGCGGTCATAAGGAATATGAATCTGGAGATGTAGTTCAAATGTCCCAGGAATCCTCTGACTTGTTTTTCAGTTTTCGGAGAAGGCATTTCTTGAATGGCCTTGACCTTGTCAGGATCAACCTCAATCCCTTTCTGGCTGACGATGAACCCTAGTAGTTTCCCTGAACGGACACCGAATGTGCACTTGTTAGGATTCAAGCGGAGCTTGAATTTTCTTAGACGTTCGAACAATTTTGACAGATGTTCAACGTGCTCATCCTCTATTCTTGATTTTGCAATCAAATCATCGACATACACCTCGATTTCTTTGTGTATCATGTCATGAAACAGAGTAGTCATGGCCCTTTGATAGGTTGCCCTGGCATTCTTCAAACCGAACGACATTACCTTGTAACAAAAGGTACCCCATGGGGTAATGAACGAAGTTTTCTCCATGTCTTTCGGCGCCATTTTGATCTGGTTATAGCCCGAGAATCCATCCATGAAGGAGAATACTTTGAACTTTGCTGTGCTGTCAATCAACATGTCAATGTGTGGTAAAGGAAAGTCGTCCTTTGGACTTGCCTTGTTTAGATCTCTGTAATCAACACACATTCTGACCCTTCCGTCCTTTTTGGGAACGGGTACGATGTTGGCTAACCATTGAGGATATTCAGATGTAGCGAGAAAACCCGCATCGATCTGTTTCTGTACCCCCTCTTTGATTTTGATAGCCATGTCCGGGTGAGTGCGTCTCAACCTTTGCTTTACTGGCGGACATTCCGATCTCAACGGTAAGTGATGTTCCACGATGCTGGTATCCAACCCTGGCATATCTTGGTAGGACCAAGCGAATACATCGGGGAATTCTTTGAGAAGCTTTATCAAACCCTCTCTGGCAGTTGGACTGAGCAATGCTCCGATCCTGATTTCTTTTCTCTCTTTTTCTGAACCCAAGTTTACCGTTTCCAATGGTTCTTTGTGAGGTTCAATGGACCTTTCCTCTTGTCTGAGTAGTCGGGAGATCTCTTCTGGAATTTCGTTGTCATTTTCTTCTTCAGCCTCGAATACCGGGAACTCAAAGTTGGAAGAAGGCATCGGATCGTGTGTTTCAACGGGGTATAAAATAAGCAATCTGCATGACGTGATGATTCGTGTTTAGAAGAGATAGAGAAAATGCAAGTGTGTGCAGTGTTTTGATTTTACTGCTTGTTTTTATTATTGAATGTTTTTTTTTAGGATTACCATTTTCTGAAAAAGCAAAAAGAGAAAACAACAATTAATGCGGAAATGACAGAACGACGTTATTTTATTAATGAACAAGTCGAATCTTGAAACTACAGCCCTATAAAACAAAACTCTGCCGCTTTGGGCAAAGCGAAGAGAGAAATTTACAAAAAGCGAGCCCTATCAAAACATCCGTTTCACCTGGGCAGGGTAAAAGGCTTAAAGATGGCAATTACTTTGACTGACGAACGACCCTCGGAACCTCAACGGTAACCCATTGGCGGCGAACTCCTCGGTGAATCACAAAGTCTGGCACCTTCCTTGATTTGTCTTCAGAAATGACGCTAATTTCTGGTGGAGTAGGATCATTGGAATCTGTCTCCCAGGCAGAATTATCGTAGGAGGATTCCTTTGTTGCATTTTGCATAGCATTGGTGCTCTCAGTTGCATCTCCCCATCCAGTTGACTGGATATCTTCGAGCCTGATACGAGAGCTTTCGGGAGCGGTGTACTTGACCATAAAGTCGTATTTTCCACTTGGTTGTCCCAGAGTGTCCCAAATTTCTTTGGAACTGGAGGAGTCATCTCTCTCAATGACGTTGACCTCAGGAAAAGCATAGTTGATGAATTCTAGTCCTGCAAACGTTGGGAATTCATCTTTATGTTGAGTAGTTTCCGAATGACTTGAGTGTTGATCCCATGACATGGCGGGGACACAGGTATTCTGTTCAATGATGCTCAGCTGAGTTTCATTACTCAGCTGACTTTCTTGCCCCAAGTTTCCTGGGTAAGGCTGCCACATTGGCAGACCATCCATCAGGCCATAGTAATTGTGATCAAAGTTTTCTTTCATCGGAGTGTCATCCTCTAATGAATTTGGCGGAGCACGGCATCCTTTCGGATCACAATCTCCGGAGATCGTTTCGACATCTGATCTTGGTATAAATCTCGGACTTTCTGTAGGAAAGCAAAAAGGCATAGGCACCTCTTCCTGAGACATATAGCCGTCCTTATTAAGGTAGGACTTCCATTCTTCATCTGTGTCAGAGGGATCTTCCTCATTGATAGCATGAACTGTCTGAGACACTGGGTGAAGAAAACCTCCACTGTGGAAGAAGTTTTTGAAGGGGATGAAGACTTTCATCGTTGGCGGCTGTCTGAGTACAGGTTGCAGAAAAACCAAGACCCTTCTTTGTTTTATTGTCAATAGGAATGACAAGCCGTCCCCATCCTTTCGTATCGGTACTCTCGACCGCTTTGATAGCATCTTTGTATAAAGAAATTGAAGTTCCTTCTTCGGATTGATCGTTCTTGCTCACTGATAGTGCTTGGAACTGAGTTCCAATAACCTCCTCGGGTTCTACACAAATAGATGATGATAGGTTACTCACAAGCAAGGCTTGTTCCCCACAAACCGTGACAAGTTGATCGTTCTTGACAAACTTTAGCTTTTGGTGGAGGGTTGAAGTAACCGCTCCAGCCTGATGTATCCAAGGTCTTCCTAATAAACAACTGTATGTTGCCCGGATGTCCATGACCTGGAAAGTGATTTGGAAAGTGTGAGGACCAATAGTTATGGGAAGATCAACTTCGCCGATAACTGTTTTTCTGGATCCGTCGAATGCTTTGACGACGACCTCGCTGACTCTCATCGGAGGGCCCTTAAATGATAATTGCGTCAAAGTGGACTTCGGCATAACATTCAGGGCTGACCCTGTGTCTACCAGTACGTTGGCTAAAGCATCGCCCTGGCAGTTAACTGTAATGTTGAGCGCCATGTTATGACGGCGACCCTCTTCAGGTAATTCTTCATCACTAAATCCCAAATTATTGCAGGAAGTGATGTTAGAGACAATGCTATCGAATTGTCTGATTGTTACATCCTGTTCCACAAAGGCTTGCTCCAAGACTTTCTGTAGAGCCTCCCTGTGGGCTTCTGAACTGAGTAACAGCGATAATACTGAGATCTTTGAAGGAGTCTGTAACAGTTGATCAACAATGTTATATTCACTCCTTTGGATGAGCTTTAGCATCTCATCTTTGTCTTTTGAAAAGTCGGGATTACCAGATTGACTGACTGGTGGATCAGGAATTTCTGCCTGAAGTTCCTTTTCTTTGTTGGATTCTCCAACCCCTCGGTTGAAGATTCGACCACTCCGTGTTACACGACTGATGTCTGCAATATTCACGATGGAGGGTAATGGAATTTCCTTTCCATTCTCGATTATTGTTGCACCGTATTTGTAAGGGATTGCCTTAGCTGATTCATACGGTAGTGGCCCCGGTAGATAGATGACTATGGGAACCTTCTGATTTTTCTGACCATCATAAGTAATCTCGATCCGTTCCTGGTTGGGAACTTTAGATTCGTCAAGTAGAGGAATGATGGCAAAAACATCCCTGGTCCTATGATGACTAGAGATTGTGACAACATCCTCAACTTGATCGGCGAGGTAGTTCGGCGTCCAGTTGATGGGTCCAGAACCTGGATATGGACGAATTTCTCCATGATCGACCTGATCCTGAAGATCTGCTCTCACAAGGTAACACCCTTGATTACTTTCCGAACAGACGCTACAACTGTCATAGTTGTGTGGTGGCACCTGGCCACGCCCACTTTGAATACAATGTAACCTCACTAGGTTACCTTCCATTGATCGGACATCCTGACTTTGACGACGAGTAGGATTCCTGTTATTGATACTAATTTGCTGAGTATCTTCATCCATGTAGATTGGCATCCACCAGTGATTTAACAAGTGCTGAAGTGCCTCCTAGACAAGGGTACAACCTCGATCATTTTCGCAACACGCTTTACAGTTTTGGTAATCATGTGATATTAAGAATCCGAGTCGGACCTGCTCAGCATGTAACTCTACCAGGTTGGTATTCATTACGCGGATATCGAAGATCTGAACCATGTTGATTTGATAGGAGTTCCTATCATGGTAGTCTTGGATCCATCCAAGATCCATCTGACGCTGGAGGGCCTCTTGTATGAAAGAGCATCCCTGTTTGTTTACCGAGCAAATCAGACAGGAACTGTAATCGTGCCGCAGCAGATTATGATACTGGCTTTGCCTTGAGTACATCGCCACCAAGTTGACATTCATCGCACGGATGTCGTGGTTTTGAATGACGTTGGAATTCGTGTAAACCATGTTAACTCCACGAACTCGGTGCTCTTGGATCCATCCAAGATCCATTTGTTCCTGTAGAGCTGCTTGCACTACCGAACATCCTTGGTTATCTTTAGAGCAGATATCACACTGGTGATAATTATGAGGTGGCACATGGCCATATCCACTCTGTCTACAATACATCTTGACCAGATTGGTCCCCAATAAGAGTACATCGTGAATTTGATAGACATTGTTAGTCTCTTTCTCAATCAGATTGACTGCAGCTTTCTCGTGTTGAGGCAGCGGGTTCGTGAGAACATTAGGGTTCGTATCTTTGAAAGATAAGAGCCCGCTCCTAACAAGCTTTTGCACGTCGGATTTGAAATTGCGGCAAGTCTCAATGTTATGCCCTGAACCTCCTTGATGATAAGGGCATGTTTGATCCACCTTAAACCAGAAAGGCAGATTTTCCAGAACTGAAAGGGGAGACTTAGTCTGGATGTGCCCCTTGGCTAGCAGTAACGGAAACAGTTCTGCGTACGTTACAGGTATAGGATCAAATCCTGATGGCCGTGTTGTACGGTTGTTGTTATATGGAGGCGAGCCTGTTGAAGAGGCTGTTGTATCCTTTGTTGGTCAGGTTGGCTCTGCACAACTTGAGGTTGATACATAGGAACAGGCGCGGGGCCGATAGCAGGAGTAACAGCTGCTACTGGCTGATAACGTCGCCTTTGCTTTCCGAGAGAGATATTCCCAATATCTTGCTCTTTTTTCTTAGGGAGAGCACTACCATATTTTTTAGTACCGCTCGTCGATCCAGTGTCTTTTACCAAACGTCCTTCTCGAACGGCTTCCTCAAGACGTACACCCATACCGACCATCTCGGTGAAATCACTGGGCGCACTGGCAACCATTCGGTCATAGTAAAACGAGCGGCAATTTCACGCCACCTTTGAGCATACTCCTTAAAGGTTTCCTTTTCCTTTTGCGACATTGATCTGAGTTGATCTCTGTCGGGTGCCATGTCCAAATTGTATTTGTATTGTTGGACGAAGGCAGTACCAAGATCTCTGAATGTGCTGATCGTAGTACGGTTTAAACCCATGTACCATTTGAGTGCGGCACCGGTTAAACTATCCTGGAAGTAGTGAATCAGCAGGTCCTGATTCTCCGTCTGAGCTGACATCCGCCGAGCGTACATCACCAGATGGCTCTGAGGGCAAGAGTTACCCTTGTATTTTTCAAAGTCGGGCACTTGGAATTTGTGCGGGACTTTTACATTTGGGACCAAGCAGAGGTCTGCGGCGTCCTTTCCAAATAGATCCTGACCGCGAATGGCTTGCAGCTCTTTCTGCATTTCCAGGAACTGTTCCTGGAATTCCTCCATTTTGTCAAACATAGTTTCCTTCTTACCAGAAGGTGTCTGTGGAATTTGTCCTTCCGGGACAGTGTGCACCACAGGGGGTGGTACCGTGACTACGGCAGTAAGTCTTGGCGCCTCCCGAAGTTTATAACCTTTAGGAGTGTTCAACATGCCCCTGGCATCTTCGCTTTCCCGAAGTTTGTAACCTTCAGGCCCAGCGGCTTCTGTTGTGATTCCCTGATCTTCAGTGATCGGCGGAACATATCCTTCTGGGATATAGTTAACAGGCATGCCCCAAGGACGATCTTTCGGTATCTGATACCTAGGATCATACCTCTCCATTACGGGCATTGAGGTGATCTCTAAGATCATAGTTCTTTATAGCTGAGCTTCTGCCATGGCTTGCATGTCGTTACGAAGCTTTCTCATATCCTCTCTCAGAGCGTTGATCTCTTCTTTCAACTCTCTGTTTTCTTCCTCAAGATCATCCATCTTTTTCTGACGATTGGCCTGAGTATTATACGAATGAGACAGTTTGACTCTAGAATCGAGACACAAACGTGAGATTCGTAGGGAAGAAGAATACGCGATGTGAGAATGATGAATGCAATGATTATATTAATTGTTTTTTTGGTTTAATCAAAATAAACTTCGACAATTAGATTGCAAATATCAAATAGTGGGGAAACCCCTTTTTATTGAAATTCAAAGGATTACAGAAATGGAAATACAGTAGATTACAAAGTGCAGAAATAGAAACCTAAACTAATGGGTCCCGAGTCCTCTTCTTTGACCGGGGCGCTTGGGCCGTTGCCGGGTTGTCATTCCTTTGCCAAGTGAAAGGAGTGAGCAAATTCCTTTGGTCATCTTGATTCTCTACAGCATGCTGCTCCAAAATTTCAATCAGAGCATCTTTCTCTTTTAGTAGTTGCTGTATTCTGATGCACTCTACGTCGAGAGTGCGGTACTTGTTCTTCCAAGACCTTCTTTCCTTTTGAACTTTGTTGAGAGTAACCTGAAGCTTTTCAGTTTCAGTCATGAAGTACATGACAGTTTCCCTCGGTGGAAGAATTCTGTAATGAGGATAAGGCATCTTTAGCTCGAGAGCTCTGGTTTGTACCCAATGGAGATAAGGCTCCACCGAGACACAGTCTGGTTCTCCCAGAGACTCTCGTCCTTTCTTATGAACCTGTTTCCAAGCATGCACTATTTCCATCTTTAGTGCTCTGTCACTTTATCCTTCTTTGAAGAAAAACCTTCTAGATGAACACCCAGTGGGATGTGTCTCATCGGGTATCCAAATTGACGAAGAACCAATATCTGATGATAGTTGATTCCTCCTTTAGTTCCTATGAGGGGTACGCTGGGGAAGTTTCCACAACGGTCAATGATTCTGATTCCCTCATAAATCCTATTACACCAATCTATATCAGAGTTGGTGAGGGACATGATCTTCTGCGACCAACGTAAGACACTCTTGCAATCCCAAAAAGCGGCAGACTTGGGCAAGTGAGAGATAAACCACTTGTAAAGCAAAGGTACACAGCATGTGATCTCCCCTCCGCTGTACAAATTTCCTAAGTGTACAGAATGATACGCATCTGCGAGCAAAGTCGGCACAGGGTTTCCAATGAGAAAAACCTTAATGGCGTTGATATCGACGAAGTTATTGATGTTGGGAAACAAAAATAACCCGTAGGTGAGCAAGACAAAGATGCTTTCAAAAGCAGTCCCGTTCCCTATACTAGCGAAGTACAGAGCTTTCTTTGTCAAGAACTGGGCTGGCAAACCTTGGATGCCACCCATAGTAATCATGTGAGTCTTGACCTCAGACTCGTCCAAATGAATTGCTATTGCAATAGTCTGATTCTTTGGAATTTCTTCCAGTCCAGAAAATGGAGCTCGATCAGTGATATGTAAATCAGTCAGATGAGAATACTCCTCCAGCGTTGGTGATAGCTGGTAATCCGGGAATGTGAAACAATGATAAACCGGATCGTAGAACTGAATGAGCACATCCATGATTCCCTTAATCACATGGACTCTTAACAGTGGTAGCAAACCGCCATGCTTGGCTCTGAAAGCTGTGACGCCCCCGATCTATACCCCCAATTAACACGCAATTAAAGCGGTAAAAAGAAAATTCGAAAATTGATTAGAGTATATTTGAAACATCATGGCATAGAAAGGGAGAATCACATCAAAGTAACCAAACATACACATAACATGCAACACCTGCCCATAATGATATGCAACTGTGGGGTAGCAATCATACAGAGGAAACTTCGTTCCTTACACCCACTTTTCAGAAATTAGAATTAAAGCGGAAAGATCTAAAATCTGAATAACACATATACATATATACATATAAACAGTTTGTCATACATCAAGTTATAACTGTACAACCAAAATATATCATCAGATATACAAAACAATCACACACGGCCACCCTAGGCTACCCGGAGTCACATATCAGAGCCGACCGACCAAAAAAATGAAGACGCAACGCTTCACAAAAAGAATACCTCCAGCAACTCTAATCTGCAACGCCTCATAGAGCGTTATAAAACAGCAGAAGGGTGAGAAAAACAACCATAATATAATTGCATAAAATTATATATAAACACAAAAGTGTACAAGTAACACATTCTCACCACAACCACATATAACATAATACCGCACAATTCTCAAGCATCGAATACCATTACACACCACACATATACCATACAATCATCAATCACATTCACAATTTCACACACAATTAATTCATGCTTTATGCAATGCACATAGACCGACACAACGACTCTATGCACATGCCATGCGGTACCAACTTCCAATGTCTCATGTCTCATCATCAGTTCACTCAGGAACTATTGGAACCATCGCTCGTTACTGAGAATCTCAAGTAACTCCCCGTCGGGCATACGATGTTCACCCCGTCGCTTTAAGTCCTCAGGCAACGCCTCATATTTTCGAGGCACACGACGTTAAGGATTGCTTTAAGTCTCCAAAGGAGCCCACAATCGTCTATACTTATCGCTTTAAGTCCTCAGGCAACGCCTCGTATTTTTGAGGCACACGATGGTATAGTGGATTCCCTCAAGAATCAAATCGTCACTCAGGACGTTTCAACAATGCACAATATGATGTTTGGCATACAACGACTCATGACTTTCACATTGCATGCTCACACACATCAACAATCATGCATATATCATCCAATATCACACTTAGCATTTTCTTGCCTTTCGGCCACAAATCGTCATCACAACATTTCATCAAAAACAACTATTCACGATTAATCGGTAAAGTCGGCCAAAAGTCGGCTAAACATAATATTTTTCTTCACCAAATCATAGAACATATTTTTAGCTTCACATCCATATAAAGAACGCTTAAATCGGATAAACAACGAAGAAGATATGAATATTTCAAATAACGTAAAAACATAAACCGTACACCCGACACTACGAAACGGTTCGAAAAAACTGTACCGATTGGACTAGGTTCAGACCTCAAAACTATTTTTTCCTAGAAAGAACATCTCGTTAGCTTCCCAACGCTTCGAACGGGGACCAAAACCGACTTACGGTTCAAGAGATATGAATTTCCGAAGTTTCCCCGACAAACCAGAATTTTATGGTTCAGCACAGTATGTATCGATACATAGGCTTTATGTATCGATACAAAAAGACCTCATGTATCGATACATAGCACGCATGTGTCGACACATGTTGTAGTGAAAATGCTGTTTTTTCCCAATTTTCACAGTATGTATCGATGCATAGGGGTTATGTATCGATACATAAACCATTTCGTATCGATACATAGCTGTTATGTATCGATTCATACTCTGTTTTTCCTTAAAAACCAGAATTTCTCAAAATACACCATTGCTGTCCCTTCTCCAAAATGCCCGGAAACTCGACTAAATCGAACATTTTCACCGAAACAAACATATACGCACAACCACTAAATACATAAGAACAATTTAGAACACATAAACGAAATTTCTACGACGTTCGATTTTTCGATTAAATTTCAACCTTTCAAAAACCTGATTTTTCAAACATCACCAAATCGAATAAAAAGCACGACATACGATGACCTAACCTTGCTCGATACAACTACGTAATTTATTTCGAATTCTAACCGTGAAAACATCGGTTTCTATCGATTTCCTACAATTCGACCTAAACGGACAAAACAACGGAAACATAACGAAAACTAACCAAAACATAGCCGAACTTCATGAAACTTTAAACAGCAGCTCACATACATATAACCAACCAACACATATATTTATACGACTTTTCGACCGTAAAAACTTCGGTTTCTATCGATTTCGTCAAATACGGCATAAACGGAAACATATGGAAAAACCAACCAAAACATCCACACAAAACATACATAATCATACACAATCATAGTATAATCGAGTTTCGCACCCTTACCCAATTTAATCGTGTTCTAGAAAGTCGGGAGATTGATTTCTTCCTTCACAAGTTTTTCCTCTCTTTTCTTCTTTCTCTTCTCTTCTCTTCTCTTTATTTTTCTGGTTTTTCTTTCTTTTCTCTCTTTTTCTTTCTATTCTTTCTATTTATTCTTACTTAATCAAAATACACCCCAAATACCCAAAATACCCCTACACTCAAATTTCTCGCAAACGATCCCAAAATGCGATAAAATATATTCAGGACGAAAAATAACATATTTTCACATAAAAGTCGAAAATAAAATAAAATAATAATAAAATAATCAAAACGACTCAATACACAAAATTGGCAAAACGGGGCGTTAAAATTCTCCCCCACTTAGAAATTTTCGTCCTCGAAAATCTTACCTAATACAAACAACTCCGGATACGACTCCCGCATCCTACTTTCCAATTCCCACGTCAGATTACCCTCAGCAGCGCCTCCCCACGCTACTTTCACAAGTGCAATCTCTTTACCCCTCAACCGCTTCACCTCGCGATCCAAAATCCTAACTGGTAATGCCTCGATCGTAAGGTTATCCCTTACTTCCACCTCGTCCATCGGAATCACATGTGAAGGGTCCGGAGCATACTTCCGAAGCTGTGAAACATGAAAAACATCATGCAAGTTCGACAGATTCGGCGGTAACGCCACACGATACGCCACAGCACCAACTCTCGCAGATATCTGGTAAGGACCAATAAATCGAGAAGTAAGCTTCTTAGATTTCAAAGCACGACCAACACCCGTTACCGGCGTAACTCTCAGAAATACGTGATCACCCTCTTGAAACTCAAGATCCTTCCGTCTCCGATCATGATAACTCTTTTGTCTACTCTGAGAAGCTTTCATTTTCTCACGAATAAACTTTACCTTTTCCGTCGTCTGTTGCACTAATTCCGGTCCAACCACAAAACTCTCACCTGTTTCGTGCCAACACAACGGCGTTCTACATCTTCGTCCATATAAAGCCTCAAAAGGTGCCATTCCGATACTAGAATGGAAACTGTTATTATACGTGAACTCAACCAATGCCAGATAACTGTCCCACGTACCACCTTGTTCCAAAACACACGCTCTCAACAAATCCTCCAAAGACTGAATCGTTCTTTCGGTCTGACCATCTGTCTGCGGATGATAAGCCGAACTCAACCTCAATCTAGAACCCAAAGCCTTATGTAAACTTTCCCAAAATCTCGATGTAAACCTTGGATCTCGATCAGAAACAATACTCAAAGGAACCCCATGCAATTTCACCACCACACTGATATAGATCTCAGCTAACCTCTCCAAAGAAAAACTGATGTCAATCAGAATAAAATGCGCCGATTTAGTCAGCCTGTCTACAATCACCCAAATAGAATTATGCCCACGCTGAGTATTCGGCAATCCCGTTACAAAATCCATCGAAATGCTATCCCATTTCCACTCAGGAATATCCAACGGTTGCAACAAACCATTAGGTCTCAAATGTTCCACTTTCGATTTCTGACAAGTCAAACAAGCATACACAAACTGAGCCACATCTCTTTTCAAACCAGACCACCAGAAAATCTTCTTCAAATCTTGGTACATCTTATTCGCTCCCGGATGAATACTTAAGTTACTTCGGTGTCCTTCCTCCAAAATCATTCTTTTCAACTCCGCATCATCAGGAATACAAATCCGACCACGAAATCTCAAAACACCAAAATTATCCACCTTGAAATCCACATTCTCATTCATCATCAATTCAACAAATTTCAAATCCAACTTTTGTTTCTCACTAACCGACATCAAAAATTCATTCGTAACTTTCAACATACCAAGTCTCACACTAACCGATGTCACTTCACAAACCAAACTCAAATCTCTAAACGATTCCAAAAGTTCCAACTCTTTCACCATCAATGCGGACATATGCAACGATTTCCGGCTCAATGCATCGGCTACCACATTAGCTTTACCAGGATGGTAATTCAAGCCAAAGTCGTAATCTTTCAAGAATTCCAACCATCTCCGCTGCCTCATGTTCAACTCTTTCTGATCAAATAAATATTTCAAGCTTTTATGATCACTGAATACTTCGAACCTCGCACCATAGAGATAGTGCCTCCAAATCTTCAACACAAAAACTACAGCCGCTAATTCAAGATCATGAGTAGGATAGTTCTTCTCATGAACTCTTAATTGCCTTGAAGCATAAGCTACAACTTTACCTTCCTGCATCAGAACACCACCCAAACCAATTAAAGAAGCATCGCAATACACAACAAATGGTTCATTAGGATTAGGTAAAATAAGAATCGGAGCTGTCGTCAATCTTTTCTTCAGCTCACAAAAACTCTCTTCACATTGAATATCCCAAATGAACGCTTTGCCCTTACAAGTCAACTGCGTCAAAGGAAGTGCAAGTTTAGAAAAACCTTCAATGAACCTCCGATAATAACCAGCCAAACCTAGAAAACTTCAAATTTCAGTAACGGATCTAGGAGCCTCCCATTGTAGAACTGCTTCTACTTTAGATGGATCTACAGCAATACCGTTACCTGAAATTACGTGCCCAAGAAAACTCACCTCAGACAACCAGAATTCACACTTGGACAATTTGGCAAAAAGCTTCCTTTCCTTCAAAACCTGTAAAACAATACGCAAATGCTCTGCATGTTCTTCCCGAGACTTAGAATAGATTAAAATATCATCAATAAACACCACCACAAAACGATCCAAATGCTCGTGGAAAATCCGATTCATGTATTCCATAAACACACCAGGCGCATTAGAAACCCCGAACGACATCACCGAATATTCATAATGACCGTAACGTGTTCTAAAGGCCGTCTTCTGAATATCCTCTTCTTTCACTCTTATCTGATGATATCCCGATCTCAAATCAATCTTACTAAATACACAAGCACCAACCAACTGATCCATCAGATCATCAATCCTTGGAAGCGGATACTTGTTCTTAATCGTCACTTTATTCAACTGGCGATAATCAATACATAATCGCATACTCCCATCTTTCTTTTTCACTAACAAAACTGGAGCACCCCAAGGAGAAACACTTGGCCTCACGAACCTCTTCTCCAACAACTCATTCAACTGCTTCTTCAACTCCACCAATTCAGATGCCGACATTCTATAAGGTGCCATAGAAACAGGTCTAGTACCAGGAACTAGATCTATCGAAAATTCCACCTCTCTCACCGGCAGCACATCTGAAATATCCTCAGGAAACACCTCAGGAAATTCGCACACAACAGGAAACACATCAAGTGAAACTTGACTATCCACCGATAACGATGCAAACAAACCAAACAACTGAGCTTCATCCGCCAAAAGTCTCTTCAACTCTTTGGTAGATAAGAAACTCGAGTCTTCATCTTCCTCAAGAGACGGAAACCTTACAAGCTTATGATAACAATCAATATGCACCCGGTTAAATCGCAACCAGTTCATTCCCAACACCACATCTAAACCTTCCAACGGTAAACACACTAAATCCATCACAAAGTCTTTACCATAAATGGATAAAGGACAACTTGGACACACCAAAGAAGTAGTTACTGACCCCATCGCTGGAGTATCAATAACCATCTCAAAATCCATCACAAACAACACAAGATTCAAACTCTTCGCGCACTCAGACGAAACAAACGAATGAGTCGCTCCAGTATCAATAATAGCAATTAAAGGCATATTATTAATAAAGCAAGTACCTCTTATCAGACGATCTGCACTTGAAGTCTGAGTTCCCGCCAACGAAAACACCTTCCCACTAGTCTGAGCCTTCTTCGGATTAGGACACTTCGAACTAATGTGACCAGGTTCTCCACAATTGTAACATTTCACCACATTCTTCCTTTTACAATCAGCTAAGACATGCCCAATACCACCACAATTAGAACACTTATTCACCTTCTTCCTACATTCATGTTGACGATGACCCAATTCACCACATTTAAAACACCTAATAGGATTAGACATACCTCCTCCACCTGACCTCCGATCAAAAGAACCCCTTTGTTTACCTTTATCAGCCGGTGACACATACGGACCACCACGGAACTGTTGTTTCCCTTTCCTGTCACTTACACTTTTATAATGAGCTGAACGAGCCTTACTATCTTCATCATAAATCCTACAACATTCAACCAAATCAGCAAACCTTCGAATCCTCTGATAACCAATCGCCTGCTTTATCTCAGGACGCAACCCACTTTCATACTTCACACACTTAGAAAATTCAGCTGTCGCTTCCACATAGTGAGGATAAAACTGCACAAGCTCCACAAACTTAGCAGTATATTCAACAACAGATAAGTTACCTTGTTTCAGTTCCAAAAATTCAATCTCCTTCTTTCCTCGGACATCTTCCGGAAAATACTTCCTTAGGAACTCTCGACTAAACACCTCCCAAGTAATCTCTTCTTCCTCCTCCTCAGCTTCCAACACTTGACGAGTACTGATCCACCAGTCGTCAGCCTCTTCATGTAACATATGAGTGCCCAGCCTCACCTTATCTTCATCGTCACAATCCATTACTCTGAAAATCCTCTCAATCTCTTTCAACCACAACTGCGCACCATCTGGATCATGTTTCCCTTTAAAGACCGGCGGCTTATTCTTTCTAAACTCATCATTCCCTGCCGCATTCGGTGCACCCTGCACAGCTCGTGCCATTGCCTCCATCGCAGCAGCCAAAGCAGCATCATTACGACCAGCCATATTCTGTTCGTCCAAATACAGAAACTATGGTTAAACAACCACTTGCTCAACACAACTCGCCCAATATGCCAGACACAACAGCCACAAACGACACAACTGACACGGACATGCTCTGATACCACTTAATGTGACGCCCCCGATCTATACCCCCAATTAACACGCAATTAAAGCGGTAAAAAGAAAATTCAAAAATTGATCAGAGTATATTTGAAACATCATGGCATAGAAAGGGAGAATCACATCAAAGTAACCAAACATACACATAACATGCAACACCTGCCCATAATGATATGCAACTGTGGGGTAGCAATCATACAGAGGAAACTTCGTTCCTTACACCCACTTTTCAGAAATTAGAATTAAAGCGAAAAGATCTAAAATCTGAATAACACATATACATATATACATATAAACAGTTTGTCATACATCAAGTTATAACTGTACAACCAAAATATATCATCAGATATACAAAACAATCACACACGGCCACCCTAGGCTACCCGGAGTCACATATCAGAGCCGACCGACCAAAAAAATAAAGACGCAACGCTTCACAAAAAGAATACCTCCAGCAACTCTAATCTGCAACGCCTCATAGAGCGTTATAAAACAGCAGAAGGGTGAGAAAAACAACCATAATATAATTGCATAAAATTATATATAAACACAAAAGTGTACAAGTAACACATTCTCACCACAACCACATATAACATAATACCGCACAATTCTCAAGCATCGAATACCATTACACACCACACATATACCATACAATCATCAATCACATTCACAATTTCACACACAATTAATTCATGCTTTATGCAATGCACATAGACCGACACAACGACTCTATGCACATGCCATGCGGTACCAACTTCCAATGTCTCATGTCTCATCATCAGTTCACTCAGGAACTATTGGAACCATCGCTCGTTACTGAGAATCTCAAGTAACTCCCCGTCGGGCCTACGATGTTCACCCGTCGCTTTAAGTCCTCAGGCAACGCCTCATATTTTCGAGGCACACGACGTTAAGGATTGCTTTAAGTCTCCAAAGGAGCCCACAATCGTCTATACTTATCGCTTTAAGTCCTCAGGCAACGCCTCGTATTTTTGAGGCATACGATGGTATAGTGGATTCCCTCAAGAATCAAATCGTCACTCAGGACGTTTCAACAATGCACAATATGATGTTTGGCGTACAACGACTCATGACTTTCACATTGCATGCTCACACACATCAACAATCATGCATATATCATCCAATATCACACTTAGCATTTTCTTGCCTTTCGGCCACAAATCGTCATCACAACATTTCATCAAAAACAACTATTCACGATTAATCGGTAAAGTCGGCCAAAAGTCGGCTAAACATAATATTTTTCTTCACCAAATCATAGAACATATTTTTAGCTTCACATCCATATAAAGAACGCTTAAATCGGATAAACAACGAAGAAGATATGAATATTTCAAATAACGTAAAAACATAAACCGTACACCCGACACTACGAAACGGTTCGAAAAAACTGTACCGATTGGACTAGGTTCAGACCTCAAAACTATTTTTTCCTAGAAAGAACATCTCGTTAGCTTCCCAACGCTTCGAACGGGGACCAAAACCGACTTACGGTTCAAGAGATATGAATTTCCGAAGTTTCCCCGACAAACCAGAATTTTATGGTTCAGCACAGTATGTATCGATACATAGGCTTTATGTATCGATACAAAAAGACCTCATGTATCGATACATAGCACGCATGTGTCGACACATGCTGTAGTGAAAATGCTGTTTTTCCCAATTTTCACAGTATGTATCGATGCATAGGGGTTATGTATCGATACATAAACCATTTCGTATCGATACATAGCTGTTATGTATCGATTCATACTCTGTTTTTCCTTAAAAACCAGAATTTCTCAAAATACACCATTGATGTCCCTTCTCCAAAATGCCCGGAAACTCGACTAAATCGAACATTTTCACCGAAACAAACATATACGCACAACCACTAAATACATAAGAACAATTTAGAACACATAAACGAAATTTCTACGACGTTCGATTTTTCGATTAAATTTCAACCTTTCAAAATCCAGATTTTTCAAACATCACCAAATCGAATAAAAAGCACGACATACGACGACCTAACCTTGCTCGATACAACTACGTAATTTATTTCGAATTCTAACCGTGAAAACATCGGTTTCTATCGATTTCCTACAATTCGACCTAAACGGACAAAACAACGGAAACATAACGAAAACTAACCAAAACATAGCCGAACTTCATGAAACTTTAAACAGCAGCTCACATACATATAACCAACCAACACATGTATTTATACGACTTTTCGACCGTAAAAACTTCGGTTTCTATCGATTTCGTCAAATACGGCATAAACGGAAACATATGGAAAAACCAACCAAAACATCAACACAAAACATACATAATCATACACAATCATAGTATAATCGAGTTTCGCACCCTTACCCGATTTAATCGTGTTCTAGAAAGTCGGGAGATTGATTTCTTCCTTCACAAGTTTTTCCTCTCTTTTCTTCTTTCTCTTCTCTTCTCTTCTCTTTATTTTTCTGGTTTTTCTTTCTTTTCTCTCTTTTTCTTTCTATTCTTTCTATTTATTCTTACTTAATCAAAATACACCCCAAATACCCAAAATACCCCTACACTCAAATTTCTCGCAAACGATCCCAAAATGCGATAAAATATATTCAGGACAAAAAATAACATATTTTCACATAAAAGTCGAAAATAAAATAAAATAATAATAAAATAATCAAAACGACTCAATACACAAAATTGGCAAAACGGGGCGTTACAAAAGCCTCTGGGTTAACGATCATCCTCGCTAACTTTCTCAAATCCCCTAGTTTTGGAACCTTGAAGGTATACTGGTGAGTTCTCCTTCTACCGAAATCCGTTAGCGTAATCTTTTTCTCTGATATTTCCAATCACAGTCTTAGTTTAATTTTGAAAAATAGAGAGACTAGAAGAGAAGTTTTTTGAATGTTTTAATGTTTTATTAAATGAATGCATGAATGCAGCACACAAAAACATAGAAAAAACATGGGGTCAAAGGGTCGTTGTCATGAAGTCAAGGCTCTACCCAACCCCAAAGGTTTATACTAGGGTGATTTTTGTACCTGTACTCATTATCATCAGCTCCTCCCAGGAAGGCAGACAACAAACGGATCGCCAGCGAGTTGTGTGCAATCTTAGAGTAAGTGTTATTCACCGAGAATAGATCACCAGCCTCAAATGAGGGTAGTATCGCGTAACAGCTATTTCCGATAGCTTCCGCACTACGAAAAAGGTTGGCTTTTCTTAAGTGTATACTCATTCTGTCCACATACGGCATCACCCGCATTCCCATTAGCAGAAAAATAAACATGTATAGCAATTAGGAAAAGCAGTATATATATATTTGTCCTAATCATCCTAGACTTATAAAGCTATGAATCTTAAGTTCCTGATAGAAATGGGTTCCCCGGCGGAAGCCCCAATCTGTGGTTCCCTGTCTAAGAGATGGACCAGCATAGGTCAATCTTTCTCTTCGGTAGAGTTCCCATTTTCCGTAGAAAACGGGGATGATGCCCTAAGGCAGAAAAGGAGACTCCCCAGCAGAGTCGCCATTTGTGTAAATTTTCACACAAGAGAAGTAGAAAGAAAGGAACGGGCCCCACGGTGGGCGCCACTTTTCTGTAGCGAGCGATTTTGGACGCGGTTCTTAAGCGCTGGTCGCTCTCTGCGGTTGAGCTTAAAACTACAGGTCGATTCATTTTTTATCCTATTGTGAGCTGAATAAGGAAGGGAAATAGATGTCTCCAATTAACCCTGCTTGCATACTGAATTTAAACAGCGGTCTGTTAGGTTACGGATGCTATCAATGTAGGGGGGCCTTTGTACTGGTTATTCGTATTTCGCCAATACAGGTTCTTTCTTTCTTTTTTCTAGGCAAAGGGTTTCTGGCGGGGAATAAGGATTAGGATGTTAGGACTGGTGCTTTTGAATTACTGCTTTTGATTGATGGGGATATGGGATTTGGGTTTGTTGATTGCGCTCGCTAAGATCTTTTCTTTCGATCTTATGCCTACGTATTCCCGTTTACCGAAACAGGGAAATCAGAGCATTCGTAGTTCCTCCTATTCTATGGGAGGAAATTGGTTTTTGGTGTCTTGTTCAAAGCCCAAGACGTGAAGCGAAAGGTGATTTGTATCTTGTTCAAAGCCCAAGATGTGAAGCTGAAAGGTCTATTTGTGTCTTGTTCAAAGCCCAAGATGTGAAGCTGAAAGGTCTATTTGTGTCTTGTTCAAAGCCCAAGACGTGAAGCTGAAAGACCTCGACTTTAGAGAGAATTTGTCATCTCTAAAGAGGGGGAAGGAGAATTACTTTAACTGGGATACGCGGATCCGAGCAATGCCATAATTTCCGAAGAAAGGGTTTTAACCTGAAGGAGAAGACTTTAACTCAGTGTAGAGCAATGCCATCTTTCCTTAGGAATTTCTTATGCTAAAAGAGGGACAGTGGCATGGATATAGATGATCCAGAGGCTTGCCGCTTACAGCGATTAGATGAAGGAGTTGTTGATGTTTGTGTACTGTGAACATGGCACAACTTTGATGCTAAAAGATTGATTGGATCAACCAGTGGTTTTCTTATACGAAGCCTAAGAAGAGGCTAATTTCCGCAAGGAAAATCATTATACAAAGCCTAAGAGGAGGCTATTTTGTGTCTCGTACAAAGCCCGAGAGAGAGGCTAAAGGTTTTTGACCCAGTGGGGCATATCGTTATACAAAGCCTAAGAGGAGGCTAGAAAAGAGTTCGACTCTTGCTTAAGGGATTTATATCTCGTACGAGGCCCGAGATGGAGGCTATTGTAATTGTTTCAGTTGAGTGACAGATCCAATATACTGATTTAAAAGAGAAAATCAGTTCTTATATGAGCAACACTGTACTCAGGGATTTAATTTGAGGATCAGGGGTATTTCCTTTTCTTTGAGGAAACGGGAAATCCAAAGGGTATTGAGACTGTCCGAGTCTGCGGGTTTCCTTCCTATTTAACGAAGGGTGCTTTGAGAATGTCTTTGAGACTCAAGGAAGTTAGACTGTCCGTGTCTAGAGTTTTATCTTTGGTACTATGCCTTGAGAAACAGTAGTAGACTCTATGAAAGGACTGTTCTATGAGGATGACTAGGTTCTGTTCCTATACCTCTAGGAGGTCGTCGGGACAATTTGTACGAAGCCCAAGAGGAGGCTGGAAACTTTTAAGAAGCCGACGGGTCCTTGTACTAAGCCCAAGAGGAGGCTATCATTCCCGGAGGAAGAGATCGTTATACGAAGCCTAAGAGGAGGCTATGAATACTTCTAAGAAGCCGTAGGGTCCTTGAATAATGCCCAAGAGGAGGCGGGGTTGCTTTTAGGAAGCCTGTGGGTCCTTGTATGATGCCCAAGAGGAGGCCGATGCTTTTAAGAAGCCCGTGGGTCCCAAACCAAAGAAAAGTTCAGGAAAACTCTTTTAGAGTTAAAACCACTGGTAAACGTGCGAGGTTTACTATCCAGTGACTTTAACTTTTAGAGAGAGCCCGAACCGTTCGGCGGTTTGAAGAAATTCAAGAGAAGTTTCACCGAGAATAATTCATCTCTGGGGGATAGAATTTCTTGACGATTCCTAAGGAGGACAGCCGAAGAGAAGACTATATCTGGTGCTCCTATTGGGGATCTAGGCGTCTATTTCTACGAATAAATGAAACGGCGTCACCTAGTTCTAGACGTAGTTGTCGGGGAAACTCGAAATATCTATACTATTATTACACAATAGATATGAGCTTATGAAAGGAGACTTACAGTGAGCAGCCCCACAATACAGTTTATAATATGAAAGCAGTAAATGAAAACGATAACCACTTACTCGGTTGTAGAGCTTCCATGCTGTTTGGTTAGTTGTTCAACAAAGAAAGATTGAAAACAACAGTATATTCAAAATCAAAGGAGAAAGTGCTTTGAAAAAGAAAGATTTGGGGCTTACAGCTCAAGGAGAGGCCCAGAGTTTTATCAGTGAGCGCACTGTTTGAATTTGTACAGCGGGACTTATACAAGTGACTGTGGCCCAAAAATGGTTTTCTGTACAAAGGGATGAGTCTTACACTCTCTCAAGAGGCCCAAAAAGGTTTAAAGGAAAAAGAGTGGGGCTTATAACACGAGGGTAGGCCCAAATGATTTTTAAAAATGGCGATCGCGCCGAGGTTTTCTTTTAACGCAGAGGGACTTATACAATAAGTGAGGCCCAAAATGTTTTGGTTAAAAGGGGGATTGGGTCTTACACTCTAATAGAGGCCCAAAAATGTTTTGAAAATGATTTATGAGGGTTGAATTAATCCAAAACCCTAATTTGTTTTCAAAAAGTATTTAATTGAATAAAAATTCAATTAAAATGATCAAAAATTGTTTAACACATGGAAAACAAATTGTGATCTTGGATTAATGCTTCAAAAATTAAGTATTGACCTACAAAATAATTAGAAAGCATTAAAAGTTGCAAAATCAATGTAGAAAAAATATTTAAAATGCCAAAAACAATCAAAATATTAATTCTTTACAAAAATATCAATTATATGAAATAAATAATATTTTTGGGATTTTTTGATAAAATAAAATATTTTAACATTTTTGTGAATTATTAAAAAAAGAATCAACTCAAAATCATTAAAACTCAGAGAGAAATTAATTTTTGAATCAATTAAACAAAATCACAAAATTCAAATATTCAAATATATGAAAATGGCGCCAAGAACACGCGCGTTTTTTCAGTTTGCCCAGATTTGCATTTTCCATCCAATCTCACTGAATACGTAATTATAACATGCAATCCACATATCATTATGCTCGTCTCAACCTCACGATCATGTCTATGTACTTTAATTTTATTTAAATTAAACATACAACAAGAAATCACGAAGAAACCTCAAGAACCCTAATTTATGCATGAAGGCTAGGATTTTTGATACACGATTCAAACAATGCAATTAATTGAGGGAAAACATTCCATGCGTGATTATGAACATATGGCCAAATTATTGTGCGAGGAAATATGCATAGATTGAGAGATGCCCAAGTTTAGGCTTACCTTCAAGTCGTGACAGCAAGAGCAGATGTGATTTTGAGTTGGAGGTGTTACAGACAAGTTGTGATGATCTGGACAGCTTCCCTACACTATATGGAGTGTGTTTGAACACTTGGATTGAATTGAAATGGACTGGATCAGTTTATGGCATCTCAGCTGCAACTTCACTTCAAACTTGTGTGGATGGCAAGTGATTTTGAGATTTTGATGTTCCAGATGTTATGTGAGTGTTTGATCAGCTCATATGTGATGTATGTGAGGTGTGTGAGTGATTGGTTTGTGCAGAATTGCTCTCAAACTCAAAACCCGATAACTACCTTGCTAAGAAAGGCATTTTTGCCAAGAGAAAGATATTTTGAGGAAAGCATCTGTTAGATGGCTTTGGTGTACTTAAACTGACCACAATTGAGCTCTATTTATAGTAGAGCAAGTTTGTTTTGCAAGGAATAGTACATGGCAGCTGGTAAGTAGGTTTCCTCAATGTTGGTCAATGGAAATGAAAGTCTCCTCTAGCCATTGACTAGAGGTTAGGGCACAGAGATTTGGTCCCCTTGGTCTTGGATAAGTCTTGACTGATTTCAGATGAGAATGGCTCAGTCCATGCCACCTTGATGGTTCCATTGAATGCCTCATTCCAAATTTGAAGTCTTGTCCCTATTTTGGCCATTCTAGGTTCAACATGCTATTCTTTGTTCCTTGGACCTTGGAGGCTTGGCTCAGTGATTGTCCCCTTTGGATTCAATCCTCTGAGGTATCCAAGTGGATTGGAGCAATTGCAATTGGCTGATTTTGGCAAATCGAGCCAAAATGCAAATTCTGCCTTGCTTTGACAGATTTCAGCAAGGCAACTTGCCAATGTTGTATCTCATGATGTAGGTTGAATTTGGCAATGTTCTTGGCCATTTTGGAAAGCTCTTACATGATACAACTGTTTGAACAAGTTTGATTTTGATCTCTTTTGATTCCAAGTGAAAAATCCCCCTACATTTGGCAAAAAGTGAAGCAGAATTCTAACTTAGTGAAAATTTCACTAAGTGTTGGAAAAAGTGACATTTTCACTTTTCAGCCACTTTGATCACTCCATAACTCAAAATCCTTAATGAATTGGAATGACTTGTAGTTGAAGTTTTTGTAGGTGATAATGAGGGATACAAATATATCTTTGGATGAGAAAAAATGGCCTTGTGGTTTAGGAGTTATGGTCCTCCAAAGTTGGTACCTTTGCCACTTTATTTTTAACTTAGAAAAATTTCTAAGTTTTATGGTTACCCCTTTTACAAGTTATCTCACTTTTCTTGATTTTTCTTGATGAATGATGATTCAAATCATACATTAACATCATTTTAGGGTTAAAAATCCATTTTGGTGAAAAATCTCAAAAAGTCAAAGTTGACTTTTGTGCACAGTTGACTTTTTATCAGATGAATTCCAAACTGTGCAATTCTTCAGGAAATCATGTCCTTGACCTAAATCAAACTTGATGGACATGTTCCATGGGTGTCATAGGGTATATTCAATCATGTATTAGGGTTTGGGAGCATGTCCAGGTCAAAAGTCAAAGTTACAGTTGACTTTTCCCTTAAAACCCTAATTGTGGTGCAGATGAAAATGAAACTTGTTGCTCAAGCTTCTTGGATCAATCCATTGTTCCAAATGGATCAATATGGTGTATTAGAGACCCTCAAATCATCTCTTGAGGTCTTGGCTCATGGTTTGTCACAAAAGTCAACTTAGGGGTGAATTAGGTCAAGAAACCCTAATTCCTGATTTTTGATGAATGCATCCCCTGAGGCAAAATTGACTTGATGCATGGGTTCATGAGGTTCCATGAAGTATATTAGGTCATGTTTTGGATCATTGCCTTGTGCCCAGATGAAAATTTTCCATCTAGAGGCCCTGGTCGACCAAAACCCTAATTTGGTGACACTGTCGATCTTGAGACTTGATCCACCTAGAAGGGAGCAGCCTTGTGCTTAATCCTTGAAGTGGGAGTCCTTTTTGATTCATTGTGGATGTTTGAGAGATTAGACAAGTTGAAGATCATGTCATTTCTTGATTGATCCTTTGTCTAAGCACTCAGAGAGGGCTTGAAACCCTAATTTTGATTGTATTGGATGCTCACCCATCTTTGGGGAGACTGATGAAGAATGATGGTTCATCCATATTATGATGATGATTTTCACAATGATGGGAAATCTAAGTGGTCAAAATTTGGGGTATTACAGATGTCCCTATTTAATCTTCTTGGACCCGAAGGTATGAATGACGAAGGTATTCGAGCATTCGGGGTGCAAGAGGATTAAATATCGGAATATCCGAAATTTTGATGGTGGTTATGAATGGTAGCTTACGCATTCATCTTATTTAGCTAAGCAATGATGCTTAGAAAAGGTAAACTTCCCCTCGATCCTGGTCTTCAGCCAAGGAACTGGTCTCAGTTTTCTTTTGAAATAAACCTCCCCTCGTTCTTGGTTTCCTACCAAGAACTGGTCTTAGTTTCTGATATAAACTTCCCCTCGATCCTGGTTTCTCACCAAGGAACTGGTCTTAGTTTCTGATTTAAACTTCCCCTCGATCCTGGTTTCTTACCAAGGAACTGGTCTTAGTTTCTTTTGGTCAATAAACTATACTGACAAGGGACGCTATTCGTAGCTGCTTTCCTTCAAACTTCTCGCCGAATTTTCCTGGGGAGATGCCATTTGGGTGAAAAAAGTTTTGATGTCAGACTTGCTGGGGAACCCATTCGTCTGAGTTGTAGAGGTACACAAACTTCTCTGTTTTGGAGACGCCATTTGTCGATTCTACTGGGGAAAGCGAGTCTCTTGAGAGACTGTTTTCGTTTGGGGTTACATCATACTTTTCTCGGGATCTTCCCGGAGAAATGCCATATGATGGGATCCAATTTTGAGGTGCCGATGACCTTCTCATCAACGACTTTTTGGAGAAATACTGATGTACTGCCGAATCTCTGATCACGAGGCTTTCTCTGTGGATTTTCCTTAATCCGGGAAAGCAAGGATATCATCTTCAATGGCGAAGAGTGACATCTATTGAAGGTTCTCTGATCTTTCAGAGGTTCAAGTTATCAAAGTGGTTAAGTGTCGACTCTGATCTAAAGATACACTGGTGGCGAGATTGTGCAGACGCAACACTTCCTGACGAGGAAAGAACTGACAAACTCGATTGAGAAAACTGTTTATCACTAGGGGACAAGACCGACTCAAGTGATAGTGATGCAATACGAAATGCGAACGCAAATAAAATGCATGAAGTATGTATGTTTATGCTGACAAAACAGACGCGACATACAGACTAATGGATGAACACAATTGGATACTCGGCCATCGCGTGGCGAAGAAGTACCGTTGATTCGAAATAGCAATTTCACCTTGCTTAGGAGAGATAGTCCCGTTGGGAGCTATGTTGATCGGGCTTAGGAGATGAGAACTCGGCCGAGGATGTCAGACGAAACAAGGTCTCTGACACAGTTGATCCTTCATTCAGGCATACTGGCTTAGAAGGAGTACTTTGATTCTGCACTTTGAAGTTCGCTTACTTCGGGAGAAGCAATCGATGTTCTTCTGATGTTCAACAGTCAAAAGAAATTGCCATCTTTATTTTAAAAGCAGAAAAAGTTTTAACAAGTAAATTCATTTTTGTTTTATTTCAAGAATCGCTGATTAAGTTTAAACAACGTCGTTCTGTAAAGCTAAAACAAGTAAAGAATTACAAACAAAAGCACAAGGGCTCAAATTTTATTGATAAGATGGAAATCAGCCAAACGCGTGATTCCAAAGAGTATATACAAAGTTAGAAAATGGTAATTTACAGGGAAAAGGGCTACGTTAAAACATAACGACCACTATCCTTCTACCAACTTTGAATTCGGGGCATCCTGAGTTTCCGTCGAAGATGACCTTTGACTGGAGATTTCCTCCGATAGATGATGTAACTACTGCTGCTGAGGGACTTGCCTCTGTTGAACATAGTTACTTGCCATTATCCCTAATTTTTGCCTGGATTGTACTATGAGATTTCCAATCCATCGGGATGATTTTTTTCATGTCTCTAACTTTTGCCTGGACCGCCCTTTCGGGTTTTCAATCCACCGAGACGTTTTTTTTTTTAGTTTAGGCGAAGTATTTCTTGACTACATCAACATTCGTGGGGTAGGCAAATTCCTCTCCGTCCATGGTTGCAAGTCTCAAGGCGCCACCTGAGAAAGCTTTCGTGACCACATATGGGCCATCATAATTCGGGGTCCATTTGCCTCGCGAATCAGTGAGAAACGATTCTATCTTCTTGAGCACGAGGTCTCCTTTTCTGAAAACACGAGGTCGGACCTTTTTGTCGAACGCCCTCTTCATTCTCTATTGATACAGCTGACCGTGGCATAGTGCCGTGATTCTCTTCTCTTCGATCAGGTTCAGTTGGTCGTGTCGACTTTGACACCATTCAGCTTCGGTGAGCTGAGCTTCCATCAATACCCTGATTGACGGGATCTCTACTTCTATGGGGAGCACTGCTTCCATGCCATATACTAGAGAGAAAGGGGTAGCCCCTGTTGAAGTGCGGACAGATGTGCGATAATCGTGAAGAGCAAAGGGTAGCATCTCGTGCCAATCTTTATAGGTTACAACCATCTTTTGAACGATTTTCTTGATGTTCTTGTTAGTCGCTTCTACCGCTCCGTTCATCTTGGGTCGGTAGGAAGATGAGTTATGGTGTTCAATCTTGAACTCTGCACACAACTCTTTCATCATCTTATTGTTCAAGTTAGATCCATTACCAGTAATGATCTCGCTTGGAACACCATAACGGCAGATGATATTGTTTTTGATAAATCGGACCACCACTTGTCGGGTTACATTGGCGAATGACGCTGCTTCGACCCACTTGGTGAAATAATCAATGGCTACCAGGATGAACCGATGTCCGTTTGAAGCCTTGGGGTCAATCATACCAATCATATCGATTCCCCATATGGAAAATGGCCACGGGGAAGAAAGAACTTTGAGATGTGATGGCGGTACATGAATTTTGTCGGAGTATATCTGACACTTGTGACACCTCCTCATGTACTTGTAGCAGTCAGATTCCATGGTCAACCAATAATACCCGGCCCTGAGAATTTTTCTCTCCATTGTGTGTCCGTTGGCATGAGTGCCAAAGGATCCTTCATGAATTTCTTTCATGAGCACGTCTGCTTCTGGTCTGTCGACGCATCGGAGCAAGACCATGTCAAAATTTCTCTTATAAAGAGTGTCACCGCTCAGGAAGAAGTTTCCAGCCAATCTTCTGAGGGTTTTCCTGTCTTTTCTAAGTGCCCCAGATGGGTACTCTTGTTTCTGAAGGAAGCATTTGATATCGTGATACCAAGGTCTGTCGGATATGACTGCTTCAATCGCGAAGATGTAAGCGGGCCGTTCAAGGCGCATGATGTCGATCTTAGGTATGTCATTCCATCGACCTACACTAATCATGGAAGAGAGAGTGGCTAATGCATCAGCCATGTGATTCTCATCACGAGGGATGTGATGAAACTCAACTCTATTGAAGAAAGGTAACAACCTTCTTGCATAGTCTTTGTAAGGAATCAATCCTGATTGGTATGTGTTCCAATCTCCTTTTATCTGGTTAATAACCAATGCTGAATCGCCGTATACGTCCAAGTTTTTGATCCTTAAATCAATCGCTTCTTCGAGACCCATGATACATGCTTCGTATTCGGCCTCGTTGTTCGTACATTTGAACGTAAGTCTGGCAGTGAAAGGAATGTGGGAACCCTGAGGGGTAACAATGATTGCCCCAATTCCATTTCCATAATGATTGACTGCCCCGTCAAAGATAAGTCCCCACTGGGAACCTGGTTCTGGCCCTTCACTGGGTAGCGGTTCATCGCAATCTTTCATCTTTAGATACATGACATCTTCGTCTGGGAAGTCAAACCCGATTGATTCTTGATCGTCAATCGGTTAATGAGCCAAATGATCGGCTAAAATACTTCCTTTAACGGCTTTCTGAGCATGGTACTCTATGTCATATTCTGATAGTAACATCTGCCAACGGGCAATCCTTCCCGTGAGAGCAGGTTTTTCGAAAACGTACTTGATTGGATCCATTTCGGAGACCAACCAAGTAGTATGACGAATCATGTACTGGAGAAGACGTTTGGCTGCCCAAGCCAAAGCGCAGCAAGTTTTCTCAAGCATTGTGTACCGAGTCTCGCAGTCGGTGAATTTCTTGCTTAGATAGTAAATGGCAGACTCTTTCCTTTTAGTTTCGTCTTGTTGGCCAAGTACACATCCCATTGAGTCCTCTAGGACTGTGAGGTAAATGATCAGTGGTCTTCCTTCCACTGAAGGTGATAGAATCGGAGGATTCAACAGATATTCCTTGATACTGTCGAAGGCGGTTTGGCAATCTTCTGACCAAACGCAATCCTGGTTCTTTTTCAATAACTTGAAAATTGGCGCACAAGTGGCGGTCATAAGGAATATGAATCTGGAGATGTAGTTCAAACGTCCCAGGAATCCTCTGACTTGTTTTTCAGTTTTCGGAGAAGGCATTTCTTGAATGGCCTTGACCTTGTCAGGATCAACCTCAATCCCTTTCTGGCTGACGATGAACCCTAGTAGTTTCCCTGAACGGACACCGAATGTGCACTTGTTGGGATTCAAGCGGAGCTTGAATTTTCTTAGACGTTCGAACAATTTTGACAGATGTTCAACGTGCTCATCCTCTGTTCTTGATTTTGCAATCAAATCATCGACATACACCTCGATTTCTTTGTGTATCATGTCATGAAACAGAGTAGTCATGACCCTTTGATAGGTTGCCCCGACATTCTTCAAACCGAACGGCATTACCTTGTAACAAAAGGTACCCCATGGGGTAATGAACGAAGTTTTCTCCATGTCTTTCGGCGCCATTTTGATCTGGTTATAGCCCGAGAATCCATCCATGAAGGAGAATACTTTGAACTTTGTTGTGCTGTCAATCAACATGTCAATGCGTGGTAAAGGAAAGTCGTCCTTTGGACTTGCCTTGTTTAGATCTCTGTAATCAACACACATTCTGACCCTTCCGTCCTTTTTGGGAACGGGTACGATGTTGGCTAACCATTGAGGATATTCAGATGTAGCGAGAAAACCCGCATCGATCTGTTTCTGTACCCCCTCTTTGATTTTGATAGCCATGTCCGGGTGAGTGCGTCTCAACCTTTGCTTTACTGGCGGACATTCCGATCTCAACGGTAAGTGATGTTCCACGATGCTGGTATCCAACCCTGGCATATCTTGGTAGGACCAAGCGAATACATCGGGGAATTCTTTGAGAAGCTTTATCAAACCCTCTCTGGCAGTTGCACTGAGCAATGCTCCGATCCTGATTTCTTTTCTCTCTTTTTCTGAACCCAAGTTTACCATTTCCAATGGTTCTTTGTGAGGTTCAATTGACCTTTCCTCTTGTCTGAGTAGTCGGGAGATCTCTTCTGGAATTTCGTTGTCATTTTCTTCTTCAGCCTCGAATACCGGGAACTCAAAGTTGGAAGAAGGCATCGGATCGTGTGTTTCAACGGGGTATAAAACAAGCAATCTGCATGACGTGATGATTCGTGTTTAGAAGAGATAGAGAAAATGCAAGTGTGTGCAGTGTTTTGATTTTACTGCTTGTTTTTATTATTGAATGTTTTTTTTTAGGATTACCATTTTCTGAAAAAGCAAAAAGAGAAAACAGCAATTAATGCGGAAATTACAGAACGACATTATTTTATTAATGAACAAGTGGAATCTTGAAACTACAGCCCTATAAAACAAAACTCTGCCGCTTTGGGCAAAGCGAAGAGAGAAATTTACAAAAAGCGAGCCCTATCAAAACATCAGTTTCACCTGGGCAGGGTGAAAGGCTTAAAGATGGCAATTACTTTGACTGACGAACGACCCTCGGAACCTCAACGGTAACCCATTGGCGGCGAACTCCTCGGTGAATCATAAAGTCTGGCACCTTCCTTGATTTGTCTTTAGAAATGACGCTGATTTCTGGTGGAGTAGGATCATTGGAATCTGTCTCCCAGGCAGAATTATCGTAGGAGGATTCCTCTGTTGCATTTTGCATAGCATTGGTGCTCTCAGCTGCATCTCGCCATCCAGTTGACTGGATATCTTCGAGCCTAATACGAGAGCTTTCGGGAGCGGTGTACTTGACCATAAAGTCGTATTTTCCACTTGGTTGTCCCAGAGTGTCCCAAATTTCTTTGGAACTGGAGGAGTCATCTCTCTTAATGACGTTGACCTCAGGAAAAGCATAGTTGATGAATTCTAGTCCTGCAAACGTTGCGAATTCATCTTCATGTTGAGTAGTTTCCGAATGACCTGAGTGTTGATCCCATGACATGGCGGGGACACAGGTATTCTGTTCAATGATGCTCAGTTGAGTTTCATTACTCGGCTGACTTTCTTGCCCCAAGTTTCCTGGGTAAGGCTGCCACATTGGCAGACCATCCATCAGGCCATAGTAATTGTGATCAAAGTTTTCTTTCATCGGAGTGTCATCCTCTAATGAATTTGGCGGAGCACGGCATCCTTTCGGATCACAATCTCCATAGATCGTTTCGACATCTGATCTTGGTATAAATCTCGGACTTTCTGTAGGAAAGCAAAAAGGCATAGGCACCTCTTCCTGAGACATATAGCCGTCCTTATTAAGGTAGGACTTCCATTCTTCATCTGTGTCAGAGGGATCTTCCTCATTGATAGCATGAACTGTCTGAGACACTGGGTGAAGAAAACCTCCACTGTGGAAGAAGTTTTTGAAGGGGATGAAGACTTTCATCGTTGGCGGCTGTCTGAGTACAGGTTGCAGAAAAACCAAGACCCTTCTTTGTTTTATTGTCAATAGGAATGACAAGCCGTCCCCATCCTTTCGTATCGGTACTCTCGACCACTTTGATAGCATCTTTGTATAAAGAAATTGAAGTTCCTTCTTCGGATTGATCGTTCTTGCTCACTGATAGTGCTTGGAACTGAGTTCCAATAACCTCCTCGGGTTCTACACAAATAGATGATGATAGGTTACTCACAAGCAAGGCTTGTTCCCCACAAACCGTGACAAGTTGATCGTTCTTGACAAACTTTAGCTTTTGGTGGAGGGTTGAAGTAACCGCTCCAGCCTGATGTATCCAAGGTCTTCCTAATAAACAACTGTATGTTGCCCGGATGTCCATGACCTGGAAAGTGATTTGGAAAGTGTGAGGACCAATAGTTATGGGAAGATCAACTTCGCCGATAACTATTTTTCTGGATCCGTCGAATGCTTTGACGACGACCTCGCTGACTCTCATCGGAGGGCCCTTAAATGATAATTGCGTCAAAGTGGACTTCGGCATAACATTCAGGGCTGACCCTGTGTCTACCAGTACGTTGGCTAAAGCATCGCCCTGGCAGTTAACTGTAATGTTGAGCGCCATGTTATGACGGCGACCCTCTTCAGGTAATTCTTCATCACTAAATCCCAAATTATTGCAGGAAGTGATGTTAGAGACAATGCTATCGAATTGTCTGATTGTTACATCCTGTTCCACAAAGGCTTGCTCCAAGACTTTCTGTAGAGCCTCCCTGTGGGCTTCTGAACTGAGTAACAGCGATAATACTGAGATCTTTGAAGGAGTCTGTAACAGTTGATCAATAATGTTATATTCACTCCTTTGGATGAGCTTTAGCATCTCATCTTTGTCTTTTGAAAAGTCGGGATTACCAGATTGACTGACTGGTGGATCAGGAATTTCTGCCTGAAGTTCCTTTTCTTTGTTGGATTCTCCAACCCCTCGGTTGAAGATTCGACCACTCCGTGTTACACGACTGATGTCTGCAATATTCACGACGGAGGGTAATGGAATTTCCTTTCCATTCTCGATTATTGTTGCACCATATTTGTAAGGGATTGCCTTAGCTGATTCATACGGTAGTGGCCCCGGTAGATAGATGACTATGGGAACCTTCTGATTTTTCTGACCATCATAAGTAATCTCGATCCGTTCCTGGTTGGGAACTTTAGATTCGTCAAGTAGAGGAATGATGGCAAAAACATCCCTGGTCCTATGATGACTAGAGATTGTGACAACATCCTCAACTTGATCGGCGAGGTAGTTCGGCGTCCAGTTGATGGGTCCAGAACCTGGATATGGACGAATTTCTCCATGATCGACCTGATCCTGAAGAGCTGCTCTCACAAGGTAACACCCTTGATTACTTTCCGAACAGACGCTACAACTGTCATAGTTGTGTGGTGGCACCTGGCCACGCCCACTTTGAATACAATGTAACCTCACTAGGTTACCTTCCATTGATCGGACATCCTGACTTTGACGACGAGTAGGATTCCTGTTATTGATACTAATTTGCTGAGTATCTTCATCCATGTAGATTGGCATCCACCAGTGATTTAACAAATGCTGAAGTGCCTCCTGGACAAGGGTACAACCTCGATCGTTTTCGCAACCCGCTTTACAGTTTTGGTAATCATGTGATATTAAGAATCCGAGTCGGACCTGCTCAGCATGTAACTCTACCAGGTTGGTATTCATTACGCGGATATCAAAGATCTGAACCACGTTGATTTGATAGGAGTTCCTATCATGGTAGTCTTGGATCCATCCAAGATCCATCTGACGCTGGAGGGCCTCTTGTATGAAAGAGCATCCCTGTTTGTTTACCGAGCAAATCAGACAGGAACTGTAATCGTGCCGCAGCAGATTATGATACTGGTTTTGCCTTGAGTACATCACCACCAAGTTGACATTCATCGCACAGATGTCGTGGTTTTGAATGACGTTGGAATTCGTGTAAACCATGTTAACTCCACGAACTCGGTGCTCTTAGATCCATCCAAGATCCATTTGTTCCTGTAGAGCTGCTTGCACTATCGAACATCCTTGGTTATCTTTAGAGCAGATATCACACTGGTGATAATTATGAGGTGGCACATGGCCATATCCACTCTGTCTACAATGCATCTTGACCAGATTGGTCCCCAATAAGAGTACATCGTGAATTTGATAGACATTGTTAGTCTCTTTCTCAATCAGATTGACTGCAGCTTTCTCGTGTTGAGGCAGCGGGTTCGTGAGAACATTAGGGTTCGTATCTTTGAAAGATAAGAGCCCGCTCCTAACATGTTTTTGCACGTCGGATTTGAAATTGAGGCAAGTCTCAATGTTATGCCCTGAACCTCCTTGATGATAAGGGCATGTTTGATCCACCTTAAACCAGAAAGGCGGATTTTCCAGAACTGAAAGGGGAGACTTAGTCTGGATGTGCCCCTTGGCTAGCAGTAACGGAAACAGTTCTGCGTACGTTACAGGTATAGGATCAAATCCTGATGGCCGTGTTGTACGGTTGTTGTTATATGGAGGACGAGCCTGTTGAAGAGGCTGTTGTGTCCTTTGTTGGTCAGGTTGGCTCTGCACAACCTGAGGTTGATACATAGGAACAGGCGCGGGGCCGATAGCAGGAGTAACAGCTGCTACTGGCTGATAGCGTTGCCTTTGCTTTCCGAGAGAGATATTCCCAATATCTTGCTCTTTTTTCTTAGGGAGAGCACTACCATATTTTTTAGTACCGCTCGTCGATCCAGTGTCTTTTACCAAACGTCCTTCTCGAACGGCTTCCTCAAGACGTACACCCATACCGACCATCTCGGTGAAATCACTGGGCGCACTGGCAACCATTCGGTCATAGTAAAACGAGCGGCAATTTCACGCCACCTTTGAGCATACTCCTTAAAGGTTTCCTTTTCCTTTTGCGACATTGATCTGAGTTGATCTCTGTCGGGTGCCATGTCCAAATTGTATTTGTATTATTGGACGAAGGCAATACCAAGATCTCTGAATGTGCTGGTCGTAGTACGGTTTAAACCCATGTACCATTTAAGTGCGGCACCGGTTAAACTATCCTGGAAGTAGTGAATCAGCAGGTCCTGATTCTCCGTCTGAGCTGACATCCGCCGAGCGTACATCACCAGATGGCTCTGAGGGCAAGAGTTACCCTTGTATTTTTCAAAGTCGGGCACTTGGAATTTGTGCGGGACTTTTACATTTGGGACCAAGCAGAGGTCTGCGGCGTCCTTTCCAAATAGATCCTGACCGCGAATGGCTTGCAGCTCTTTCTGCATTTCCAGGAACTGTTCCTGGAATTCCTCCATTTTGTCAAACATAGTTTCCTTCTTACCAGAAGGTGTCTGTGGAATTTGTCCTTCCGGGACAGTGTGCACCACAGGGGGTGGTACCGTGACTACGGCAGTAAGTCTTGGCGCCTCCCGAAGTTTGTAACCTTCAGGAGTCTTCAACATGCCCCCGGCATCTTCGCTTTCCCGAAGTTTGTAACCTTCAGGCCTAGCGGCTTCTGTTGTGATTCCCTGATCTTCAGTGATCGGCGGAACATATCCTTCCGGGATATAGTTAACAGGCATGCCCCAAGGACGATCTTTCGGTATCTGATACCTAGGATCATACCTCTCCACTACGGGCATTAAGGTGATCTCTGAGATCATAGTTCTTTATAGCTGAGCTTCTGCCATGGCTTGCATGTCGTTATGAAGATTTCTCATATCCTCTCTCAGAGCGTTGATCTCTTCTTTCAACTCTCTATTTTCTTCCTCAAGATCATCCATCTTTTTCTGAAGATTGGCCCGAGTATTATACGAATGAGACAGTTTGACTCTAGAATCGAGACATAAACGTGAGATTCGTAGGGAAGAAGAATACGCGATGTGAGAATGATGAATGCAATGATTATATTAATTGTTTTTTTGGTTTAATCAAAATAAACTTCGACAATTAGATTGCAAATATCAAACAGTGGGGAAACCCCTTTTTATTGAAATTCAAAGGATTACAGAAATGGAAATACAGTAGATTACAAAGTGCAGAAACAGAAACCTAAACTAATGGGTCCCGAGTCCTCTTCTTTGACCGGGGCGCTTGGGCCGTTGCCGGGTTGTCATTCCTTTGCCAAGTGAAAGGAGTGAGCAAATTCCTTTGGTCATCTTGATTCTCTGCAGCATGCTGCTCCAAAATTTCAATCAGAGCATCTTTCTCTTTTAGTAGTTGCTGTATTCTGATGCACTCTACGTCGAGGGTGCGGTACTTGTTCTTCCAAGACCTTCTTTCCTTTTGAACTTTGTTGAGAGTAACCTGAAGCTTTTCAGTTTCAGTCATGAAGTACATGACAGTTTCCCTCGGTGGAAGAATTCTGTAACGAGGATAAGGCATCTTTAGCTCGAGAGCTCTGGTTTGTACCCAATGGAGATAAGGCTCCACCGAGACACAGTCCGGTTCTCCCAGAGACTCTCGTCCTTTCTTATGAACCTGTTTCCAAGCATGCACTATTTCCATCTTTAGTGCTCTGTCACTTTCTCCTTCTTTGAAGAAAAGACCTTCCAGATGAACACCCAGTGGGATGTGTCTCATCGGGTATCCAAATTGACGAAGAACCAATATCGGATGATAGTTGATTCCTCCTTTAGTTCCTATGAGGGGTACGCTGGGGAAGTTTCCACAACGGTCAATGATTTTGATTCCCTCATAAATCCTATTACACCAATCTATATCAGAGTTGGTGAGGGACATGATCTTCTGCGACCAACGTAAGACACTCTTGCAATCCCAAAAAGCGGCAGACTTGGGCAAGTGAGAGATAAACCACTTGTAAAGCAAAGGTACACAACATGTGATCTCCCCTCCGCTGTATAAATTTCCTAAGTGTACAGAATGATACGCATCTGCGAGCAAAGTCGGCACAGGGTTTCCAATGAGAAAAACCTTAATGGCGTTGATATCGACGAAGTTATTGATGTTGGGAAACAAAAATAACTCGTAGGTGAGCAAGACAAAGATGCTTTCAAAAGCAGTCTTGTTCCCTATACTAGTGAAGTACAGAGCTTTCTTTGTCAAAAACTGGGTTGGCAAACCTTGGATGCCACCCATAGTAATCATGTGAGTCTTGACCTCAGACTCGTCCAAATGAATTGCTATTGCAATAGTCTGATTCTTTGGAATTTCTTCCAGTCCAGAAAATGGAGCTCGATCAGTGATATGTAAATTAGTCAGATGAGAATACTCCTCCAACGTTGGTGATAGCTGGTAATCCGGGAATGTGAAACAATGATAAACCGGATCGTAGAACTGAATGAGCGCATCCATGATTCCCTTAATCACATGGACTCTTAACAGTGGTAGTAAACCGCCGTGCTTGGCTCTGAAAGCCTCTGGGTTAACGATCATCCTCGCTAACTTTCTCAAATCCCCTAGTTTTGGAACCTTGAAGGTATACTGGTGAGTTCTCCTTCTACCGAAATCCATTAGCGTAATCTTTTTCTCTGATATTTGCAATCACAGTCTTAGTTTAATTTTGAAAAACAGAGAGACTAGAAGAGAAGTTTTTTGAATGTTTTAATGTTTTATTAAATGAATGCATGAATGCAGCACACAAAAACATAGAAAAAACATGGGGTCAAAGGGTCGTTGTCATGAAGTCAAGGCTCTACCCAACCCCAAAGGTTTATACTAGGGTGATTTTTGTACCTGTACTCATTATCATCAGCTCCTCCCAGGAAGGCAGACAACAAACGGATCGCCAGCGAGTTGTGTGCAATCTTAGAGTAAGTGTTATTCACCGAGAATAGATCACCAGCCTCAAATGAGGGTAGTATCGCGTAACAGCTATTTCCGATAGCTTCCGCACTACGAAAAAGGTTGGCTTTTCTTAAGTGTATACTCATTCTGTCCACATACGGCATCACCCGCATTCCCATTAGCAGAAAAATAAACATGTATAGTAATTAGGAAAAGCAGTATATATATATTTGTCCTAATCATCCTAGACTTATAAAGCTATGAATCTTAAGTTCCTGATAGAAATGGGTTCCCCGGCGGAAGCCCCAATCTGTGGTTCCCTGCCTAAGAGATGGACCAGCATAGGTCAATCTTTCTCTTCGGTAGAGTTCCCATTTTCCGTAGAAAACGGGGATGATGCCCTAAGGCAGAAAAGGAGACTCCCCAGCAGAGTCGCCATTTGTGTAAATTTTCACACAAGAGAAGTAGAAAGAAAGGAACGGGCCCCACGGTGGGCGCCACTTTTCTGTAGCGAGCGATTTTAGACGCGGTTCTTAAGCGCTGGTCGCTCTCTGCGGTTGAGCTTAAAACTACAGGTCGATTCATTTTTTATCCTATTGTGAGCTGAATAAGGAAGGGAAATAGATGTCTCCAATTAACCCTGCTTGCATACTGAATTTAAACAGCGGTCTGTTAGGTTACGGATGCTATCAATGTAGGGGGGCCTTTGTACTGGTTATTCGTATTTCGCCAATACAGGTTCTTTCTTTCTTTTTTTCTAGGCAAAGGGTTTCTGGCGGGGAATAAGGATTAGGATGTTAGGACTGGTGCTTTTGAATTACTGCTTTTGATTGATGGGGATATGGGATTTGGGTTTTTTGTTGATTGCACTCGCTAAGATCTTTTCTTTCGATCTTATGCCTACGTATTCCCGTTTACCGAAACAGGGAAATCAGAGCATTCGTAGTTCCTCCTATTCTATGGGAGGATATTGGTTTTTGGTGTCTTGTTCAAAGCCCAAGACGTGAAGCGAAAGGTGATTTGTATCTTGTTCAAAGCCCAAGATGTGAAGCTGAAAGGTCTATTTGTGTCTTGTTCAAAGCCCAAGATGTGAAGCTGAAAGGTCTATTTGTGTCTTGTTCAAAGCCCAAGACGTGAAGCTGAAAAACCTCGACTTTAGAGAGAATTTGTCATCTCTAAAGAGGGGGAAGGAGAATTACTTTAACTGGGATACGCGGATCCGAGCAATGCCATAATTTCCGAAGAAAGGGTTTTAACCTGAAGGAGAAGACTTTAACTCAGTGTAGAACAATGCCATCTTTCCTTAGGAATTTATTATGCTAAAAGAGGGACAATGGCATAGATATAGATGATCCAGAGGCTTGCCGCTTACAGCGATTAGATGAAGGAGTTGTTGATGTTTGTGTACTGTGAACATGGCACAGCTTTGATGCTAAAAGATTGATTGGATCAACCAGTGGTTTTCTTATATGAAGCCTAAGAGGAGGCTAATTTCTGCTAGGAAAATCATTATACAAAGCCTAAGAGGAGGCTATTTTGTGTCTCGTACAAAGCCCGAGAGAGAGGCTAAAGGTTTTTGACCCAGTGGGGCATATCGTTATACAAAGCCTAAGAGGAGGCTAGAAAAGAGTTCGACTCTTGCTTAAGGGATTTATATCTCGTACGAGGCCCGAGATGGAGGCTATTGTAACTGTTTCAGTTGAGTGACAGATCCAATATACTGATTTAAAAGAGAAAATCAGTTCTTATATGAGCAACACTGTACTCAGGGATTTAATTTGAGGATCAGGGGTATTTCCTTCTCTTTGAGGAAACAGGAAATCCAAAGGGTATTGAGACTGTCCGAGTCTGCGGGTTTCCTTCCTATTTAACGAAGGGTGCTTTGAGAATGTCTTTGAGACTCAAGGAAGTTAGACTGTCCGTGTCTAGAGTTTTATCTTTGGTACTATGCTTTGAGAAACAGTAGTAGACTCTATGAAAGGACTGTTCTATGAGGATGACTAGGTTCTGTTCCTATACCTCTAGGAGGTCGTCGGGACAATTTGTACGAAGCCCAAGAGGAGGCTGGAAACTTTTAAGAAGCCGACGGGTCCTTGTACTAAGCCCAAGAGGAGGCTATCATTCCCGGAGGAAGAGATCGTTATACGAAGCCTAAGAGGAGGCTGTGAATACTTCTAAGAAGCTGTAGGGTCCTTGAATAATGCCCAAGAGGAGGCGGGGTTGCTTTTAGGAAGCTTGTGGGTCCTTGTATGATGCCCAAGAGGAGGCCGATGCTTTTAAGAAGCCCGTGGGTCCCAAACCAAAGAAAAGTTCAGGAAAACTCTTTTAGAGTTAAAACCACTGGTAAACGTGCGAGGTTTACTATCCAGTGACTTTAACTTTTAGAGAGAGTCCGAACCGTTCGGCGGTTTGAAGAAATTCAAGAGAAGTTTCACCGAGAATAATTTATCTCCGGGGGATAGAATTTCTTGACGATTCCTAAGGAGGACAGCCGAAGAGAAGACTGTATCTGGTGCTCCTATTGGGGATCTAGGCGTCAATTTCTACGAATAAATGAAAAGGCGTCACCTAGTTCTAGACGTAGTTGCCGGGGAAACTCGAAATATCTATACTATTATTACACAGTAGATATGAGCTTATGAAAGGAGACTTACAGTGAGCAGCCCCACAATACAGTTTATAATATGAAAGCAGTAAATGAAAGTGATAACCACTTACTCGGTTGTAGAGCTTCCATGTTGTTTGGTTAGTTGTTCAACAAAGAAAGATTGAAAACAACAGTATATTCAAAATCAAAGGAGAAAGTGCTTTGAAAAAGAAAGATTTGGGGCTTACAGCTCAAGGAGAGGCCCAGAGTTTTATCAGTGAGCGCACTGTTTGAATTTGTACAGCGGGACTTATACAAGTGATTGTGGCCCAAAAATGGTTTTCTGTACAAAGGGATGGGTCTTACACTCTCTCAAGAGGCCCAAAAAGGTTTAAAGGAAAAAGAGTGGGGCTTATAACACGAGGGTAGGCCCAAATGATTTTTAAAAATGGCGATCGCGCCGAGGTTTTCTTTTAACGTAGAGGGACTTATACAATAAGTGAGGCCCAAAATGTTTTGGTTAAAAGGGGGATTGGGTCTTACACTCTAATAGAGGCCCAAAAATGTTTTGAAAATGATTTATGAGGGTTGAATTAATCCAAAACCCTAATTTGTTTTCAAAAAGTATTTAATTGAATAAAAATTCAATTAAAATGATCAAAAATTGTTTAACACATGGAAAACAAATTGTGATCTTGGATTAATGCTTCAAAAATTAAGTATTGACCTACAAAATAATTAGAAAGCATTAAAAGTTGCAAAATCAATGTAGAAAAAATATTTAAAATGCCAAAAACAATCAAAATATTAATTCTTTACAAAAATATCAATTATATGAAATAAATAATATTTTTGGGATTTTTTGATAAAATAAAATATTTTAACATTTTTGTGAATTATTAAAAAAAGAATCAACTCAAAATCATTAAAACTCAGAGAGAAATTAATTTTTGAATCAATTAAACAAAATCACAAAATTCAAATATTCAAATATATGAAAATGGCGCCAAGAACACGCGCGTTTTTTCAGTTTGCCCAGATTTGCATTTTCCATCCAATATCACTGAATACGTAATTATAACATGCAATCCACATATCATTATGCTCGTCTCAACCTCACGATCATGTTTATGTACTTTAATTTTATTTAAATTAAACATACAATAAGAAATCACGAAGAAACCTCAAGAACCCTAATTTCTGCATGAAGGCTAGGATTTTTTATACACGGTTCAAACAATGCAATTAATTGAGGGAAAACATTCCATGCATGATTATGAACATATGGCCAAATTATTGTGCGAGGAAATATGCATAGATTGAGAGATGCCCAAGTTTAGGCTTACCTTCAAGTCGTGACAGCAAGAGCAGATGTGATTTTGAGTTGGAGGTGTTACAGACAAGTTGTGATGATCTGGACAGCTTCCCTACACCATATGGAGTGTGTTTGAACACTTGGATTGAATTGAAATGGACTGGATCAGTTTATGGCATCTCAGCTGCAACTTCACTTCAAACTTGTGTGGATGGCAAGTGATTTTGAGATTTTGATGTTCCAGATGTTATGTGAGTGTTTGATCAGCTCATATGTGATGTATGTGAGGTGTGTGAGTGATTGGTTTGTGCAGAATTGCTCTCAAACTCAAAACCCGATAGCTGCCTTGCTAAGAAAGGCATTTTTGCCAAGAGAAAGATATTTTGAGGAAAGCATCTGTTAGATGGCTTTGGTGTACTTAAACTGACCACAATTGAGCTCTATTTATAGTAGAGCAAGTTTGTTTTGCAAGGAATAGTACATGGCAGCTGGTAAGTAGGTTTCCTCAATGTTGGCCAATGGAAATGAAAGTCTCCTCTAGCCATTGACTAGAGGTTAGGGCACAGAGCTTTGGTCCCATTGGTCTTGGATAAGTCTTGACTGATTTCAGATGAGAATGGCTCAGTCCATGCCACCTTGATGGTTCCATTGAATGCCTCATTCCAAATTTGAAGTCTTGTCCCTATTTTGGCCATTCTTGGTTCAACATGCTATTCTTTGTTCCTTGGACCTTAGAGGCTTGGCTCAGTGATTGTCCCCTTTGGATTCAATCCTCTGAGGTGTCCAAGTGGATTGGAGCAATTGCAATTGGCTAATTTTGGCAAATCGAGCCAAAATGCAAATTCTGCCTTGCTTTGACAGATTTCAGCAAGGCAACTTGCCAATGTTGTATCTCATGATGTAGGTTGAATTTGGCAATGTTCTTGGCCATTTTGGAAAGCTCTTACATGATACAACAACTGTTTGAACAAGTTTGATTTTGATCTCTTTTGATTCCAAGTGAAAAATCCCCCTACATTTGGCAAAAAGTGAAGCAGAATTCTAACTTAGTGAAAATTTCACTAAGTGTTGGAAAAAGTGACATTTTCACTTTTCAGCCACTTTGATCACTCCATAACTCAAAATCCTTAATCAATTGGAATGACTTGTAGTTGAAGTTTTTGTAGGTGATAATGAGGGCTAGAAATCCATCTTTGGTTGAGAAAAAAATGGCCTTGTGGTTTAGGAGTTATGGTCCTCCAAAGTTGGTACCTTTGCCACTTTATTTTTAACTTAGAAAAATTTCTAAGTTTTATGGTTACCCCTTTTACAAGTTATCTCACTTTTCTTGATTTTTCTTGATGAATGATGATTCAAATCATACATTAACATCATTTTAGGGTTAAAAATCCATTTTGGTGAAAAATCTCAAAAAGTCAAAGTTGACTTTTGTGCACAGTTGACTTTTTATCAGATGAATTCCAAACTGTGCAATTCTTCAGGAAATCATGTCCTTGACCTAAATCAAACTTGATGGACATGATTCATGGGTGTCATAGGGTATATTCAATCATGTATTAGGGTTTGGGAGCATGTCCAGGTCAAAAGTCAAAGTTACAGTTGACTTTTCCTTTAAAACCCTAATTGTGGTGCAGATGAAAATGAAACTTGTTGCTCAAGCTTCTTGGATCAATCCATTGTTCCAAATGGATCAATATGGTGTATTAGAGACCCTCAAATTATCTCTTGAGGTCTTGGCTCATGGTTTGTCCCAAAAGTCAACTTAGGGGTGAATTAGGTCAAGAAACCCTAATTCCTGATTTTTGATGAATGCATCCCCTGAGGCAAAATTGACTTGATGCATGGGTTCATGAGGTTCCATGAAGTATATTAGGTCATGTTTTGGATCATTTCCTTGTGCCCAGATGAAAAATTTCCATCTGGAGGCCCTGGTCGACCAAAACCCTAATTTGGTGACACTGTCGATCTTGAGACTTGATCCACCTAGAAGGGAGCAGCCTTGTGCTTAATCCTTGAAGTGAGAGTCCTTTTTGATCCATTGTGGATGTTTGAGAGATTAGACAAGTTGAAGATCATGTCATTTCTTGATTGATCCTTTGTCTAAGCACTCAGAGAGGGCTTGAAACCCTAATTTTGATTGTATTGGATGCTCACCCATCTTTGGGGAGACTGATGAAGCATGATGGTTCATCCATATTGTGATGATGATTTTCACAATGATGGGAAATCTAAGTGGTCAAAATTTGGGGTATTACACTGGCAAACCTTGGATGTCACCCTTGGTAGTTAGGTGAGTCCTGACCTCAGACTCGTCCAAATGAATTGCTCTTGCAATGGTCTGATTCTTTAGAATTTCTTCCAATCCAGAAAATGAAGCTCGATCTGTGATATGTAAATCGATCAGATGAGAATACTCCTCCAGCGTTGGTGCGAGCTGGTAATCCGGGAATGTGAAACAGTGATAAACCGGATCATAAAACTGAATGAGCGCATCCATGATTCCCTCAATCACATGGACTCTTAACAGTGGTAGCAAACCTCCGTGCTTGGCTCTGAAAGCCTCTGGGTTAGTGATCATCCTCGCTAACCTTCTCAAATCCTCTAGCTTTGGAACCTTGAAGGTATAACCATGAGTTCTCCTTCTACCGAAATCCATTAGTGCAATCCTTTTCTCTGATATTTGCAATCACAGTCTTAGTTTAATTTGAAAAAACAGAGAGACTAGAAGAGAAGATTTTTTCTGAATGTTTTAATGTTTTTTAAATGAATGCATGAATGCACCACACAAAAACATAGAAAAAACATGGGGTCAAAGGGTCGTTGTCATGAAGTCAAGGCTCTACCCATCCCCAAAGGTTTATACTAAGGTGATTTTTGTACCTGTACTCATTATCATCAGCTCCTCCTAGGAAAGCAAAATAACAAGCGGATCGCCAGCGAGTTGTAGAGCAATCTTAGAGTAAGTGCCATTCACCGAGAATAGATCACCAGCCTCAAATGAGGGTAGTATCGAGTAACAACTATTCCCGATAGTTTCCGCACTACAAAAGGGTTTGGCTCCTCAGCTTCTCAGACATCACTATCGGCCCATTGTCTAGGTGAGAGAATGGGTTGCATTGGTCAGCCTCTACTGAGGTTGATGGTCGACCTCGTCACCATCACTTATCTTAAGTGTATACTCGATCTTTCCACATGCGGCATCACACGAATTCCCATTAGCAGAAAAATAAACACGTATAGTAATTAGGAAAAGCAGTATATATATTTGTCCTAATCATCCTAGACTTTTAAAAGCTAAGAATCTTAAGTTCCTGACAGAAAATGGTTTCCCGGCGAAGTCACCAATCTGTGGTTTCATTCCAAATTAACGGCGTTTTGACCTAAGACCCTAGTGACGTCAAGGTTTCTATCTAGGGGACAAAAAAGAACAAGATCCCTAAAGAGACCTGCGCACTAGTTCCCCAGAAGAGTCGCCATTTTTCTGTAGCGAGTGATTTTTGGATGTGGTTGCGAAGAACGATCGCTCTGGTACTACAACTCGATTCATTTTTTATCCTATTAAAGCTGATGAAGGAAGGGAAATAGATGTCTCCAATTAACCCTGCTTGCACACTGAGATTAAACAGTCAAAACTGTTGGTTTACAGATGCTACAAAGATTCAGGGTTTGTCCTAGGTTTATTTTGTTGACGAGGGGTGCTTTAGGCTTTCAGTTGAGATGTTAGGACGGATATATATGAAAGTATGGGATTTTGGGTTTTTGTTTAGTGTGCTCGCTAAGATTTTTCTTTCAATCTTATGCCTACGTATTCCCGTTTACCGAAACAGGGAAATCAGAGCGTTCGTAGTTCCTCCTATTCTATGGGAGGAAATGGTTATTTTGGTGTCTTGTTCAAAGCCCAAGACGTGAAGTGAAAAATGGTTTGTATATTGTTCAAAGCCCAAGATGTGAAGCTGAAGAGGTTTGACTTTAGAGAGAATTTGTCATCTCTAAAGAGGGTCTGTTTGTCACAACTGTTTATAAAGGAGAATTACTTTAACTGGGATTTGTGAATCCGGCAATGCCATAATTTCCTTTATAGGGGATTTCAACCTGAAGGAGAAGACTTTAACTCAGTGTAGAGTAATGCCATCTTTCCTTAGGAATTTCTCATACTAAAAGAGGGACATTGGCATGGATGTAGATGATCCAGAGGCTTGCCGCTTACAGCAGTTAGATGGAGGGGAAGGAGTTGTTGATGTTTGTGTACTGTGAACGAGGCACAACTTTGATGCTAAAAGGTTAATTAGATCAACTAGTAGTTTTCTTATACAAAGCCTAAGAGAAGGCTATTATGTGTCTCGTACAAAGCCCGAGAGAGAGGCTAAAAGACTTTGACTCAATGATAGAGTCTTTTGGTATCTCGTATAAAGCCCGAGATGGAGGTTATTTGACTCAAGAGAGTTTTTTGTATCTCGTACGAAGCCCGAGATGGAGGCGAAGATTTGTTTGGCTCAATAAGAACCTTTTTGTATCTCGTATAAAGCCCGAGATGGAGGTGAAAAGGTGATTGACTCAACGAGGGAGTCTCTTATGTGTCTCGTACAAAGCCCGAGAGAGAGGCTAAACGTTGTTTGACCCCGCTGGGGAGAATCATTGTATAAAGCCCAAGAGAGAGGCTAACTTCACTGGAGAAGGATCATTATACAAAGCCTAAGAGGAGGCTATGGTTACTGTTTCAGTTGAGTGACAGGTCCAATATGCTGATTTAAAGAGAAAATCAGTTCTTATATGAGCAACACTGTACTCGAGGATTTGATTCGAGGATCCGGGTTATTCCTGTTCTTTAAGGAAGTAGGAAATCCGAAGGGTATTGAGACTGTCCGAGTCTACGGGTTCCTTCCTATTCTTGAAGGGGTTACTTGAGAATGTCTTTGAGACTCAAGTAGATTAGATTGTCCAAGTCTAGAGTGTCATCTTTTGTACTGTGCTTTGAGAAATAGTAGTAGACTCTATGAAAGGACTGTTCTATGCAGATGACTAATTTATGTTCCTGTACCTCTAGGAGGTCGTCGGGACAATTTGTACGAAGCCCAAGAGGAGGCTGGAAACTTTTAAGAAGCCGACGGGTCCTTGTACAATGCCCAAGAGGAGGCTATCATTCCTGGAGGAAGAGATCATTATACGAAGCCTAAGAGGAGGCTGTGAATACTTCTAAGAAGCCGGCGGGTCCTTGTACTAAGCCCAAGAGGAGGCGAGGTTGCTTTTAGGAAGCCTGTGGGTCCTTGTACGATGCCCAAGAGGAGGCCGATGCTTTTAAGAAGCCGGTGGGTCCCCAAACCCCGAGAAGTTCAAGACAAGCTATTCACAGAGAATAGATCAAGCCAGGAAAGTTCGAGAATTTGGAAGAAACTCAAAAGATGCCATTCACGGAGAAAAGATTATCTCTGGGGAGTAGAGTTTCTTGACAAGTGCTTTTAAGAAGCCTGTGGGTCCCCAAACCCCGAGAAGTTCAAGACTTGCCATTCACCGAGAATAGATCAAGCCAGGAAAGATCGAGAATTTGGAAGAAACTCAAGAGATGCCATTCACGGAGAAAAGATCATCTCTGGGGAGTAGAGTTTCTTTGACAACTTCTACGAGTGGCAGTCTATGAAAGGGTTCATAGAGAATGCTGCCTTTCATATCTCCATATTGTTTAACCCCAAGAGGAGGGAAGACTGTGTCTGGTAATCCTATGGGGATCTAGTTTTGACTATTTAAAAGTGATCAACGGGCTTAATGCTAGACGTAGTTGCTGGGTAAACTTTAAATATCTATACTATTATTACACAGTTGATATGAGTTTATGAAAGAAGACTTACAGCGAAACAGCCCCACAATACAGTTATATTTATATGAAAGCGGTAAATGAAAGCGTATAAACACTTACTCGGTTGTAGAGCTTCCATGCTGTTTGGTTAGTTGTTCAACAAAGAAAGATTGAAAACAACAGTATATTCAAAATCAAAGGAGAAAGTGTTTTGAAAAAGAAAGATTTGGGGCTTACAGCTCAAGGAGATGCCCAGGGTTTTATCAGTGAGCGCACCATTTGAATTTGTACAGAGGGACTTATACAAGTGACTGTGGCCCAAAAATTATTTTCTGTACAAAGGGATGTGTCTTACACTCTCTCAAGAGGCCCAAAAAGTTTTAAAGAAAAAGAGTAGGGCTTATAACACGAGGGTAGGCCCAGATGATTTTTCCGTTTGAAATGGCGATCGCGCCGAGGTTTTCTTTTAACGCAGAGGGGCTTATACAATATCTGACGCCCAAAGTGATTTTAGTTAAAAGGGGGTTGGGTCTTACACTCTATTAGAGGCCCAAAAGTTTTGAATGGGTCTTATAGCTCGAGGAGAGGCCCAAAAGGTTATTTTTCAAAAGGGCGACGATCGCGCCGTTTGTTTTTGACGATATCGGGACTTACACAATACACTGAGGCCCAAAAATGGTTTGGTCAAAAAAAGGATTGGGTCTTACACTCTATTAGAGGCCCAAGAGTTTTGAATGGGTCTTATAGCTCAAGGAGAGGCCCAGATGGTTTATCTTTAAACTGGCGACGATCGTGCCGAATTTAAAAATGTACAGAGGGACTTATACAATAAGTGAGGCCCATGATATTTCTGTACAAGTGGGTTGGGTCTTACACTCTAATAGAGGCCCAAAGTGTTTGAAAATGATTTATGAGGGTTGAATTAATCCAGACACCCTAATTTGTTTTCAAAATGTGTTTTAATTGAATAAAAATTCAATTAAAATGATCAAAATTGTTTAACATAGGAAAAAAAATTGTAATATTGGATGAATGCTTCAAAAATTAAGTATTGACCTACAAAATAATTAGAAAGCATTAAAAGTTGCAAAATCAAGGTGGAAAAAATATTTTAAATGTTAAAAACAATTAAAACATTAATTCTTTGCAAAAATATCAATTATACAAAATAAATAATATTTTTGGATTTTTTTGGGAAAATAAAATATTTTAACATTTTTGTGAATTATTAAAAAAAGAATTAACTCAAAATCATTAAAACTCAGAGAGAAATTAATTTTTGAATCAATTAAATAAAATCACAAAATTCAAATATTTGAATTTATGAAAATGGCGCCAAGAACATGGACCAAGAACACGCGCGTTTTCTGCCTTGCCCAGATTTGCATTTTCTATCCAATCTCACTGAATACTTGATTATATCATGCAATCCACATATCAATATGGTCGTCTCAACCTCACGATCATGTTTATGACAATTAATTTCATTTAAATTAAGCATAAAACAAGAAATCACGATAAATCCTTATGAACCCTAATTTCTGCATGAAGGCTGGGATTTTTAACACACAATTCAAACAAAGTAATTACTTGAGGGGAAACATTCCATGCATGATTATGAACATTTGGCAAAAGTATTGTGCGAGGAAATATGCATAGATTGAGAGATGACCAAGTTTAAGCTTACCTCTAGGTCGTGACAGCAAGAGCAAATTGATTTTTGAGTAGGAGGTGTTACAGATGAATTGTGATGATCTGAACAGCTTCCCTACACCCTATGAAGTGTGTTTGAATGCTTGGACTTGACTGAGAATGGCTGGATCACTTCATGGCATCTCAACTGCACTTTGGTTAAAACCTTGAGCAATTGACTGGTGATTCTGAGAAATCAGTGTTCCAGTTGTTGTTTAAGTGTTTGATCAACACACATATGATGTATATGAGGCGTGTGTGTGATTGGTTTGAGTGGAATTGCTCTCTAATAAAAAACCCGATAGTGACTTGCTAAGAAAGGCATTTTTGAGAGTGAGAAGTGGTTTTTGAGAAAGGTAAGTGTTGTAGGCCTTTGGTGTACTTAAACTGATCACAATTGAGCTCTATTTATAGTAGAGCAAGTTTGTTTTGGGATCCACAGTGAATGGCAACTGCAGCAGGTGTTTGTTCAATGTTGGCAAATGGAAATCCAAGTCTCCTCTAGCCATTGACTAGAGGTTAGTACACAGGGCTGTGGTTCCCTTGGTCTTGGATAAGTCTTGACTGAATTCAGTTGCAAATGGCTCAGTCCATGCCAGCTTGATGCTTCCATTGAATGCTTCAATCCAAAATTGGAGTCTTGTCCCTATTTTGGCCATTCTAGGTTCAACATGCTATTTCTTGTTCCAAAGACTTTGGAGGCTTGGCTCAGTGACTGTCCCCTTTAGATTCAATCCTCAGAGGTGTCCAAGTGGATAGAAGCATTTGGATTTGGCTGATTTTGGCAAATCGAGCAAAAGTGCAAATTCTGCCTTGCCTTGGCAGATTTCAGCAAGGCAACTTTCCAATGTCATATCTCATGACTCAAATTGAATTTGGTAATGTTCTTGGTCATTTTGAAAAGCCCTTACATGATACAAAAACTGTTTGAACATATTTGGTTTTGATCTCTTTTGAATCCAAGTGAAAAATCCCCCTACATTTGGCAAAAAGTAGGGTAAAATCTGACTTAGTGAAATTTTCACTAAGTGTTGGAACAAAGTGACTTTTCTTGATTTTGATCACTCCATAACTCAAAATCCATGAGGAGTTGGATTTAGGTCTAGTTGAAGTTTTTGTAGAGGGCAATGAGATCTACAAATCAAGCCTTGGATGGGAGAAAATGGCTTTGTGGTTTAGGAGTTATGACCCTCCAAAGTTAGTACCCTAGCCACTTTATTTTTAACTTAGAAAATTTTCTAAGTTTTTTATGGTTACCCCTTTTACAAGTTACCCAACATTTCTTGATTTTTCTTGATGAATGATGATTCAAATCATACATTAACATCATTTTAGGGTTAAAAATCCATTTTGGTGAAAAATCTCAAAAAGTCAAAGTTGACTTTTGTGCACAGTTGACTTTTTATCAGATGAATTCCAAACTGTGCAATTCTTCAGGAAATCATGTCCTTGACCTAAATCAAACTTGATGGACATGTTCCATGGGTGTCATAGGGTATATTGATGCATGTCATAGGGCTTGGGAGCATGTCCTGGTCAAAAGTCAAAGTTACAGTTGACTTTTTCCTTAAAACCCTAACTGTGGTGCAGATGAAATTGAGACTTGTTGCTCAAGCTTCTTGGATTAATCCATTGTTGCAAATGGATCAATATAGTTCATTAGAGGCCTTCAAACCCTCTCTTGAGGTCTTGGCTTATGATTTGCCCTAAAAGTCAACTTAGGGGTGAATTAGGTCAAGAAACCCTAATTCCTGATTTTTGATGAATGCATCCCCTGAGGTAAAATTGACTTGATGATTGGGTCCATGAGGTTCCATGGAGTATATTAGGTTAGGTTTTGGATCATTGGCTTGTGGCCAGATGAAAAATTTCCATCTGGAGGCCTTGGTCGACCAAAACCCTAATTTGGTGACACTGTCGATCATGAGACTTGATCCACCTAAAAGGGAGCAGCCTTGTGCTTGATCCTTGAAGTGGGAGTCCTTTTGATCCATTGTGGATGTTTTAGAGGTTAGACAAGTTGAAGATCATGTCATTCCTTGATTGATCCTTTGTCTAAGCACTCAGAGAGGGCTTGAAACCCTAATTTTGATTGTAGTGAATGCTCACCCATCTTTGGGGAGACTGATGAAGTATGATGGTTCCTCCATATTGTGATGATGATTTTCACAATGATGGGAAATCTTAGTGGTCAAAATTTGGGGTATGACACGTGGAATGTTGTGTACCGTTTCCAAAAAAATATATGCAATACTGGAAGTTTAGTTAAATTCTATAAAATTTATTGAAATTAAGGTGCTACGACCGTGACAGCTCTGTGACGTCCGTCACAGGCCTCATGCGAATGACGATCGTAATAACGCCTGTGACGGTCGTCACAGACTAAAACCCTGTTATATCGTAACAGAGCCCTCGAATCCTTCTTCCTTCCATTTTGCCCTTCCATTTTGCCTGCACCGTCCCACTCACCATTGATTGCCATTGTCACCATAACTCCACCCCGTTCAATATTACCATTCTTCCACCATTAATTAACCCTCTCACCATATTTTTCTCTATAAAAACTCACTCAATTCACTCCAAATTCACAATTCCATAACCAACCCACATTCTAAACCCAAAAACTCTTGCATGCACAATGGCTCAACAACCTGACCTTTCACAAATAATTTTTCGCGATGGCCAAGCAGGCGAGTATCAAAGGGAGCAGTATATCAAGTTCCACAAACGATCAATCCAACCCACGCGCTATCTTGACATTCCTTGTCTCGAAGAGCTTGGCTTGTTGGAAGGAGTTCGTTGGATGCTTCATAATTCGGGGCTGACTCACATTTGCACGCAAAACCTTCTGTCGTATGAAGCTCTGACATTGGAATTCCTCAGTTCCTTCTCCTACAATAACCCTTAAGACGGCACACAGTTTCTCACAGGATCGGCCACTTTTAGGATGTTCAACACTGAGTACTCGCTTTCTCAAGAGGAGCTGGCCACCATGCTAAAATTTCCACAAGGCGACAATGTGCAGTAGCGTGTACCACGCGACACAAACTGGCCGAACATGGCATTTGAAATTTGGAGAACTTTAACGGGCGAAAGAATTGATAGCTGGGAGGGACTTAATGCTACATTTATCTATAACCCAGCTATACGGTATTATCAGTGCATTTTAGGCCACACCATCTTCGGAAGAATCAATAATCACAAGGTAAATTCAAAGGAGCTCTTCTTTATGCATTGTGTATTTACACCCGTCCAGGTCAACGCCATTTCATTCCTGCTGTCACACATTAGCTCCAGTTGTGCAAGAGGTACCACCCCTTTCTGCTTTGGAGGAATAGTCACCTCTATCGCACTGGCTTTGAATTTGGGAGACAAGCTCACCCACTTACCTTCTATGCCGGCGGTGTATCTGGATTTGGAACATTGTCGCAGCTCACACTTGATCAAACTTAGAGAAGACAACAAATACAACCCTGTGGTACGAAACAAGGTGGTGAAGAGTATTGTTTTGCCCTGTCCAGCTCGAATTGACCCGAAAAACATGGCAAACTGGTTATTTGATTTGGATGCACCTGAGCCTGATTCGGCTGCACCAGAAGGTAAAGTTAGAGATGATTATGATGAGATGGAACACGACCTCCCTAAAAATGACCCCCAGCCACCGGAAACACAACCAGCTAGCTCCACCTCCCGACGCCGTCGACGAAGCGACCGCGTTCCTGCCACTACTGATGACATCCTTGCGGCCATCATGCAGAGAAATGAGTTAGATGCCCAGTGAGACCAGAGATACCAGACTCAGCATGAGGAAATGATGGGTCTTATGAGGCAAATTCAACAAGACCAGCGCGAACATGCCGAGAGGATGGATCGTAGAATGTCAAGTGTCATCGATGAGATGGGCGCTTTGACTATGAGGGTGGACAGCTTGTACGACCACGTCTATCATGTGGGTATGCCACATCCCCATGCACATGGTGGACAGGGACGAGCTCGTGGTAGATCACGAGGACCTCAGTAGTTTTTCTTTATTTTTTCTATTTTGATGTTCTTTTCTTCACACTATTTCGAAACATTGAGGACAATGTTAGACTCAGTGTGGGAGAGGAAACATTCGTTTTAGTTTATTTGCTAGTTTATGCTATTATTTTCCTTTTATTGACTTTAATGTACTTCATGGCTAGTATATGAATATGTTTTCCGCAATATTAAATTTCCCCACTTTATTTTGCCTTAAATTAAAAAATTTTCATTGATTCGATGCATAACTCGACACGCCTTTAGAGTATATAGGTTGTCTTACAAGTAGGCTATGTTGGAGACTTGAGAAAGTATGAACAAAATTGATACCGTCTTGACACTTTAGACCTCTCATATTTGCGTTATCAGTTTGAATACCTATTATACCGTTACCTTAAGCTGCAAATTCTAAATTAGCCCCTAGTAGTTTATATTAGCAGTCAGCACCGCCTAAGCACAAGCTATGTGGAGAGCCAACGAAGATAAGTGATTGACACCTCAAGTTGCTAAAAATTGAAATTTCACGCCTTTAACTGTGGAAACATAAATGCACCAAATCTAAAGAATGCAAGTGATGCAAAAGGCAATAAAAATATGTTGTTAGTTGGTTCAGAGGTATCTGGTACTGAACTCGGTAGGGCAGACTACGGTTCGATCCCCCACAACTTGCAAGCAGACTATGTACAAAAAGGGGTAACGCACTTGTGTACCAGACCCCTCGTTTAAAGGATCAAAATCACTAATAGACTACTCTACTATGTGCGTGCAAAGGCAAAGGGCTTAATGTGATTGCGACAGAATGAAGACGGGCGAAATAGAAGCATTAGGTGAAGCTATAATAGAATGATTTAGACCGGTATGTAAAAGGGAGGTTTATGACCATGTTATGTGCTTTGTGTCATTAATGTATCTCTAGTGTTTGTTCGAGTATCTGTCATTTCGAACAGAGGCCACACAACTATGTACGATTCGAAGGAGTGTAAGGTATGTGCACTGGATCAATGCTTTTAAAATGATTATTTGCTTGAGGACAAGCAAAGATTCAAGTATAGGGGAGTTTGATAATGCGATATCATATAGTATATTTTGCCTGAAATTACATTAATTTATTACGTTATTTTCGTTTATTAACATTGTATTTGCGAGTATTAAGCACATTTTCAGGTATTTTCACTAAGTCAACCAGCAAGAAGAAAGAAGAGGAAAAGAAAAGGAAATAGAAGAAAAGAAGGTGTTTTTCACAGCAGAAATAGGATTCTGCATCAAGGAAGTGTCACGACCGTAACACAAGCATGACGACCGTCACATGCATTAAGACCATGACGACCGGCACAAGCCACTTTCTCAGCTTTTAATTTTAAGCGACGTGGCTTCTCAAACGGTTACAACTTAACACACCAGTCACTCAAATATTTTCGGTCGTGTGCACCTGCATGCGACTTTCTCTCCTTGTTTCACGGCAACTCTCAAAGGCCTATAAATAAGGAGTTACTTCACATAGACCCTTTTTTCTTCTCCTTTTCTTTCTCCACCATTTATCCCAGTTTTACGATATTTTTCTTGAGTTCAGAGTTTTTCATTCCCTGCATTACTTTTCCCGTTTTTCGTACTTTCCAAAGCAATAGTTTCCTACACCGGGGAACTATTGCACTTGAATTAATTAGTTAGTAGTACTTTTGTTGCACTTTAAGTTTTGATTGTTTGAACCAAGCGAATCCTGCCGGCTTGTGGAGGATCGTTACTTAAGATTCGTTGTTTCCAGGTTTTTACACAATTAATATAATTGCTACTTATTTTAAATACCATGTTTGCATTAATGTTTTATTGTTTATGTTTGCGTATGTCTGTTGAAATGTCTGGCTAATTTATTTATATCGGTATGTAATTAAGTCGATCGGAAAGGAATCCGATCGATCATAGGTAAACTTTAACACTATAATTTTCTGGTTCCAATTTCTTATTTTAATTAACTTTTGTTACGAGAGTAAGAAAGTACTAAGGTTACGATTAATAAAACGGGAGTTTGAGATTTTAACCGGATAGCTGAAACTGGACATTGGTTTTAAATACAGCGAGAGCGCTTTAAAACCAATTAGGACTTATTAATTTTCAAAAAGTATTTTTAAACTCAAATGGGCTAGCGAGAGCAGACATTCTGATTTAGGAGTATAGTCAGAGTCAATAACACGAGAGTGTGAGGTAAAGACTTTTAAATTGGTATTTTCCTGCTGAAAACTATTTTGACTAATAAACCGACGATCTATTGGATTCCCGATGATTGATGAATTACGTACCGATATTCCGTTATATCTTAATTAAAAATCTAAATTCTAGTTTAATTTTAGTTTCCTGTTTGCACCTTAATCTAAAAATCATCAGCCTTAGCTAAACATAGTAACAACCTGATAGCACTAGTTTGATTATCGGTCCCTGTGGGTTTGATATCTTTTAAAACTACGCGATAGACTGTGCGCTTGTAGTTAGTAATCCCGATAGACTCATAAAGTCGTGATCAACAAACATTGCCAAAAAATATGAACAAATTGAATAATCGAAAAAATGCATCGAAAGTTCATGAACATGCTTCAAACAGAGGTTAAATGATACTTAAAACATCCCTAAAAAACAAGTATATCAATCCATGAGAGTTAGAAGAAGAAAGCGTAAAAAACTCAAAATTGGCCATTATGTTCAGTGGTAACCAGTTACTGCATATCTGCTAACCGGTTACTTGCTTGAAAATCAACGTTTTTGGTGAAATTTGCATTGAGTAACCGGTTACAGCATATGTACTAACCGGTTACTTGCTTGAAAACCTGCATTTTTAGTGAAAAATACACTGAATAACCGGTTATCAGATATGCTGTAAACGATTACCACTGAGACAGTGGCAAAAATAACTGCAAAAACAACTTTTCAAAAGTGGTTTTCGGCACACAATCACTTATACCAACCACCACATGCTAGATCATGAATTTGTGCACGAAAATTACACCATATGAGAGCAATTAACACAAATCACAAGCAATAATCATGGAGATCAAAGATCAAGCAAATGCACGGTAAATTAAACCGAAAGCGATCGAAATTACATCGGAAATGCGCAGAAACAATCGAAACAGAGAGTAAAGTAAGATCCACCAACCTACAAGGCTGAGATGTGCCTTGGTAATTATTGCAAAGTGTTCTTGATGCAAAAAATTAAAGAAAACCAGAGGAATCTTCAATTTAGTGACGAAACGTGTCGAAATCGAGCAAAATACGATAAAGCTCCAAAATGTGAATTCGAACCGTTGAGTGTTGCAGCAAACACTCAAGATTAATCCATAAGCTGAAATAACTCCAGAAATCCAAGTGTAATAGCAAGAAGGGTGAAGGTTGAGCTCAAGAAATAATCACTTTTGATGTAAAAGTGATTATCCTTCAAAGTAGAAATGAGCTTTGGTGAGGTTTTGGAAGAGAATTGAGATGAAGATGAAGATGTAGCAGAAAAAATCAGAGAGAATGTGAGAGAATTGAGAGTGAATTGTGTAAATGGTTGAAGGGCCTTGAAAAATGAGTGAAGGTGAGTTTATATAGACTTTAGGTTTGGAGTCTGAGAGGTTTGGAGCTAGCTTTGGACTTAGCTTTGGGTTTGGAGTTAGGGCTGGAGTTAGTTGGGCTTGACTCACCGATTCAAGGTGTACATGTTACTCAGTTTGCGTATTGATGGTAAGGCGGTCAATGGACCAATAAACCTTAACTCATCAATTTGTGAGGAACTTTTGGGTGCCGACTTGCTAGATGAGAGCTCGAGAGGGCAAGGTATCTTGCTCTCGCAACTAAAATCATGGTATGCCGATTTTATATTAACTGAAGATTTTACAGAAGAAATGAAAGTACAGAAAACGAGGTGTTATCTTATGCTTTTAATTGGTTTATTTTTATTTCCAGAGGGTACCGGTTCTTCTATGCACATTATGTATTTACCCTTATTGAGTGATCTAAATCAAACAAGACATTATAGTTGGGGTTCCGCTTGTCTGTCTTATTTGTATAGCTCTTTGTGTAAGTGCGCCAAAAAAAACACATCTACTTTTTTCTGATGCGCCGTTTTGCTCCAAGCTTGGGGTTGGTCTAGATTGCCATCCCTAGTGCCTGTCAACCACAACAACTTTTCATTCCCGTATGCACAAAAGTAAGTTAATAACTTAATATTTTTTTCACCTTACCAATTATTGTGTCTAACATATTTAATTTTCATTTCTTGTTGTTTAGATGGTCGGCTAAGGGTATGAGTTACAATAGATGTCCGAAACATTGTATCATTCAATACCGCAATCTTTTGGATCACCTAACACCCGCAGATGTAAGGCCTCTTAAATATTTTCTCTTCTTTTATATCAGCTATTTTATTATCTAATATTTTTCTCTTCTTCAGTTCATATGGCGTCCATATCTAGGCATGGAAGACCTACATGAAGTCAGAGAGGAAGATGCTGCCGTTTGGACTGCATGTGTCCCGATCATCAGATTCACAACTGTGGAGATGCACAACAGTTACCGTGTCAAACTACAATTTTGAATGCATCAAAACATCCCAGATCCTTCTTTGACATTAGTAAATGGCATCTAAAAAGAGTTAATGATCAATGGGACTTTAGCAACTGAAAGGATTTTGCAAAAACTGAGCGTCGTAAATGGATAAACCGCAGCAACCATGTCCTACGTGACCCGGTGATGTCAACCCCATTTATACCAACAAATAATTATATGGCTTGGTACAGATCGGTTGCAACTGGGGTTTGTCTCTGAAGACAGGTATTTATACGACCCACGCCAGACCACCTACACACAAGAAGCCTCAACGTCTAACCCACCTGGAAGGCCATGTTACTCACAACCCCCTATCCAACAAAATTACCAACCCATTAACCATCCAAACCTTCCAAACACCCAACCACAATACCAAGAGCGTCCCCATACCATATTCAAGTAAATGATTACTATCAAGAAACCCAATATGGCTATGCCCCCAACGCAACACCAAGATACAACCAAAATGAGGGTACATCATACCATAGCCAAATTGGGCGAACATCTTTCCAGAGCCATAACGCCCAAACATCATACCCTAGCCAACACAAACAACCATCTCAGCAACCTTATGGCTTTCAAACACCACTATCATTTCAACCTTTCACCAACGAATCCTTCACACCAATGTCCCCCTTCAATCGTCCAGGCCGCACACCAATGACCCTTTCATCACATCGAAACTACTCTGGCATGGGTCGCGCGCTCAGTTTCAACACGCAAGACTTCATGGAAATGCAAGAAATCCTTAGGGAACCATCTGAGAATGTTCCTGAGACTTCAACTCCTCAAACAATAGGCATGAATCAACAACGAGGGGAACGAGAGGCACAAGTGCAACGAGTGAGGGTGTCTAGGGGATATAGAACTGGTGTCCAGTTTGATCCACCCGGTCGCCAACATTAATTAATGCAATACTTTATTAAATTAATGATAATTTTATTTCATTGTGGCAAAAAAATTACAAAGTACACCCTGTCTCCACATCAATTGGCGACAGGACTTTATCCCTTGAACCAAGTCGCCAATTGGATTGGAGACTTCATAAAGTGTCTCCAATTCAATTGGCGACAGCCTTATGCCATTAAAGAAGGGTCGCCAATTGGTATGGCGCTCTTGTGTAATTCCAAACCCTAAGTGGGGTATTTTGGGAATAATTTTGAAAAGTGAGGTATTTTGGGATTTTTTTTTAAAAACTAGGTTATTTGGGTGAAAAATTCTGTTTTTGTCGTATTGAATTCCAATTATTAGAATCTTTTATGTGAGTGTTTTTTTTTAATGATATGGATGATCTAGTTGAATTTTTATTTTAATTTTTCATTACATATTAAAACATGAAAAATTTTAAATTTGGTTCAAACAAATGTGAAAACAATGTTACTATTTTGTCGGAGAACTTTACAAAACATGTAATGTAAAAAAAAAATAAATTTCATTTTAACATTTCAAAATGAAAATTCAAAATGGCACCATGTATGGTGCAACACATACCCACTAGATCAAGTAGGAGTGCTCGCGGTCCAGTTTGGATCGGTTTTAAAGTAAAATATTATTTAACTTAAAAATAAATGTATTCGCGGTTTAGATAATAGATTAAAAAAATCTGATTTGATCCAATCCAATTTTATGCGGTTGGATTTTGATCGATTTTTTAGATATTTAAATAATAAATTATATATTTTTATTAATATTATAAAAGTATTAATAAATAATAAATTTGATAGAATATATAATATGTATTAAATTAAAAGTTAATATTACAAAATGATAATGATCATTTATAGTTGAAACAAATAAAATAATAAAAATAAATAGATTAAATCAAATTAAAAAATTTATTTGAAAAATAAGAATAATCTAATAATAAATTAACACAACGCATCATACTAATAAATAATATATAAGTATAAATACATATACATGCAGTTCGGTTTGGTTTGAATCGTTTTCAAAATCAATTTAAAATTTGATTCGAACCGTGCGGTTTTTACAAAATGTCATCTAAACACATTCAATAATTTTTAGTTTTTTTGCGATTTTCGATTTTTTTGAATCGATTTACAGTTTTTATTTAAATTGGTTTTGATTTGAACACCCCTATGACCAAATATTTCTGTTTGTATATGTAGCCCTCCAATTACATTTATAACAGTACTATAAATTTCAAGCTCCCATTTACACATTTATTTTAATAATTTTTAATTTTATATTAAATAAAATTTATTATATAATACTTATTAAATCATTATTTAAAAAATATTATTTAAACCAATGTAATAATGTAAGGGTTTTTAATTTAAATATTAAAATAATAAATAATAAATAATAATTATTACATATTATTTAAAAAATATTATTTAATATTTAATAAACCATTTAATAATTATTTAAAAAGTGATTGAACATTTTAAAATTTGATATTTAATACTTATTTTATAAAAATACTTATTTATTTCATGTTTTAAATTTTTAAAATGTTTTCAAATGCTTTAAAATGTGTTTAAAAGTTTAAAAACGAGTTAAACAATTTAAAATGCTTTTAAAAATGTGTTATAAATGTTTAAAAATGTATTTAAAAACGTAATTTTGAATTTTTTTAAAATGTATTTAAAAGTTTTAAGATGGATTTAAACAATTTAAAATGCTTTTTAAAATGTTTAAAAATATTAAAAAAAATCAAGTAAGTATATGCTATATAAATATTTATTACATGATATTAGTAAAAAAAATTTAAATTTATATTATTAAATTTGAAATTGGTATTATTAACCAATGACGACCATGCATTCCGCCAAGTCATACTTAAAATTTTAAACTAATTATATGATATGACAGAATAATATATTTCTATTGGATGACAGTGTAAAATATTTTTACACTGTCAGTGCATAACAATTAAACCTAATGAAAAAAGGTCTTGATATGTACGACATCTGTTTTTCTGTTGGACCATATTCTTAACCTCCGATTGAGATACGAGTACGAGTAAGGTGGTGGCTAGGGGGAGGGGCAGTTTTTTCGATTATCAAATTACAGTGTAGTTCCTCCTTAGAGGTATTCCAACATGTAGCAGTTGCCACCGTTGAAACCAATGAAGCAAATGATTGACGCATCTTCCTTGTAATCTTTAATTACATAGAAGACCCGATTAGATAATGTGTAATAATGAACCTGTTATGCAGGCGCCAACTCCTATTTCTTTCTCTTTTTTATTTTTGAAATCACAATCCGAATGAAATGTAGTTCGTTGGGCCTGTATTTTGATCCCAAAGGTGCTGGTTTGACTCCAGCTTGTGAGAATTTTTTTTGTCATATCCTTTTCAACAAGAGGCATGTGCTCCCAAAAGGCCGCCATGGTTTGCCCTTGCTAGAGCTTTGTGAAGAAAAATAGTATTCCTATTGATTATAAGGGAGAACAAATGACAGAGTGGAGGATGAAGGCGAATCGGTTGGAATGTCGACTAGCTGACGGGTCACACTTTGGACAAGTATCCTACAAAGAGACCCCCGAGAGCCAAAAGTATTAAAGGAATGGCCATAGGAATGGGTGTATCATGACATCGTAAGAGGTTTCGCCCGAATGAATTAGTTGCTACTAAAAATGTTAGAAAAAGTGAACGAAAGAGTAATAATAAGTGAAAAGGACAGAGACACTTCCCAACCACTGGATGTTGAATTATAAAAAGGATGAGAGGAAGACGCTTCTTCGTTTAAGTGTTTCGTGGCAGGGCAAGAGAAGGACAAGCTAAACAAGTTCTAATAGTTTGATTTGTTTTAAAGAGAAGGTCTACGGTTCGAGTCCATATAGCCATCCACTTTTTATTTATGAATCCCCCTTATTTATTTTGATATATTTATGATAATTTATAAAAATGGTAACTAAAACTCAATAAGATTGGTCTTTAAAGCCCGCTTCAAAACAGGAGAGATGTTGAATGGGTTTGTTTGAACATGTTGCCGCATTGTAAGGTTATTTAAACATGCTGGACTTCCACGAGAAAATCCTTGCCACCTTAAAAGGTTATTTAAAAGCGTTGGACTTCCATGCATGTTTTTTTACTAGATATCCAATATTCTATCAAAACATTCCGTATAAATTTATAAATTTAACGAAAAACGCCACCCATTCTTAATTAATTATTTGGTATAAACTACAAATATTTGATAAAAAAAATTAGCATTTTTGAAAAAATCCAAAAAAAAAAAAATTGTGAATGCGAAAAATATGTTTTTTTTAGTTATGAGATTATTATGATGAAATTAAAGGTTTATGTGGGATGCTAGATCCAAATCGGGGTGCAAAGTAGATTTCTGATAAGCGATTAGAGTCCAGTTCTGAAATTAGTTTATATGCGGCCCAATTTAACATAACTGTTTTTACTTTTCAGTCCTTCGCCATCTCTCATCTCTCATCTGAGTCCGAAGCAAGCTACCGGAGAGAGGGACAGAGAGAGATCGCAATTCATCACATCACACCAAAACGAAGAAATCAAAATAGAAAAATCCTTCGATCGTTTCCATAGCTGAAACGAATCGAATCGAGCAAGCAAAGATGTTACCAACCGCAACCAAAGGACGTTCTTCTTCCTCTTTATCTTCATCCTCTTCTAGACCTAATTCAACTCTTCTTCCTTACCTCCGAAGAATTATCAAGGTACCGATCTCTTCATTTCCGCATCTTCTTCGTTAGTTTCGCTAAGATCCAATGCCGTTGAACTTTGTGGCAATGCAATGGCTTTGATATAGTGTGTGATTGTAAACCATAGGATTTGATTAACCCCTAATTATTACTGGAAAAGTTTGAAACTGGAATTGATAGTAAGTAAATCAAGTTTTTAGATTAGGCGAAATTCATGATTACTTGAGTACTTGATTTTTTTTTTTTGCTGTTTCGGTTGAAATTTTAATGTTTTGGAGTATATTGCTCGGATTGGTTTGTGCATGTGTTTGTGGTGGATGATGTGCTTTGTATGATACTGAAAATGAAAGATATTGAAGAGTAGAGAAAAACATAATGTTGAGATGAAGAGATAAAGATGTAAAGAGAAGAGAGAACTTGGAAATAGAAAGTGGGAGATACATGGAGAATGAAGAAGAAAACATAGTGTAGAGGTGAAAAATATAATAGTAGGCTATGTTTATATATCATAAAATGAACCGAGTAGAATGGAACGGAGCGGAGTGGAATGTAGCGGAGCAGAATGAAGATTTCATTCCATCGTTTGGAAAATTTCAGATGGAACAAGGAAAATTCTTCATTCCGCCAAAATCGGAGGGGGAGAAATATGGTGGTAAGTGATGGAGTGGAGTGGAATCCATACCCCTCCTTTCCGCTCCACTCCATCCAATTTTTAATGATCCAAACAATGGAATATCACTCTATTCTATGCCATACCGCTCCGCTCCATCCGATTCCATCAATCCAAACAAAGCCCTCATTGCTAGCTAGTGTCAATTTTCCAAGTCAAGATTTCCCACATAATTCAATTTTCCCCCTGAATTTGGTATGGGGGATGCTGATCTAGTGCTGATACTGTTACTACATAGACTGTCATAGTCATAGATAGATACACTAGAGTGTTGACATTGCACTTGGAAATTTAGTTTTTATTACCATTTATTTACTGTATTTTTTGAGTCAGGTGATTGCTTCATTTACCCTTTTTCTCTCTGTAATTTTGTTATTCGTTGTAGTGGCAACAAATGGATGTTGAATACACTTTTTGGCAAATGCTTCATCTATGTACGTCACCAAAAGTTGTGTAAGTGTATATAAATCATCTTCTGTTCTGTCCTCCTTTTGACAAAATAAAATCACATTGTTAGTTTTTACCATGATCTGATGCATTAAACAATATGAGGCCTGCTTTATTTGATAAACTTTACTGCCAAACATATGGGCATAAATGGATAGTTCGTGGTTGAGTTATTACTCACTCCGTTGCTTGTCTACGTGATTGGTATTTTGAATGTTTGCTTCTCTGATTGTGTTTTTGGTACATTTGATATGGAACTGTGCAACGGATGCAGCTATCAGCATACAAAATATCACAAACGTAAGTCCACTTCCCATGTATAACTGTATTGTTTTGATTTATTATTACATGTTTTGAAGAGCGTTTGTTCCAGTGATGTTTGTTGAGGAGGTTCTGTTTTACTAAGTCATGTTACTTATGTAACCTTTATTCGCAATTAGTTATTCACAGTGCACTAGGCTATATTTATGCCTTACATGATACAAGTTAGCATCAAGGTAATAAAAACCGGATTGGATATTGAACCGGTGTGCTCATTGATACAAGGTTCAAAGGTCGCGCCGGGATTGGACCGGTAGTTGCTAACTACATATTTTTAAAATTTACTATAACATACATAGCAATAATAAACTAAAAGTTACATAATGTTTATAGTTCCGCACCATAAAAAAATACAATCCACATAAAATATCACAATTCAACATATATAAAATAAAATACATTACTCATAAAATTTACATACGAAAAAAATTACATAAACATAAACAAATTATTTACGGCGTCTCCTCCATAATTCTTCTTTATAGGATTTTCTCATTGCAATTGATATTGGGAAAAGGAACTGTATTATTTAAGTAAGCTAAAAGCATGAATAACCAGAGACAAAAGTTAGTTAAAATGATAAAACCGTTGTGCCTTCTTCCTACAACATGACCCATTTGAGAGACGATTCGATGTTATTGTGTGAGAATCGAGAGGCATTTTGTTTAATTTATGGAGCTGGATGATATTGGTTCCTCCTCTGTAGTTGAAGCTTGTAAATTTTTGAGTTAGTATGTATTGATATCATAGCTAAGACGCGGTCATTATAATGAAAAATAGAAGAGTTTTGATACCTGATGGAACATTTCTTTGCTGTGGGACAAAAGTGAATGTATAAATCATATATGCATGGTAAAGTTAGAGGAAGAGAAATGATTGCTTATGGAACTTCTCAATCACCGTAAAGTACCCCTTTATTATTTTAGTCCTACATCAGCTGCTATTGAGAAAAGTAGCGTAGGCTTTGGCTATAAAATAGAAGTATATTTTAGTTTTAGAAACAAGTAAAGGCAGAAATACAGTCCAACCCCTGCACCTGCCTAAACCGTCGGCTATGCCGTTTTTGACCGGCTCCTTCCCCGGTTTTGAAGCATAGACTGCATAGTGAATTTCAAGTAGTTTTGGACTGGATGAATGTCCAGTTCTCAGTCCAACCGGTTGACCATCTGCTCTGGTTTTTATTACCCTGTTTAGTATACGAAATAAAAGGGAGCTATAAGATTAGTTAGAGTAGTTGGTTGGTGAGAAAAATATCTTTTACATATATTACAGGAAACAGGATAGAGGGGAAAAATGATGGAATGCTTTTCAATGATACAATTCACTTTTCTTTGAAGAAAAAATCCATTTAAATGTTGCGGTTAATGCTTTTCATAATGAGCTCTAAGGAGATTTGGCTTTTTAGACTTGTACATGAGCTTAATTTGGCGATATGTAACAATGCATTGTTTCAAGAAGAAAAAAAGCTACAAGTTTTATCATTATATGATTGATACATTTGATAGTTTCAACATATTTTTTAACTGATTTTCTTATTTTATATTAGAAACCAAGAACCAATGGGCACGCGATGACCCTGCATTTGTTGTGATCTGCAGCCTTCTTTTGGCTGTTGCAACTTTGGCTTATTGTGCAGCGTAAGTTTCTCCTGCATTGTGGCTCCTCATGATTAGATGACTAGCTAAAAATACTTGCCATTTGTAGAACAACAAAAATATAACTAATCACTAATGTGATTCTTTGTATTTCATCTATTTGGCAGTAAGGTTGTTTTGATTTTGAAAATTTCCCTTATAAAAACAGGCTTATAATTTAAACTCTGGAATGTGTGAATTTTATTTAATCGTGAATCATTAACTGTGATTTTAGTGTAAATTGAATGATCATTTACATTTTGTTTAGATTGTTACTTTGTTTTTTGATGCCCTCTTTAGTTCATTAAGTGCCTCTAGGCATCTGCCAACTTTTTTACATTGTTGTATTTTCTCGATCATTTTCAGGTATGACCATAGTTCTGGCCATGCACTTTTTGTTGTCTTCTCAGTGTTGCTTTTCCATTTTCTATTGACTGGCATATTTCTGGCAACTTTTTGTTGGTAAGGTTACTTTCTGCTACAAATTATTCACCCTTTTCTTCAAATCATTAGATTTGATACCAAAGCTAATGTATATTTTTTTATCTATATTTTCTTCAGGTTTCTAACCAATTCTTATCTTCGAGAAGAGGCTCCAAACAGTTATGTGGTTGAACAGCGTGTTGAATGGTAAGATCAAGAATGTTCTTGCCAGTTTTCATTATGTTGACTCAATTTAGTTGTTTGCATGTTCAATTTTCAGAGCATGCACTACTATTTACTAAATATTATTCAGGCAAGGCTTCTTTTATATGTTTGATTCTGTTAATAAGCACGGATATTACTTGATCACCATTTTCTTAAAATTTTAATGATTAATTTCCAAACTGATTATATTTTTGGTTTTCCATTGAAGGATGTATGCATTTGATGTTCACTGCAACTCTTTCTTCCCAATGTTTGTTTTGCTATATGGTAATTTCTGACTCCTCAGTATGAACTGTTATGATGCTGGCAGCTAAAGTATCTTGGATTAAAATGGTACTGAGATCTGATCTTTTGGCAGTGATCCATTATTTTCTATCTCCTCTATTGGTGGCTCATGGCTTCATTCCAGAACTGCTGTCAAATCTATTATTCATGGTGGGAGCTTCATACTACCATTATCTAAATTTCTTAGGTTATGATGGTAAGACCCTCACTGACTCTCATTACATTTGGATCTTAGAATATCTTCTTATCGTTGTATCCTTGAGTGTGTCTGCTGTCTCGTAAACAATGACTATGACTATAAAGAATGTGTTTCTTGCTTTGATCTTGGGTAATCTGTTCATTTGCTATGAATCTATTTTAATTGTTGCCAATTAAACTGTTGAAGTATGAGTGATTTCGCATTATTGCATATTTGCCCCGAGTATCCTCTCTGGTGTTTTTCTAAAATCTCTTTGGAATACGGTAAAGTGTGTTATGTTAAGGTTCTTAGTAAACTTGTTTCCCAAATATATATAGTTCTGAAGATGAAGGTTTTAGTTGAGATGGTATGAACTGTTGAATAACATTAAACTAATCGATTGACATCTCATGCTGTAGTTCTGCCCTTTTTGGAGAGGACCACCTTTTTTCTGTATCCAATTGGTGTAGTGATTGTTCTTTCTCCCATATGTAAGTATTTAATTATTGTGCATTCCTTTCTGTTTTACACAATATGTTAATATTGCATCCAAAGTCTAAACACAATTTCTTGTTTCCAGTGATTTTGAGTGGCTTCAATCCTTCTAGATACTTTATGAACATATACTTCAGCCGGAAAATATGATCATTCCAGTTAAAACTTTTGACCAGTCTGTGTCATGTTGAGGTTATAAGTAATGGAGACTACAAAATGAGAGAAAGCTTTAATGAATGTTTGGTTGTTTGTTCGACGAGTGCAGTACCCGGCAATGCATCATTTTAGGCCTTCTACTATAAATCGAAGTTGAACTGTAGTAAGTCTGGCTAGTCAGTGTATCTTTTACAGATATTAAATAGAATTTGTTCAGATGAATACAATCATTGTAATCAATTTTCATTGTCAATTCGGCATTTTTCTTCCAACAAAGAAAATTTTACGAGGCTAGATACTTGTTCAAAAGTGGGAAGAAAATAAGAGAAGAAAATGAGTATAGCGAAAATGAAGATAAGATTTGGGTGGATACAAAATGGATGGAAAGAAAAGTGAGACAAAGTAAAATGAATAATTAATATAATTTTTTCATCTGGTTGATAAAATAATTAAGTAACTAAGTGGACTACGAGATGACTAAATTTTACTTGGTCATTCATGTAGAGTCATCATTGTTGCAAGAATAAACAATGTTCTGGATATTGGGTTGGTTTTAACGTAAGGGCATTAAACAACATAATTTCTTTCAACGTGAGGGGCATTAAACAACATAATTTCTTTCAACGTGATGGCATTAAACAAATCTATCTATATAGTTTAGTAGTCTTCCTAGTAGTCTTTAAGTTTCTATTGGTAAAACTAGTTTATAGTTGATAGTCGATAACTGATAAGTTAATATGGTAAATTAGTTGTTATACTAGTTGATAATTATAAAATAATTTAAAAGAATATTTTTAATTAAGAAATTGGTGATTTTATTATCTTTATTATATTATATTATTAAATTAATTTTTATTTGATAAAAGTAAATATATTAATAACAACGTGCAAAACAATTTTAATATATATAAAAAATTGAAGATATCATCAAAATATATAAATTTGTATATAAGTTTTATGAGCTTTGTTATTTATTATGAATATATTGACAACAAAATTCAATAAATAAAAGAACTAACAAACCATATATAAAGCAGAGATATTTCATAAAGCCATTTATGAGACATAAAAGTAAAAGTATTCATAATAACTATAATTCTTGATCTGCAGTAGCAAACTGCAAGTTCTTCGATCTCATCTTCAGCTGGGTGGAAATTGGGACTCCAAGCTCTCACAGTTAAATAATGATCATAAATCATCCAAGGTCCCTCTAACAAGGCGAAATCTTGGCCCTCTTCACTGGTAAAGGTTACATGAAATAACTCTTGCCCAAGGTTCACAATGTTGATGATGCATTTCCAAGCCCATAATTGTCGCAATCTGTTTTCCAGAGCTTTAAAACCAATGTGTCGTCCCAACATCTTCACTATGACACCATTTTTTCAAGGTTGCGAAATACGGAACTCCTATTCTGTGAAAATAATTATTTTCGGACGTTCATAATCGCCAATCTTGCGTTCTTAAGTCCTTAGACCTTTAATTGTTCTCCTTGGTTCCCAAAATTTTTCCTCAGATATCTCTTGATCAACACAAGGGCCACATTCTTCCCTTCGTCCCCCCTTTATTATGTTTTTGTAAGAACTGGTAACAACTGGTCGTGTTTGCATCACCTCATCTTCCAATTCAAGATTTTGGCCTAACGAGACGTTAGCTTGAATCAGACCCTGCGCATCTCTCACATCAATCTCTGCTTACTCATGAAATTGAGGATCACCATCAAATTATGTGGGGTCGAGGTCTACAGTAGCAAACCCCTCTTTGTTGTAACTCATGAGTGGCAAGGATGATCAACCACAACTTCACCTTCAATATCCATCTGAGCGGTCCCTGATCCTAGAATGAGGAGTTTAAACCATCACCGAGGACACTGGATAAGGGTCACGACATGACCCTAATCCTAACCCCAAACAAACCCTAGCAAACCATTATTAAATTTTTTAATAAGACCATAATCTAATTATTTACCTTTAAAAAAATTACGCATCGTTTAACAGTTTTCTAATAAAGTGTGTTGATATTATATTCGTTTTCTATTTTCTTTTATAAACAAAATAAACTTTTTTATTTTAGTTTTTTATCTTGATTTTTTCTTCATATTTTACTTTATATATAAATCAGATTTTTTTAATTTTTTATTTACTTTTCAAAATAATTGTCATTTTAACAAATAAAATTTGTTTTAAAATGATTATCATTCTTAGGGCTGACAATGAACCGAACCAACTCGAAAATAGTTTGAAACTCGGTTCGACAATTGATTCGTTGAACTTGATTCATGAACCTAATGAGCTGAATATGAGCAAAAAACTAAGTTCGTTAACTGAATGAGTTGAACTTGAACTATATATAGTTTGACTCGTTAGGTTCACGAGCCAACTCGATTATATATGAGAAGTATTATATTGTCTTTAATAGTAGGTTTAAAAATTTAATATAAATTTTAATTATTTTATTTTAATCTAACGATGTTAATTGATAATTTATATTCTCAAGTGAATATAATATTTATGAAAATAATTATACAAATAAAATTAGCATCATATAAATTAATTAATTTTTCAAGTAGTATGTATTTTAGACAAAGTTAAATTCTAATCTAATAACTTTTATTTTATTTCAATACTTTTTTTTAAATAATATTAATTTAAAATGTCAAATATATATAAAAAAATAGACTTTAAAAAATGGCTTTTAACTCCGTGAAACAAACAAGCTGAACCTAATGAGATGAACCTAACGAGTCGAACCGGGTTGCTCGTGAACTTATAACGAGTCAAGTTTAAGCTTAAAAGAAATCGTATCGAACTCGAACCGAGATTTGAGCTTAACTAATTCTTAACGAGTCGAGCTGAACTGAGACAAGTTCGACTCGACTCGGCTCATTTTCAGCCCTACTCATTCTCAATATTCAATGTAGAAATAATTATTAATTTTTTTAATTATGTCCTTTAATTATAATTTTTTACGCTATTTCTACTACATTAATAAAATGAATTTAATAAAAATGTAATATTTTATAGTAATATTATGGCTTAATACCCTTTTTGGTCCTCTAACTATAGGTCAGGGTCCATTTTGGTCCTCTTCCTTTTAAAAGTTCCAAATTGGTCCCATACGTTATTAAAATGGTCCACGTTTGTCCATTCCGTTAAAAAAGTTAAAATTTGACTAAAAAAGTTGAATACGTGGCCTTAGCTGGCTGATGTGTAATATATTGAGTGGTGATGTGGCATTGTGAGCAGTGTTGACTTGATAAAGCGTTTACTTTTTAGTCTTCAGCGTTCACATTCATAGCCCAGCTTGGAGAAGACGAATCATCACACTGTTAGAGGAAAAAGAAGAACACGAAGCAGTAGACGAAGAACACGAAGCATTCAAGAGGAAGAACATGGAGCATTCAAGAGGAAAAAGAAGACGAAATCCAAACGAGGTTAGTAACGATTTCGTCTAGGGTTTTTTGCCCCTTTCGAAAACTACATGACATTCCATGGCAGTGTGAAAATATATAGCAGATAAAGCAAAAGTGCAAGCATCTGTAGCCAAGAAAAAACTGAATACATCAAACTTCTTTCATAGTAGAGAAATTACATGGCATGGGAAAATTCCATAACAAATGGTAAAATCCAGTTTCTATTGGAAGTTCTAGTTCAATAGGTCATCTGCAAGCAAGGGTGATAGGAAGGGCCACTCATGGTTTTAGTTTTGCCACGACAACCTCGTTGACGATCATTCTTAAATCACGACGATGTATCTAGACCTCACCTCGTTGGCATGAATGGGAGTTTAATAGGGAACTCCATCGGTTTCTATCAGATTGCTAAGCTAGCTATAAACCCAGTATCGTGTCGCCTGGAAGTAGTCTCGAAAATGTGCAAGATTCGAAGGACACAATGCTTAGCATTGTCTCAGTTTTGGCTAGTGCTAGCAGTATATCCCAACCATCACCAACTGCAGGACATGAACTCTTTTGAGAGTTTGATGATGACATCCACGGTAGCCTGCAGTTCAACAAAAGAAACATGATTTCCAAGCATAATCTGTTGCAGTTCAACAAAAACTAGACCTAATTTTCATAACATGATAACCACTAAGACAAACAACAGTATGTAACACAGGCCCTTCCATACAATCTTCCATTTGTTAGTGTTCTTCAAGCCTTCAACCAACTACAGATTCTCTAGCCTCAGAGCTTCCACAATTTTTTTTGCCTCAACCAATTCTATTTTGACTTCATCCATCTCTTTGTATTGCATTTCTACTTTCCATTGCATATTCCTGATGCTTTCTACCATTTCACCATTAGAACTAGAACCATCATAAAACCATTCAAAGTAGTCACACCCAGATTTTGTGCTTCCCTGTACAACAAAGACTCGCGTTCAGAATTAAGAAGAGAAGAATTTCATACCAGGTTAGGAAAATAAAACATTACCTTAAAATGTTTACAGCCCCAAAACAGCCTACCATTGTTAGTGGGTGTTCTTGCTCTTCGAAGAACAGCTCGGTCTCCTCAAGCACAAATAACCTTCCCAAAATTTGTGTACACATCTTGCTCGAACCCAGTTCTTGAGGAAGGAAGAAGAAGAATCGCTCCCAAAACTCATGTTGGAGGTTAATTGCGTTTCAATTTGAGGAAGATGGAATCCTTTCATATTGGGGATGTAAATTTTTGACCTAGGTTTAGGTTTATAAAAGATGGCGAAGCAAATTGGGGAAGGAAGACAGAAGGATGCTGCGTGTACATTTCCAGAGTACACATCAGATTCCACATCATCATTTTTAACACCGTTAGCATCTATTTAACGGTTTGGATCAACGTGGACCATTTTAATAATGTATGGGACCAATTTGGAACTTTTAAAAGGAAGAGGACTAAATTGGACCCTGACCTATAGTTAGAGGATCAAAAAGGGTATTAAGCCTAATATTATTATATTTTTTAATCCGTGTATAAAAATATTAAACGATATTTATTTTGAAACAGAACTAGTAATTTTTATCTGACTCAATTTTTTTTTTTTTAAAAATGAATCAGGATAAAACTTGTCTTTTCAATGATTCCAAGTGTCCTACATAATGTGAAAGTGAAGCAAAAGTTTTTTCAAATATTAGGTATAAGTAGACAAAGAAAGATGAATCAATCATTCAACGCAATACCAAAAGCAAACACATCTCTCACTCTCAACAAAGTTGGTGAGCCACTACAAGTCCAACAACACATCCTCTCCTTTTCCTTAACTTCCAATTTTGACAAAATCAACCTAAGAAAAATTCGATATCTTTTGTTTTCAATAACATTTGAGACCATGAGATCACATCACTGGATTAATATTACAAAACCATATCATAGAAAAAGAAAAAACAATCCTCAATTTTACAAACACAGCATGAAATTAATTGCTAAGCAACTTGTTCAAACTCATCACATTATTATTGTAAGTGTTTTTTGTTTTGTTTTGGAGAATACATTTTCACTGCTCAAGTTTACTTCCTTTCACATCCACAACAAACCTATACCTCACATCATTCTTCTCCAATCTTTCAAAAGCTTTGTTAATGTAATCCATTGTCACAATTTCAATCATGGAGGTTAAACCCTTCTCTTTCCAAAACTCCAACATCTCCTCTGTCTCCTTCACGCTCCCAATAAAGCTTCCGGTAATCGTCTTCCTCCCTACACAAACACAACATCAATACAAACACAACATCAATTTTTGGAAGTTCTTTAAATCCTAACTACATTGCAATTTGATTTATTGTCGCAGATGGGTCAAATTCGAGTTAACAAAAATATAGTCTATTTTGCACACCCTTATCACCTAACTCTGATTAAAATTGTGAGAAACAAAACACATAAAGATCAATTTAAAGAACAAGGAGGTTGTTTTTACCTAGCATGACCATAGGTGTAACAAATTGAAGAGGGGTGTTAATAACACCCATCAAGATCAATTTTCCATCAACTTTAAGCAATGCAAGATAAGGCTCAAGAGGGTGACCAACAGGAACAGTATCAATGATATAATCAAGTGAATCAGCAATTTCTTGCATGGCAGTAGTGTCTGAGCTAACAACATAATTGTCAGCTCCAAGATCCTCAATTGCTTCTTTCTTCTTCTTATCAGAAGAGCTTATCACAGTCACATGATGACCCAATGCTTTTGCTACTTTCACCCCCATATGTCCTACACCTCCCAGGCCCAATATTCCACCTCTTAGCCCACTTTGTTTCAGCCCAAAATGTGCAAGTGGACTGTACACTGTCACACCAGCACATAACAATGGTGCAGCTTGCTCTGGTGCCAATCCCTCTGGAATTTTCACAACAAACCTGACAATTATACCCCCATACACACAATCAGTTAAAAACATAAACAAAGAAAATTAATTGAACTTAATCACAAGTATCTGTGTCGGTGCTACAGAGATTGGAGATTGAATTGAATCGAATTATTACTTCTGTTCGACGACGGTGGTTTCGGCGAAACCACCCTGAGTGATTTTTCCGTCGGTATAAACATCATTGTAAGACCAGATCTTCTTGTTACAATATTGTTCAATATCGGAATCACAAGCCCTGCAGTTTTTGCAGCAACCAACAAGAAGTCCAACTCCAACAATTTCTCCTACACTGAATCTGGTGACATTTGATCCCACCTCTAGGACCTCACCAACCACTTCATGCCTGTTTTTCATAAATAAATGTCAATCATTAAAATTCGAGAAAATGAAGTAATTGAATATAATCAGATATGTCTGTCCGACACCAAACACCATCAGAAGTGTAGACATGTCTGTATCGGACACCAAACACTATGATCAGAGCAACCGTATATCAGTATGGGACACCAGACACCCAGCCATATGTCTGTCTGACACCAAACACCGGACACGTCTTTGATCAGAAGTGTTCTGACACTAGACACTAGACACCAGAGTCTTTGATCAGAGTAACTATATGTCCGTATGGGACACCAGTCTTTGATCAGAGTAACTATATGTCAGTATGGGACACCAGACACCCAGATATATCTGTATCGGATTCTAGACACTAGACACATCGTTGATCACATCTTTGATCAGAGTAACATATATCTGTATTTGTATCAGACACCAGACACATACTTGAAGAGAAGTAAATTAACGTACCCGGGAACCATGGGATAATTGGACATGCCAAGATCATTTTTGATTTGGTGAAGATCAGAATGGCAAACTCCACAGTAATAAATTTTGATATAAACATCATCTGGTCCTGTGTTTCTGCATGTTTTCAAAGCACAACAATATTAATAATAGTGACACAAAAAATAAAAATCATGGGGTTTTATTCACAGAATTGAGATTGACCTAAGAGTGTAAGTATAGGGAGTTAGAATTCCAGAAGGGTCAGTTGCAGCCAATCCAACTGTTGTTCTTTCAGCAACTTCAAGGCTACCCATTTTTGAGAAGAAAAAGATGAAAAAGTGGGAGAGAGGAATGAAGAGAGAGAGGAAATAGTATAAAGTGTATGTGGGATTGGTTAGTGGAATGATAAGATGCCTATATATAAAGGTGTTGAGTGTGGGGTCTGTTGGTGCGGTAGGTGAGCTTAGCTGGATTTTGTCGACGAGAATATTGCGAATTATCTCTACCGTTGATCAAGAAAGTTGGTGAGGATAACTATTCATATTGTGGCATCTAATGGTGTAAAATATCTGTATTCCCACAGTGGGTACACAATAGTTGTTGGACCGAAATCACTAGGTTATATCAAAATTACAACATTTGTTAAAATTAGAATTATTTCCAATAATCCTATTTGTATTATTACGTTGTCTCATCGTGATCGGTAAATAAAATAATAATAGATCATACACTTTAGTTGATTGATCTTATCTTGATTAAATTAAACATTTAGTGATTTATTTCTTTAAAAAAAAGATGTACCATTTATTATAACTTAAATAGTTATTTAAAGATATTCTAGAAATGTTTATGTTTTATTATAATAATTTTTACATATTTTTATATAACACTTAAAGAAAATTATTTTAAAAATTTATTAAATAATTAATATATTTAGATTAAATATAGATACAATATATTGCTTATTCAATAAATTAAAAAAATATTGTTTTTATAATAAAAAACATAAGAAATACTTTTTAACTAATAAAATAAAAAATTGTGTAACCAAAAAAATTAATAAAACAATACAAAAAATTTAAATATTGTGTTTCTTAATTAAAATTTAATAAGAGGTGGATGACTCAGTAGAATTCATATGTGTTAGTTGAACTATCCACACAAATTTTTTTAATGTGAGTGAATTTTGTTTTATCTATGTACATTTGTTTTAATTCTCCTTTTTAAGATACTCCTTCCCTCTTAAAATAAAAGTCTTTTAAGGTTATTGTACATAGATTAAGAAAAGTAATGATTGAGTAATTAAATGTAACAATTTTATAAAATTACCCTTAATTACTATTAGTTGTTTTAAATGTGTAATGTGATATAAGATCTTGAAAGTTGTGTAAATAATATTTATTAGGAGTAAAGTTGGTAAAAATTAATTATTGTTTTCTTGAAAACGTAAAAACACTCTTATTTTAAGACAAATTTTTTTAGCTAGAAAGACTCTTATTTTGGGACAGAGAGAGTATATATTATGATTTTTTGTTTCCTTACGTGACAACTTGATAAGAAATTTTACTTTTGTTGACGTGACTTGTTTAGGTTACTTTTTAAATTTTATTTTTGATGTTTTAATTTTTTTTTGCATTTTTTATCTTTTTATTATTATTATTATTATTATTATTATTGTTGTTGTTGTTGTTTTAATTTTAAACATCGAGAAGGTAAATAAAAAATCACTCACATTGCTAGGAATAAACCAATATAAATCAATAAACCAAAAAACACATTTCTGCATCTTCATTTTCTTCTTCTTTAAAGCTTCATTCACCATTTCCACTATGTCTTAGGACTAGGGTTTTTTTTTTTTTTTCCATCTCTTTATGTTCTTCATCTCGATTAGTTGTTTTGTTTAGTGGATTTCAATGTGCTATTGATCTTTCCAATTTCGCTTAGTTGCAGGTGCGATTTTCGTTCGCATTTTGAACTTTTTATTTTGTGTTGATTTGTTTTGTGTGTCTCTGATGAAGAAGAGTTTGATTTGAGTTTATATTTGTACTTTATTGTTTCTGAATCTGGTTACTAATAGTAATTATTCATTTTCACGAGTTGGTTTACCTTGATCCCCACGAGTTGGGACTTTTGAGCCGATGACTTTAAAGCAGGCATTAAGAGACCTATGTATATCTACGACATTAGCAATGCTGCTACAAAAAGGTTATCAAAGTTAGGAGCTTCTCCAAAAATATCAAAGGTTGAGAAGATACAAATGTTGTACAATTCGGTCGTTGTTGATGCTTTTCAAAGCCAGCAGCAAGGTTTACAAAACTAAGAACTATTGTTAAGTAATATGTTAGGATTTTGTTTTCCTTTTAGGTCAAGTTGTATCATATGTTTAATTCACATTGTTGTTGATATATACTTGTGCTTATTCTCATCAATCATAATTCTTCATGTATTTATAGTTTGGTCGGTGCACTCGATATGGTTTTAAATTTTGATATGTTTGTAGGTGGAATATGTTGTTGCATTGTTGCACTATATATGCATGTAATTTTTAGTACTAGTTGCCAACTTGCAAACTGCTATGATAGTAATTGTAATTAAATGATTTTTTATCTTTAATTTGTAAGCTAAACTTTATACTCTACATGAAAACACGTATTGGAAAATGAATTTGTATTCACCAAAGAATCTTGTTCATGTAGATTTCACGTAGCTGAAGTCCTTCTTGCTTTTGAGTACCTACACATACTTGAAGTTGTATACCATAATTTGAAACCAGAAAACATAATTGTTCGATGCTCATGCATTATAACCTTTCACTCAGGCGTGACGTTAGCCCAACACTTCTGAAATCATCTTTTGATAAAGATCCTACCCAACGCTTCCATGGATGCAACATCAAATTCATTTGTTGGTACTCATGAATACCTAGCACCTGAGATCAACAAAGGAAAAGGACATATAGCTGCAGTTAATTAGTGGACATTTGCTTTTTTTTTCTTTCTATATGCACTTTTATATGGTAGAACGCCATTCAAATGTTCTACTAACGAAGAAACATTAGTCAATGTCGTGTTGCAAAAAAAGATGAATTATTAATAGCTTATTATTTATATTGGTTTATCTCCTGCAATGCGAGCGACTTTTGATTTATTCCCACTTCGTAATTTGAAAAAAAATTTAAATAAAATAAAATTAAAAAAATCCGCGGGGATTTAAAAAAAACCCACATAGTCAAGTCACATGTCACGTCAGCAAAAGTAAAGATTCGTTGTCAAGTTGTCATCTAAAAGGACAAAGCAACAAATTTTTACATTACAAAAGAGAATCTAATTTTTTTTACATGGGATAAACAAAAATTGCAAAGGAGTAAAGTATATTTAACCTTAAAAATTAGGGTTAAATATGTATAAGGTCCCTTAAAATAACCCAACATTCAAGTTTGGTCCCTCTAAATATTTTCTTCAAGGTTTGGTCCTCCAAAAATTTTTCGTTTGTAACTCTAGTCCCTCCCGTTAGTTTTCACTAACGGAGGATGATGTGGCGTGCCACATGTGTAACATTTCTTTGCCAACTGTGTATTATTTCATTGCCCAGTCAGAAATATTGTTATGTTAGATTTATACTCCTCCTTCCTCATTCACGAGCAAATCCATAAAATCCCAATCTCCATAACCGTCCCTCTTCTTCTTCTCTGATCTTGTCCCTTCTCTAATCTCCATAGCTTTCTTTCTTCTTCGTGATGTCTACATTATCCAGGCTCAGCAAGGTAGTCTCACAGCCTTCAATTCCTCGTTGTTACTCTAACCCTAACCTCCCTCAACCATAACCTGCTTTGCTTATCTTTTCCGGTGGAACCGCCTTCAACGGCGTCGTTGAGGATCTTAAAAACTTCACCATCCATGTTGCTCATGTTCTTCCCATTTCCGATGATGGTGGAAGCACAGCAGAGATCGTTCGTGTTCTTGGTATGTATATATACATACATTGTTAATCTATAATGGTTTAATTGATTGATTGTATTTCTTTATTGAGAATTTTGGCGAATTGTAATTTGGGGAGGAGTGAGGTTTTTATAGGGATTTTATTGATTGTGTTTCTTTATTGAGAATTTTGGTGAATTGAAATTAGGGGAGAAGTGAGGGGTTTTCAGGGATTTGGTTGATGTTAGTAGATTAACACAATAAAAAAATCCAATTCAAAGTATCGAATGCTTCAGATATGTCAACCTTCATAGCTATGTTGCCTCGATAAATTTTTTTGTAAAGCAGGCTGGCTATCTTAGAAGTGAGACAAATACTATCTTTAATAGATCACCAAGAACTTTAGTGATTTGTCCGTGAGAAACTCCCTTCTCCAAATAAGTTCACGATCTTGTATATCATATGGTTTGATGCAAAATTCATTTACATTTTTCAAAAAGCAACACAGTTCACTTACATTAATTACTAAAAAATAATTTGTTAGTTTTAAATAATTTGTCAATCTTGCTGATTTTTTTTTATTATTTTTAGTATGAAGGATTTGCATTCAAGCAACAAGAGGAAGAAGAGGAATCTATCAGTATCTGAACCACAAGAAGATATTTAAATTACAACTTTTGATTTTGAACCATGATAGATAAGGTGTGGAAATGTTCTTAAAATCAAGATACATATATCATATTCCATCTATTTTAATTAGATTTCATCATGTTTTAGATGAGAAATTATCCAAACAAGGAATTTGCAATGATACATATTTGCGAAGATAAAGTGTTTTGAAAATTTGTGCTTATGGGAATTTTAATATGGAACAGGTACCTTATGGAACTAGAAGTCTTAGATTTATTAGATAATGGTTTCCATTGATAATTTATTTGGTGACTTGAAGATTAATGATTTGAAACGAGATTTTTATGTTTTTCTTCCAAACAACAGGTTTAGAAAGTCTTCACCTAGTAAGCCAATTTTTCTGCTGTACTTGTCTAGATAATTATTACATCTCAGATCATATCATTATGATTACTTTAGATTCAATTTTTTTGTTAAGTGATTTTTATATTATCATCAAAACATTTGTGGAGTAATTGTGTCTATTAGATGAGTAGCTATTCAAATTTGTCCTTTTCTCTAATTTCCTTCATTTTTGACTCCTTTGTGGTTTCGGAAAATCTATTAAATCGGTTATTTCATATATATTCTGTAGGGGCCATCTTTCGTTTGGACGATTGAGTTGACGTGAAACTTTGTCTGCCTGTGCTTTTAGATCTGTACAAAAAGAAGGCATTCATAAGGTTTTCTAAGCCATTAATTAAAGTAGTAATAAGATAAAGGGAATTGTGTATAATAATATATTTTGAAATTAATTCCCTAAGCACAAACACCATAAAATATTAAGAGTTCATTATGATTGCATCTTATCTTAGGTGAAAAAATCCTCACGCTAAGAGTTCACCCTGCCCCAGCACATCTTTTCAGGAACTTTGGAATGAGGAATGTGAATTGAAATAGGTGAATATCTATATACAAGTGCATTGAAGCATTTTTGAAAGAGGAACCTCTTGGACCAGACGACATGTGGTTAGTGATATATAATTATATCCTTTTTTTAATGTATTATTTTTTAATCATTGGATGTTTTTCAGATTTTTTTACCCATATGCCATCTTTTGAAATTTTATGTATTAAAATGCCACCATTTGAAAAAAATTTCCCAAAATGCCATATTATGCATGAGTTTGTCCTTTCATTGGACGAGCCATTGAAACAGAAAAATAAAATAAAATAAAAAACTCTTCAATGGTTCGTCTAACCATTGGCCGACCTCATGAATGGCTCGGAAAAACTTTCTCAGTTCGTCCTTTCATTGGACGAGCCATTGAAACAGAAAAAAACAAAAAAAAACCCTTCAATGGTTCGGCCAACCATTGGCCGACCCCATGAATGGCTCAGAAAACTTTCCCAGTTCGTCCTTTCATTGGACGAGCCCACACAGAAAGTGTGGCATTTTGGAAAAAAAAAATTCAGATAGTGGCATTTTGGTACGTAAAATTTCAGAAAGTAGCATTTGAGTAAAAAAAATATGTTTTTCATGTTTTGAGAACATTTTATTTATTTTCTATATAATTTATTATATGTTCTATATGTTTATCGTGAACAACCTAGTGGAGAAAGGCTTTGATTGTTGTTGTTTTATGTTATTCAAGAGTGTTGTCTCTTAAGTTTTAAAAAGACAAATATATGTGTAAAAAAAAAATTCAGATATATTAGTCTTTCTGATGTTTGATATTGCAATTTGATGTTCATAAGGTACTGTCCTACCTGAAAAAAACCTCAGCAAGCAACTAAATAGTGTCAATAAAAATGATGTATACAATTTTTGTTAATAAGTGATTGTTAGGATGAATTGTTTCTTGATAAATTGTTAGGATGAATTGTGAACTTATAATGATGATGGAAAAAATGTAATAGGAAGCAATAGTGAGTACAACCATAGCTGGAGCAATCATAGGAGCTGTAGTTGGTGGATGGATCAATGATAGATTTGGAAGGAAAATATCAATCCTTGTTACAGATACCCTCTTTTTAGCAGTTTATATTTGTATTGGTTTTAAACTATTATTGATGTAGAGATTTAAAAGCTCAAATTCTGTTTTAGTTGAAAAGGGAGGTTTTGAACTATTATTGTTGCAGGGCCAGTATGCATAAAATATGACAAGGTTTTAAATTAGCTAGAGATTAGCTATGAATTAGCTACAAATTATTAGAATGCTATGTTTAAATTAGCTAGAGATTAGTTACGAATTAACTAGGAAGTAGCTGCAGATTAGCTATCATTCTGGATTTAAATATGATATTAATATAAAAAAAAATTAAAATTGAAACAATTGACACGCGGCATACATGTCAGCATTTTTTGCTACGTTGGCATTGCCACATGTAAGCCACGTCATCAAAAAATCTCCACATGGCATGCCACATCATCCTCTGTTAGTGAAAACTAACGGGAGAGACTAGAGTCAGAAACGAAAAATTTTTGGAAAATCAAACCTTGAAGAAAATATTTAGAGAAATCAAACTTAAATGTTGAGATATTTTAAGGGACTTTATACATATTTAACTCTAAAAATTAAGAGAGTATTTAAATAATATGTAAAAAATATAATTAAATTTGAGTCAATATAATATAAACTTTTAAAAATAATTTTCTTAAAATAATAATCATAGAGTTCTAAAGATGAAAAGTAGATACACCATTAATCTCTAAAACAATTACAAGCAACTTTGTCATTTATCAGAAAAATATAGTGGAATAAAACTTGATTATAAAGAGAGTGCAATGCGTAGAAATCAAAATAAATTCATAAAATATAAAAAGGGTAATTCACACCCATTTCCAAATAAATTCTGCCCGATACAATTTGGTAAATTATACCACCAAATAAAACCATCATAATCAAAAGGGCAATGTTTGCAAATAAAAGTAGTTGTACCATCTAGTTTGAAGTTTCCAGGAATCATCTTTTTATTAGAAACTGTTTCATAAATAAGCCTAAAGTCACATTATAATCAAATATTAAATCATCTTTTGTCATGAGTAATTTTAATGAAAATATGCAACCATCAATTTAGCATAAAGAGAGTCAGAGACACCAATATAATTAGTGAAGACTCATAAAAATGCTTATAAAGTTTTTATAAATATCAACTCAAGCGTAGAAGTTAGGGGATGAATTTTTTTTTAAACTAACACACTTTTTTAAAAAAAATACCAAAAAAACTGATTTTTCAAATTATTTATGAAAATGGCAGAGTTTGGAAAAAGGTCCCAAGGGTAACGCTATATGAAATGACGCCTCAGTTAGATGCCACAAGCCATTTTATATGGCGCCTCAGGCCATATATTTTCCCTAAAAAAATTCTCTGAGGAGTAGCCATATGAAATGGCGCCTCAGGCCATTTTTTTATATTTTTTTTTAAAGTTTAATTTATATTTTTTTAATATACTAAAAATTATATTATTTTATAGGTTATCCTTAGCCTATAAATAAGGGCTATCCCTCACTTGTTTTTGCACAACAACTCAGCAACACAAACCCTAATTGCCTCCCTTCCCTCACCAATTTCCCAAAGTCTCTCTTTCTCAACACCATGTCTTCATTCTCAAATAGCCGACTGTCGTCGTCATCAGCAGCGGAGGAGGAAAAGTGGTCAGAGTTTCCACTGATGAAACAAAATGCTCTAGTTATATACTCAGCAGTCAAGCCTCCGTTGGAGGTGCGACTCTGGAACACCCAGACGTTAGAGCATTTGCACAGGGAACTTCGCCGCTGGCTACCAGAAGCATGCTTATGCACTAAATTAAAAAAACATTTTTTTTTTATTTCAGATTAAAAATAAAATTAAAAAAAAAAAAGGAAAATGCCCTGAGGCGCCATTTCATTTGGCTCCTCCTTAGGAAATTTTCTAGTGCGAAGAATTTTGCCTGAGGCGCCATATGAAATGGCTTGTGGCCTCTAACTGAAGCGTCATTCCATATGACGCCACCCTTGGGACCCTTTTCCAAACCCTGCCATTTTCGTAAATAGTTTGAAAAATCAGTTTTTTTGGTATTTTTTTTTTGAAAAAGTGTGTTAGTTTAAAATTTTTTTTTCAGGGGATCCTATAGAAATACAGTGTGTTATATTTTAGTTAATATCTATGAGGAGAAATGCAGTTAATTTATGTGATTTTAGAAGCAATTGGAGCATCACAAATAGCATAAAAAATATTTAATTTTGAATTCTTTAGTACAATAATACATTATCCTTTACACAGAGTTGTGGATAAGAAAACACCCTACTTGATTTATTTTTTAATAAAACCATATAATATATATTAAAAAAAAAATACACCTAAATGACTACAAAAAGAGGAGTAAAATAGCCTCAACAAAAGGAAGAAAAACTAAAAAAAAAATATACTTAATCTATTCCTTACAAAATTCCTTCTAACTCCAATAGGGATAGAGGAAATAGTAATTAAGGAATTTGCGTTGACATCTATATTAGCAAAAAAATCAGCGTATGATTTCCCTTCCCTAAATATATGTGTGAGAATGAGATTGATAAAGTTAGAGGACTTAGTGCTCTCTAGCCATCTATTCCGGATATCACACAAAATCAGATTATGGTTGGAACAAGCTTTGACAACCAACAAGCACTCTGTTTCAATCAAAATATTTTTCCAACCACGAGACT